>VDFB02058242.1:284684751-285399206 GCA_007258455.2 Sequoia sempervirens | reverse complement strand
TTAAACCTTATATGTGTGTGTGTGTGTCACACACACACATCTATATCTACAAAGACAAAAAAAACAAATTAAACATCCTTGACTGTGTCCAAAATGGAGGAATCATTTGAGCCATGATTGGTCACTGTAGAGAGTGTTGATAATGAAGGCATAATAGAGGTGGCAAATTGGTAGGCACGATTTGAGGGGGTCTCTTGGAGTTAGTAGATATCGGCTCCCAATGTGCATTGATTTTGGAATTTAATATTTGATGTTGGAATGTGTGATTTCCTTAGTTGAAATCTTATTTTTGAATTGTATTTTACAGGTATGTTATGGGTGACTTGAGATCCTATTTTCATCCATGGAGCAAGAGGTCCCATGGAAGCAAAAAAAAAAAAAATGCTATAAAGTTAATTGGAATACTTTTCTAGAATTTTTATTTATTTATTAATTTTTATCAATGCACTGCAGTTCATTCCTTAAATTTAGGAGCTTAAACTTTTATGGTCATGAGACCATCAGCTTTAAAATACTCCTAAAAAATCTCAACAGCATCCACTGAAATTTTTTAGGAAGCCCCCCTCCATGAGACCATAACCTAAAAATTCATTAAAGCTTTAATTTTCTGATGGGATTTTGTGTTGTGATCTAGCTAGAAACCTAACACACTAGTTTTATATGAAAACTTAATGTTTATGCTTAAAACTTAAAAAAAAAAATTATGCTATAAGGCATCATGTCATGATCCTAACATACAAAATCATGTCATTTTCCATTTCTCCATAAAAAAATTGTATGTTTAGGTTATGGTAAAGGGACCCAAAACAGTTGCTAACATTTCAACCTTGCCATTTTTAGTCCCAATGAACTACCAGCTACAGTCCCTTTCTCACCATTTGTCATGACCATAGCCATTAATAACATATGGGGCTGGGATTTTCAAATATGTGTTGATTTCATTACCATCATTTGTTTTAATTGGAGAATTCAAAACCAAGTTTCTGTGAACCCCAAAAGACCAATTGTAGAGTAGTGAAATCCAAATACGAGTTGCAGATGAACATTATTCTTCTTAGTAGGTTTCTCTACTGTATCAAAATGTGTATTATCAGGTCATTTTATTGAAACTATGATGAAGCATAATTTAATTATGTTTTAAGAAATTAATTGCGCTATTACATTCTTCTTATCTCGTGTAGGGGAAAGAGTGATATGATGCACATTACCATCCATTTTCCCATACCATTTTATGTTTTAAGTTTACAGTAAAACATTTTCATTTAGTACTACAAAGGTAAGGGTTTAACCATATAGCTTCCATGAAATAGTTTTAGAGATTTCCTCAACAGCTCTCATGGGACCCTCCTGGTTTTGAAAATTTATTCTGGATGCTCTTGAAGATAAAACCAATTAAGCCTAAACAACCCATCAAGTTAATCAATTTCTTGGAAAATTGTAGATGTCCAAAGGTCTCATTTTATTTTCACATCATAATACTTGCAAGTTTCATTTGTGTTTGATTTGCGTTTGATTAGTATTGCCTTTGGAAAGTATACTATTGTAACCAGGTTTTCTAATTAGTTATCATTGTCTTGCCTGTGAAAAAATCACATGTCAGTAGTTTTTAACCCCAAATGCAAATATTTATGTTTTGTAATTTTCAGATGCAAATTTTGTAACTGAATATAGTTTTAGAATGAATTATCATTAATCTGATTGGTTGTAAACTTTCACCTCTTATTATAGCCTTCATGCCAATCAAAAATTATTAAAGAATCAATAAATAATAAAACGTGTCATCATTACCTATGTATTCATTGCTGAATAAAGACTTCTTAATTTTTTTTAAATGTCCAATCAGAAAAAAAATAAAAATAACCTAACGAATTTGCCAAGTTATTTTGCACATACCAGATATTCCCTGATAATCAACCATTTATTGAATATTCTAGTTCGACTTCATAAAGGTAGTACGTTTTCTTTCAATTAAAAATCTTCTTTGAGTTCAATGAATTTTCCTGCAGATGTACGGCTATAACAATACCTTTGTTCATCTTTGTGGCACATCAATTATCGAATCTTATTGTTTTAAGAGATACATTGAATATTTTCACGGTATACTCAGAAATGACCACATTTGGCCTTCCTTGCAGCACTGTAGATGCCATGCCTACTGTCATAATTGATCAGGTAAAACCTTATAAGCTTTCCTTGTTTCAAAAAATTATTGTCAAATCTTTTACTGTCTCATTTAAGTCATTTTAATTTTTATAAGTTGATCAAGATTGACTCCAAACAACACAGTTAATCCCAATAAATCACCACAGAATTCTTTCCGCTATCAAGTAATGTTTTGTAAGCCCTCCCTGGCTTACAGCTTTTATCAATCTTAATAGCTATGTCTTATAAGGCTACTTTGGTTTATAGTCTTATTTGTTTTTTTAAACCACACCCTTTCTTGCAGCTTTAATCTGAGTATTATAATCATTCTCTGTATTACTATATTGATCTATAACTCTTGTCTGACTTGCAATTTTTATCTCATACTGCCATATGTGACATTTCTACCTTCTCTGTGGCTTGGAGTATTCTCCAATTGCTGACATGACATGTAAGCTATAGCTTCCTGTCCACCTTTTTTATGTCATTTGGGTTTGTGATAGAACCAAAACTTGTTTACAGTAACGATGTTTTGAGAACTTGCTGAGTTAGTATGTGTTTGTCACTAGTATCTTATAAGATTTACTTGTCACAGTTATTGACATGACATTTAAGCCATATTTGGGGGAAATTTAAGAAGAAATAGATTCCATGTGTGAAAGAGTTAAGAAAATAACAGATGAAAGACATCTTTCTTGACATCCTTTGATAAAAGAAAAGATACATGGAAGATGGAACAAACTTGAAAAACCCCTTCATTGTGTTGCCTATGCCTAAAATCATAAATGGTATGATATACATGACCAATAAGAGGGCTCCATATGAGGATAGAGAGGTAATGCAGGGATTTTGGGCTGCAACAAAAAAGATTTATAGCCGAGATGAGAGTGCTTCAATTATGAGGACTCAAAGGAACAAGTTTTCATGTGGGCATGGTGATTTTTCATCCGTGGAAGCTTCATATGATATGCATGCAAAGAAAGACCCTATAGAGTGGTGGTGGAACCATGGAGGTGAAACCCTTGAATTCCAATCATTTACAATAATATTGCTCTCACAAGTACCTAGCTCTTCATCTTGTGAGAGGAATTGCAGTACTTAAAATTTTATTCATTCACTAAAGAGGAACTGATTAGGGTCAAAGAAAGCAGAGAACTTAGTGTACATTCATAGCTCACTTCGCCTTCTCTCTCATGTAGAGCATAGGTATAAGAAGGGTCGTTCAGCAAAATGGGACCAAATTTCAATTGATGAAGAAGTTGCAGCCTTGGTGGATGAAATGTTTGAAGCAGATGGCCTCAATGATTTACCCCCTGTTCTACTACCAACAGAGGAACCTAGGCTTGAGAGTTATGAGTATTTAGAGAGAATCATAGCTGAGAACCTAGAAATGAAGTGTAGACAATAGATTTCTGATTTCTGATTTTTGTTTTTTGTATGCATATCAGCCTATCAGACTATCCATATTTCTGAATTTCAATATGTAATATCAAATATGTAAGTATGAACTCTTTGACTCTTTGACATTTGTGTGTTTTAAAATTTAAAGTTAATGTTAAAGTTTACCAATACTCTTGTTTTGAAAGTTCAATATCATGATATTTTTAGTTTTAATGTTAATAATTTAATAAATTATTCGCTTATATTAAAAAAATGGCATCTCCAAGTATTATGTCTGTTATTTTTCAAAACAATTGTACTGGTACCAGTAATAATCTCCAGTACTAGTACCAGTATTGGTCTCCTGGCAACTATGCTTAAAACATAACACAAGAAACGTAAAGTGGATGGCATTGTATCCTATACTGTTCTTCCTTCCTTCCTTATTCCACTAGAAGAATAACACAAGGTACTAAATTAACTTTTTTGTTATAAATTATACTCTACTTCTTCATAGTTTCAACAAAATGTCTTGACAATACACACTAAGATATTATAGAGACACCTATCGAGAAGAGTGGCACCCATTTGAAATTCATATTTGGCTTTTGATTGTCTGCAACTTGTGAAGTTGGGGTTGGAATCTTCTACAACTTGTTTTTGCATTTTCAAATTAAAACAAATGACATTAATAAAAATGACACATATTTGAAAAGGATAGGAAAATGTGGGTCCCATGACTATAGCTAGTGGTTCATCTATGACAAAAAAATGGCAAGCAGCAAAATGTGGAGGTTGATGGCTGTCATGGGTCCCATCACCATAGTTGTGAGTGATCATGGCATGGTCCAAACAAAATATTAAAATTGGCTAACATTTTTACTCACCCGTCACCTGAATATCATTTGTTTACTCCTCCATGTGGACTCCACCCTTTACTTTTCAATAGAAGAAAGAAAATTTTCAAAACACATTGTTTTGCAACCTACACTTCATTTGTCCAATTTTATTTTAAAACCTTATACAAGTGAGAAACCAAAATAAAATTGAAATTGGTTTGCATTGTTATTCACCTGTCATGTTAATATCATTTGTTTACTGTATCCCCCACCCTTGACTCCTCCCTATGGACTCCACCTTTTACAATTAAACAAGAGGAAGAAAACCTTGGTCGCAGAATACAATACGCCAGAAAAATAGCAAGTACTAATAGACTATCCGTTGACTATAGGCATATGGTGCGAAAGGTTGCCATTATACGCAATGGCACGCCATTTGGTCGCTATCTTCATCCTATTCTGTCAGCATGTCCCATCAATTTAGCTCTCCGTCTCAGCAGGTCCCTACATATGATGTTGTTAGTGTTTTATAGCTTTGGGAGCTATTTTCCCTTAGTTCAAGGTTGGTTGGCCTTCATGTTGCAATTAATATTTTATATTTCTCATCTTCTAAGGGAGCCAACTTAGATGAGAAGTCACCTAGTTTTGTATATATACAAGGTGGTGATCATTCATTAAAACATCACAACATTCTCTCATCATTCACATTCCTAAGCAGTAGATCAGTTTTCAAAGAAGAAGATCATTCCCATTCACTCATTTAAGAAGAAGTTGCACTTGTAGCAACAAATCATTCTGTAGCAGCAGATCATTTAGTATCAACAGTCCAATCTCAAGGACAATCACATTCATTTGTATCTTTGCATCAAGGAGAGGTGCTATTATTCATTGTACTAATTCGGCCTGGAGCAAGTCCTGAGTTGTAAGCAGATTTCTACTCTTATTCATCTGATATATATAAGAGAGATCATTTCTTGCTGAGTTTTTTCTCCCTCGAGTAGGAGGGTTTTCTCAGGGTATCTTGTTGTGTTCATTGTCTTAGGTGTTGCATTTTTTATAGCTTTTATTTTTTATCCTAAATCTAACATGGTATCAGAGCAGGTCTAAGAAAAGATCTGATCAGATTTGTTTAAGCAGTCAACTTTTCATCTAGGATAGATCTTGAAGGCAAAGTATTGCAGATCTAAGGTTGCAAATTATTTCAGACCTAAGGGAAAATCTTTGAAGGAGAATTTGTGCAGAAAAAGAAGATGGTGAACGGTGTCAAGGTAGAAGATAGGCTTGAT
The DNA here is from genome assembly GCA_007258455.2 of Sequoia sempervirens. Taxonomy (NCBI): domain Eukaryota; kingdom Viridiplantae; phylum Streptophyta; class Pinopsida; order Cupressales; family Cupressaceae; genus Sequoia; species Sequoia sempervirens. Next base: position 285,393,559 of record VDFB02058242.1, on the reverse strand, counting down.
GGAGCCTCAAACTTCAACTCTTGGCAACCCAGGGTACTCATTGCATTAGAGGAGAATGATCTTCTTGATTTTGTGGAAAGTGATATGCCTAAGCCTTCCGATCATACTGCGAAAATCCAATGGAAGAAAAATGGCACAAAGGCTAGAAAGATCATGATAGACTCTATGATGAATCACTTAGTACCGATCATCTCCAAGTTGAAGTCAGCTAAAGAAATGTTTGATACTCTAAAAGGATTGTATGAGATCACCAATACTGGTAGAGCCCTTGCTTTGAGACAACAACTTCATGTAAAAATGGATAAAGAAGATTCAGTCATCTCATTCTTTAGGAAGATTGTTGATTTAAGAGATCAGTTGAGCACTATTGGGGACATAATTGCAGACAAAGATCTTGTTATGTTGGCACTAAATGGTCTTCCCCAATCTTGGGAACCCTTTATTCAAAACATCAATGGGAGATCTAAGTTGCCCAAGTTTGATAGTCTTCGAGCTGATTGTATTCAAGAAGAATCCAGGTTGGCAGCAAGAGGAATTGGATGAAACCATCATGATGTGGAAAATCAAGTTCTTGCTACACATACTTCTAAAGAAAGAGGCAAAGGAAGAAAGAGGAATAGAGATAGAGAATTAGATTCTGCCCCAAAACCAAAGAAGAAGAAGGATCTCTCTCAAATTCAATGCTTCAGGTGTGACGAGTATGGTCACTTTGCTCGAGATTGCAAATTAAGGTCTACACAACATGTTTCTACTACAGAAATTGACGTAGGGACATCTCAGAAGGAGCCAAATTCTAAAGTCGATTTAGAAGGTTTCTTATTCTAAAGTCGATCAGTTTATTTGAAGAGGAGGAAATAAAATTCAAAGGGAGCCTGACAAACCATCAAAGGCAACCTTGGACGAGGAGGTCAAGAGGTTGATGCCAGCACTTGGAGCTTCAGAGGGAGTCACATCATCATGAAGACTTGTTGTAGTGTATATTTCTCTGAGACGGAGAAATATGAGGTGAAAGCCCTTGTAGTGTATATTTCTCTGAGATGGAGAAATATGAGGTGAAAACCCATGTAGAGTATATTTCTCTAAGACAAAGAAATATGAGGTGAAAGCCCTTGTAATGTATATTTCTCTGAGATGGAGAAATATGAGGTGAAAGACCTTGTAGTGTATATTTCTCTGAGATGGAGAAATATGCGATGCGAGACCTTGTTCATCTTTGAGACTGAGATGAGACGTCATGTTGAGAGACTCCGTGATGACATCATGTTGAGAGACTCTGTGATGGACCCTTGTACATCTCTGAGACTAAGATGTGTTTCTTTCCACACATGGGAGTAGCCATTGTGGACGTCATGTTGAGAGACTCCATGACAACATCACGATGAGAGACTCCATGACGAGGATATCTAGAAAATACCTCCCTATCTAAGAGGGAGTGTTAGTGTTTTATAGCTTTGGGAGCTATTTTCCCTTAGTTCCAAGCTGGTCGGCCTTCATGTTGCAATTAATATTTTATATTTCTCATCTTCTAAGGGAGCCGACCTAGATGAGAAGTCACCTAGTTTTGTATATATACAAGGTGGTGATCATTCATTTAAACATCACAACATTCTCTCATCATTCACATTCCTAAGCAGCAGATCAGTTTTCAAAGAAGAAGATCTTTCATTCCAATTTGCCCATTTAAGAAGAAGTTGCACTTGTAGCAGCAAATCATTCTTGTAGCAGCAGATCATTCTGTAGTAGCAAATCATTTAGTAGCAGCAGTCTGATCTCAAGGACAATCACATTCATTTGTATCTTTGCATCAAGGAGAGGTGCTCTTATTCATTGCACTAATTCGGCCTTGAGCATGGCCTGAGTTGTAAGCAGATTTCTACTCTTATTCATCTAATATATATAAGAGAGACCATTTCTTGCTAGGTTTTTTTTTCTCTCGAGCAGGAGGGTTTTCCCAAGGTATCTTGTTGTGTTTATTGTCTTATGTGTTGCATTTTTTATTGCTTTCATTTCTGATCCTAAATCTAACAGATGATACGTACCATTTTGTATGATGTTATGTATGTTATGATGTCTTAGACATGCCATTTTGTAGGGAGAATAGCTGCGTCCATTGTATTGTATGCTAAAATCACGACATGATACCTTAGACATAGTTTAGTTCTTTTCTAGCTAGCAAAGGCATGCACCTACTATTTATGCATGGTTGCATGGGGCAAAGACTTAGGTGTAGAAAAAGAATGGAAGGTTAATAGTCATTGCCCTTCAAACAAGCAAATTATATGGAAGGTAGTTTGATAAGTTCTCAGATAAAATTGGTAGACAACTTATAATACTTCAATCATTAGCATTTCTACTACAACTATAAACAATAGACCTGCTATATAATGGTAGCTAGAAACAAAGATCTGATAAAAAGGGAAGGGTAAGAGCAACTTCACCAACTTTTATAGCAGAAAGGTCAATGATTGTGCAACACAGGTTTTGCATTATCTCAGTGGTGGTAGTCATTGTATATTCGATGACACATCCTTTAAAAAATAATCTTTCTCTCTTCGGTTTTTGTGAAATCCAATGTTATAAGTAGAAATGTGTACACAATAAAAGCATTGATTCTATTTAAGTGACAGCTATCCAGTGGTGGAGAGGAATCCATTGAGGTGTCAAGTAAGGTTGTTCTAAATTGTAGAAGAGTATGAAAAAGCAGAAAGATTTCATGAAAATATTAATAGCAGACATTATGGCCACGGAGCAAGAAGAAAACAACTTTTCTACCCACAAGTCTGCACACAAAACTAATAATGGTATACAAATTTTTTCCTATCATTTCTTTTCACATTTCACTAAGTTGCCTTGCCTTTTATAGATAGTTACATGAGTAGATAGCTATTATCATAGCTATGGTTTATATTTTGTGTTTTACAGATATAAAATTTCAAGTTTTTTTTTGCCGTTGTTGTGATGGTTTTCAGATTCATATGATGCTATGTACCGTTTTGTGTGATGTTATGTATGTTATGATGTCTTAGACATGCCATTTTGTAGGGAGAATAGCTGTGTCCATTGTATTGTATGTTGAAATCATGGCATGATACCTTAGACATGCAATTTCATATGGTGAATAGCTACTGCTCGTATATACAGATATACATACAATGTATATATAAATAGGTCAGCCAAAAATGTTCCCTTCATGAGATAACAATTTTCCTTTGTATTTTAAGACAGAAATGCATAAATATGGCCATACAACCATCAAATTTATCCACAGATCTGACCCCCCTGTGTAGCGGAGAAGATCCTAGGGCTTCAACAACAACAGAGGCGCCACTCTAGTTATTTTTCGGAGACATAGGAGGACTTTCATCACTATAATGAAGTTTATGCATTTTGATTAAGGAACATAAATGGCAATTTAACTTTTGAGTTATTTTCTCATTTAATAAAAAAATTAACATATTCCTTCATTATAGTGCATAAAAATAATTAACACATCTTTAAAAAAATGCAATATCCTGGATATTTGAGAACCCAGAATTTTGAAGGACTTCTTGTATATGTGATAATTTCTTAAAATGTTAAGAAAGTAACATGAAACTCTTAGGACTAGGGAGTTATGACCAATTCTCCTGAGCATGAATTGTCTAATCGACAATTGGGTGAAGCATTAGGATTGAAATTACTGATACGAGCCATTCAGTCGTATTCAAATAGTGATATGAACCCTTCAAAGTGAGATGAAACACAACATTGTGAAGCTATGACCAATTTTTCATGAACCTGAACGATCTAATTAACAATTAAGTAAAACATTGTGATAGAAATACTACTAAAATGGAATTCAAAATAGTGATAATGAACCATCCATCTTTCAAAGTAATATGTAACAGTTGGAACCAAGAATTTATAACCAATTTCTCATATGCTTGAATGGTTTAATTGTCAACCATGTAAAACAGAGGGATTGAAAGTAGTCATCTGAACCATTTGCATGATTCCAATATTTTTGAGCCTTAGTAATGCCTTTGTCCCTGCAATGAGTTCATTAGAGAGGCTCCAAACATTGGAAAGGAAAAACACTATATAGTTGGGTTTGGAAATTCATCTAAAAAATTTGCACTATAAACACAAACTGATTTGGATCTGATGTTTATTAAGATTCAAACCTTGGGGAAAGGAGATGTACATTTCTACTCTTCTAAGAAGTTTGTTAATCTCCACATCATAACACCATGATTGTACCGAGTCCTCATTAGGTGCATATCCAATACAGGATAGTGCCTTCTGCATAATATGCTTGATGAAGCGCTCAATTACTCCCTGCTTGTCATAGTATGCTGAATAAAGGGTTTCGGGATTCTTCCACATATCTGGCAAACATACAACCTTTATCGATAATTTTTTTTTCTATGAATACTCATTTTGGCAGTGGAAACATAGCAGGGGATTTAGAGAAGATAAAAGATGTCGAGCACTCAGCATAAAATTAAATAATTAGGGCTTACCGAAGACAATGGGGATGGATGAAAATATGACAATAAACATAGAGCTATCATTTATACTAACTCCAGTAAGAGGAAAGGAAAATCGGAAAAAAGCCAAAGAGCCATTATAAGCAATTACCACTGAATAATTCATATAGTGTCAGTGCAGAGCCAAGAAAGATTATGATCACTCGAGCACAAGCATTGGAATGAATGTCAATTAACGAAAATAGCATAATTTTTTGATATGGGTATGTTGCAGACGATATAGAGTTCATAATAGTAAACCATAATAACAATAAGTAATGAATCCACTGCTCTACTTTCTAAATCATGGAGCAATAATATTTGTAAAGTGATATCAGAGTGTACAATTAGAAATCATCTTCAGAGTTTTATAAACAAAAAGTTAAAACCAATGAATATGGTATCGTTAGAGTCTTACCCATGCAGACAAGAAGTTGACAAGCGAATCCCACAACTTTGAAAACATCATTGAAAAACATTACAGCATCTTCCTTTGTCAAATTGCCAACATTGCTTCCAAGCCATACAAGACAGAGTTGTTGTTCAAGATAACAACTTTTCACCTGGTGCAAACCCTTGATAAAATCTGCATGTACCAATTCTATGGCACTAGGTTTAGTTCCTTCCACAAGCACTGCCAGGTTTCTTCTAGCCTCATTCAGGGCACTTTTAGAAACATCAATTCCAACATACCTGCATCTGTACTGATCACAAAATCAAGAAAAAAAAATCAAACCCCAGAAGTGCAAAAGCAATTTGTATTAATTGATCCATTTCTAGAAGAGCAGAGACATGTCCTTTACTTGCCCAATTAATGGTAAAAACAATAAGGATCATTTGGATTCCCACCCAACAGAAAATCTAGAAACAAAAACTTTTGTTTGGACATAAAAATGCTAAAATGATAGATTTTGTTTGCAGCGATTCGTAGCTCAGGCTCGCACGACAAAAAATTTGTTTTCACATAAACATGGGATGTGCTATAAATTTCACTGTTAGCTTTGAATGATAACTGGCCAAGGTGAAATAGTATGGCGCTTCATAACTGTTCCAGATTTCCTGACCATGTTCACTTAGCAAGCCATGCCCTGTGTTTTCCATATGTACCATTATGATAACAGATCCGTATAAATCGCCCTTATCGGGCAAAACTTTCCTCAATTAAATTTAAGAAAATTCATTTATAAAAAATGTTTTGTTATATAATTTGCATCTCTACTTTAATAATAGACAAATATTTGTTAGATTAAAAAAAAAAATGAATTCTCATTTGTTGGAAAGTTATTTATTAATGACTAGTTAAAGATAGGTGCCTATAGTTCCTCCCGGAGGAACTAATAAATAAATGATGTTCATTAAAAAATTATAAACTCTCATTAATAAATTATAATTGAATTATATTTTAGAATAAAATACTTTGAACTAATATTTTACTCATAAAATTGTTTTATTTTTATTTTTCAAATATTAAATTTTATAATTATAATATAGATGCAAAACAAATTAAAAAAAATCATTAACAAAGTAAATCAATATTTCATTTCAATAAAAAATCTTTAAAGATTATTATAATCAATGGTTGAGGTGAAAATTGTGTACCAATTAGATTCAAGAGAATTGATTTTTGAAATATACTTTGTTATATAATTCACATCTACATTGATAATAGATTTAAAAATTCAAATAGAAAAATTACTCAAGTTCTCATTGGTTAAAATAAGAGTTATTAATAACTAGTTAAATTTTGGCAACTAATAAATATTTTCAACTTAATCAATAACTTTTTAAACACAAAATTTAAAATTTAAAAATAAAGTTAAATTATTTAAGTATTTATATAGTTTTTAAAATTGAAAATATAACAATATTAATAAAAGATTATATAAATTTTTAAAACAAAGAAAATTTAGAAAAGGAAAATATATATTTCCCTCATCGAACCAAATTTTTTATATAATTAAAAATAATTTAATAATCCCAATTTCTTTTATAATGACATTCACTATCGAAAATATTTTGTACACTCCCACTCTATAACTTAACTTATATACATTATAACTTGTTATATAATAATTAAAAGTAAACTTCAATTTGGTTTAAATTCTACCCATTTTTTATTACATAGTCCTCAATAAATTGGACGTATGTACAGGTTCTGCCGTTGAAAAGAATCTCGCGCATTTTCCTAAGCAGTGAGCCATGGCATGATGCATGGGGAAGGCATCCATGCCCCAGTGCATTCCTGGGGCTGGACAGCTGCTGCCCAAAATGACAGTGCCACTTTTCCACCTTTTCTGGGCAGCATCTAATCAACATGTTGCATGCATTATGTCCATAACTCTCTATGTATGGTTTTAAATGCTAATATTTTCCATGGCAGTGCCACATAAATGATTTGGCTTGACGTGAACTATGATTGTAAATTTTTATAGTGACAGGTAAACACAACCATTTATTTTATTTCAAAATTGGTTTTATTCTTCTTTCTCATATGGAAATATTCTGCAAGTTTAAGGATGTCTTAACTCTACATTCTAAACTCTACAATGAATTAGAAAAGATTTTCAAGAAGAAATTATGTGGCAACAAAAATCTCATGCTAAAAAGTTAAAGTAAGAGATAGGATTTCTTTTTTTTTTTGGTAAAAAAAATATGTTAATATTTTAAGGAGATCCAATGAGAGGAGGGGTCTCACATTGAATCAATTCAAGATATTCAATTAGAAATTGTTTCACCCTTTAATGAGTTGTTCAAAGCTACTACTAGTTTTTTCTATTAATCATTTTGAACTATATTCCTAGACTTAGCTCCTCTCATGGTAACTCCTTCATTGATGACCTTATTTCCAAAGATTATTGATAAAAAAAGTAAAACTCCAAGTCCATATGGTTTTTCTATTAAGCCCTTTCAAAATTTTGGGGACATTGTAAAAGCTAACATTTTAGAGGCTTCTAAGGAATTGTGCACATCAAAACAAATGTTAAAATCCTTTAATAACTTGTTTATGGTTGTATTTCCCAAAAAATGTTGTTTTAAATTTCTCTAATGTTTGACTCATAATTCTCTATTATTATCTTTAAGGATTTTTTCAAATTATTATTGAAAGGTTGAAATACTCCTTCCTTCTATCATTTATCCACAATAAGAAGGTTTGTTCAAGGTCATCAAATAATCAATAGAGTTATTATTACCTAGAAATCCATTCACTTTATGCATATTAACAAGAAAGGCTATATGTTCATAAAACTTGATCTTTCCAAGGTTTATGATAGGGTATGCAAGGTTATATGTTTAAGTAAGGATGTCTTTAACTCTACATTCTAAACTCCACAATGAATTAGAAAAGATTGAGTTTCAAGAAGAAATTATGTGGTAACACAAATCTCATGCTAAAAGGTTACAAATAAGATATAGGAATTCATTTTTTTCATATTTTTTTGGTAAAAAAATAAGTTAATGCTTTAAGGAAAACCAATGAGAGGAGGGTTTTCATATTGAATCAATTCAAGATATTCAATTAGAAATTGTTTCATATTTTGGCGAGTTGTTCAAAGCCCCTACTATTTTTTCTATTAATCATTTTGAACTATATTCCTAGACTTAATTCCCCTCACAGTAACTCCTTCCTTGATGACCTTATTTCCAAAGATTGTCTTTATGATGATAAAAAAGCTAAAACTCCAAGTACATGTGGTTTTTTGATTAAGTCCTTTCAAATTTTTAGGGACATTGTCAAAGTTAATATTTTGGAGGTTTCTAAGGAATTGTGCATATAAAAAAAAATGTTAAAATCCTTTAATAACTTTTTTATGGTTGTATTTCCCAAGAAAGGTTATGCTTTAAATTTCTCCAATGTTTGAATCATAATTCTCTAGGTAGTATTATCTTTGAGGATTTTTTCAAAACTATTGCTAAAAGGTTAAAATATTCCTTCCTTCTATTATTTCTCCACAATAAGGAGGTTTCTTCAAGGTCATCAAATCAATGATAGAATCATTTAATGTCTAGAAATCCATTCATTGTATGCATAAATTAACAATAAAAATTATATGTTCATAAAAAATGACCTTTCCAAGGCTTACGATAGGGTATGCTAGAAATTTTTGGAAGATATCCTACATGCCATTGTTTTTAGCAATAATTGGACTCAATGGGTAATGACATGGTGTACCTCTCCTTATTTTTCTGTGATTATAAATGGATCTCCTTTTTTTTCACTTTTGAAGAACTCTACATTAGGGTGATCATCTCTCTCCAAATCTCTTTCTCATTTTAACAAAAGGACTTGGCAAGTTTTTAAAACAACTTAAGTGTTTTGGTTCTATTTTTAGATTTCACATTGTATAGGGTATGGATCCACTTTTCCATCTTCAATTTACAGATGGCACTTGTTTGATGGCCAATGTCACCTTTAAGGAAGATATTGTTCATAGGTGAGCTCTTGACTTTTATATTAATACATTTTTTCGACTCTTAAATGAATAGATTCTCAAGTTATCTTTTTCCATATTGACTCTCATGTTCAAGAATATATTTTTAATATTATTTTATTTAGGTTGATTCTCCTCCTTTCAAATATTTATGAATTCATATTTCTCCTACTTATCTTAGGGAAAAACATTGGGATGTTATGTTGGTTTTTGTTTAATGTCATATAGTAGTCACTTGACACAAAGATAATGTTAGGAAAAGGTGTGTTATCCACCTTTCATAATATTATAATATAATATTTGATTATTTTTGGTGGAACGCCTAGGGATTTAGAGATGTGTGCATCACAGGGGTTAGCATTCTTGGGACCACTTTATGTGTTGTATGTAACATTAGGTTGAATACTTAATGTGGATTTGCTCATTGGGGAAATGTTTAATTTTGGGAAAATTTGTACCAAAAATTAAATGTGGGGGTTAATGGTTTTATAAACTCATGGTATTAGTCATATGATTTTATGCAATACCATTTAGTGGTTTTGTTCAACTTATGTTTATAAAATCAAGCACATGGGTAGTTGTATAAGATTAGTTGGTTGGCTAATTTGGCTAAGGGGTTGAGAGAATCTCTTGTTTGTATTTGTGAGTATGGTATGGGATGTACACAGTTACATTTTTGTTCACATGGAGTCCTTGTAGAGATATTTTGTTTCAAGGGTGTTCATGGAGAACTTTAAATATGTATTGTAATGATTTTATTATTGAATAATACATGAGTGATGGATGCTTTTGGAAGCTAGTTTTTTCTCTCTTGATGGTTTTCCCAAGGTATATATTGTGTCATATTTGATTACCTATGTTGTCAATTCTTTTGCATATGGATTTTGAATACTTGTTTGCATAGATTTCTCTATTTGGGTTATGTGGAAATTGTCTTGGGTGGATGTATATTTCCTTTCAGATACCTCTCTTTAAAGTTGGTCACATTATCCTTCTTAAAGTTGTGATTTAATCTCTCCTAGTCTATAGATTTATAGCTCTTGTAGTTCCAAAAGGCATCCTCCATGATTTGGACCATAGAATGAGAAAGTTTCTTTGGGAAGAAAAATCATATAAAAAGAAATGGTATTTGGTCAATTGGGAAGATTTATCAACCTAAAGAGTGAGGTGGTTTAGCTATGACATATTCCCTCCAAGATAGTATAAATCTTACTACCAAATTATATTGGAGATGGTGTGTGGAGGAGTAAGTCTTGTGGGGGATAAGTCTTAAGTTCAAGTACTTGAATATGGAGATAAACCTTGTGGGGGATAAGTATTAAGTTCAAGTACTTAAGTATGGAGAATCATACTTTCATCCCTAGGATATTGACCATTCATAGAGGTTCTCAAATATGGAAAAGTATGAAATTGGTTAGTAGTCTAATTAAAGCTAGTATTTTATGAATTATGGAGAAGGGGGACCTTTTTGTTTTTTAGGATGATGCATTGGATCAACATGGCCCTCTTTATGTGGGTTTTCATAATCTTCTAGAATTAAAATACGTATTGAAGTTTGTTAGATTTATGTTCCTAATTTTTAGTTTGCAGACATGCAAGATGGTGTGAAGATTTAGAAATTATATAAACCGAAATATATTTGGTCAAGTCAATAATTACATATCCTTATTAATTAGTTAGCTTGAATATTTTAGCATCTCAAATGATCCCTTTAGATAGACCTTTAAATTTCCTTGGATGGGGCTCAAAAGGTTATGGGCTTTACATTATGAAAATTTGTTGTAAAACTCTTTTGAAAGATAATTTAGAAGTTGAAAACTAATATTTAAATTTTTTTTAGCATTCTACAATTTAGCCTAACCTTAATGCTTTCATGTGGCTTGTAACTTTAGATAAAAATCTTCATCTAGATAATGTTTATTAAAGAGAGGTTATTGGTCTCAATAGATGTATTATTTTCCTTCAAGATGAGAATTCTAGGAGACATCTTCTTTTAGCTTGTCCCTTTGCCACTTTTCTTGACCAATTATGGTGTGATTCATTTATAATTTTGTCAAATAATTTTTAGTCTATCCAAGACTCTCTTATAAATCAATTGTGACCTTCTTTGAAGCTAAAAACCCTTAACAATTTGCATGATAGTGGTCTTGGTTTTATCTATTGGAATATTTGGTGGCAATGAAATCAAGAGATTTTTAATATACAAAAAACATATTAGTAAGGTTGGGTAGAATAACTGAAAGGAAACTTGCAACCACATAATGACAATTTCCACATAACCCAAAATAGAAATCTATGCAAATAGGTACTCATAATCCATATGCAAGAGAATAGACAAAATACCCATCAAAGATGACATAAGATATACCTTGGGAAAACCCTCAAGAGGAAAAAACCTAGCCTCCAAAAGCATCCATCACTCATGTATTATTTAGCAATAAACATTACAATACATCTTCAAAACTCTCCATGAACACCATTGAAGCATCAAGACCTAAACACACTCTATGTGAGCAAGCATGTAACCACACATCCCATGCCATGCTTCAACCCTCAAAAATTCTAACAAGAGCTAACCTACCAACTGACCAACCTTAAACAACTACCCATGTGTTTCCTTTTATAGAAACAAGCTCCCACAAAACCACCAAGTGGTATTACATAAAACCATGTGACTAAAACCATGAGATTACAAAATCATGTCCCCACATTTGATATTCAGTACTTTATTTAAATTACTTTCCCCAATATTAAATAAATGTATTTTACAACTTAACTCATGTCCCAATGTTACATATAACATAAAGTGGCCTCAAGAATATTAACACCTAGTGATGCACATACTTCTAGGTCCCCTAGGTGCACCACACATATAATAAATTAAACATTATAAACATTATGCAAGGCATACAACACACCTAATTCCTAACATTCTCCCACTTGTTGTATACATTGCATAATGGGAACAAGTAACCTCAAAACATGAATCAAGAGAACAATCCATATAGCCACATTACCATCAAAGAATCAAAGTTCCCAATGTGCTCCATCAAGATACCTGCAACAAGAATCAAGGTGACCACCATCCCAAACATGAATACTCTCATCCTCCATCATTCCTATGCACAAATATAAGAGTCCATCCAAAGAGAATCCACACAATCTATCACAATGAAGCATAAGTCTTTCTTCAAGTGTTTCCCAAACACAAACACTCAATCCAAAAGTATCAATATGTACCAGTATTTTTCAAGATATGTGCTAACCCATAGCTGAAATAACACATACAACAAGTGCCAAAACATCCAACTATCCATACCTCCAAGGCATTAAAAACATAGTAAACTCATGCCATTAACATATACACCCATAAACCACAATCACAAACTCCATGTGTAAACTTGTCAAAGAATGACATACACATCCAAGAGCTCCCAATGCATGGGCAATTCAAATATGAAAATGATCAAGGAATACCAAGTCTACCAATAGCATCATATAGAAAGTTTAAACAACATCATGTAGTACCAAGGAATATTTACAATGATATGCAAAATTTGTAAATAAATAACCTATAAGAACAACTCTCACCACAAATCTCCAAAGCTCTCCCATGTTCTCCACACCTAACAAAGGAAAGAGGTAAAGGAATCTCCATGTAATCACCTAAGAACATAAGTGAAATCACATGACCACAAGCTAGTGATTAGAATAGCTCCAACCAAACCTCAAACAAATGTATTTTGAAACCAAACATCCAAGAAGATAACTAAGACCAAAGAGACAAACATTGCACATCATATATTTGTAGAAAATCCTCCTACATACACCTCTAAATGCCAATTGTGTCAAGTATGATCTCCTCCACAACACACCAAAAGAAAATCCATAACAACACCCAACTATTCAATCACCAAGATCAAACACAACATATGTATCATGTAACTAACATGGATGTAAGCCCCTCAAAACAAGAAGATCAAACTAAGTATCCATCCCATATAAGGAAATTATCCCAATACATCTTCTAAACTCAACATCAATGAATGCACTTACAATGCATAAGGAGATAAACATGCTAACACTCCTCAAATGAACCCTCCAGAACCAAATATCCATAACTCAAGATCCATATGCATGAGAAGACAAAGCATAAACATAATGCACTTGAAAGAAATAATAGGCAATACCTCTCAAGTAAACTGTCTAGTAGACCAAGAGTGGGGAATGAGAATGCTCCTCCAAGATATCCAAGTCATCATGACTCATCCAAGAACATTCTCCTCATAGGTCCATGTTGAACTCATGTCCAACCAAGGTGTAGGTTCCTTAAACTTCCTGTTGAAATATCATCAAGAGTAACCATCTCAACACATGTCTCAAACCACAAGAGAACTCTAGCCTCACCTAAGTCTCCATGTATCCATGAGCACCTATAATTGATCAATACATGCCAAACTCCAAATGTAGCATAACATCATCATGAAGTAATCAAGCAAATGATTGTGAACTCAATACAAAGAGAACCACACAAGATCAATGTCAAAGCTTCAATCATGGATCAAGAACATAAACATGACAACATGATCTAACCATCTCTCCTAGGAGATCACATACAACAATGCATATATCTTAATCTCAAGAGAACAAGTACCATGCCAAAATCTAAATGGGTAATCAAGAGTAAACCATGACATAATACCAAAACACTCTAAACCAAGAAACAAGATCTCAAATCACATGAATATAACCACCTCTTTTCAATGAAACCTATGATGTCAAAGAACCCTCACCGTATAAAAAAATAATCCAAGAGTCCATCCATGACACCAACAAACATTGCAAAAGATCATCCACCATCAAATGGTGAATCCACATCACTTCCAACAACTCCTACTAAATTGTGATACTAAGCTACACATGGAATCGTGACTACCATCTCCTTGATGAAGATCATCCAAGTCTACACACACAACTGAAATGTTAGTGACATCAAGTGAAACCAAGATCTCCAAGCCAAGAAGATAAAACCACCAACAAACCATCATGAATATATCCAACACCACCAATCCATCATTATCAAAATCTTCCACTAAAAAGTGTAACCAAGTTATCCATGACATCATGATAAACCATATGCTACAAGTCCCATAACTAACTATTTAGGTACTATAAACATCATCCATCCTCTCATCTCAAAGCACACATACCAATGTATAAATGACCAAAAATAAGGCCAACTAACAAATTTTGCAACAACAATGAATCAAACCCGGTGGATATAGACAATCCACAACCAAGTCATCCCACTACAAGTAAATGGGTAGCTAATCCACAACCTGCATAACTTGTAGATCTAATAATTGAAATATGCAAACTCATCATCACATCAGTAAACTACAAACTAAGATATCAAAGAGAATAACCATGTAGACCAAATAACTCAAACAAAAAATCAACCTCACATCTAATTTTCCAAACATGTCCACATCCAAGTACTGTAGTCAAGGAACCAAACAAGCATCTAGGAGATAAGAAAAAACCTCCTAACACCAAACCAAATCACCATCAGAATACCGCAAACCTGGTTATGTCGTGCCAATGCAACAATGTAACTAGATAACCATGACACCATAAGCACCACCAATTTTTAACTTGCACTCAACTATCACCCACACTAGACTCCAAGTCTCAAACCATGTCCTCAAAACCAAAGAAAACCTGTGTACTTGTCACCATTAAAGTATAACTTTGAAAAACACATGTAAACCTATAACATGAAGCACCAAACTAATAATCAACTGTAGCATCATGAAAACATGTACTCCCTCAAGGTTTTTCTGCTTGACTTGTCTGGATTCTTACACAATCACACTTAGAATATTAGGCACCCACAAGTGTTCAAACAAGTACACAACTCTCTCTGCTCATCAAACTAAAAAATAATAGCACCACTATACAATACATTGAACATGCCCTCCAACTCTTATTCAAAATAAAAAATCTAACTCTGTATCCAAAATTTATGCTCAAAAAAGTGAAACCAAGAACATATGACTTACAAGCCTAAAAAATAGCTCCAAATAGAAAAATATGAAGACCAAACCTATACCACAGTGTAGATCACAGAAAGATCTTTTTGTTGACTACATGAAGTTGAAAAACAAACATCATGGGAAAAAGTTATGCCCATTTGAACAAAAGTCCTCCAATTTGGCTTTTGTTGGTGGCTCGCAGGTGGCCCAAGGGCAACCTACCAACAACAATGGTCAGTTAGTGATGCCCAAGCGATACCCTGGTGGTAGAACTCATATGAGATTTAAATCCATTTAAATTTTCATTTTAAAGAAATTCGAAAAACTTTTAAAGTTTTGAATTTCATTATAATAATTTTTTTGGTGATGAAAAAAGTTTTAGGCCTACGGCTTTGGGGCAGGTTCCCCCACAGGAGTGTGAGCCCTTCCAAAGGGGCTAAGCCCCTACTGACGGTGATTCACTGGTTGTAGTTCCCAACTTGTTAGTGGTAGGGCATACCCTACAGGTACATCAACAACCATAGGTTGTCACATGTCAGGCAGTATAGGGTGGGGGGTTTACGGACCCCACCCCCCACCAATTTAATTTTAATTTTAATTTTTAAAACTTTATTCTACAGGGCTAATAATTTTTTTTTATTTAATTTTAATTTATAGGAAAAATATTTTAAATTGACGAGGCATTTTTAATTTGTTTTATTTTATTTTATTTTCTTTGTAGATGGAATTTGACGACCGTACAACCATATGACCGAGCTAAAAAAAAATATTTTCTCATAGTGGGAAAAATAGGTTGTGTTTTATATCAATTTTCATCTATTGGCCAACCTAGATTCAACCATGAGGTCCATTTTGTTTCAGGGTGTCATTTGCAAAATTTCCCCCACAAAACCCTCATTTGAGTGCACAACCAAAAAACCCTTTTTACCCAACATTTTTCACACACCAAATCTACAAACAACCCATCATAACAACAAACCCAAAACTATCATATTTGCAATAAACAACCTACAAAACCCTCATAGCTTGTCATGTCTTTCATTCTCTCATGCAAGGCCATAGATTCGAACTCAAACAAGATTTGCTCCACCTAGGGTTATCCAAACTACAACCATGGCTTTGATACCCAATGAAAGGAAACTTGCAGTCACATAATGACAATTTCTACATAACCCAAAATAAAAATCTATGCAAATAAGTACTCAGAATCCATATGCAAGATAATAGACAACATATCTATCAAAGATGGCACAAAATATACCATAGGAAAACCCTCAAGAGGAAAAAACCCAGCCTCTGAAAGCATCCATCACTCATGTATTATTCAGTTTGATAAACATTACAATACATCTTCAAATCTCTCCATGAACATCATTGAAGCATCAATCCCTAAAAAAACACTCCATATGAACAAGCATGTAACCACACATCTCATTCCATGTTCCAACCCTCACAAATGCTAACAAGAGTTAACTTGCCAATTGACCAACCTTAAAAAACTACCCATGTGATTGCTTTTATAGAAACAAGCTCACACAAAACCACCAAGTGGTATTACATAAAACCAATTTGACTAAAACCATGAGATTACAAAAACATGTCCCCACATTTAATATTGGGTACATTATTTAAATTACTTTTCCCAATATTAAATAAATACATTTTACAACTCAACTTATGTCTGAATATTACATACAACATAAAGTGGCCTCAAGAATATTAACACCTAGTGATGCATGCACTTTTAGGTCCCCTAGGTGCACCACACACATAATAAATTGAACATTATTTAAACATTATGCAAGGTGTACAACAAACCTAATTCCTAACAATAATGACCACTCTAAAAGAAACTTGTCAAGTTTGGATTCAAGATTATCAACCAGGTTCTTGGTGAGAATTTAAAGTTCTAATGGGACTTGGTCCCTCTTTTACCTCTTCCAATTACATCCCTAAAGATTATCAACTTACTTAATGGGACACCTTCCTCTTGAAATAATTAAAATTAATGTTGATGGTGCTTCAAAAGATAATCCTAGAAATGCAAGCATGTGAGGTATTTCTTGTGATCATAATATTAAAGTTCCAATTCATAGGTAGTCTTGGTGTTGGTTCTAATGATTTTACAAAGGTGACTATTTTTCAAGCTCTTTTACAAGTTTAGTAAAGGTATTTTACCAATATTATTTTAAAATATGGCTTTAAAATTTTAAAAGATCATTTCAAATAGTGGTAGTTGAATGAATTTAAAAAAAATCAACATCCTCATTCATAGTTTCAATGCTGTTAAGTGGAACCATACTAGAAGGGAAGAAAATTAGGTTGCTGATTTTTTGGCTAATCAATTTCTAATTGAATGACATTAAAAATTTATATTAGAAATGATCAGGATTTTCCTATCTAGGATATGAAGGTGCTTTATTAATTTTATGAATGTTGATTTATGATGTCACTTAAGGCTCGCAATTCCTATTGTTGTGTAGAATATTTTGGTATTATTCTTATTTATGTCATTGTGATTAACTTTAATGTTACTATATTTAAATGGTTTTCTTGGTGGTCCAATTTTTTTAACATAAGGACAAAAATTATTTCTAATACTCAAAGCATGTGCAATTTTCAAAGGACTAAATCCTTATGTCATGTCTATGGGGTTTGAAGGTTTCCTTATCTCTTATTAATTTTCTATTTTCAATCCTTCTAAATTTCTTAATTATGTAGCATTTGTGCACCACAAGTCTTTTTAAGATAGATAGGCCTAATTTGTAATCAATTAGTTTATATATGTATGTATGTATACATACATATATATGTATACATATAAGTATACATGTATATGTATGTATGTATGTATATACATGTATACATATATATACATACACACAGACACACACACACACACACACACACACATATATATACGTACATATATATATATATATATGTGTGTGTGTGTGTGTGTGTGTGTGTGTGTGTGTGTGTGTGTGTGTGTGTGTGTGTACATATATATATATATAATAATAATAATCCTTAGTCAACCATCACATATCCCTAATTGGTGAATTTCATCACTTAGGTTTTATTGCCTTCACTTAGTCCTAATAAACTAAACCTATCATCTAGTATAGTCCTCTTTACCTAAATTCCATCACTTGATTAAATAATCATATTATTTAATTAATCGCATTTTTCCATCTCCTCACAATAAATAAATAAATAAATATCATTTCTACATATTCTTCATCTCACACATGTGGCTAAAATAATTAAATGGTATATGCTCCTTCCAAAACATTTCAATAATATTGGTGATGTAGAGGGAAAACCACACACCCTCAAACAACATCATTCAACACCAATAACAACAAAGATGATGGGAATATTTGCAACAGATGTAATCTTCTCTATTAAACTTGCAACAAGATTTCACTATTTCAATAAAATCTAATTACAAAAGTTTGTGCAACCATACAGGTTAAAGAAAATCATTACCAAAACATATATAAAGTTGATATGTGATAGCAAAGCAACATCTACAAAAACTATAGGTTCTCCTTCAAAACACCTTCCTACACTATGAACTTGACTCTCAAATATGCACTCTTCAATCATCAACTTGTCCTTCAACCATGGATTCCAAAGTCCTTTTTTGTTGCAACAGACCTCCCAAACCTGCAACAACAATGTTTGCAACCTCTTCCCAAGAAAATCCACACCCCCTTCTCACACCCAAAAATCTAGAAAATAAAAATCAAACAAAGTTTTCCATAGCACCTCCTTCATGCAACCACTATCTCCATTAATCTTGTAACTCCTCCTCCACACCCCCCATCCTAGAAAAGAAAATTAAATTAATAAATACATTTTTTGAACTCTCCAATGCATGTACAATTTACCTACAGGAAAATAATCATCATTAACCAACACATTGATTCACCTATCCTCATAATAGGAGTCCAATTTCAAAAATTGTTCTACCTACACACCATGGGCATCCCATTTTACCAAAACTAATGGGGAGTAATTAAATTTCATTCCACAATTTAAAATTCTAGGAAAATCCCACACCCAAGATTGATTTTTTCTAATTAAATATTTAAAAAGTATTTTCCAACATATTTTTTTTGTCAAAATTTGCAACCAAAATTTGTCCAATTATTCAAAATTTGATTTTGAACTAAGAAAATCAAATTCTTTCATATAACATCATTCAAACCATGTCACTTCATTTTTATTTTTTTTTGGTGATGCAAGATTGCTCTTACACCATGGATGCTCCTGCATCAAACACCCAAGGCAAGGATTTTTTTGTGAATCATATGGATTTACAAAATGGAGTTGAATGGTAGTACCACCATTTCAGATTGTAGGCAATCGTCAACAAACTCCATCACTAAATTTGGTACCTATAATCGATTCTTCTTTCTCCTCTTCCAACACTTAGTTGGAACAAGCATCCTCCTCCTCTGACAACTTTTCACTGCATTCTTCTCTCCTCTCATGGAATTGTATCCACCATGTACCATCCTCCTCCTAATGGCATACATTCTTCTCTTTGATCTTGTGCGATTTGACCCACTACTAATCGACCACCTCCACCAAATTTCACCTGGAACATCCTCTATAGCTTCTACAAGCAAATATGCACTATCCACACACCAATCTACAACATCATTCAAATATTTCCCTGCATACAAATCAATACTAACAAAATCTATTTGTACCATCTATTTTTCTCCTTCTACAATCACTACCTCTTTCATCTCAACATGCAAACCATCTCTATTTTCATCTTCATAAAATTTAGAAATAGAAGTCATTACCTTTGTTTTCACATGTTCTTCTAGTATCACTGCAATAGTTGTCTTCTCAACATCTATTGCAATCTTTTCATCTACACAAAATCAACTTTCATCTTCATCTTAAAAATGGAACATATTATGCATTACCTCTTTCTCTATAACCTTTTCCTCACCACTATATATTACCATATCTTCTTCACCTTTACTCTCAAGTGTAATTTCATTTTTCAATGCTTTTAAGTCCTCCAAAGGACACTCATCTCTACCGAAACATCATTTTTATCTTTAATTGTTGCACCTTTTTTTGTCTCTCAACCTCTTTTGCTACACTTTTGTCTTCTTTCTCAGTCTCTTTCTCTATGCCTTTCTCAAAGCATACTTTTGCAATATTTTCTCCTTCAGGTATTCACCTACATACACAACTATGATAAACTTTTTACCTTTCTTCTTTGGAATTTCTTCAAACACTTTCCACACACTCTCAATCTTCAACCTCTTTAAACTTACTTTTGCAACTTGCACATATACTTGCAACAAGAATCACATACACATTTCATCCAACCCAAGGCCCTAGTGTAAACTGCCTCACATCGGTGTTTTTGCCTACACACTTAGGAACTCCCACTTTGATACCACTGATGTAGAGGGAAAACCACACACCCTCAAACAAAATCATTCAACACCAATAACACGAAAGAAGATGGAAATATTTACAACAACAAATGTAATCTTCTCTACTAAACTTGCAACATGGTTTCACCACTTCAATAAAATCCAATTACAAAGCTTTGGGCAGCCATACAAGCTAAAGAAAATCATTACCAAAATAGATATAAATCTGATATGTGACAACAAACAACATTCACAAAACACTACAAGTTCTTCTCCTTCAAAACACCTTCCTACACTATGAACTTGACTCTCAAATCTTGCACTCTTCAAACATGGATTCCAAAATCCATTTGTTGCTACAACACACCTCCCAAACCTACAACAATCATTTTTGCAACCACTTCCTAGGAAAATCATTGGCCCCTTCTCACACCCAAAAATCTAGATAATGAAAATCAAACAAAGTTTTTCATAGCACCTCCTTCCTGCAACTACTATCTCCATTAATTTTATAGCTCCTCCTCCATGCCCCCATCCTAGAAAAGAAAATTAAATTCAATAAATAAAAATTTTAAACTCTCCAAAGCATGTACAATTTACCTCCAAGAAAAATAATCATCATTAGTTGACACATTGATTCGCCTCTCCTCATAATAAGAGTTAATTTCAAAATTGCTCTACTTGCACAACATGGGCATCCCATTTCGCCAGCACTAATGGGGAGTAATTAAATTTCATGCCACAATTTGAAACTCTAGGAAAATTCCACACCCAAGATTAATTTTTGTAATTAAATATTTAAAATGCATTTTCCAACATATTTTCCCATCACAACTTGCAACCAAAAATTTTCCAATTATTCAAAATTTGATTTTGGACTTAAGAAAATCAAATTATTTCATATAACATCATTCAAACCATGTTACTTCAAATTTTTTTTTTTTTTGGTGATGCGAGACTGCTTTTACACCTTGGATTCTATTGGATCAATTGGGCACCTAGGAACACTTGTCCTTATGCCCCCCTTATTCTCTCAACACAATCCATACTTTATAACGCTCTTAGGTGCACATGTCCCTATTTTCCCTTGTGCTCATAATTACTTACTAAATTTGGTAAGTTAATCCTAACCATTCACAATCTGACTTTCATATCCACTCTCCATCTTCTTGATGCTAGGGAATTCCTTTCAACCATCCACCACCCTTGATCTCATAATGAAATCTTGAGCATATATTCCCCTTTCAAAAAGACCATAAATCTAGGCACTTTATCCTTTATTCAAAATCAGTAATCACTTATGCTAGGTATATGTCAAATTGGTATCTTCAAGTAAGGAGCATCCACATCTTGAAGTCATTGGAATAAATCAAATCATAATAGAGGTTATGGTAACATTTCAAGTTGGTTTTAATGTTATTTTTTTTGTTTTGATCTCTTTTGTGAGCTCTATCTAGAGGTTTTATTTGTTTTGAAATGGAATCTTGCATACTAGTTTGCTTTAATTTACCTTTTAAATTTTAACATTACATTTTGGCAACTCTGTTGGGGAATGTAGCCCCTTATCTCACTCTAATTGCATGTTTGTGTGTCTTGTTGTTGATTTCCACTAACTATGATTGAAGCTTCTTTAGTGGTCCAACAATAGAGTTTTTGCAGGTGTCATTGAGTTCAAGATGGACTGCACCATTGTGTTTGAGATAACTAAGAGAAAAAAATTGATATATAACACTTTAAGAATTTTTTTGATGGAAATTTTTGAGGCACTTGTAGAGTTATTTAAAGGTACATTCACTCAAAATTCAATATGATTGTATGAAAAGCATACAGTTTGTATTGTATGCATGGTGTCATACCACCATGTAGGTTTATTTGCAGCACGAGCAAGTTAAAGCTTCTATGATAGTATATGTGCTCAAGGGTCTCTAAGTGAACACCACATGGTCAACCCTAGCACACTTGACACATACAACCTAAAAAACTTTGAAATCCACTTCTAAGAGAGTTTTGAGCTAAAATTTAAATATTTTTTACAAAGACTTTGAAATTCGTTGTATTCCATGCTTATTACATTGGAATCTATAGGTTTTTTGAATCTATTGTCTGGGAAATTTTTAAGTCTGTATAGGTATAGCTTGAGGAAACCCACTTGAACCTATAAGAGGAAAATTTCTTTGTTTTTTAGAAATAAATTTCAAAGTCTCTGGGAATCCAATGAAATACATAGGTTAAAGTCACATTTTGATCTTTATAAAAATATTGTTTAATAGAGTTTTCAAATCCATGAGAAAAATTATTTTCATTAGTTTTATTTTATAAAGGTTAAAATTTGAAAGGGGTATGCATGAGAAATCCACCATCTTGGATTTTTTATTATTGCTTGGGCTTAACTCATTGTCATATTTGTGACCAAGGGCCCACCATAGAGTTAAGCCCTTAGGTCCCTTGAAGCTTAAAGCCAAGGTGTCCTTTAGCTCTATGGGGCTTAAAACCCATCCTCACAACATCTTAGCCCCTTTTCTCTTAGTGATTGGTCACTTGGGAAATCAAGAGCCAATGAAACAATGGGATAAATCTTGCCCAATGCCATCAAATTTTTGTAAAAACCACCCTACATTCAAAAGCATATAACTTGCTCATTTTTGTCATATTTTCAAACTTTATAGGCATTGGAAAGCTAATTCAAAGATGAAAGCTATGGTGAAGGTAAGATTTCAAAAAAAACTCTATAATTTAGGTGAGCTCGTCCAAAGTCAACTTTTTATTTGGAAAATTTAATTGAAAATAATTTCCATTTTTATCTTTTTCAATTATTTTTTAAACTTATCAAAAAAATCCAAAGAATCTATTTTCTCTATTTTTTTTTTATAGAATTCACATTTTTTCTATTTTTGACTAACTTTTTTGTGCATGTCTTTTTGTGTTCCCAAGGATTATATCTTTCAATTTTAGGATGTTTTGTTGAAGGTATTGATTACAAACCTTTTATTTTTTTGTTTGCTTTGTCTTCCTTTTTTGTGTTCACATTGAAATTAGGTTAAAAGTCACTTTCACACTTTGATTTGGGTTAATAATTTACAAGTGTCTTCTAAACCCCAAGCACACATACATATGCTCTCCTCTCACACCCTAGGGTAATCTTAAGGATAAAAATAAGTGTTGTCTTGTTTTATATTTGGGGTGCATTCTCATGGATTCATTACCATGCATGGGGGCACAAAATGATGTTTTGCAATCATATTTCATCAAGCAAGGAGCAAATGCAATATCATCCATTTAGGCTCACCTTTTATCTTACACTTGGGGAGCAAGGACATTTAGCTTTGTGTTAGGTGTATTCCTTGGTATGAGGGATCCCTTTATTTATTTCATTATCTCCTTAAAATATTAGAGTAGCATGTGCACTAGAATTTTAAGGGAGGCGTATTACCCCTGCACATTACATGATTAGATAAATGTTCTAGTTATGTGGCCCTTCTTTAGTGGTGATATTACATATAATTTCCTTTAGAATATGACATTGTTCTTTGCACAATGTCCCTTTAGTAGTAATATCACATAGGATGTTCTCTAAGAGTGAACTCAATATATGTTAATGTCCCCTTTGTAGTGGTATTAAACTTGATAACCTACTAAAATACAACATTTTCATGTCATGTTTTGTTCCCTTAGTGATGGTATCATGCTTGATACCCCTTAAGGTGTGACTTGGTATTCTATGATTTTATCCCCTCTTAGTGGTGTTATCATGTATGGTATTCCCTAGGGTGTGACCTACTATGTATTGAGTGCCATTTCTTGAAATATAATGTTCCATTTGTTGGTTTATCCCCTTTGTGGTGGTGTTATTTATAATGCCCCCCAAGGCATGACTTTTTTATTTTGTTCCTCACTCACAATGTTAAACTTTGTGTAGCCCCTAAGGTGATGTTCATCCCCCATGATGATAAGCTTTGTGCGCCCCTTGAGGAGATGTTTGTCCCTCATGATGTTAAACTTTATACACCCCCTGAGGTGATTTTAATCCCCTGTGATGTTAAATGGTCCCCATGACATTAAAATTTGTACTCTCCTTGAGGCATGATTTGCAAATATAGTCCATGGATTCTTCATAACACAACTTGTTGGTTCATGTGCTTAAGCACCCCTTTAACATGGCCACCTAGCATAACAGAACTTGCTTGCTAGTGGAGCCATGTGTTTCATGAGTCATCTAGCATAACATAGCTTGCTAGCCTTGTGCAACCCATCATATTGCATGGATTCCTAACATAACTCAACTTGCTAGGAAGTGGATCTATGTAGCTCACAAGTGACTTGGAATAATCCAACTTTCTAGTCCTTATGAGATCATTATCTTGAATAACATCATATTCGAGAAATTTGGTGTTTGAGACAAACTTAAGATTGAGGTCTCTTTGCATTATTGATTCAAATCCTTTTAGTACTAACATTTTTTTTGTATTTTTGTATTTATGTCTTTAATATGTCATCTTTATGTTTGCATTGTGTTGTGTTTTCATTTCATTTTTATGTTTACATTATGTTACGTTATATGTTTTCATTATGTATGTTTCATGTTTGTTATGCTACAATTACATCTCATACGTGTGTGTTCCTTTGTCCTTGTATTGTCTTGCCATAAAATCTTGAATCCTGGGGGCTAGTGCATATGCTATATTCAATGTCATCCAATCTCTTCAATATTTGGATAACTGAACCCTTCTTGACATATTTTTATTTTAGGGGTCATCCCATAATAATGGATTAAAGTTTTTGGCCAAACTTGACATTGAAATCAACATTTTGAGCAAAATCTTCACTTTTTGACACCTACAGGAGCTAAACTATTAGGAATTTGAAGATGATGAGAACTAGTGATTTGTGAGATTTTCTCTATAGATTTTAAATATATTTTAAAAAAATTGAAAGTAAATTGTAAATATGTTTGTCTCGTTTGATAACTAGTTTTAATAGTAAACAACATTTTTAAAAAGTGATGTCTACTATGTTCCACATAAATTTTTTCTACAAAGGATAAAAAATTGATTTTTTTGAATTTAGTTGGTAACATCGATATCTAGTGCTTGCATTTTGTTTCATAATGTTTTTCTGATTTTTTTTAAATTAAGTTTTGAAGTCAAACCAATTATAATTTAGACATAGGTGTACTAAGTCGCACATAACTTGTTTTGTATGTATTGAGATTCAATTTTTTTGTTGGAACAAGGACATCAATACCTAGTGCGTATATATTTTTTTTTAAATCACTAATTTACTATTTTTCCACATGTGTAGAACAGAGAACTTGATGTTCAATGAAAACCTATGTTCAGTAAAACTAAAAAAAATAAAAAATAAAAACAAAATATATTAAAATTATAGTTGTTGGAAAGCTCATTTTGAGGACTATGATCCCTCAACTTGGTTTGTCAAGTTGATTCCATTTGGACCTTCAACCCCGACTTTGAAAGCTAAAAAATTGCATAAATTTTGAAAGGGAGGGTGGAAGGTCAAAAAAGGGGGCCTTCATTGAAAGACCCCTTCGAACAAAGGCACCTTTTCCATTTTAAGGTATTTGAGGACCTTCCTTCAAAGGTATTTCGTTCCCATTAAAAATGGAAAAAATCCTTTGAACGAAGGAAATTTCCAAAAATAGAAAAAAAGGACCTTCGAACAAAGATCCCTTTTCATTCATTTTCTTAAAATTTCTATAAAAAGGATAAAAAGGGACCTTCATTTGAAGGTCACTTTTTTCCATTTTTGGAAATTACCTTTGTTTGAAGGTTTCAACCTTCGAACGAAGGTCCACCTTCAAGCCAAGGTACATTTTGACATACCTTCATTTGAAAACAAACTTTTGAATAAAGGTAGTTAAAAAAAAAATTGTAACTCCCTTCTATAATTTTCTTTTCCAAAAAGTGTAACCCATTATTGTGGGATGGCCCTTAGTGTGAGTCTGAATGTAATTTCATACTCACTAAAGTGAGAGTTAAATGTAGCGTCAAAAATTGTCACCCTTGACAATTTCACACTAAGTTTTACTCCCCATATGTGCTTGAACCTATTTATGAATTTAATTACCCAATTTATAAATATCTTTAGAAAATCAAATAGGGGAACAAAAGTATGCATTTAATATTTTTCCTCTGACACATTTGATCCCAAAAAGGATGGGTCTGGTCTAGAGTGCCCCACGCCCTAGACCAGTTAATTTTGGCTCCAATTTTAATATGTTAGTGTCAATAATTGATTATTTGAATTTCCAATTTCATTTGTAGGCTATCAACATTTGATTTTCAAGAAATTAAATTAATTGTATATAAATACAATGTTTTTACCATTTGAAATCCTAGTAATTTTTGGAGAGAAAAATCATATTTCAAAAATCAATCAAGAGTTGTCGAGAGCATAATTGTCAATATTATTGCAGTATTTTCATTCATCAAGCATCATGCCATGTGTTATGTAAGTTTGTTCATGTTTTACACGTATTTTGTTTATGAGCACTCACACTTGCAAGTATCCAAATCAATTGAAGACAAGCAACAATCTATCCTTGAAGGTGATGAGCATGATTTCAGTCCATCAAGGAGATTAGACCTAAGTGGTGAGTTATAACAAGTTGTCAATTCATTACTTGTTTATCAAATTAGCCTCTATCCATTCAAGGATAATCTCTCTTTTATATCATAATTTGTGATTGTGGAGGTAGAAATACTAACATAGGGTTTGACTTGGGCAAGCCCCTATATGGCACAACCCTTCCCCTCTTTTTATGTGTATAGATTACAAATATGAAGAAAACTAGAAGGAGATTGAAGGCTATTTTCTCATTCATGCACTTAAACCCTACAAGTTCTCAAGCCAAGGAAATTGCATTTTCTTATCAACTATAGAAGTTTCGACAGTGAACTTGGAAGAATAGGAACTACAAACTAGAGACCTTGGCCTTGTGACATCAAATCGCAAAAAGCAAGAGTCCAGTTTAGGGTGCCCATGCCCTAGACCAACTGAATCAACACCAAATTTGAATGTCAGGTTCCTTTATGTTTTCTCTTTGTGTTTTTGGAGTTTGTTTTCATCTTTTTGCATTATATTTCTCATAATTCATCTCAATTTGTTGTATTTTCATAATAGACCTAGGAACATTATTGCATTATATCAAATTAAACTACCCAAACATTCTCCCCATCACCAAAAAAGGGATTAGAACCTTGATCCAAAATTTTGACTCTCTCTACAAGGTTTGCAACCAAGTGGGTGTTGAGATCATTTTTAATCCCTTACCATTCCAAAAGTTGGGAAGAGTATGGTGATCCCTTTTCCCAACCAAACACCTCTATATCAGATTCTCAAAATTCTTTTCATCATATAATTGGTCTATAATGACCACTCTCTCTTCCCTTTTCTTTTTTTCACCTTGTCTTCTTTTATTTCTTTTCTTACTCCATTTACATGTGTGCCACCTACTCCCACATATTCTTCTCTTCATGCAACCTCTACCAAAAGGCTACACTTCTCTTCATTATTTTTCCACTCACTATCTTCTTCCAATAGGTTTTCCTTCTCTCTAAACTCTCCTATCTCATGATGATCATTCAAATCTTCTCCTTCTATGCATAGCACTATCCTACCTCTACTTCATCCCACTCATATTATTCATCACCTTTCAACATGCTACTTACATGACATTTTTCATCATATTTACCTTTATCTAGAACAATTTCATTGAATTTCATAGTCTCCAATGCATCCAATATTCATTAAGAGTTCTCTCAACCCTTTAAGAACATTATCCACACAAATCTTCTCTTATTTTTTTGTAAACACAAAATTTACAATGTCCACCAATTCCTCATCGTACAAGATTCTCAAAAATATTTTCATCTATCCTAGGTCCACAATGACCATTCTCTATTCTCTCCCTTTTTTAACTTGTCTTATTTTCCTTCATTTCTTACTTCACTTACATTGTGTGGGATACTCCCACATATTCTTCTCTCCATTCAACCTCTATCAAAAAAAGATAGAACAACTCTCTTCCTTATTTCTCCACTCATAGTCCTCTTCCAAGAGGATTTCCTTCTCTCTAGACTTCTCTATTTTGAGTCACTCAAATATCCTCCTTTTGAGTAACAATATTCTACCTCCATCCTACTAATAATCTACTTCACCCTTCAACATGCCACTTACATGACATTCGTCATCATATTTACCTTTATCTACAACTTCTCTAAACTACACAATCTCCAATGCCTCCAATCTTGATTGGTTTTCTCTTAACCCTTAAAGAACATTGTCCACACAAATTATCTTGTTTTGTAAACACAAACTTTATAGCTAGTCTTTTCACAACCATCCTTGCCATCTTTCTTAGAAGACGTTTTTCACACATACAAATTCACATTGAAATCTAGAAATTTCAAAGATTAACACAACTTTATCCCTACAATCAAAATGACAAACTAGCAACTTACTAGAGCATAAAGCCCTTTGCAATTACAAGGGTGCCTACAAAAAATCTTTATTGGAAGAAATTTTCACACATACAAGTTCACATTGCAACCTATGAATTCCAAATATTAACACAACTTTATCCTTGCAATCACAAGGATTTACTTGCAACTCACTAGAGCATAAAGCCCTTTGAAATTGCAAGACTGTAACTACAACAAATTTCACTAAATTACTGAGCAAGCTTTCAACAACATACCTTCTCTTGAATACATGTTTCTCAAACTCTCTGTGGTTACAAGTCTCCTCTCTCATCTACAACAAATTTCTTAAAGCTCAAAGCCCTCTATAGTTACAAGACTTCCTCACTTGCAACATATTTTACTAGAGCTTGTAGACACGTAAAATGTACCGATTGACATTATGCATTTCATCTTGACCATTAACATCGTTTCATCCAGAATCATCCCTCAGTCTAACTGTTTAATCAAATTCCCTTATCCGATTAAATTCATCAATACTCCTCTCTTAATTAAATAAATCAGTTATTTAATTAAGTCACCTCTTCTCGATAATTAAATTAATCATTTGATCTAATTATCCCTATTTAATTAAATAATCAATTTTATTTGATTAAATCTCTAAAGTCTATCTATTAAATAAAATAAATTAAAACCTTATTTAATTTGATCTAACATCATCTCCTTTAATTAAATAAATCAAAATCTTTATTTAATTAATCTCTTTATCACATTCTTCTCATTATTTGATTTAAATAAATCCATAAATTTAAGTCAAATAGGTCACATCATTTATTCTCCTATTAAATTAATTAACCTTGATTAATTTAATCTCTTATCATGTCCCATCCTCTAGCTTTTCCCACTTGCACATGAAAATAGATTTAATTGATTTATTAAATCTCTATTTTCCTCACAAGGCATCTTTTAAGGAATATTCTCCAAGTTTGAATTCAAATTCCAAGTTGACATGTACATCCAACAAGGCATTTAGCCAAGTGGCATTCAATGCTTTTTTCCTTCCCTCTTGCATGTTATTTCAACAAATTCAAAATTAAAAAATAGGCATTTATTGACACAATCCTCAAAACTTGCACATCCTCCATCCACTCATAGGTTGACAAGTGACATCTTTCCATTGGTTGAATGTTAGTTCCACATTGCTCTATTTTGGAAATTCATCCTTCAATCTCATCCATAAATGAAGAGCTCATCTCCTCATTTGATCATCCACAAATTATGCAAAGTTATTATGCTCAAATATTTAGCCACTTCCATCCATCATCATTGAATCATAGCTAGGCTATTCAAGTTTTTAGCTTGGAGCACTCACCATCCTTCATCAAAGTGGATCACTCATCAACACTCATCAACATACATCAATATTGCATCATAGGAATTGGGAAAGGGCCAATTTTCACATCAAATTGGCACCAATTCCCCTATGGGATCATGAGTTTGTTAGTTTAATTAGGATTCAATCTCTATTTTGTTGTTTTCATTGTGTTCTTCATTGCTTTTTTCCTAATTTGAACTTGGTGAATAGATTTCATGGGGAATCCTTGTTTTTACTTGCATTCTCTAATCTACTGTGTTTGTTCTTATTGTTTTCCAGGTACTAGGATTGGGGTTCTCACATTTGGCATTAGAAGGAGGGAAAAATCTCATTTTTAATCACATTTTCCTAAAAATTCTATGCTTTTGTTTGTGCATAGGAAAATTCCAACACTAGAAGCTCACCGTCGCCATATAGCACAGCTGGAAAGTCCAAACTGCAACGCTCTAGCCATCTCGCCTAAAAATTTTGAATTTAAATTTTAAATAGTGACACTGGCAAAAAGGGCGATGCATTTGAGCCCACTGGTCTGGACACAAAGCACCACTGACTGGTAAGTGTCACCATATAGCACCGTTGGAGAAATCAAACTATGACGCAGTCATGGGTTGTGCCGTTAGCAGGGAGTAAAAAATTGAAATTTCATTTTAGCACGTGCTTTTTGATAAATGATAAGTTTATCTTCTGTTTTATGCTTTTTAACCTCTGTGTTTTGCAGAATCTAACTAGTTTTCTTTCTTGTAGGTTGGATCAATTGAAAACAAAAGGAGGAGAAGCATGATTATGATATTTCACAAAATCAAAGTGTTTTTAAAAACTTTAGTGTTTGTTTAACACTCTTAGGAAATTGTTATTCCTTTTTGCTTAGGACACTAATTTCACTTAGGCTTTAAAAAGAACCCTTTCAATTTTACAAAGGCTTAAAACGAACATTAGGACTACAACTTACTAGATTTTGTTTTTTTGGTTAACAATTGAACAAAACAACTCTCGTTTGTCCTTTGTTGCTTTAAAAAGAACTTACAATTGCTTTGTGGCTCTAAAATGAACAAGTGCAACTTTGTCTTTGTGATGGCTTACTTAGACTAACTTCATTGAAAAAGGATGTATGCGCTTCTCTCATGCTTTATAGCGATCTTGAGAATCAAAAGGCCTTTTTCGTGATTTTAGGTTAAGATAAATCAATCACCTCCACACTTCATTTTGCGTTTAAAATTGAACAAAACATTGTGCAAGTGTGAGTGGAGCATTATTGTGTACATTCTCTCTCTTTGTGTTGCAAACAAAGATTGATCGAGTTATGGATATTGTCTTTACTTGCTTTTGTTTATCTTAGAGGGTCTACCTTGGGAAAAAAGTACTCACCCAAGGGAACGACTCAACCGGTAACACTCTAAAGCCAAGAGTATTTCCAACCAGGATATAAATGTGGGTATTGGAGTAAACACTAATATCACGCGGTTTGCTCCAATGAGATGGATCTAAAAAGGGACTCTCACCATATGGGTCAATCTCCATGAAAAAAAAGTCCGAAGTAAAACCCTTGTTTGTAGTGGCCAATTAATCCATTCAATGAGTTTATTAAAGTAGTGCATTGGAACTTAGATTCCAAGAAGTTACTTGCCATTTCCGATCTTGGATAAAGTATAGAGGTTAAGACTTCATTCTTAACATACCTTTATACTCTAAGTTCCTTGGTTGCATGTAAAATCATCTCTTCTTCTACGATGGGCATGAGGCAATCCCACCAAGAAAAACATACCAATTGAGCTAGGATGTTATATTTTTTATGAGTCAAAACACTTTGCTTGTTTGAAAACATTGGGAAACAAACACTTAACATCATCATCAAAATTTCAAACCCTTTAGGAGACAAATACAATTGACTCAATTCATGTGTTATTGCTTGCCCTTGGGATTTATCCTTAGAGGTTTCTAAATACTTGGATTACATCTCAATTTGTCTACTAAAGTTAAACAATAGGTAACCTTTTCCTTGATTTCATCAAAATTTCACATAACATACTTTGTGGGATTCGAAGAAATTAAGACATTGGACATCTAGTTTGGAAACCTAATCAAAGAAATTGTTTGTGGTAAAATAAAGTCACTAAGCAAAGAGAACAAAATGAACTCTCATATGTGTTGAAACCTCATGATTTTCAAGAAGTCAAAACCCAAAACGAAATTCCTTGATTCAAAATCCGGAAATGAATGCTCAAATTGAATCACTTCTTGGTTATAGAGGTCTTTAGAAGCATTGCATGTTCTTCAATACCAAGGTCTAGGAAAACAAAATGTCTTTTTTAGGATCATCTTAGGATAAAAAGAAATCAAAATCTTTTTCCATCCATCCTTCAAACATCAAACATCAAAAATCATCTCATCATCATCTTTTGAGAAATCTTGAAAATTATCCTTCATGCTAGGCTTTTTGGAAAAAAACAAAATCATCAAATATTTGAGACAAAATCCTTGAAGTCTTTATCAAATCATCTTTGGCTAGGTATGTGTACATGCATCCTTTTGCATATGCTTAGTCAAAATTATCAAACTGTCTTGTTTAGTTAGGTATATGTAGATGCATCCTTCTTCATATGCTTGGCTAAATTATCATCTTGTTTGAATAGGTGTGGGTAGATGCATCCTTCTCCCTACACATTCAAATTATCATCCTTTGAGAAAATCTACCCCTTAGATAATCATCCAACATCTTAGGGTCTATCAAATCAAACCAAAATAAAAAATCAAAATCCAAAAACATATCCAAAAGTCCTAAAAGTCTAGCATTCCCCTCAAGATTTATCAAAAGATCCAAAACATCCACATCATCAATCTCTTGCATCATCATCACATAATCTTTTGATCCTCAAATATATCCTAAAATTTTCTTCTTTGGGCATAAAGTAAAGATCAATCCAAAGAATTAAGAGATTCATCTCCCATATTTTTGAAAATTGATCCTTGTTTTATGGTTCAAACTAGATCTCAATACAAGAACATGGAAGTCAACAAAGAAACACCCGCTTCAAGTGACCTAAGCCAAACGAATGTCGAAATGAATCTAGTCGAATCAAGCAATCCTTTGAGTATCTCATCATCACAAAATTTTCAAGAATAACTCCAAGGAGAAGATCTTACCTTTGGGATGTCGCATGAAGAAATAACTGAAATGCTCCAAAATCCAAAAAACCATAAGATCATCAACATCATGATGAGGCTTATCTCTTCACTATGCATGCTTGAACTAGCAAAACAAGGGGCTAAATTACCCTCTGATTTCAATGTGAGCACTATAGTGGAGACATCTTTGCCTCTATTCTCATCCACAATTCCCATCTCATCTACACCCCCATCCCAAAGCATCACTCAAAACATTCCACAAATCACAACATTTTTTGCTCCAACTCAACCTAATGTTAATAAGGGAAATGCATTTCTTATGCTATTCAAACACATGGTCCCCTTGTTAATAATCAAGGCTTGGATGCAAATACCATTTTGGAACAAAACATACCCCAAAATCCATTACATAAGTATGTTCCTCTCACTTTCCATAATGACCCATCATCATCATCCTTCCACACAACACCTCAAAATTCTCTCCACACAAATTTGCAAGAGGAAGGTGACATGTGTGGACCTAGGGGCATTTTCGACACCACAACATTTTCTCAAGAACTCACACCCCTTACATTTTCACCCCTTTCGCCATTACCACCATTATCCACACCTCTACTTGGCTTGGGACTCCTGCCTTTACCAAATATCAATCAAAACCAAACCGACATCTCGAATATCAATCAAAACATCACACAAAACTGGTCATCGATATTGCAACAAAAGATGATAACTACACAAGCAATCGCGACATCATCAACCACCCCCTAACATCTCAAAGCATGGTTTCTCAAGGACAAAGTACCAACACAACAACACCATTCACCACTCAAACCACCAATATGACATCACCGCTCACTACCACCACAAATGCCATTCCGAATCCACCACCACCCCCACCACCACCAACTTCTAACATATCAAGCCAAAACAACATGGCATTGCAAGTAGCTTAACAAGCTACTTATCAAAGGGGATTCCTACAAGTGCAAAAAAAAAAGTCGTGCAACTAGATGCCCAACAAGCGACACAAGCAGCACAAAATTCTCAAGCCACCCAAGTCGAATTACAAGTGCAACAGGCCGCACAAGCCCAAGCCTTATTACAACAACAAAAACAACAAGCTGCTCAAGTAGCCCAAGCTACATTACAAGCTCAAAAGGCTGCTCAAGCCCAAATTATATTGCAACAATAAGTGGCACAAGCACAATCCCAAGCACAAGTAGCGCAAGCATAAGCTCAAGCTCAGGAAAATGCCCAATATCAAGCACAACAAGCACAAGCACATGCACAACTTCTTGCACAAAAACAGGTGACACAAATGCAAGCATATCAGCAAGCAATAAAGCAATATCAAGAGCAACAAGGATCAACCCAATTGGTATCCCAACAACAAGTGTTTTTGGAACAATAGCAAGCTCAACAATAAGAAATCCTAACACAACAACAACAACCACAACAACAAGCAATCCTAGCTCAACAACAACAAGATCAACAACAAGCGTTGTTCATACAACAAGTGCAAGCATACCTAGCTTAGAAAAATGTGCAAATACCATCAAACAACACACCAACTAACACAACCATCCAACCCACAATTGAAACACCCCAGAATGCCTTCATCCCACCCCTTGATCCGCAAAATGATGTAACAATACAAATCAGGTTGCTCTCGCAACAAGTGCTCGATCTTCAATTAGGGTGAACCACAAAAGCACCAAGCAACTTGTGTCCCTATCCATTTGACAGGAGCCTTGTGATGAAACAATTCCCCAAGGGATTTGAGATCCCCAAGTTTGACAAATATCGTGGGATGGGAAACCTTGAAGATCACATCAGGGAATTCCAAGTTCATTGCATGGAAGTTGCATACGACAATACTTATCTGATGCGGCTATTTCCTAGGAGTTTGGTTGGCCACACAATGGAATGGTTTTCTCACCTACCTATAGGCATTAGAACATTCCAAGAAATTATAGACGCATTCATTAAAAATTATGCATGCAACATTGCCATGGATGTTAGTCTAGAAGAACTCTTAGCTTTGAAACAAGGAAAGAACGAATCATTCACTTCATTCTTACAATGATGGCAATCCAAGGCCAATTAAAGCAAGTGGACCATGCCTGAGGAACAAAAAGTATGCACCATCATATCCAACCTTGATGGCCTCTTGGCATTCCATCTCAAGCTAGAAGGGATTAATACATATGATCAGTTGATCTCCAAGGAACTCAGCATTGAACAAGCCATTATGACACAACCCGTAGGATCAACTTCATACCCCGAACAACACAACAATCGTCCACCCGCCAATTAAATGATAAACCTTGCACATGGGCAAGGAAAAAAATATTACCAATGATGGTGTTGTCAATGCCAAAGTGGTCATTAGTGCCCCTCGCCAAAATATACCTGCACCACAAATCCAAATCCAACACCAAAACAATCATCATGCAATACAACAACCAAACGACAAATTTATAATTAACAATCTCAATGATCAAAGGGGACCACCCCAATGGAACAAAAATTATCCCAAACGAAAATACACTACTTTGGGGGAACCACTTGAAGTCATAATGAAGAAACTGATAAACGAAAAACTCATCAAGGCTCCTACTTTGAGAATTACCAAGAACTAGATGTGAAACCTCCTTGGTATAATGAGAATCAACTCTATGAATTCCATAAAATCAAAGGCCATACCACAAACAGTTGCATGAGATTAAAGAACATAGTTCAAGATCTCATTGATCAAAGGATTATAAATGTGGAACAACCAACAGAAAACCAAGATCTTAAGATATACACGAATCTGATGCCTAACCATGGAAATAAAAGGAATAATAACAACAATGATAAGGGGAAAGGCACCCACACAAATGTGAACCATGTATATGAAATTGTCGTCACCTCCCTAAATGAATACTACATAGTCATCACCATCAAAGGCACCCATGCCGATTGTGGAGTCACCACAAGAGGCGACAAAGTTACCATCGCAGGATCATCCTAGCCAAACAAAGTCTTTGCATCTAGATTTGTCCCTAATGGCCCTACAATGTTCTAGATCAACTCAAAAGAACGCCAGCACAAATATCCATCATGGAGTTGCTAAAAATCTCATTTGCCAATAAGAAAATCCTTGAGGAAGCATTGGCTTCATCCATTGTCCCCGCAAATCTTGATGCAAAACAATTCCAAACTATGGTCAAAAATATCATTATGCAAAATCTCCTCACATTCTTTGACCATGATTTCCTTGCTCAACGATCTCACAACTATGGGCTTCACTTAGAAGTCATAGTACATAAGAGCAAAGTCAAAAGGGTCTTGGTGGATGGAGGTGCGGGTTTGAATATATGTTCTCTCAAGCTCATCAAACAATTGAAAATCTCAGAGGATTCTATTGAAAAAGGAAAGGGTATCACAATAAGAGCATATGATGATCAAGAAAAAGTGTCCCAAGTCACTATCAAAATCCCTATTCAAGTAGGGCTTGCTATCATGGAAACCACTTGTCAGGTCCTGGACCTCGACTTATCGTATAACATCCTTTTGGGACATCCATGGATTCATGCAATGAAGGTAGTAGCATCAACTTTTCATCAATGTGTGAAATTCACACATGAGGGACAAGAAGTTACCATCCACGGAGATCCCAAACCCTTCTCCTATTGCAAGATCCTTGAAGTAAAGTACTATAAAATCCCCCAAGTACCGAAAAATGATGAGGGTCCATCCACACCATACATTGATCCTGCCACTCTCGCATCGACTTCTATGACAGAGACACCCGTCACTCCCACCATTCCCACCATCTATAAAATTAAGGTCATCATCCAAGATAATGGTTGTGGAAACTACACGATCTCTAAAATTTCCTTTGTAGTAGAAGAGTTACCACAATCTCCTAGATCACGAGGATGTCCACAAATAAACGAACCCTCCACATCTCAAATGTCTCTTGAAGAATATCCCAACTTCACAAGATGGGGAAACCTTGGCAAAGAAGTTATTCAGGCAGATCTATCTCATATGCCATATCAAGATGAAAGACCAGTAGCTGATTTACCAATGGATGATAGAAGCAAGGGTCTGTAAATGATGCTCGCAATGGGCTATGACAAAAACCAAAGACTTGGGAGAAATGACAATGGGCTTATAACACCTATCATTTTGGAGACACGAGCAATAAAAAATATTGGCCTTGGATGTACCCCTCTGAGTATAACCATAGGTGGTTGAAGTCCTCTGGTTAGAATGGTTAATAATCCTCCTCAACCAACTGCAACAGAACTACTATTACCAGTATCCACAAGTCATGTATTAGATATCTATACGTTTTATATAACCAACGTTTGTAGTAGTAGTGATGACGAGGATCCCACATCCAATCTACCTAGGCTTTTTTAGGACACCACTCTTTGCATGATTAACACCTTATCTTTTGAATCAGACCACCAAAATCATGAAATCCACCTAGTATACCCCCAACTCATCAACTACAATCAACGAGGAGCACCAATTCTCGATACATTAAAAAAAAATGAGGCACTCTTGGAATTCATGGGACTACGGGATAACATTCCATGTGGGGATCACAAAGTAGGATTCATAATGGAGCTAGACACATATGCCTATTATGGGGAAATGATTATATCCCTCAGTTGCAAAAGTGAAAAATTAAGAATAATATCTAAGTTGTTGAGTGAAAACCAAATTGTGGCACTCTCTGACCAGAAAAAAAAAGTAAAAAGAAAGGACACATCCAATGGTGAAAACCTCTCCGAGGCGCTCGAGGATGGGGGATTCAATCTTCCTTATAAAGCTATTCATCAAGAAAAATCAGCAGTCCTGGCAAAAAGGTGCAATCTGGTCAATCTAGGAATAGAAGAAACCCCGCACATCACTTTCTATGCAAAATCATTACTATCAGAGGAACAAGAGCTCCTAGCAGCATTCGTAAGAGAAAGACAGATAAACTTCTCATGGAGCTATGCTGACATGCTAGGACTTGATCCAGAAATCATGGTCCATCGCTTAGCAGTATATCCAGAAGCAAAGCTTGTTAAACAAAAGCTTCAAAAAATGCACCCTCAGATTGCCTAATTAGTTAAAATGGAATTAAAAAAGCTACTAGATGTGGGATTCATCTGAACGATAGATTATCCAGAATGGGTGTCAAACTTGGTACCTGTTTCAAAACCTGATGGTGCCATTAGAATTTGCACAGACTTCAAAGACTTGAATAAAGCATGTCTGAAAGATGACTTCCCACTTCCAAACATTGACATGATAGTAGATATGATAGTTGGACATGAAATGTTGTCACTAATTGCTGGATTCTTAGGGTACAATTAGATCATGATAGCTAAAGAGGACCAACATAAGACAAATTTCACTTGTCCATGGGGGACTTACTGCTGGAACATGATGCCATT
Source organism: Sequoia sempervirens (assembly GCA_007258455.2). NCBI lineage: Eukaryota > Viridiplantae > Streptophyta > Pinopsida > Cupressales > Cupressaceae > Sequoia > Sequoia sempervirens. The sequence continues at coordinate 285,354,792 of VDFB02058242.1, read as the reverse complement.
CAACTTAAAGAACATAGGAGCAACATACTAGAGGGCCATGACATTGATATTCCATGATATGATCCATAAGACGGTTGAAGATTATTTTGATAATATTCTAGCCAAATCCAGAAAGAGAAAAGATCACATAGCAACCCTAAGTGCCATTTTTGACAGGCTTGAGGAGTACAAGGTCAGATTAAACCCAAAGAAGTGTGTCTTCGGCGTACAGTTAAGTAAACTACTAGGATACATAGTATCAATGAGGGGTATCGAGGTAGATCTAGCAAAGGTAAAAGCAATCCTTGAAATGGAGGCACCAAAAACATTAAAGCAATTGAGGGGTCTCCAAGGCAGGCTCCAATCCATTCGAAGATTCATAGCATAGTTGGTGGAAAAATAAAACCCATACTCTCACCTACTCCACAAGGGAATAACGTACAAATGGGATACCAAGTGTGAAGAGGCATTCAATAAAATCAAAGAATATCTACTGACACCACTAGTCTTAATGCCACCAATCCCTGAAAAACCATTGATCCTCTACGTATCAACAACAACAACCCTTGGAGCTCTCTTAGCTCAACATGACGAAAATGGAACATAAAGGGCTATCTATTACATCAGCAGAATAATGGTTGGGCATGAGCTAAATTATTCATTCATAGAGAAAGCATGTCTAGCGGTAGTGTTTGCATCATAGAAGTTTAGACATTACATGTTGGTACACAAAATAAAACTCATCACCAAAATCGACCCCCTCAAGTACTTATTGTCAAAGGCAATGCTCACAGGAAGAATGGCCAAATGGGTGATGATACCGTTAGAATATGACATAGAATATGTTGAGTAGAAATAAATTAAAGGTCAAGTCATCATAGATCAACTTGCAGAAGCACCAATCTATTCGAAGAACCCTCTCATTTTAAAGTTTCCAAATGAATCTATTTTCAATCTTAATGTAGCAGACCATTGGAAATTGTACTTTGATGGTTCATACACACAACATGGATCAAGAGCTGGTGTCTTCTTTATCACCCCACAAAGGGATTTCATACCAAGGTCCTACAAATTGGCATTTCCCTACACCAATAACATTGTAGAATACGAGGCCTTAACCATAGGTCTCAAAATAGCAGTGCAGTGGAACATTATAGCTCTCAAAGTATACAAAGACTCCCAATTGATAATAAATCAAGTGAATGATGAATACCAGACCAAGAATGACAAGCTCACTCCATACAAGAAATTGGTGGAGACTCTCAAAGAATCCTTCATCAAAATTACATTTGAGCAGATTCCTAGAGCCAATAACAGAGTAGCAGACGCCATGAAAACAATTGGATCCATACTAGAAATCCCCCACAAAGTTCCAAAATATGAATTCCTGATAGAGCAACTTCTCGTACTTGCATTCGAGGTACCAGAATCAGAATTCATGTGCAAAATTGTTGGTCCTGATGATCCTTGGTACCACGACATTTACACATACCTTCGAATAGGAGTCATATCCGCTGACTTACCCTCAAACCTAAAACGAACCTTTGTTAAAAAGGCATCCAAATTCATCATCCTAGAAGATATCCTATATCGTAGGAGCATAGAAGGAACCCTACTAGGCTGTTTAAATGTTGAGGAGGCATTGACCGCTCTAACTGAAGTACATAACGGTATCTTTGGTTCACACTCAAGTGGAATGACCATAGCCAAGAAACTACTGAGGATGGGGTATTATTGGCCCACTATGGAAAAAGAAGAACATGACTGTGCTAGAAAGTGTCTATAATGTCAACAGCATGGGGACCTCATCCATGCTCCAGCTCAAGAGCTTCACCCTATCGTCACACCATGGCCCTTTTTGCAATGGGGACTTGATCTCATTGGAAAAATCACACCCACTTTATCTAACGACTACAAATTCATCATAACCACAATGGAGTACTTTACTAAGTGGGTAGAAGCCATACCCATGACATACATGACTAGGAAGTAGATCTCAAAGTTCATCCTGAACTATCTCATTTGTCGTTACGGTGTCCCACAAGCCATTATCTCAAATAATGGGACACCATTCAAGAATTAGGAGGTTCGCGACTTATGCGAGAAATTCAAAATCCAACATTGCTTCTCCACCTCGTACTATCCCCAAGGAAATGGCAAAATAGAATCTACAAACAAAACCATTTTGAAAATCCTTAAGAAAATAATCAATGATGCAGGTTGTGACTGGAATTTATAGCTCAATCCTGCCCTCTGGGCCTATCGAACCAACACCCACACACCCACCGGTGCCACCCTGTTCTCCCTGGTCTACGGATCAGAAGCAATACTCCCCATTGAGATTGAGCTCCCATCCCTTAGGATATCACTAAAAAACCTCATCACAAATGAAGAGTACCGAGTATCAAGATTAAATGAGCTAGAGCTACTGGATGAGAGGCATATGGATTCTTTGAATCATTTGTAAGTCTATCAGAATAGACTCAAAAGGATCTACAATAAGAAAATCAGAAGCAAAACTTTTCAAGTCAGAGAACTGGTGCTAAAGGAGAATCAGAAGAATGTCCCAAACCCAAGCAACAAAGGCAAGTTTGAACACAATTGATTGGGACCATTCGTCATCACAGCAAGTTACAAATCAGGGGCATACTAGTTCTCAACACTTGAAGGGGAACCTCTATAGGAGCCTATGAATAGCTCCCATCTCAAAAAGTTTTATGCCTAAATCTTTCAAGGTATGGAACCAAAAAATGCAAAAAATTAGAAAAATTCCTAAAAAAATGGTTACTTCAGTGAAAACCTGGAAAACAGGCGTCTTGGTGACAACAAAAAAAAAAGAAGCAAAAAATCCAAAAAAATTAGAAAAATGATAAAAAATAGTAAAGAGAAAAATCGTCCTCTAGTGAAAACCACTTCGGTGGCACTTTGGACAAGTACCTTGGTGAAAACCTGGCAAACAGGCACCTTACATAAAATAAGTACTTTCCATCCACCAGGATCTTTGCGGCTTGTTTTGCATCATCCATCCATTACATCTCCATCATCCATCGCATTCAAATATCTATCCATCACTCATCCACCCGCATCTGCATCATAGCTTGGTCCTATGTTTGTATCATGATCCCTCCTAGTACTACTCGACCCATCCTCAAGTTCAGCTTATCCTACCTTTATTGGAGTAGTCTATTGCATCACGCTGGGGGAATGTTTTCATCAGATTAGATTCATGTATATTCTTAAAGTCCTAACATTAGAAAATTCAAAAACATCAAAACATCAAAAAATCCAAAAACATTCAAAAAATCATCAAAATCTCAAAACATGTCAAAAAGTTAGTCAAAAAGTCAAAAACAAAGTCATCTTGTTGAACTATGGGTCTCTGATCTTTGAACGTAGGCAAGGTTGATCTTTGATCATCCCTCAAGACACTTAGGTCAATCCTCTAGGTGTTCGTCATAATAAACTGACATCTCATCATGTATATCATCATCTGTAAATCGGTCAAGTCGTCAGTTGAACTACGTGGTCTCTGTGTGTATAATGTAGGCAAGGCTAATCTGTTGATAAGACCTCAAGACCCCTAGGATAGGTCCTTAGGTTAGTCTCTTGGTCAAAATCTTAGAAAACCCCAAAACATCAAAAAATCAAAAATCAAAAACATTTGAAAATCTTCAAAAATACCACAAATAGCCTCAAAACATTGCAAAAACTCCAAAAACATCCAAATATTTGAAAAAATCCATCCATCTCATTTCACTTGCACCCACAATAATCAATCATCCATAATAAACGATCATCATCCTCAATCTTTGGTAAGACAATTAGAAACAAGTTTGACAAGTGGAAAGTGAAAACTCAAAGCGTCAAGTCTTGGGTCTAAGTTAGTATGTAAGCAAGTTGGTCAACTCTTCACGTCGATAACCTATCATCCATTTGGTCCCATATCAATCATTTGAAAGAACAAACACTCAGGATAAATGAAATGACGTGCTTCCATCCACTAACATGTCCTAGGATGCATCCTTCCTATAATGGGAATTATCTTTTGGCAATAGTTTTGGTTCTTATCCTTAAAAAACACATCTCCTTTTTGGTTAGTAGTATTGAAGAACATCAACTTGTTTGTTTACTTTGTCTTTATCTTTTGACTTATCTTATTGCACTCATTCCAAGGACTTCTCGATGATATCCAAACAGAGGATTTAGAGAAATAGGAATGGGGCAACGATCAATATCTTTTGTTTGTTGTGCTTGTTGGACATTCTTATAATATAACCTTGGCGAATACTTGCTTTGTTAGGTATGTAGGGAGGAGGTTTTGGGAAACTTGTTGACTATTGCATTGATAGGTTATACCTTTCTGTGATTTGGTATGAGGTGTTTGAAACTTCTAAGACACATCCTAGCAAGGTTTCCGTATGTCAAGTGTGAACAAGGATACTCCATCTGTCTGTCGAGTCAAATTCCATCACATTAGGTACAATGCCATCCTGGCTTTCTATACTTTGATGCATCGTACCATGTGTGTTATCAAACATAAGAAAATTGGCCCTTTGAAAATCCCAATTCCTTGGCAAGTAATCATCATCATTTCATATTTCATCATTTGGTATCTGGTTGAAATGACTTCTTCTCTTTCATTCCTTCTTGCTCATCACACTAACAAGGTACTATGATAGTTGATCATCATTATCATCATCATCATCATTGATCTCGCATCCACAAATCATTTGCATATTGCATCAACATATCATATAGGAAACACATGCATTGCATTTCCATCATCATATAAATATGGTATTATAAACATTTTTCATAAATTAGCACATCCCTTTCTCATTACATTGCGCCCTTTTTTTTGCATCATATTGCGTTCATCTCATAAATCATCGCATAACATTCACATTCGCATAAGCATTACCACCTATTGCATAATCATACATAATAGGTACATAAGAATTATAGATAAATCAATTGCATACATACTCGCATAACATTATAAGGTCATCTCACACATTACGTCATTTTACATTACCACATCATTGCATATAGTACATCATAGTAAATGCATCACATACATCACATTATCATTTAACATGTTTAGGATAAAATTTGTTATTCTAAGCATCTTAAGAAATCCATCTCATTTGCATTATCAATACACATCATATAAAACAAGACCATTGCATTTACATTGCATTATATCATCCATTAATAATCCATATCATCTCATAAATAGCATCGAAATCATTTTGGAACTTCATTGCATAAATCATTCCACATCATTATAAACATAAATAGAAACATAAAAAATCCATCACATGCAGAACGTACATTCATCCAAAATCATTTCATATATAAGCATGATTCACATCATTTCGCATAAACACCACAGTTCATTTCCATATCATTTTGCATATTACATATCATATCAAATCGTCATCATCCATTCACATAAATACATTTGCATAAATCAATAACATAATATAGATCAGTTAGTCATAATCATTACATAATACATATATCATTGGAAATAAATGCATCCATAATTACATCATATATACATCATAACATCATTGCACAACATATAGAAGTAGAATCATACATAAATAAATGATACACATCACATCACATCATAATTGAAATCATCATCTCATATATATATCATCATCGGGTAACTGTCATAGTACAAAATAATCGGATCACTGTACATGTGTGTCAATTAGTATAAAAAGGCCCATCGGTCTATCAAAAAGGATCCCATAAGGCACAAAAAATGATATCATCTCGATCAAAAGGAGGCCTAACCATCCTATTTGCTGCCCTCGCCTTTGTCACCGTGACCCTCTACTTGTTTGAAGCTAGTCCACTATGAGTACTCTGGGACCCGTGTTGCTCTGGGTACGACCTCGTGATAATGCATACAGTAATACTTGGCCTCTCGAATGACCTCCTTATAAGACTGAATGCACATTGTACCTTGGGAGTAGGAGGCTGCCATGCTCTCTAACTGTTGTCTCCAACCTAGCTCTGTGGCCGCCTGTAACTCTACAACCTGTCTCTGTTGGATGGCCTGATCCCTCTCAGCCCTAATTTGGTCTCTCTTGGCATGTGCCTGATCTCTCTCCCCTATCAAAGTCTGCACCTGGGCCTGCAGCTGTGCAATCAATGTATCTCGGGGATCCACCTGTCTTGTTGGCTGCCCTGTTGGCTATGCTCGTGGAGGATGTACCTAAGGCTGATCCTTGCCCCTAGCCCATGGTGGTACACCTACCAGTGCCTACTGCTGATCTGCATCTACACATCAGGCTGAATTGGGGGCCTGACCAGCTAGTCCTGTCATGCATCATCCCTTCGTCCTCGTCCTCACCCTTTGCCTCTCACCCTCCACCGATCGGGGATTGCACCTAGAATCATCAAACGTAGGGGAGGCCAAAACCAATCCCTATATGCCTGTGTAACGCCTGGATCTGCAGGCCCCTGATCATAAGCCCATGAACAAGGTACTAACTATCTAAAACTGTCCACGGCCTCTGAGGTAGGAATGTATCACCCTCATGGAACCTATGACATGGTGTAGGCAAAGACATCCACATGATCATCATCAGGTCAATCCTGGGGCTCACTAAATTGACGCTGCATGCACCCGGGTAGATATCTCTCTATCATAGTATGCTCTTGCCCTTGCAAGAAGTAATCCTGGTGGGCAAAGAAAAGATAATCTGCATCGTTGGCCCATGATCCGGGCCGACCAAGGTATGGACGCCATATAAACACCAACATCTCATCTAGGACTCTTCTCCAATAGGGAATCCTATGCTCGCCTGTGTGTGTGAAGGACACATCGCCTCTATAATGCCATATAAGGGGATCATCAACCCCCATCGGTACTGGAACGATCCACGACCGAAGGACATCAATATACTCCCACGCCCATATGTGGAGTGTCATGCATGCTCCGAGTGCTCTACCATCGAGGTAGACATACTCATGAAGATCTCTGTATAATGATGCAAGAAGAATAGGACTCTGTGCAAAACAAACTGGCTTATTTCAAACCATGTGCTCCCAGCAGAGTCCCTAACCAGGACTAAAATATTGGCCTTGTCAGTTTGGGGCAATGAGACTTGAAATAATCGTTGCAACAACTAAGTGGAACAGAGGTGCTAGGGCCTTGTGTCACTCAAGCTTGATCTGCCCCTCGCAAATGACAATGTCCTCTATGGCAAGGACCCTGTGGCAGGCATTCCACCCCTCATCTATATCAAAAATGACACACTGACCATGAATCAAAAATCTCAAGATACGCCAAACGTCCTCCAAGGTGACGGTGGCCTCATTGTGCCATCTCTTGGCAAGCGTTGACGTCATCCCAAGGTGGGTGCGAATGGGTGTTGCGTAGGTGATGCACCACAACCCTATGTCTCGTAGCTGATCCTAATCTCTATCGCTCAAGTCCCGTAAGTAACCAAACAGATCTTGTGACCTATGCTCTTAGGAGTAGAGCTCCCTCCCCGTGTCCTGCATCAGGAAGGGTCATCATGTTAAAAATTTTGATTTTATTTTTGCCGAGTGTCCAGGAAACCGCTCTAGCGTCACAATCCGTGAAGGCGTCGCAGTTTGATTCTTATCAAACTCTGACGCTAAGGCACAAAAATATTGAAATCACACTGTCGTTGTGCACTTTCCTTCCAAGCGGTGCACTTTGAACCGATAAAAGACCGCCTTGTCGCACTTAGCAAATGACCCTGCGGGCCATGACCTCAGCGTCGGAGTTTTCAAACTCCAAACTTCGTCACTACGGCATAACTTTACACCAAGCGACGTAGTTTGATTTCTAAGTGATGCAATATAGCACCGTTGCAGAAGGACTAACTTTGAAAGCATTAAATATGCATGAAAAATGAGAAACAAAGTTCAAGGATCACTTACCAGTGCCCCAATGTCGGGTGGCCGTTGGTACATCTGGACTCGATCTAAAATGTGCATCAGGAGTTGTGCGCCATATCGTCAGGAGGTTAGAGCTCAAATCTCAAGGTTGCTAGATGGCTGTGTGTGAAAATGAATTGAAAGTGACCCCTTAGAGCCTTTTTAAGCTTGAAAATTAGGGTTTTTTCACTTTGATTCGCTATCCTACTAGGGTTTTAGACCCTCAAACCTGTTTTTGTTCAGTTAAGGCCTATTTTACATCATTTTATTGTGTTTAGACACGTTTTTGGCCTCTTGGAGCCTTTTTGGACTTGTTGGGCACCTTGTCCTCTTTTTTCGCAAGATCACCCAAAAAATTGGAAATTTTCATCCAATCTCTTGAGGGGGCAATATAGTGGCATGTTTTATCTCGCCAGATAGTAGTGGGGCAAGATTTTAAATAATAATTTTTTTTGGCTTTGATCGAGATCATTTATTCTTTGAACCAACGCAACAAGTGCATCGCTTCAAAGAGGGGAAAAATGTAGACACGTAAAATGTATTGATTAACATTGTACATCTGATCCTGACCACTAACATCATTTCATCCTGAATCATTCCTCAGTTTAATTGTTTAATCAAATTCCTTTATTTGATTAAATTCATCAATACTCCTCTCTTAATTAAATAAATCAATTATCTAATTAAGTCACCTCTTCTCGATAATTAAATTAATCATTTGATTTAATTATCTCTATTTAATTAAATAATCAATTTTATTTGATTAAATCTCTAAAGTCTATCTATTAAATAAAATAAATTAAAACCTTATTTAATTTGATCTAACATCATCTCCTTTAATTAAATAAATCAAAATCTTTATTTAATTAATCTCTTTATCACATTCTTCTCATTATTTGATTTAAATAAATCCATAAATTTAAGTCAAATAGGTCACATCATTTAATCTCCTATTAAATTAATTAACCTTGATTAATTTAATCTCTTATCATGTCCCATCCTCTAGCTTTTCTCACTTGCACATGAAAATAGATTTAATTAATTTATTAAATCTTTATTTTCCTCACAAGACATCTTTTAAGGAATATTCTTTAAGTTTGAATTCAAGTTCCAAGTTGACATGTACATCCAACAAGGCATTTACTCCATCTTACATGTCCTTTGCCTTAAGCCAAGTGGCATTCAATGCTTTTTCCCTTCTCTCTTGCATGTCATTTCAACAAATTCAAAATTAAAAAACAGGCATTTATTGGTATAATCCTCAAAACTTGCACATCTCCATCCACTCATAGGTTGACAAGTGGCATCTTGCCATTGGTTGAATGTTAGTCCCACATTGCTCTATTTTGGACATTCATCCTTCAATCTCATCTATAAATAAAGAGCTCATCTCCTCATTTTATCATCCACAAATTATGCAAAGTTATTATGCTCAAATATTTAGCCACTTCCATCCATCATCATTGAATCATAGCTAGGTTATGCAAGTTTTTAGCTTGGAGCACTCGCCATCCTTCATCAAAGTGGATCACTCATCAACACTCATCAACATACATCAATCTTGCATCATAGGAATTGGGAAAGGGCCAATTTTCACATCAAATTGGCACCAATTCCCCCATGGGATCATGAGTTTGCTAGTTTAATTAGGATTCAATCTCTATTTTGTTGTTTTCATTGTGTTCTTCATTGCTTTTTTCCTAATTTGAACTTGGTGAATGGATTTCATGGGGAATCCTTGTTCTTTCTTGCATTCTCTAATCTAATGTGTTTGTTCTTATTGTTTTGTAGGTACTAGGATTGGGGTTCTTACATAATTCATAGCCCTCTACAATTAGAGAATGACCACACCAACAACAAATCCTCTAGAATCTTTTGAGACACCTTCAATCCTTTAAAATTTACTCAATTCATTTCATACAATCTCCTCAACATACTTAATAGGCATACTAGTTGTGATAACTAACCCAATCTCCTCATCACACATCCCTTAATAGGCATACTAGTTGTGATAACTAACCCACTCTCATCATCACACATCCCAATGAGCTTTCTTGGTTTGATAAATTAGCACGATCTCCTCACCGATGAACTTACTAACTCTAATACCACTTGGTGCAATCAAGGATCAAGAATGCACTAAAGTGCAATCGATCCTCACATACTTAAATCACTAAATGTAGAAGCTTAAAATGCAAAACACAATAGTTATTTACTTTATGTAGCTAGATTACAACTTGCTTATTTGAACACCATGTTAAACAACTCTCCATGTGACCTGTCTCTCTCATTACAAGGAGGCTCTACATAGCCTATTGTTCATTACAATCCCCTCGTCAAAATGCAAGGATCTTTCTTCTACATGTCATTGTCTCTCAACTTCCTCTCTACATTATTTGCTTGAAAGAGGAATATCTCTATTTACACTGCCTATGGACTCTATTCAATACAACCTCTACCCGTGGAAGCCTCTCTAATTTCTACCAATGGAGATCTCTTTAAAATAGAATGATAGTTCTTTAAATAAGATAATTTCCCAAGGAACTCTCCAACTCCTGTCGCCTTTCAAAATGAAGAAACACATAATGTAGAAAGCTAATTGTTGTCCACAAAAAATATCCTTTAATCAACAAATATTACTACCTATAATCAAAGGGAAGTAGCATGTGGTTTAAAGAGTACCTACCATCAAGGTTAAGAATTGATCCATGAATTGCCACCAAACCCCACCATCATAAGAAATAATAAATCCACATAAGAAAGAAAAGATTGACACATGGAGAAATTGAATCATGCAACCGACAAGTCGATGCAACTCTCAATCAGATAGCATGCAACCTTAGGGATGTAACCACCCTTAGAAGAAATAAGAACCCTAAAAAGCTTAGTCATTGTCAAGAAGAGATAATCAAAACAATTATTAGAAATAATTAGTGGTCAATAAAATGGCCACAATAAACTAATAAACATATCACACGATTAAACACTAAGATAAAGGAATGGAGGAGTCGATCATGGAAAAGATGGGAGAAATATGCATGCTGTCAAAAACATTAAACAATAACAACCATACAACCGTGGAGGCATATTTGCCCAACAAAATAGGAAGATCTAATAAGGGTTGACCTCCAACAAATTAGCTGCCATGTGAGATAAGTCAACCACAAGAAAATAGAAGGTTCCATAACACAAAGACTGTTGCTAATAGTGGCATAATTTACAAATTGGGCTTTCAAACCATTAGCCATGTGTCATGAATGATTAAAGTTCTTCAAATTGAATGGATTTCCGAAACAAGAAGATTGATAGGAGTAAGACAAACTCATTTCCTTTGAATGTAGAGAGGGCATGATGGTATGCGGTTACATTAAGGATTTAAAATATGACCTTTATTCAATTATATTGCCAAAGTTAACAATAATTATCAAATTTGATTGAAACCATATTTGACTGAACCTTAATAGCAGAGATAACTGTTTGGTCAATACTGTTGCTGTTTCTGGATTATGATTGTGTAATGTTTTTGGTCAATCCCTATCACCACTTAATACCAAGGAACAAATACTTAAATATAGCACTCATAAAGCTGCAATTCCACAATCTTTGTGTAACTAAATAAAACATTATCCAATAGCAAAATAAGTACAATCTTGTAGTAGAATAACACAAAGTACCCCTTGAAGCTTTTGAGGCATTTTGAATTAAACCCTTTGAAAATCACTTATAAACTCATCGAAAACAAATCCTGTAACATCATGAAAATAATGTTGAAATCATCCATACACATTCTACGACACAACAAATCTGTTTTTTGGGCTCTCATTTGGTTATGATGGATTTGACAACTTAAGGAGACTTTGTTGGATTGTTTTCCAGTTTGTCGTTTGTAGTTGGTTGAGGACGAAAACTATCATCTTTAGCACTGGTTTCGGTTGTGAAATCCACCCTAGCTGGTTTGTGGAGGAGATCATATAGGTCTCCTACTTGGGCATAATTTGTATTTGAGTTTGGTATTCAGTTTGAAGGGTTTATAGAGTAATGTAATCATTTTTCTATTGCATTCCCGGATGCAAATTTGATGGTAATCGATATCTTTTTCTTGAGGTATGAATGGAGTTTAATTTATGAAGATTTTGTTGATTTTATAATTTCTTAAAGCATGCTACAGTACCGTGCTACAGTACCGTGATTATAGTGTCACACTACGATACCATGCTACAGGAAACCTTAGTGCTGGGTCATAGCCATTTCTCAAGGCAAAGTCAGGGTGTTTAGCTAGGTCGTGGTATTGTTTCTAGCATGGACAATTCAGTTGTGAGGTTGGAGATCACTCAGTGAACATTTTCCAGATTTACAGTGGGTCCTTGTACATGTAGCAAACTTCTTTCATCTTGCAAGCCCTTTCTGGTATTTATGATAATAACTGAAGCTGTATCTTGTGAAGTTAAATAATGCTGTCATAATATTGAATGAAGGCTGTGCATGATCAGAATATTATCTGTTTGCAATTATCTACTGCTGTAACTCATTCCTGAGTGCAAGTAGGTGTAATCTGCTCATTGACTCTTGACCAATCTGAGGATGCATGAGCCTGTGGTTTTTTCCTGAGATGTTACATTGTATAGCAGTCATATATATGAATGAAATGAAGCTGTAGGACTGATTCTCAGACCTGCAAGTGGTGTTTCTCAGGTCAGAAATCTTCAATCTGCATTTGTGTTTGCTGTTGCTCATTTTCTGGAAGTGTTACCAGGTCTGGGTGTTCTTAATCTAAATTTTGAGTCTCAAGTTAAGTCTGCTCCAAAGACTCAAGTCTGAAAACCATTATCTGAACATTGTGACTGCTGTAGCAGACATATTAATATTGGTTTGCAAATCCTTACCTCTGTAACAATTTTCTGAGCATCTCCATTTATGTACCAGACCTCTGTTTGTCACTGGAGTCTTAACATGCCTGTAGTTCTTAATTCCATGTACATTCATGAAAGGCAGTCAGAATGATGAAGTGAAGTTACTATTTATTTTGTCATTGAATTCCTTTAATGCATCATTATGTGAAAGTTTATGCTATGCAATGAGATATGTTTGTTAAAATGGAACATTATTCAAACCGAGATAATTGCAAAAATAACAAGTCAAATCTCAGATTGGGGTTGGCCATTACATACTTCTCATTTGTATCTTTGCAAGCATAAACTTCACTTTTGTCTTGGATATCCAATGCTTTCAGATCCATTTTCAGGATATCCCTTCAAAGACACACCTCTTAAAACTGCACCATTAAACACATAATTCTTTATGCCTCTGACTTTTGGAACCTCGCCATACGATTTATCAGCTAGGCTCATTTTGAGGATGTTTAGACTATCATGCTTCAGCATATGATCCATTGCAAGAAGACAGTTCCTTAGTGTGTTGTCCAAATTGACTTCATTGGTCAAGCCCTTCACCTTGAGACTTATCTTTATGCTTACTTTCCATTAACATAGACTTGAGTTCCTAGGTGATCTAACCCCAGTTCAAGATTGATATCTGATGACCATATTTGGCCCCTTGTTCTTCAGAGAGAATTGGGTTTTTGGGTTTCACTAGGCATGGATATTGTTGGTATTCTGAGAATAGTTTTCTTTTTCAATCTATTGGCATCTTCTTGATTGGATCAATCCATTCAAACACTCTTTGGAAGCCCCACCCCTATTTCCATTATAGGAGGTGATGGATATAGCTATAAGAAAGAACATGTAATGGCAGCACATTTAGTTCACCTCTATCTCTCTTCCAGTTTCTTATCCCTTAGCTAAATCTCTATACCATATTTTTAAAACTTGTGACTAAGCAAAACTTGGCAGGCCCAAATTTGAATTGGACTCAGTTACTTGGCAAGTGACTGTAAACTGCTTGTTTGTGACTGCAAGCTGCTTGTTCATATAACTGGAAATGTCTGACGCCCTCCTCTGCATAGACAAACATCAGAATTTTAATCATCCTCTCACAATCAGATGGCATGCCTTTGATGGTTTTCAAGTGGAATATGCGACCTTGACTGGAAGATGTGCCCTCAATGGGCTGCAACTAGAAAATGTACCCACAAGATTGTATTTTTTTGGTGTTTGGTGTGTGCGTGGTCAAGGGTGTCTTCACAAGGTCTGATCCCTACAATGTTCTCACTGCTTTGGGTGAGTTTGTTGCTGCATTTTTGGCAATTAGCTCACCACTTTTCTGCAAAAATTGCCCAAGTTTTGTGCAAGTGATTCAGGAGCAGTTTTGTTTCACGAGTTTTTAATCTATGCTCTATACCATGTACAGGATCCAGATTGTGGATGAAACATTTAGTCAGCCTGACTATCTTTAGCATCAATGGTTACATGGCTTGACATCCCCATAGCCAAGAGAGGCTTTGCTGTCATCAGTTACTAGTTGAGACAATCTCTTAATTATGCATAGTAATAAGATTTATTGTGTTATTTCCTATACGAGGTGGAGACATGAGAGCAGTTGTTTAAGGTGTCTTTGCTACCATGAGATTTGTGGGATGTATCATTGGCTAGATAGACCTAAGTGGTTTTCATTCCACTTTCTTTTCGTATGCTGACTAGAGGTGCCTAACCTGGTAGGCACATAAACTTCTAGGGGACCCTTAGAGATAGTAGATTGATTTCCTCCTTTCAACCCATCACAAATGTTCGAGCTTTAGCTACTGTTTGGACACTGTCAATTCACACAAAACATGGTTTGGTCCATGAGGCACACTAATCGTTGCTTACAACCAATAGGGCACCCTATCCATCTCTTTCTCATTCTATGTGCCATAGATCTACCTCACTTCAGCATTCAGGGCCTTTTGTCCCCCTTGAAAGAAGCCTGAGGCATGGGTGCATACCCACACTTGCTAGGTTTTTATCTGCTACTAGAGGATCATCAACCTTGGTGTTCGGAGAGGTTCTAGAGGGAGTTCCTTACATCTTCTAAGGATTTTTGAGCTAGGACCCCCTAGCCTTGGACATTCTCCTGTGGACATTGACAATGCCTGCATTGATCCTTTCGTGGTTTAGGCGATGATGTCATTTATCAAGCCTTAATACAAACACGTGACAATGTTGGTTTCTAGTCTCGGGCTTCAGATGCAATCTTCATCAGTTTTGTGTTTCATTGAGAAGTCCCTCTCTGACATGGCTATTTGTACTTGTCCTTGTAACTGTTGGCTTGGGGTTAACCGTTTCAGGTTTAGACCATCTAGTTATGTTTACATAGTTTTAGCGCTTTTTATTGTCGTACACTTCTAATGTAACTACATGTATTTTCAAGTTCTGTTAAACTCTGTTGGTCATTTGTGTACATTAATATAATTTCTTTCTTTTTAAGAACTCCTGATAGTTACTCTTTTCTTAAAAGCATCAGTCTTGTCTAGAGAGAATTTGAGGAAAGATGGGAGAAGATTTTGGATATACAATTGGAAACTTGAACTTGGTGTGTGGAATCAGTGTAGGTCAGTTTATGTATATTATATACAAACATTAGAACTTGATGCATGCAATTGGTTCTGTGACTAAAATTAATAAGGATCTGTGCAATAAAATTAAAAATTGCTTAGACATCTTCCCTATTCAATTTCAAAACACTAATCATTTACTCAATATAGATCTAAGTTCTAACCATAACAAGAAGTTGAGGCAAATATGTTCTGTTATCAATTCTGCAGTAATGTGGTATACAAATTACAATTTGAGCAGGTCACTCCTATGAGCCAGTTCTGTCATGTAGACTTTAAATGCATCAACCAGTTGGAAACACTATTAGTGGGGCAGCCTCGCACTTGGAAGAAGAAAACATAAAGTACTTGTTACTAGGGAACTTAATGTGCAATTAATATCCATGGTCAGTATGTGTTTTTGGGCCGTTATATCTTAGCTTATTGGATTTTGTGCAGTAACTTAGGTCCATGAGGATTGTTCACTTTTTGCAAGTTTTACACACTGCATTATATTTTGACTATGTTGGCGTAACAATTAGCACCTCTGAAATGCTAGTTGGTATGGACAACTATGCACACTATGTAATGAGTGATCTTCAAATTAGGAGGGGAAGCTCCCTCGTTGTGCTGATAAATGCGTAAAAAAGTAAAGTATTCTAACTCTTATCTTTTTGACTCAGCTGAAAGAGGCACAAGGTTTTCGAAAACCATGAACATTGCAGCCAAGGATTTTTTCTGGTTTTGCAAATCTTAACTACAACTCAAAACTAACTACTATAATCTATCCAATCTCCTCAAGAAAACAGAGCATGAGGAAATGAAGCGTGAATGATTATACGATAAACTTTAGGTACAGATTCACAATGTGAAAGCAAGGTGGGCACAACTATTTGCTCGGATGGGAAGAAGTTTATTGGAGACAAACAAATATACGATAAACTGAGTACAACTTCACAACATGAAGGTAAGGTGGGCACAACAATTTGCTTGGCTGAATAGGTTTATTGACACACACATCAAACGATAAGCTTTAGGTACAAATTCACAACGTGAAGGCAAGGTGGGCACAACTATTTGCTTATCTGAATAGGCTTATTGGAAACAAAACAAAGAATAGCCAACTACGATAGCAAATTGAATTGGCGAAACACACATACAATAAATGATCAATAGACACTATATTTAACTAAGATGAACAAATACCATGACAATAACATGAAGGCAAGGTGGGCACAACTATTAATTTTCATAATAAAAGCTCATGAACAGATATAGAATAGCAATATTACAGGCAAGGTGGGCACAACATATATTGCTATCACATGCAAAAGTTAATTACAAATGAGCAAAAAACTCTTATTTACAGACATCAAAGGTGTAGGGAACTGTAAAATCACTTTGAGTCAACTACAGTCTTGCAATCATACAAGATTTTATTGCTAAACCCTAATAAATGAAACTATACAGTTAACTCAAAAACTACCATCAGTTAACTGAAACAAGACTAATCTAAATGGACATGTGCAAGCATGCATGTCCTTATTGAACTAAATGAGAACTCCAACTGTACATAGATGATTCCAAGATAGACATAGCATGATATGTGGAACAACGAGTTAACTCAGAAAGAGGCATCGAGTTAACTACCATGTCTAATGTCTATCTTGAAAAGGTGGGACGTCCTGATCTGGAGTTCACTGGCTGTGATCTCGAGCAAGTAACCCCTCCACGAGGTTATTGACTGCATAACCATTTGGAGATCATCGCATGTCCCAACTGTCAATTCATTTGCTTGGTTGGGAAGTAGTTTATTGGAGACAAACAAATATACGATAAACCGAGTACAACTTCACAACATGAAGGCAAGGTGGGCACAACAATTTGCTTGGCTGAATAGGTTTATTGACACACACATCAAATGATAAGCTTTAGGTATAGATTCACAATGTGAAGGAAAGGTGGGAACAACTATTTGTTCATCTGAATAGGCTTATTGAAAACAAAACAAAGAATAGCCAACTACGATAGCAAATTGAATTGGTGAAACACACATACAATAAACAATCAATAGCCACTATATTTAACTAAGATGAACAAGTACCATGACAATAACATGAAGGAAAGGTGGGCACAACTATTCATTATCATAATAAAAGCTCGTGAACAGATACAAAATAGCAATATTACAGGCAAGGTGGGCACAACATATATTACTATCATGTGTAAAAGTTAATTACAAATGAGCAAAAAGCTCTTATTTATAGACACCAAAGGTGTAGGGTACCCTAAAATCACCTTGAGTCAACTAGAGTCTTGCAATCATGCAAGATTTTATTGCTAAACCCTATTAAGGAAATTATATAGTTAACTGGAAAACTACCATCAGTTAACCGAAACAAGACTAATCTAAATGGACATGTGCAAGCATGCATGTCCTTATTGAACTAAATGAGAACTCCAATTGTACATAGATGGTGATTCCAAGACAAACATAGCATGATATGTGGAACAATGAGTTAACTCGGAAAGAGGCATCAAGTTAATTGTTGTGTTTGATGTCTATCCTAAAATGGTGGGACGTCCTGATCTGGAGTTCACTGGCTGCGATCTTGAGCAAATAACCCTTCCACGAGGTTATTGAGTGGATCATCATCTAGAGATCATCACATGTCCCAATTGTCAATTCACTGCTTGTCAGCAACTTGAGCAATCCTAGAAATATCTGCACATTTCAACTGGAAGTTCGTCGGTTGGCAACTTTGGCAACTCTGTAACTGGAGTGATGGCCTATGTTTTCCTCTACAACTTTACGCTTTTGACACTTTTAACGCTTTTCACATTTTTCTCAATGTAAGAGTGTTGCATGATGAAACCGTGAAGTTTGATCGCAAACACTCTGGTTGTGAGAAATGCAAATGAACTTGCTACATGTAGAATTCCAACTACAACAACCCTCTAAACCAACCTTGGAAGACAATCAGCTATATGAGGCATGAAACCATGTGGACTTGAGTGACTACACCTGTCAACCCTCCAAATGCACTTGATACAAATTAGTGTCAACTTTTTTGATGAAATCATGAATTAAGACTGATTTGGTCTTGAATTTAGTTTGTGTGGTATTGCATTATGAAAAAATTGTCTGTTGACTGTGAACACGACTATATTCGGACAACTTTTCCCAGAAGCTGAAAAATGACTACTGATGAGGCTAAAAATACCCTGTTAGAAAGCAATTTTCACAAAAGATTCTAAGACATGGGTTTTGTGCAGAAAAAGATTCTAAGACAACCCACAATGTCAAAATTTTGAAAAAGTGTTGTTTAGCTTGACATGCAAATAATTTTTAGTCGAGAAAAGCAGGGGTTTTAGGCTTTCTAGAGGGAAATTTTTTTGTGAAAAATTGAAACATGGGTTTTGTGCAGAAAATGATTTTAAGCCAACGTGAATCCTCTGTTTTGAAAAATATTGACTTTTACTCCACCATGCAAAGGAATTTCCAAAAATAAATCACGAGCTTTGAGAATTGAAGCTTTGATAATTGAAGCTTCAAGACAATTTTTCCTGAAAAAATCTAACACATGAGTTTTGTAGAGAAAGCCATGCACAAAAAACCCAAATGATCAAAATTGTCAAAAGTCATCGAATTCTTGAACATGCAAAGAAAACCTAAGATGAGAATAGAAGAATTTAAGACAGAAGATAGAAGTTTTCAAGTTCTGCTTCTGCAAAAATTGCTATGCTTGTTTGAAATTTGCTAATTAATTTTGAGTTGTATCTGCAAGGAAATCTGAAAAAAAATAACTGGAGTGCCTTTGAATGTTGATTGCTAAAGAAATTCTCTCACTTAATGAGAAAATTTGCTTGCTCTTCAACTTGTTGTGAGAGAAATGGATGCCATCTTGAAATAAATAAAGAAATTTGTAGCTTAATGGCGCCAACTGCAAGAATAAACCCTGATTTCAAAAGAAATCTTCTGATTGGATCCCAATTTGTTCAACTGACACTGATTCGGAGTTCCGAAAGATTAAAATAATAAAATATTCAGTTCAACTCAACATGCAAATTGCAAGGAGTCTCAAAATAGGCACTATTATAAAAATATTGAAGAAATTCACCCTTCGCAAAATTAATTGCTGAAACTGAAAATTTAATATTATTTTATTTGAGTTAACTGGAATCTCTCTTTCTGGGTTGGCTTAGAATATTTTAATGATTCTGAAAAGTCAAAATTTGACTCTCTAGGCATCCCCCATCAAAAGTTGAGATTTTTAGCTAACTTCCTATTTTATAGCTCATTGAAAATGTCACAGTTGCCTTTGTTGAGCTTTGATTTCTATATGCTTGATTGATGCTAGAATTAAGCTGAGATATCCACCGCGAAGCTAGAATCACTGAGATGAAATGTCTACTGGGAGCCGTAATTGCTAAAAACCATATTTGATGCCTTAAAATAAAAGTCGCCTTTTATTAAACTGATGTATAGGTCTCCAAACTTAAGCCATTTCTCTATTTTTCCATTTCATGCTTCAATCTGCCACTATCGGTGAATGATGACTCCTGTTGACTAGATGCTGGATCCATTGCGTAGCTAGACGAATTCTGCAAACAATGACTGTATGTAAGGCGTCTGCAAGTGAATTTAAGGCCCTCAAATGCAAGGGTGCCCTTGGCCTACAAAGGCACAACTACCTTTTTGGGAATGATTTTGTAACTTGCAACTTTCATGCAAATGCTCTACTTTGACCCTTGACACTAGGAGTTGAAGTGCTCCGATGCACGCACCATTGATCTTATTGCGAAGTTGGAATAACTTAGAAGAGATGTTCCTAGAAGTGATGAAGCGAGAAAACTACTTCTAAGACCTCCAGGAGAAGGGCTCCTTTTTCAAGGGAGTATGTAATTTCCATACTTAGCCATTTTTTCTGCTTGTTTACATTCTTCAGTAATCTGGACACTGATCCTTCATTCACAGGTGTTTGACAAAACTTGAGGGCTAACGATTGGATTCACTGAATAGCTAGGAGGATTCTGCACAAGTCTAATAAGATGACGACTGCAAAAGACCCCATCTAGCAGGCCAAAAAGCTAGGCGCCCCTGGCCTATAGAAGTACAGGTTGATATGTTCACATTTAATCACCCTCTATTTTACATGCTCACTAGAACCACTATCATGGTCACTTAGCACATCTAACGATCTTGTGATCAGATGCATTGCGAAGTTGGGCTGAATAAGAAGAGATCCCCCATAAACGAAATCTGCAAATTCAATCATTTGAGGGGTCTAATTCAAGGTCGCCCCTAGGCTACAGGGGCACAAAAGCTGCAACTTCACTGCCTCTGTGATGTGTATCATCTTCATACCTTCTGCTTCTGCCTTCGATTCCTGGAGTTTCGAGAATCAAATGAACTTGCTTGATAGCTTATCGGAAAGTTGACAAAAAACCAAAGAGATTGAATGTATTTGCAACCAGGAACAACTGAATCTGAGCCTCCAAATTGAAGGGTGCCCCTGGGCTACAGGGGTGTAGATTTGCTTTCTGCTAAATACTTCCTTCCATTCACATTCTGCAAACACCATTTTGACTACTGAGTTGACCAGGTAATGACATTATGTCATCATGAAGCACCTCTTTCAGCATCTTTCAGCATAAAATGTTCTGTTTTAAGTTCCAGGTTCAGATTTTGACCTCTGCTGCTGGCCAACTGCCATTGATGACTGACATCACACTGACCAAAGTCCATACTTGACTTGCCCAAAAACTGAGTTTTGACATCATTTTAGCAAGGTTTAGACTCTTTTAAGTAAAATGCCTTAATGAAGCAAAAAGTTTGGTTTGGGTACAATGGACTATTAGTTGATTTCTCCTATGTTTAAATGATTTATGATACTACTGGAATTAGATTTGATGGTAAATGACTGTTGTAACATCAGTCTTTGGGACATTCCATTTTGAGTTGTTAGAATGCTTTTCGCCTTTAAGTTATTTAAAATAAGAATAACTGTGTTAATTGTGGCTTTTGAGATATTCCATATTAAGTTTTTACAATGCTTTTCCCCTCTAAGCTTTTTAAAATAAAAAAACTGTGTATTGTGGCGTTTATGTGACAGAAAGCAGCTGTAGTGGCAGAAACAGTTGCAAATGCTCTTGATAGAAGGAGAATGTTTGCTCAGGTCAACAGTTTGACAGCTGTCTTCATCCTTATTGGGCAGCTTACTTTAACGGTATTGTTTCGCAGCTGTCTTAAATCCATCCAATAACTTACTGTAACAGCATTCTATTTACGCCTGACAAATTTTTAGATGCAACCATACTTTCTGCAGGTTGCTGCAATGAAATTGGATGTAAAGAATTTGACATTGTCTGTCTTTTTTGCATGGAATTTTTGACCTGGAATATGTCATTTATAAAATTAACTCGTATGCAAATTTCATTTGAAGACGGTTCACTTGATTTGCTCTCACTGAAATGCACAAATTTGGCTTCCAATTTGTAGGGTCAGATACAAGTGCTGGAGTCACTGCAGCCATATGCGCAGCTCCAGTTATCTCATTTGCAAATATGACTACAATTGCTATCTGGCCAACCTGTATCATGGTGGCAATATTTGAGACTTTGCAAAAGGTTGGGCTGATTTCACTTTCATAAAATAAAATGATTGTCATAATATTCCTTGAGTTTCTTCAAACTTGCCATGGTTATTTTGTATGGGTCTCTATGTAGACAGTTGTACAGTCAGTCACATTATAGATACAGGGAAAACCAAAAGTATAAATGGAATTCAATTACATGGGTTGAAAACAGGTAAAACATAGCAAATTAAAAGACGCTAAAATACTCATAAAACATGGAAAAAAATTGTAAATGTTATTTCATTCCTAATGGAGTGTGTAGAAAGAGAGACAAAGTCCAAACAATTCAATTAAGGTCTATTTTCCTTCAATTTGGCTTCTCAAAACTAGACTGAGATTCAAACCTGTGACTCCCAGCAAACCAATGCAATAATACTTTGTATACAAACTGTAAGAACTATTTTGTATGTTGACAAGAATTTGGCTCAATTATTCACTATTTATTTGATGCAGGAGCATCCCGGGGTGCCATGCAATCTTGCATCACCAAAAATATTGCTCTTTTAGTTTTTGTTAATTTTCAATAAGGGCTTAGGCATTTGGAGAATAATATTTTAATTTGCAACAATGTAGATTCCCTGGGTGTGAAATTGTAAATGTAAATCGCATGGGAAATAAGTCTTGGTAAAACAGTGAAAACATCTTGGAGGGGAATATGCCTTTTTGGTGTCCATTTTTGGAGAAGGTCAAAATTTTTTTTATGCATGTATATGTGTCATAAAATGTCATAATATGGGCTGCAAAGGAATCTTACATGTTGCTTGCATGTATTTGCATGTTGGCCACAAGCTTTGCATGTTGTTGCATGTCTAAAGTCGTATCTATGAGACCCAGTCTTAGTAAAATGGGCATAACTTTTTCATACGGCAGCGAAATTAAGAATTTCAAAATGATTCGGAAAGCTGGAAAGAAGGTGCACCAATCCCAAAAATTGTTTGAGGATTTTCTAAAAAATGGAAGATCGTTCTTAGGAAGAATGTGACGGGTTTTCTTGGTGGTTTTGTGGAGGTTGTTTTGAGAAACCAATGGCGGTTTCTTCTCTCACAACTTCTATATATTGATGCTGTTCATTTGGAGAAGGGGGCTTTTGAGAAGAAAAGTTTTTGCATATTTAGATGCTGTTGGAATGAAACTAGAAATGTTGAGTTACAGATTTTTGTATGTGTAAAGCCCATGATGTATGGGAGCATATGAGCTCCGTGATTATGTAATTCATTTTCAGATTTGAAATCAAGATATGTTGCATATTTCTTTTCCATATTTGTTGTTAATGTTTATTTGCAGCCTTCTTGCATAGTGGTGAATGTGTGCATGGTTTTAGATTTGAAAGTGGAGAGTTTTCCCTCTTGCATCAAATGGTATCAGAGCCATAAGATCTTGAGAGTGCCGAGTATGCACTAGGACCTGTGGGTGAAGAGTGTTGAAGAGTGAACCTTTGAATTTGTGAGATAAATAGAGAGTTATGAGAATATTTGTCTATTGCAGATATGAAAAAGGATCTGTGACTATTATCCTCCAGTAGAGGTTAAGGCTGGGTAGAAGGTGCACGAGAGAGAGGTGTGTCTTCCAGAAACCATCTATTGGGTAGAGGATAATCAAGAGTGAGTTTGTTGCAGGGAGAACCTATGATTGTAGAAGGTTGAAACCCTGAAGTGAGAAAAAATGTTGCAAGGAGGACTTGTAACTGCAGAGGGACTTGTGAGTCTCTGAAGATGTCTTTAAAGAAGAGGAAAGGATGGGTCATGAGAAGGCCTGTGAGGATTTTACCTATGGAAGAGTGGAAAGAGGGAAGCTTTACAAAATGGACTTTTGAAGAATTAAAGAAGATTGAGGCTCGAGTAGAAGCTTTGGAAAGACATTACTTTACTGATAAATTTGCGATCCCAGAAAAGAAGAACAAAAATGCAATAGTAGAAGTGGCAACAGATAAGAAGGTTGAAGAGGAATATGTGGGCATGAAGGAGTCCCTTTATTTTTCTAACAAAAATAAATCTGCAAGTCAATTTGTGTATGCAGGTGAAGAGAAGAAAGAGGAAAAACAAATATTTGACAATGGGGACAGCGAAAAGAAGAAAGAGAAAATGAAGAGTTGCAGCCCTATGATGGAAAGCGCATGGGGAGAAAGTCATGTGGGAACAACCCACACAAATGCAGTTGAAGGAAAGCAAGAAAATAAGAAAGGAAGAAGGAAGGAATGGAGAAAGAAAGAGATAGAAATATATGTGCATCTTATTGAGGACAGAAAGGAAAAGGAAGTTGCAAGCATTGGAAAAGAGGTTGTAGCAGCAAAAATAGAGGTATTATCTCATTTTTGTGAGTTTTGCAAAGAAAATACTAATTTGCATGTAAAAAAGATAAAGGAATATGTTGCAAAATGTGATTGTGAAGTTGGGGGCAGCGATTGGTCCTCAGAAAGATATAGATATAATGAATAAAATGACGCCATTGAGTGCAAGGGAGGAGGTGGAGGAAGAGAACAACAAGATTGTAGTAGAAATTCAAGAAGAAAAACTTGGGGCAGCACTAGAGAAACAAGAAAACACACAGGTAAAAGGTTATTTCTGTGATATTTGTATAAATGAGTTTGATGTTATATTACTTTCACAAGAATTTAATGAAATTATGGATATAGAAATGAATGTAAGAGATAGTATTGTCATAAAAGAAGGTGAAGTTGGAGAGATAGAGAATAGTCATGTTACAAATAAGTTTGTTCTTCATGAGGATGTGGAGATGATTCAAAATTTGGAGCAACAATGTGAACAAGAATGCATAAAAAATGTCTTAAGTGAAAGAGGTGAAAGAGCAGTAAAAAATAAAGAAGAAGATGAATTATTAATGCAGATTGCAGCAATAGAGAAGGAGTGGCTTGTGTTAACAATAGGTGAAACAAAAGTTGCAACAAACATTGAGGTAAAGTTTGAACTCTCAGAATTATTTGCTGATAAAGAAGAGGTTGATTTAGATAAAAATGACATGGTTTACAATAATGGATATGAGATTGATACAATAGTAGGAAAAGATGAGAAGATTAAGATATTTGATGATATTTCAAAATCTGTTGAAGTTCTTGTTCATGCTGATTTATATTTTGATGAATTAGTGAAAGAAGGTGAGATGGGAAAGATGGTTAGGGGCAGCAATAATAGGTTACAGATTGAAAAACAACAAGGAATGATAAATTTTGTTGACATAGAAGAAGAGGAAGATGAAGGAAGACAAGGTATGAAAGAAGTACAAATAGAATTCTTTGATTTCTACAAATTTTTCAATGGCAATTTGTATGCAGATATTGAGAGTGAAGAAGTAGGGTGGAAAGAACAACATTGGAATTTTGAAATGAATTTTATGAGGGGGAGAAAGAGAGGAAGGATGAAAGGAGGAGGAGAGGAAGTTTCAAGGTAGGGTGAAGAAAAAGAAACAGATGGTAGATAAGGAGGAAAGATGGCTGAAGAACAAACACCGAATTTTTAAATGTTCATGAGCTCCAACTCATGAAACATTTCTTCTGACCTCGGATGTTTGATGCAGGAGCATCCTGGGGTGCCATGCAATCTTGCATCACCAAAAATATTGCTCTTTTAGTTTTTGTTTATTTTCAATAAGGGCTTAGGCATTTGAAGAATAATATTTTAATTTGCAACAATGTAGATTCCCTTGGTGTGAAATTGTAAATGTAAATCACATGGGAAATAAGTCTTGGTAAAACAATGAAAGCATCTTGGAGGGGAATATGCCTTTTTGGTGTCCACTTTTGGAGAAGGTCAAAAATTCTTTTATGCATGTATATGTGTCATAAAATGTCATAGTATGGGCTGCAAAGGAATCTTACATGTTGCTTGCATGTATTTGCATGTTGGCCACAAGCTTTGCATGTTGTTGCATGTCTAAAGTCGTATCTATGAGACCCAGTCTTAGTAAAATGGGCATAACTTTTTCATACAGTAACAAAATTAAGAATTTCAAAATGATTCGGAAAGCTGGAAAGAAGGTGCACCAAACCCAGAAATTGTTTGAGGAGATTCTCAAAAATGGAAGATCGTTCTTAGGAAGAATGTGACGGGTTTTCTTGGTGGTTTTGTGGAGGTTGTTTTGAGAAACCAATGGTGGTTTATTCTCTCACAACTTCTATATATTGATGCTGCTCATTTGGAGAAGGGGGCTTTTGAGAAGAAGAGTTTTTGCATACTTAGATATTGTTGGAATGAAGCTAGAAATGTTGAGTTGCAGATTTTTGTATGTGTAAAGCCCATGATGTATGGGAGCATATGAGCTCCATGATTATGTAATTCATTTTCAGATTTGAAATCAAGATATATTGCATATTTCTTTTCCATATTTGTTGTTAATGTTTATTTGCAGCCTTCTTGCATAGTGGTGAATGTGTGCATGGTTTTAGATTTGAAAGTGGAGAGTTTTCCCTCTTGCATCATTATTGATGGTGATCACATCTGAGTTTTTGGTTGGTAATGTTCATCTCAAGCCATGTAGTCATCATGGCATATAGATTGGGTTATTACTCAATGAGCATGCTCACATCATTGTGTTGAAATTGTGCTTTGAAGAAGATAATCCAGTATCTGAGTAAATCCCATTTGAGCTGGCAGACATTGTTTTGTGTACCATTATATATATAGTACCACTAAAACAATCTTACAACTCACAGATTTGGCAATCCAGTGCATGAGGGATAAGATAGCCACTAGGCATGCTCAATGAGACATTAACTCGCATTCGCAAGCCTTTGAGGCCTGAGACCCCAAAGAGGCTTTCATACCTTATAAGACATACTTAATAGGCCGAATCACACATTAAAAGTATGCCCAACCTTATATTAAGAAAATAACATAAAAAACAAGATTCAGCAAGCTCCTAAAATGTCAAAAGACAAGTTAGAGGACTTTATAGACAAAAAGCCACGGACTGACTAAAAAAACCGGTGTTTTTTTTGAACTACACTGTATAAAACGTGTGTTTTATTCAGTGTGACTTGTTGTCCCGGTTTTGACTGATTTTTTGAATTACCTGGGCATGGCGGGTTAGAACAGCATGGAATTGGCGCTGGGTATGATTTAAATGCAGTTACACACGTTTTTTTTTGTAATCAGTTGAAGAGGCAATGTAGTGAACTATTTCAACAAATAAGAATCGTTTCACTTGCCTAGATGTGCATAATTTATTGCCACCAAGTTGCAACTGGTTGCAATCAGCCTCATCCTTTATAAATTATAATTTATTCCAATTTAATGAATTTCCTCCTAGTGGTTTCTGTTGCCTCAAGTTGTGTGTGGTAGTTTTAGAATTGAAGCTTGGGCTGTCATAATCTGCAGCTTCTCAAAACAAAATAATATCTAATACAGCTAGGTGACAACAGATAGTCCCACGAAAGTTATTACTCTATGCTAGACTGTTTATTGCTAAAAACTTGTCATATGAATGTTTAAATTAACAAAGTTGGTTTCTACAGATTATTTTAGTACTCTGTATCTTGTTTCCTTGCCCATATTAAAACAACCATTTGTTTGCTTATACAAAATGGCAATAATCTCTTGGAAAATGTAACAGGACAAATACAATCAAAATGAAATATTGCAAATGACAACTATTAAATGTTATCAGCTAACTTCTGTTCTGTTCAGCTCAAGTACAATTAATTTACATTCTATTTTCTCTTATTTTTTTGTACTGCCCTTCCATCCATTGTTTTTGTAGGTCTTAAATTATGTTCTTACACGACCTGGTAAAGAGGTTCTCTTCACTGTCGTCACACGAGATGAGAAGTACAAAGCCAAGGTGAATTCCATTCAGCTGGATATTATGTTTCTTAGGTATGATTCTATGCTAAGAGTGGTTCTTATGCAGGTTTGCATATATGTATTAGTCCAAAGCTATGTTACCAGAAACGTGACGGCAAAGCGCCGTTTCGCGTTTCAACGGCCGAAACCCGTTTCCCCGTCGCCAACGGCCGTTTCCAATCCGTCGAGCCGTTTCTAAGCCGTTGGAGTTAAAAAAATAAAAACTGCTGGTGGTTTTAGGCTCTCCAGGAATTAACATACACTTTCAGTTAACCTGCGAAATTCTGAGTAGAATTAATACACTGTCAGTTAGTTAAACTGCACAATTCGGTGAGTAAAATAAATAATGCTCAGGGAGTTTAACTGCAGAATTCGGTGAGTATAATTAATAATGCTCATTATTGTCGAGAGATTAGCTTTTTAACTATTTTTGTTATATATTTTTTACAAATACACATACATATGCATACATAATATATGAATTTTTGAAAATATATATGTATGTAATCTGTTTCTTATACGCAACCTGTAAATATTCCGTTTCTCGTCACGTTGCCGTTGCGGTTGCGGTTTCCGTTTCTCGTTTCTGGTAACATAGGTCCAAAGGTTAGGAGATGCAGCTGCTGCTGCAATCTACAAGAGACTCCAAGGGTCACTCAATAAAGGACCTTCAGCCATTGCGCTTTGTGCCTTGCCGGTCTGTAATCATTTGCTAATAAGCTGAAGTTACTTGAGATATATTTCCTTTTATTTTCTAAGCAACACATGGAAGTGGATTAGATGTGCTTTGCGTGGATTATCACAGCATTTTCTTTGGGCCGTCGACAAGCCCATTTTGCAAAATCTCAAGCACTTGATCAATAAATATCTTTTCACTGTGGATAATTTTTCTTAATTAATTTTCAGTCAAGCACTCTGAATTAAAATTGGTGCTTTCAACAAATTCAGACAGTTTCCATGCTACAGTATTGCCGATTTCCATTGATCAGAAAGGTACACAAAATATAGCAAGGGCAATGTTAACCATTTGCCAGTTGCATTTTAGCCCTAAGTGAGCTCATGCGACATGTATCAAGTTTTTTTTTTTGGGAAGGCGAATTTAATCATATTAATTAAGATAAAACAGGAAAGAATTGTTTACAGATTCCATGATTGCTCCCTGCAGTCCTAACAGATTTCCAAATGCGCTTGTGAAAAAACCTGTGAACTTCTGGACAACATCAAGTAGCCTGGGATGGCAATCTACTTGTCCAGGGATATCCTTAAACCTTTTAAAAGAAAAGAAAAAAGAGCAACATGTATCATTATGATATTGCTATCAAGATTCAACCGTGTAGTTTTGAGTCAAACTCATTGACCCATGTTTCATGAGTAGTGGTTCAACAAGAACCCATCTCTCATGATATCAAATGGTCCACTTAGTACTCATTGCATCTAGGTTTTGCTCACAGAGGTGAAGCATTGGTCCGTCTCGGGAGGTCACCCATCCCAGTACTGCCTCAAGCTCAACCAGGAATTTTCTCCAAGGTTAAGCCCGCTTAGTTGTTACCATTTGCAAAACCTTCCAAGTGTTGTGCCTTATGAACCATTCATAATAGAGCCCTTTAGCTCATCAATTGATAGCCCCCAACAGATTCTTTGATTAGGAGATGCTCCGGCTGGTCCCCTTAATTGTCGGCCAGGTTGCTTGGAAAGGAGCAGCTCGATGAACTCACGGACCAGTGCTTCACCTCTGTGAGCATCACCTAGATGCAATGAGTGCTAAGTGGACCATTTGATATCATGAGAGATGGGTTCTTGTTGAACCACTACTCATGAAACATGGGTCAATGAGTTGACTCAAAACTACACGGTTGAATCCTGATAGCAATATCATAATTTGACATGCTGTGGAAAAATACCTCCTACTTATCAACATGTATCATTCTTAATATCTAAAGACTAATAGATTTGTCTTGTTCTTCCTTATATTGATATGCCTTGTGTGTAGTTTAATCACACCCCATATACTTCGTTTCTATATCATATTATTTTTAATTTCTATGTTGGTCACTTCATATGATTGTTATTCACAACTTTGGCATCTTTATTTATTTATGGGAGAGTGCTCCCATTTGGAGATTGAATTACATTCCAATTTTACAAAATGAATGAATCCTTTTGATGAGGGTTTTTATTTCTTATTTAAGAAGAATTATTTCATGACTTAATTGTACTCAACATTTTTAATTGTTGAGTACAATTAAAAATGAGAGGAGCACAAGGAGATAATATTATTAATAAAATATTTTAAAGTAAAAATATATCTACTGGCTCCGTTATTGGGTATGCTAGTGCACCCGTCATTGCTTCTTATGGGTAAACAACTGGCTCTGCTGAAGCTATTGATGTTGGGTCGTATAATGATGGGTGTTCAAGGTCATCCACCTTGGTTTCCCCTGCATTTCTAGGTACTGCCCTTGCCCTAGCTCTTGGCTATGCATCTCGATCTGCATCTACCTTTACTGCTGATGTTGGGTCTTGTTGTGACCTTTTCACACATCACCTCATTGCAAATGGGGACCCCCTATAGTTTTCTTTTCTAGGGCTTTGCCTTGGCGTAACAATCTCATGAAGTCATTACTTTGAGAATTTAGAGATAGAGTTTCTAGGAGTCATCCGAGTCAAGTGGAGAATCCAAGCCCAAAACAATGCCTAAATGTCATAGAAGGGCTCATAAGGTCCAGAGGATGAGGATCGCCTGTGCTTTCGCTCAATTCTGACACCTATTTTTTAGGGATTTTTGCTTTTTCACTTTTTCTATTTTTGGCACTTTTGGACCAATTCCTATTTTTTAGGGGAAATTTTTTTCTATTTTTAAAAAGTTTATATTTTTAGAAAGTGCTAGGGTCCTACAGGTCATGAAGTCAATGTTTCCATTTTTAGAATCAAAATTCAGACCTCCAGAACGAAAAATCAAGAAAAGCATGGAAAAGTAGTGAAAACTATGAAAAATCAAGGAAAAATTTGGAAAATCAGTGAAAAGAATGAAAAATCAACCAAAAGGCAAGAAAAGGGCAAGAGATTCATGGCGACGAGCATGTAATTCATGGTGAAAAATGGCCTAAGTCTGAAGTGCGCCCAAGGAAATGGAAAGGAAGTCTTGAAGTCCATCCCAAGCTTGAGAATGGATGGCAAGACAAGGATGAAGTCTGCCATAGGAGAAAAGGGAAAATGGAAAGCCTAACTTGAAGTCTGCCTTGGAAAAAATAATGGATGGTAGAGCAATCATGAAGTCCACCCCAAGCTTGAATGGCAAGGCCAAGATGAAGTCTGCCTAAAGCTTGAGCTTGAAAGGCAAACACATAAGGAAGTTTGCCTTGGACAAGAAGGAAGCATGTCCAAGCATAAGCCAAGTCCACCATGCTAAAGAGGAGAATGGAAAGAAACTAACAAAGTCCGCCCGAGGATGGCATTGGATAAGCAAAGTCTGCCATAGAGAGAAGGTGAATGTGGTAAACAAAACTTAAAGTATGCCATAAGGAAAATGGCACAAAGTTTGTGAAGTTCACCATGAAGTGGAATGAAAGCTAGAAAGTCTGCCTTACCTTGAAGGTTGGAAAAACACTCTCCAAGTTTGCCACAAGAGAGATAGGAAATGGAATAAAGTTTGCTAATTCCGACCTTACTTGTTGGAAAGAAAGTCTCCAAGTCTGACCCACCTTGCCATGCCTTTGGAAAAACATTTGTGGAGTCTGCCTAGGCATCAAGATGTAAAGGAATAAAAGTTTCAAAGTCTGCCACAAGGGAGATGGGAGATGAAAAATGTTTATAAGGTCCGCCATGAAGAAGAGGATATGGAAAGAAATCTTGGAAGTTCAACCCCTCTTGGTAAGCTAGTTATGAAGTTCACCCCACTTGAGGAGAAGGTGGAAAAACAAACTCAAAGTCCCCCTCGAGGAAATAAGACATGGAAAAATATTTATAAAGTCTGCCATAGGAAGAAGAGAAAATGGCATGAAATTAATGAAGTCCACCTTTGCCATAGAGAAGATAATCAACAAAGTCCGACTTGGCAAGGAGAAGTTCACTTTCAACATGAAATATGGCAAAATAAATATAAGGTTTGCCTTGGCTAGAGAAATAAAAAATAACTTGGAAAATAAATGATTAGCCATGGGAAAATTAAAATTTGCCATAATTAAATGATTTTAAAATTTTGGGAGAAAAATCAAAAGGTTGGAAAAATAATAAAAAATCCATAAAATGTTTATTATTTTCCAACACTTATCTTGACACTCCAAAGGATTTTGAACTCAAGAAGGAGAATCCTGAAGATTGTAAAAATCGGAAACTTGCCTTGCTGAAGAGAAGAAAACAAGTCTAAGTTCGATGAACTCGTGAGGAAATTTGAAATTACCAAAACAAATCGAACTTCTCAACTTTATAAAGAGATTCAACAAGTCATTTTCAACAAATTCTTCCCAAGTACGATTGAGAAGAGAATTGAATATCTCTCAAAATCACTGAAGAATATTTGATATTTTAGGGTGAAGAACGAAGAAAGAATTGAAATTCTTGAACTGGAGGGTGTCATTTTTGAAGAAATAAATTGGAATTCTTTTCTTGGATTTTTGAGTAAATTTTCAGAAGTAGAATTCAATTTGCAGTGAAAGGCTATTTTCAAAGGTTTAAAATTGGATTGGCTAAATTCTTCTAATCTTCTTCCATTCTTTTTCCATTACTCTGGCAGAAGATTTGTCAAGACTTAACCAAATTCGCCCATTTTTAGCTTGCCTTTTCACATAAATTTATCTTTTTAATAGGTTGAAAGTAAAAAAACTTTCGAATAAAGGCCCGAAAAAAGCCATATTTAAAAGTTTCCGTACTAATGTTAATTCTTTTTATTTATTGCAGGTTAATGACCACCCGGGGAGAATCATCGAAGAAGGTGAAGATGAAATTTTCCAGCAAAGGGTTGCAGCCAGAGTCCAAAATTAATTCTAAGTGGAAAGATATTATAGACACCAATCTTGCGCATGTGGACTTCACCGAATTCAAGAAAAGGATGTATGGACATGATGGATTCCTGCTAACACCAATTGCTTGTCGGATGATGAGAAATGGCATCGTCCAGGTAGCCGGATTTCTAGTAGCCATGGAATGTGTTGACTTGATGGTGGAATGCGCCAGGCATTACAATCTGGAAGAAAGGTAGATCGTTGCACTTGATGGGAGGATATTAGCTCATCTCAGAGAATTGGCCATCCAGGAGGCATTTGGTATCCCGACATGCAACTAGACCTCATACAAGGCTAAGGAGGATGCCAGAAAGTTATATGAAGACTAGTTCAAACTTTGTGCCACAAACATTAACAAGGAATGGCTAGCAAAATCGAGGGCCTCTTATAAGAAAATGCCTAAGAAGCTGCAACATATAGACTTCAAGGAGGACTATGGGGACATTATTTTATTGATGAATAGAATAGCCGACAATCCTCTAGGTGTGCCTTTTGAAACGTGGATGTACTATTTCATAGATGAAATCACTTCAGTCATTAGGATGTTCAACTGGTCCCAGATGATTACCAATAATCTCCACAAGTAGCTAATTAATTTGGAGAAGACAAAATCTATCCACATGATTTCTTACATTGTCCATCTACTAGCCAAAACCTATATATATTCAAGACTAATATGCAAAGGTGTGGTAGGCAATGGTGAGAATGAACTTAAGTCATATGACTATTACCCATAGCTGCAGCTCAGAGAGAAATCTCACTTCAAGCGGGAAAATTATGCTTTTCTCATGTACATCACCAGAATACTCCAAGGAGGAACTCACCAGTGGCTAACTCATGAAGCTAAAAGCTTGATCGACAAATATGGATCCTGGTTTATCCAGTTTCCAAGGTTCACATACATAAGGATTCAAGGATTCACTGGAAATTCTTATAGGCTTCCAATTTATCCTACTAATAGGATGGTCTTGCTAGAGGTCCTCAAGTAATTAGAGACATGCCAAGGCTTCCAAACAACGAAAAGCAAAGCAACCATTACATTTCCATTCTTCATTGGAAATATGGAAGAGTCTTGTCCATCGGCTCAAGTAGCTGAGAGCGCCAGGTTGGAGATACAATGGTATCCATTCACAACTTACTGGTCCAGGGCCAAATTTGACCCTCATAATCACATTCAGACTATGGATGGAAAAAGGTATAAACATAAGGAAGACTTGGAAGATTTCTGGGCAAATGCTGCTAATGAATATGAAGTCAAGAAAAGATTCTGGTCTAGATTGCCAGTGAACTTAATCAAAGCAACCAAACTTTTTTGAGTGCCTGATCAACTAGAAGATAATGGAGAATATGTCCAACCGTGCTTTAATGAGAGTTTGCCTCTTCTTGCGGTGAAGTGGTGGGAGCTTGAGCTTGTAGATTTAACCACATTAATGAGGCCGATGGTCAAGTATTCTCAGTGGTGGGTTGACCAACAGGTCCAAGATTTAAGGATGAAAGGAATGACTGTCACATATGACTTGATGGATGAGACAAAATCATACTCCTCGAATGCAGGAGCATCCCACAGTGCTAAGTTGATTAAAAATACCAACTCCAAGAAGAGGAAAGAAGCAGCTACAAACACAAAGCCTATTCAAAAGAAACAGAGGGTGGAGCCATCTCATTCCACTCCATCCATAAATATTAATGAGATAGTGGCCACTATAGATGATTTGTTGGCCGACATGAGAATTCCTTCTCCAATTCATGAAGGTAATATTGAGCCAATCTAGATAAATGATGATGAGCCCCCATCTCCTCCAGGCATAGAAGTACTTGGTTTAGAGAATGAAATGGATATCTAGAATGAGGAATTTCAAGAGGGGATGATTTTCACTCTAAAGGGAATTTTGGATACTCCAAGTGGAGAAAATGTTAAGAGGACAACATTGAACAACCCACAATTCCCGATTGGTTGAAGGAAAGGCTGAAATTACAGGTGCCAGTTGAGACTCAGGAGGAAGATGATACTGCAAAATTCTTGGCTAGGTTAGAGCAAGTTGTTGTTAAAAATCCTGCCAAGAAATTCTCTACGATCTAGAGGGATGAAGCCAACAACCATTATGTGCAAATTGTCGTGCCAATAGTTGATAAGACATAGGATGATATCGCTCCCCATGAGTATGCTATTACCACTATTGATTTGGGCCCAATGACAAAAGGCTAGGAGATTGAAGAATTGTACATCTCTGTTTCTACCATCAAGGCAAGACTAGAGAAGGAGGTGGCGAAGAAGAAATATAAGAAGGAAGTCGAGCACTTGAAGGAGTACATTCAACACCTGACTAGACCACTCAATTAAGAGGATGCAACAACTCTTCTTCTTCTAAACTCTTTACAGGAGACAACTAGGGACATTGAAAAAGATATGGTCACGACCAAGGAAGCTAAGGAATGGATGGAAAATAAAAGTATAGAAGTGGCTACTTTTATGGAGAGATTGACACTAGCCTATGGACAAA
Source organism: Sequoia sempervirens (assembly GCA_007258455.2). Taxonomy (NCBI): domain Eukaryota; kingdom Viridiplantae; phylum Streptophyta; class Pinopsida; order Cupressales; family Cupressaceae; genus Sequoia; species Sequoia sempervirens. The sequence continues at coordinate 285,319,482 of VDFB02058242.1, read as the reverse complement.
CCTCCTCGTTGCTCTCCAGAATTGCTGTCATGACAGAAGCTTGGGAAAACCTCCCGAACATTCAGGAGAGAATCATTCCATGCCTTAGAGTACTAAAGGAAGTTCCAAAACAGGAGTTGGTTGATGGGAAGATAATTGCAGCAGGTGCTGCCTGTGACTTCCACACTTGGTATTGGGCATTGGCAACATAGAGTGAGATCCTGGAGAAGGAAAAAGCTGATGGAATCAAAGTTGACAAACAAATCAGAGAAATTCAAAGTAAGATTTACCTCATAGTTGCGAAGATATTTGAGAAAGAGATCATCCAGGAAAATGCCATGTAGTTGGAAAAGTTGAAACACAAAGCTAAGGAAATCTTCTTCTCCGTCACAGGATCGATTTTGAGACAAAACTTCACTAGGGTGGTGAACTTCTTATCCATATGATATGCCTTCATGAAACAAGAATTGGAATGGGAGAGTGCTTTTTCCAGATATGTTGAAGACTTGGACGAGTTGGAATTCATGATAAATGTGTTGCCACAGGTCATGATGGAAGAGGTCATCCCAATCGTGTCCAGGTTCATTGAACACACTACAACCCGAGAGGATAGGGATGCACTTCCTTGAAAATAGCTCCAAACGCCACTTGTATTTCATGCAATTGATGATAATATTATTTTAGGAAACCCTAATTAGGGTTGATATGTCTTGATCTCAGCTATTAATTTGTTTTCATCTCAGCCTTTCATTTATTCTCAGAAACTCTATATAAACTCTTGATCTCTCATTTTCATAATGTGAGGAAAGTGTATGAGATTGTTGTGTTATGCTACTTCCAATAATAAAAGCTCTTATGCATGATTTTCTTTGAACCCCTTTTATTGTCAAGTGGTTTGCAAGGTTGCATAACTTCTTCAACAATATATTAGAATTAGAGTAGAACATTAGATTAGAATTAGAATAGAATTTGTTTTGAATGTATGTTAAATGAATGCACAATTTGATAGTATGGATTTATGGTGAAACTTTTCTCATACTTTCTTTGGATGGATGATTTTCATTCAATGCGTAAAGTTAGAACGAGCTTATGATTGTGGATGCTTAACTTCAGTCTGGATCAGTATTGTTCAAGACATGAAAATTATAATCACACACCTTGAAGATTGCACCCACTTTGAGTAGTTGTCCTAGGGAGGCGAAGCTAAGCATGGTTACTAGTTTCACCTAATCCTTCCTGTCTCTTGAATTCTTAGGAGTAGATTAGAACTTCTTAACCCTTGTATTTTTGCACTTTTTTTTTGAAAACTGAAAATCCCAAAAGAAGGAGCATTTAATGTTAAATCCGTCCAAGTCCTAAACTTGTGAATAATTTCTTAGTGTAAGTCCCTTTGTGTATTACCAAAAAATCACAACGACCAATGAGCTTATTGACATGTCATGACTTGAAGAAATAAACCTTAGAGTCACCATATGATCTTCTCGCAATCTTAGCATACATGGTGATTTTGTTCAAGAGATGATATAGTGTCTTTGGACATTTTATTCTGAGTGTTCGGTGGATGATAAAACATACAACGTAAGAATTGGTGCTAGAAGGAGGGCATGAACGAACAAGGAATTGCTAACAAGTTAAGGCAGTAGACATGATGCAATATGGTGTTACCACATGAGTTCCCTTTCGATGGACCCTTTAAACAACTAGAACAAAGACCAATAGATAGTATTGATCAGTTGTACTCACTAGCTTGGAAGTCATAGACATATCTCGCTCAATTTGGACAAGCATGTCATGTTCTTGCTAGAGAAGAAGAAAAGGGAAGACAAATTGAAGAAGCAATCCAAAGGGACTTGATAAGAGAAAAGATCGTTGTCTAAAACAAGCTTTTGAAGAGATAGAACAATCAGTTACCACAGGCTCATCTTCAAATCCAAGCTTTGCTAATAAATTGAAGAATGGTGCTTCTGGGCAACATTCCTAATCCAGGCCAAGATTTCCAGCTAGCAGTATTACAACTAGACCTGGGTTTCCACAATGAACAAGAAGACATCCTCACTGAGTTGATTAGCTTAGCGTGGAAAGTCAAAAGAAGCCCTCCTGATTGGATTCAAATGCACTTTATCCTTGAGGAAGAAGAAGAGAGAGCCCAACATATTAAAGTTGCTATCCAAAGAGATCTACTTGTTGAAATATTTGAAGCCCAACAACGACATCAGAACTGGCTAGCCAATCAACAATTTCAACAAGCAAATCAGCCAGCTCCTGTAGCAGCCCCTGAACCACCTCGATAGGCTTGAAGAAAGATATGCTGGATCAAATCTGTTCTTTTTCAGTAGACAAATTTTGAAGAGTCACTAGATCCACTCGAAGTTCATTTAAGGAGTTTGTAGAATTATTTCCTTATAGACAAAGAAAGAGATTTGAAGCCTCACAAGAGGAAACATCAAGTACAATTGATCCTGGTAAAGAAGTATCAAGTGAGGAAGATCCTTTTAGTCTTTTCCAAACTTCACCACCTTGTAGCCCAGTTCCAAGTGCTGCTTAATTGAGCAATCAACAACTTCCAATAGCTACAAAACTAGTACAACCAGTTCAACCGGTTCAACCACTCCAAGTAAACCAACCAAATGCTCCAATGGTGTGGCGTCCAGCTAATGCATCACCCATGACATTTTCCACTTATCATGACTTGCCTAAAAACCTGGAACATTTTTGTTCCAAGTTTCATAGTGGAGACCTGAGCAACACCACAAATGAGCATATCAAACTTTTCAAAGATCTTTATAATAGTGATATCCAAGAAGAAGATGTTTCCTATAGGATACTCCCATACACATTCAATTAGGAGGCTTCTTATTGGTACATCCATTTGCCAGCTAACTCCATTCGCAATTGGCAACAAATGAAGACTGCTTTCTTAGAGAAGTTCAGAGCACCAATTTCCCCAACTGATCTGTATAGGAAAATTGTGGAAGTAAAGAGGCAAGAACACAAACCAATTAACACATTCAACAACAAATTCCATAGGGCCTACACAAGGTTGAGAGATCCTTACAATTTGGACAATGTCGCGACACTGCCAATCTATTATGAAGCTTTGGATTGTCTTACAACCATGTTTGTAAAGTCAAAGAATTCAGCCCCAATAGACTTGAAGGAAGCATATGTTGCATCAATTACAACCAGTAATGGTCTAGGAGTAGGTATGGCTCTAGGTCCACTCAATTACATAGGAAATTCGGCCGTCCAGGACCAAATTCAAGATTTCAATCGAGTATTAGCTCAACAAACACCTATAATGAATCTGGTCCCTTCTGCAAATAATCAATTGGTCCTTCACCTAGGGATGCTTGTCTAAAGTTCCATCAGCACAACCGATATACCTTCAAAATGCGGTGACTTCAAGCCGAACTTAGGAAGAAAAGGATGAAATGAAGGAATTGATTGACCAACTCAAGAAGTTGTCAACTGAAGTCACATATCTGAAAGGTCAGACTAGCCAAATACAAAATTTTCAAAGGAACTATCAGTCACCTCAAGAGAATTACCAAGGTCAAGGTCACTCTAGATACCCAAGAGATAATCAAAATTACCAGAGGGACATTCAAAACTATCAAGGGAATAACCAAGGTTTTCGGAATAACAATTCGTGCTTCGAAAAGAAGACCTGGAACAATGGGCCTAACAACGGTACTATACCATCACCCTTGGATAATTTGTAGACTGACAATTGTCTCGCAAACAAGGTGTTCCTAGTTGAAGCAACATTATCAGGATGGTGTAGGTTATACAACACAAATCAACATTCTAAGTTACATTGCTACGAGTTCCAAGTAGTCGTAGATATTTTTAGGAGCGAGAGGAGGAATTCAGAGGTAGAAGATCCTCCAGTAACTAGATATGAATTATTTCTTGTACCAAGATATGATCAGGCCCTCATGACTAAGTGTGTCAAATTTTCACCCCAAGAATACCCATAGTATCAGCCTAATCAAAGATTTCCACCCGCATCTAGAAATGGCCCAGTGGAGGCACCACGATATCAAGATGGACCAAAAACTCAAGACCCATCACGCCAACCAACTTCAATGAATGGTTATAGTTCCCCTCCACTATATAATAGTGTATTGGTAGAAGGAACCAGAGAAGTGCTCCAACAAGCATTTGGAAACCCATTCAGGGTATATCAGAGGAATACTCACCAAAATGAACCCTTGACTACATCTATTCCTCCAAACAATTTCCAGACTCCACCAAATCCAAATGCTACCAATGTGCCATCTCTTCCTAGAGATTCACCAAAATATCTCCAGCAGAATGCCCAACCAAATAGAGCAAGACAAGCTATTGTTCCACAAGTAGAACAAACAAGACAAGTGAGCCCTCAAGTTGAGCAGGCTCAGACACAAACAAAAGATCATCCTAGAGAAGAACTGAAGAGATTAAGTTCATACATGTTGGAAGAGTTTAGAAGGATAAAGGTTAGATTACCTCTGATTGATTTGATGAGAATCCCTGAGATTCGAGAAACACTTATAGGCAGTTTGACTGAAGTTGTCGCCCCAAGAAACACCTCACAAAATGTGTCTAACAGAGGAGTACCTAATGCTGCGAATACAAATATTGCTGAGTTAGAAGTGTTAGGTGACATATTTGATACTCCGTAATGATTTCCTAATGTTGCGAGAATGACCCAGACATCGTCTAAAAATTCAAATTAAAGAGGCATGTCGCCAAAAGAAGTTCTTATGGATACAAGCATATTTCAAGAAGTCTTGACAAGTGAGCAACCACAGACTCCACCAAAGAAAGAGCTTGCCCCTGGAACACGAAAGGAAAAGAATCAAGATATCAACAATCAAGAGAAACACCTAGTAGTCTTTTACCAGGGAAAAGACGAGCCCACCCCATTTTTGTTGTTAATCAAAATATTTGGCAAAATGTTGCACAATTGCCTAGTAGATTCTGATGCTTCAAGCAACGTGATGCCACTAGCTATCTGCCATAGATTAGGACTTGTGCCTACAAGAACCAATAAGAATGTCACTCAATTAGATAAAACAAAAGTCCCGATTATGGGAGAATTAAACAATATTCACATGCAATTAGCAGTGGACCCAAGAATACAAAGTTGTACTGACATTTCAGCTGTGGACATCCCTAATGGGTACAACATGCTTTTGAGTAGAGATTGGTCAAGGAGGCTAAATGGATACATTTATATAGAATTTTCTCACATATGACTACCATGGAAAGGAGTCTCGAACCAAATAAGGTTGACAACACACTTAGGCTCAAGCTGAAAATTACTGAATACAGAGAGAATAATGAAATATTGTTTCTAGAGATAGATTTAGGCTCCTATAGGCCTAAAGTGAATGAAGTCCCCATGCTGCATGGATCAACTCAAGAAAGAAACTGGATGACTAATTCCACTGATGCATGTATCAAAAATGGGGAAAAATCTTGGGATACCGATGAAGGAATGTTTGAAAATTTCATAAATTTCATCTAGAAAAGTGTTCAATTAAAGGAAGAATTGTAGGAAAGTATCTATATTCAGGATCTATTGTTTCTGAATTGGTGTCGAGTCCACAATGCAACTCATTTTGAATTCATATGTAAGATGTGACAGAAGGCCATAGAAGAGGTACGTGAAAGAATTCCACAAACATTGGGCCTTTCAAACCATGCAGAGGTCAATCACATCAATGGCTCTACCTCAGTAAGAATACAAGAGATAGAATTTGAGCAAGATCCTCAAGAAGGAAAGGTGGATCCACAAACTCCACAAATTCCACAACAAGAACAATTTTGGATCCTAAGGTTCAATGGATCTCCATCAAAGAGAGGAGTTGGGGCCGGTTTTGAGTTAATCAGTCCAAATGGAGAAGTATACCTTGTAGCTCACATACTAGAATTCTCCTGCACAAATAACGTAGCATAATATGAATAATTGATTCATGGATTACTGTTAGCACTGAGGAAAGGAGAAAAGGTTTTGCATGCTCTTGGACATTCAAAGAGAGTCGTGAGGCAGGTGAGGAAGCAGTATGCTTTCCATGATAAGAGATTAACTTGTTAATGCAACAAAGTGTGGGATCTTATCGAGAGATTTGATGCTTTCAATATTCAATCTATAAATTGATTGAACAATCAAGTTGCGAATTCCTTGGCACAATCAGCTAGTTCATTGGAGCCACTTGCCATGGATGGCATGAGTCAGTTTACAGTAGATCTATCATCAATACCATCAATCCTAGATAATATCATGAATTTCTAGGTTTTTGAAGACGATATCACATTCTTGAGTTCTTAACAAGCTCAAATGTTTTTGCAACACAAGTTATTGATGAAGATGAGACAGCAGGAGAAGCTGAATTTGATGATGATGGCATCATGAATATTAAAACAAACATCATTCCACGAGGGATGATACAATTGGAAAGAATATTTGACCAAGATCAAATTGATCAAGTGAAAAACCAAAGGATCGAAGGGGATCAGTACAAAAAGGTAAATCTAGGAACCAAGGATGAGGTCAAGAAAGTATGCATAGGTAAAGCCTGCACGCTTGAGGAAAAGGATGGGATAATTCAAAGTATGAAGGAGTTTCCTGATGTCATAGCTTGGAGCTATGAAGATTTAAGGACTTATGATGCTTCCATCATCACACATACAATTCCACTCAAACCAGGAAGTAAGCCATTTAAGCAATTCCAGCGGCCGGTTAACCCACTATTAGAACCGCTCATTCATTAGGAGGTCAAGAAATTTTTATCAGCAGGAATCATATTCCCAGTACGCCACTCAACATGGGTCGCCAATCTTGTCCCATTTTGAAAGAAAAACAGAGAAATAAGGCTATGTGTTGATTTTCAAAACTTAAATAGAGCCTCTGAAAAGGATAATTATCCTTTTCCATTACTTGAGGCTTTACAAATTGTCAATGGCTCATAAATGATGTCCTTTTTGGACGGATATTCCAGGTACAACTAGGTACTTGTAGAATATGAAGATAGACTGAAAATGGCATTCAGAAGAAAATGGGGAACCTTTCCTTACAAGAGAATTCCCTTTGGGTTAATTAATGCAAGAGCCACATTTCAAAGGGCCATGGACATCGCCTTCAAAGACTTAATTGGAAAATGTATAATTATCTATATGGATGATCTGACAGTGTTTTCGAAGAAGAGAGAAGACCACATAGAAGACTTGAGAAAGGTATTTCAAAGATGTCAAAGGTATGGGATTTCCTTAAATCCAAAGAAATGAATATTCGAGGTCACTGAGGGAAAGTTATTGGGTCATTTGACCACTGAGAAGGGGATATTAATTGATCTTGAATGCATAGAGGCAATTTCAAGGATCCATTTTCCTACTAATCAAAAGGAATTGAGATCTTTCTTTGGAAAGATCAATTTTGTCAAAAAATTTATCACCGCTTTCGCCGAGATAGTAAAACCTTTAAATGAGATGCTGAAAAAGGATGCCAAGATGGAATGGATGCCACAGACAAAGAAAGCCTTTGAAGAAATCAAGTAGGCCATAAATGATGCTCCTATCTTAGTTAGTCCAGATTATACAAAGCCTTTGTACTTATATTCCTTTGCACCAGAGCATTCATGTGCTGCAATTCTTACTCAGAGAACAAAAGAGAGAGATGAGCATCCCATAGCTTTCATGAGCTCACCTCTTAAGGATGTGGAGTTGAGGTACCCCAGTATTGAAAAGCAGGCCTATGCATTGGTGAAAGCCATCAAAAAATTTAGACACTATATTTTGAGGAGTAAAGTTTTCGCCATTATTCCTGATGTAGTTGTCAAAACACTCTCAATGAAAAATGAGCTAGGAGAGAGAAGAGGAAAGTGGGTCACCACTATCCAAGAATATGATATTGAGTTACAACCAATGAAGCTAGTTCGTGGGAAAGCTTTAGCTCAAACAATGGCCATTGAAGGGCTTTACCTAGTACAACAGACATATGTATTGACTGACACCTCCTCACAGGAATGGTATTATGACATCACCACATATCTGATAAATTACAAGTATCCCACATAGATGAACCCAACACAGATGTGAGCCTTCAGGCTCAAGTGCCAATGCTATATGGTGCAATGATCAATACTTTATAGAAGGAATCACGAAGGAATCTTCCCGAGGTGTGTAGGAAATGATGAAGCTAAATGAATCATGGAACATTTCCATTCTAAGTTTGGGATAGGTCATGGAGGAAGTTAGGCCACAACTTACCAAATTTTAAGAGCAGGGTATTATTGGTCTTCTATTTTCAAAGATGCATATGAGCATGTCAAAACTTGCCACACTTTCCAAGTTACTGCAATTCATGAAAAGAACCCTACTATGCCACTACAACCAATCATAGAAGTGAAACCATTTGTGATGTGGGGACTTGATTTCATTGGAATGATAAATCCACCGTCTTCAACACAACACAAATATATTTTGACTACAACCGATTATTGAACCAGATGGTCTAAAGCACGAGTGTTGAAGAATTGCATGACAAATATGGTAATCAAGTTCCTAGAAGAACATATCATCACTAGATTCAGTTGTCCCAAAGCTTTAGTATGTGACAATGGTTCTACTTTCACTTCCTTAAAGTTTTCCAACTAGGCATTCGACTACGGGATCACTTTGAAATTTTCTTCAAACTATTACCCCTAGGGTAATGGGTTGGTGGAGTCCATGAACAAGAATTTTCTCAATGTAATCAAGAAGTTGCTGGATCAAAATATGAGAGATTGGCATTCTCAACTTAGGTTTTCTCTATGGGCAGACAAAACAAGAGCCAAGAATTCATTAGGAACCTCCCCATATCACTTAGTCTATGGGCAAGACCCTATTTTTCTCATTCAATTGAGGATCCCAACACTAAGATTCATGCAAGAGTACCTAGACCTAGAAGATAGAGTTCAAATTCGTCTTGCATAGCTTTTAGTAATACAAGAACAAAGAGATCAAGCTCTTGAGAATTTTGCAAAACATCAAGGGGTTGTTAAACGATGGTTTGACAGACGTGCAATGACAAAATCCTTTAGAATCTCTGACCTAGTCCTTTATTGGGATAAAAGTCATGAATGGAGAGGGGATCATGATAAATTTGATAAATTGTGGAAAGAACCATATCAAATTTCTGAGATATTGAGAGAGAACACATTCAAATTGAAAAATTTGGCAGGAGAGGACATTCTGTTGCCTGTTAACGGGCAATTTCTGAAACATTATTTCCAACCCTGAGTTCCTTGATGGGACTTTTTTGTACATAGTTATATTGCTTTGCTTAGTTTAGTTGTCGTTACTTTGATTAGTTTAGTTGTCATTAATAAAAGCTCTTATGCATGATTTTCTTTGAATCCCTTTTATTGTCAAGTGGTTTGCAAGGTTGCATAACTTCTTCAACAATAGATTAGAATTAGAGTAGAACATTAGATTAGAATTAGAATAGAATTTGTTTTGAATGTATGTTAAAGGAATGCACAATTTGATAGTATGGATTTATGGTGAAAATTTACTCATACTTTCTTTGGATGGATGATTTTCATTCAATGCGTAAAGTTAGCACGAGCTTATGATTGTGGATACTTAACTTTAGTCTGGATCAATATTGTTCAAGACATGAAAATTATAATCACACCCCTTGAAGATTGCACCCACTTTGTGTAGTTGTCCTAGGGAGGCGAAGCAAAGTGTGGTTACTAGTTTCACCTAATCCTTACCATCTCTTGAATTCTTAGGAGTAGATTAGAACTTCTTAACCCTTGTCTTTTTGCACTTTTTTTTTTGAAAACTGAAAATCCTAAAAGAAGGAGCATTTAATGTTAAATCTGTCTAAGTCCTAAACTTGTGAAGAATTTCTTAGCATAAGTCCTTTTGTGTATTACCAGCAAATCACAACAACCAATGAGCTTATCGACATGTCATGACTTGATGAAAGAAACCTTGGAGTTGCCATATGATCTTCTCGCAATCTTAGCATACATAGTGATTTTGTTCAAGAGAGGATAAAGTGTCTTTGGAAATTTCCTTTTGTTGGATTGACTTATGGATAAACCACTGTTGCATATCTTGGTATATATATACATGGACAATTTAAATATCTAAATTGAACAAATACAACAAATAAAAAATTTAAGGTTAGGCGTTATATAATCAAATAGACATAAAAGCATTGAAACAATTCATATTTGATCACCTAGTTGCATAAAAATGGATTTTCCCTTTAATATGTTGGATGTGTGCTCTTCTATTTTGTAATATAAACTTGCATTTCAAATTGTGATGATTTTGTATGGGTTGAGGATTAATTTATAGATTCTTTGTGAGGAAGACCAATGGTGAGGATTGAGTGGAGAGATCAAGGGCTAGGATGGGATGAGATCTCTGAAACCATGAGCTTATGCCAAGCGGTGCAATGTGGTGGCTTGAGAAAGACCTTGGTACTTGTGGAGGTACCTTGGAGTATGGGAAGATCTTGTCATAAAAACAAGATTTGTCCTACATTCTAAAAAAAATGAGGATGAGAGGAGTAAAAGAATTTTTAATTCACTGAGTATGGGAGGGGTGTACTTTTGAGATAAGGATCCATGTGGGGTTCCTTCTCAAAAGGAGAAAATTAAGGCTAGAGGACAAAGGTGAGCAATAAATGGAAAGGATTTGAACCCTTAATCACGAATTAAGAATGTGCACATGCTTAGGGGTTACATTACGTGGATGATTAAGGTTAGAATTATAGGGCAAATGGGAGAGTTCGAGGATGTGACATATGAGAGTAAAATCAAATAAATAGAATTAATTTTTTTAATTTATGAGAAGGAATGGGTAGGGTAGGATAGGTAAATAATTAATTAAGAATTTTAATTAATCTACCTTAAGTAAAAGAAATAGATAAATAATATTTTTATCTATTTAATTAATATTTCCCCTTCTTTATATTAAATAAATAAATAAAATATTATTTAATTAATATAAAATGAAGAATATTATTTAAATAAATATGACTATTTAATTAATACACATGATCGAGAATAGATGAACTAGGATTAAGTTGATCCAATGTAATGGTCAATTTTAGGTATATATATATATGACTATTTAATTAATACATGTGACTATTAGGTGTATATATATGACTATTAGGTATATATGACTATTTAATTGATACATGTGATCGAGAATAGATGAACTAGGATTAAGTTGATAAAATGTAATGGTCAATTTTAGGTATACACACACACACATATATATACACACACATGTATACATATGTGTATATATGTATCTATGTATATATATGTGTATATATGTATCTATGTATATATATGTGTATATATGTATCTATGTATATATACATATATATACGTATGTATATATATACATATACACATATATATGTGTATATGTATATATGTCTATATATATATATATATATATATATATATATATATATATATATATATGGCTTTAGGAAAATTCATTGTCAGCAATTCACCGATGGAAAATTCATCGCCAACAATTTACCGTGGGAAAATTCATCATGGGAAACTTCATTGCCATGACAAATTCATCACCAAATAAAATTCACCGTTAGCAATTCACCAAGAAAATTAACCACCAGTATTGGTAATTATAGAGGTGTATAATTATTATTTTTTGGGTATCTTAATAAATAAATAGGTAAAAAATAATCTTAGAGGTATCTCAATAAATCAATAATTATTATTGAGATGAATAGAAATTACTATGGGTAAAGTATTTTTATTGTTTGCAAATATTGAGATGAATAGAAATTACATTCATATCAAAATAAATTGTAACAAAGGTGAAAACTATTATTATTTTTTTAAAATTCAAAGTGAGAAATATATATTAAAAAATATTAATGGCCATTAATTTTCCCAAAAAAATATTAACGGCGGTTAATTTTCCATCTTGGTGAATTGTTGGCGGTGAATTTTACTTGACGATGAATTTGTTATGGTAGTGAATTTTCCCACGATGAGTTGGCAGTGAATTTTCCATCAGTGAATTGTTGGTGATGAATTTGTCGTATGCCATATATATATGTATATACACACACATATATATACATACATATGTATCTATGTATGTACACACTCACACACATATATATAATATATACATATATACATATATATGTATATGTATATGTATATATACACACATATACATACATACATACATACATACATACATACATATATGTGTGTGTGTGTACACACATATGTATGTGTATGTATACATATATGTGTACAGACACACACACACATATATACATATAAAATTCCATGATTTTATAGATGTTTAGAGTTTTTTATAATTGATCATAGATTCAAAAGTTTATGTACTTTTGACTTATATATATTTGATAAATTATGATATGTTAAGTCAAGTTGTATTTGAAAACAAAAAACCCTAATCTAACTAATAGGCATGTCCAAGTTCAAAACAATAATGCAAGATTATGTACATTGTGTAAGCCTATAGTAGATGTATGGACATGAAACTATTTTCATAAGAGTACAACCTCTATCACTAAGTGTGTTTAAATTTGTCACCAATTTTGATTAGATATTAAATGATGATGGATTTTGTTGTTATTGTTTGAAGGTAATTAATTGAATGTTAAGATTTGTGATAATGAACAATTGTATATAGAATTTTAGTAATCTATTTTTTTGAAGGGTAAAACAATGAATTCAATACAAGTAATTAATTGTATTTTAATTGGTTGATATTGATTAATTGATTGGATTTAGATGATCTAAATTGTGCTTTATAATTAAATGTATGTTGACTCAATTATGATAGGTAGTTAATTGAACTATTATTTGTCTTGGATTGAATATGTGCATGTGGAATCAATTTGTCTTCTTGCAAAACTAATTTTTGTGTATGTGAAAATGAACTATATTCATGAAATTAAACCTTGTGTAAAATGAATTGTGCAATTTATAGGTGTAAGTGGTAGAATGAGGAAAACAAACTAAACATGCTTCTACACTTCTAAATAGGACATTGCATCTAAGATTTAAGAAATTTAAACTAATTTAAATTAAAAATCTTCAGAAATCTATCCTATTGCTCTCTAACTCTAAAGATCTCTCTAATCTACTTTGCTCTCAAATTTTAGAAGCTAATTAGACTATTGAAATGACACTTAGAGAATGAGAATTAAACTATTCTATTCTTATATGATTTAAATGTGCAACTAAAATGATTCTACAGCAAAGCTTCTAACAAAGAAACTACTGTAAACTGCCATAATTAAATGAATTAAGATGCTGGATGGATGTTGAGTGAATGCTGAATGCTTGAAATGCTGGATGAATGCTGGATGCTTGGAAAACATGCAGAGTAAGATTGCACAAGTTGGGATCCATTTCTTGTAGCCAAAGAGCTGTATTTATAGCTTTCACAGCAGCACATTTTCACAGGGATACGGGATAAGAGGCTGGGATTCAATCTGGAGAATTGAAAGGCATGGGATGAGAAGATGGAGCTGATCATGGAGGATTGTTTCTCCCCATGAAAACACCAGGCAAGATGAGAGGGAAGTGGTTGAGAGGACTTCCTGCAGGTTTGTCCCCGAAGCTCTTCCCGTGAATGACAGTAGAATTAATTAAATTTTATTGATGAGTGAATAGTGGTAAATGATTTATGCATAAATTTAAATAATTTTAATTTATTTAAATTTAGCAAAAAGAGGATTGAATAATTTAATAAATCAAACTATAGGGTTTGTTTATTAAATTAAAACAAAAGGAAAATGATAATTAAATAAAAGATTTTAGAATATCTTTATTTAATTAAGAAGAAATGTGATGAGATAATTAAATAACAAAAATTATTTAAGTTGTGTATTTAATTTTTAAGATAGAAGTATAAAAGAAGTAATAATGATAATAATTAAATAAAACAAAGTTTTTAATTTTGTTTATTTAATTAAGAGAGAAGTAATATGATGAAATAGAAGAATTAATAATGAAATTAATATAAATAAATATTTCTATTTATTTATTAAGTAGATGAATTTAAGATTAATTAATCAAATAAGTCGTATTTAATTAATTAGATTATCTAGACCATTTTTAGGTATCTACATTTTGCCCCTCTTTGAAATGATGTGTTTACACATTGCTTCAAAGAATGATTTTGCCTCAGCTACCAATATCGACGAAAAGTTTAAAATATGCCCTTGATTTGCCCCAGATGTTGAATTTTGAAATGATAGCGATATATGCCCCCACGGGAGATAAATTGATGAATTTTAGATTTTTTTATGATTTGTCAAAAATTTTGAATTTTTATGATGATTTGATGATGAATTGATGAAGAAACAATTTATCTCCCGACAAAATTGTCCAAAAATGCCCTTGTGATAGATAAGAATTAATTCTTTAAAAGGAAAAATAAATAAATCCCATGAAAATCCCCCAAAAATAACCTATAAATGCTCAAAAGGTCATTTTCAAAAGTCATTTGTGCATTTGACTTTGACAATCTTGTGATAGAGACCCTCAGAGTGCTAGAGCATCAGGATGCCGATCCCTTACCACACCCACCGACTCGAGCATGTGCGACGTCACCAGCGTCTGGCCGACTATGGACCTCCAGTACGTACCCCAAATCCTCCTCGTGATTCACACCCATACATTTTAGGTCATTTTGCACATGTTTGTCTATTTTAGCGCCCAACAGATGCGGTTTAGCGCGTCGCTAATCTATTTTAGCACGTCAAAGTTTTAGCGCGCCAACCGAAATCTGTAGCGCATCCATAGATTAGGGTAGCACGTCAGAGTTTTAGCGCTTCAGGTCAATTCTGTAGCACGTCAGTAGGATTTTGTAGTGCGCCACTAGAAATAGCACTTTAGGTAGATTTTGTAGCGCGTCAGTAGGATTTTGTAGCGCGCCACCAGAATTAGTGCGTTAGGTAGATTTTGTAGCATGTCAGTAGGATTTTGTAGCGCTTGGAAGTATAGATTGATGAAAAATTGTGCACTTTGATTTTTATTTCGTCGATTTGTTGTTGATTCCATCTATTTTAGTTTGATCTTGACTAAATAAATGGTAAATGATCTCATGATGAGTGAGATCCATTGATTGATAATAATTATCCTCATGATAGGCAAGGAATAATTAAAATTTTTGAAGGAATGAACCGGATTGATAGATGAGGGTTCCTTCTTGACAAATTGATAGTTTGATAGGTAAAGCACAATTTTTAAAAAATTGATGACCTCCTGATGTTTGATATTTCTGATTGATAACGTATTGATATGTAAAATATTCTTTTTGTATGATAACAGGAGCATTTAGATGTTATCCAGGTGCGAGAGCAGTTCACCTAGCCTTTTGATATGATACCACGACTTTCAGTGGATGAGAGGAAACATATTACCGATTGTGGTTTAGCCTCATTACTTGATATGCCCCATATTAGACTTAATAGGGGTCTACTGACAGTTTTAGCAGAGTGGTGGTATAGTGACCACAACACCTTTCACTTACCTACTGGCGAGATGACCGTAATGCCAGAGGATGTATGGCATATTCTTCACATTCCTTTTGTTGGGGAGATTGTCGTGCATGATGCAGAGGAGGTTGGTGGGGTAGAGTCTATGTGGAGAGTTTTTTAGGCTCCCCATATTGCGGGAGAGTGGGTTCCATGGGTAGAGATCTATGATTCATATGCTCCACTTCCTTCAGTTTTGGCCAACTTTATTGGTGGATTCCTTTGTCCTGATAAGAGGTCAAAGGGTCTATCTCTTGGATGGGGTCAGGTATTAGAAGGTTTGGTGGCCCATAGGATGAGATATGCTTGGGGCGTGTGTATGCTTGCTCAGTTATATCATGACTTACACTAGATCATGTACCTGGGAGGCAGCAGTTTATCAGCCAGAGCTACACTTCTTTAGGTATGGGTATGGGAGCATATTGCTGTTATGTGTCCCATGCCGGTGTTATCAAGACCAGTGACGAAACCTTATGTGTTTTGCTACAAAGGCAGACCTACCTAGCATATGATGGGTAAGCTAGATTATTGGAGGCGGATTCTTGATGATGTGGAGATAGTGATTTGGCATCCCTATTTAGATTGTGATGACTAGGATGATGATGATATTGAGTTGGGGTTTTTGGCCGATTCGATGTATTTGATCGGGAAGAGCCCCAGGATTTTGGAGCGATTCCTATTTCATCGCGTCTACAGGCAGTATGGGATTGTTCAGTGTATGCCTTAGGGAGTAGCACATTATGGTTGACGACAGATAGATGCCAGTGATTGGGGTCCATGCCTTCCTTATGGGGCACTTGTTGAGGGTTATCGTGCTTTATAGCCATCAACATGGGATATGCGACGAGACATTGTTGAGGCACCCATTACTCCCGAGTATGGACAATATTTGGCTCTGCACCCTCCTCCTTGTATTACCATTCCAAATGAGCCAGTACCAGCACCAGCACTAGCACTAGCACCAGCAACTGTAGGAGGTGGTTAGGGTGGTCAGAGACGGAGGAGAGAGGAGGATGTAGATGTTGATGTGGAGGGCAGTGATGAGAGTGAGAGTGATGATGATAGTGATGGTAGCAGTGAGGATGGCAGTGATGATAGCAGTGATGATGATGGTGGAGATGGGGGGAGATCGAGTGTAGTAGGTACCTTAGAGCCATCGACTAGTGCACCTCGTAAGAGGCAGGCCGTTGCTTCCACATCAGTAGAGCGATCAGAGGTGTCGGGTTTACATGTGCAGGTTTAGACTTTACAGGGACAGCTAGCATAGGTGTAGGGATTATTAGCACAGATGCAGGCCCAGATGCAGGCATAGCTAGCTACTACACAGACATAGATTACCTCTCTGATTGGTGAGAGAGATGAGGCCATATAGGCAGCAGCGATAGCACAGGCTCAACTAGCAGATGTATGAGCACAGTTGACCACTACCTAGGCACATATCACCACCTTGACTGCAGAGCGAGATACTGTCAGACAGGCAGCAGAGACAGCATAGGCTACTGTAGAGAGGTTGTAGAGAGTGGCAGATGGGACCTCTGTGGCAGATTACATGCGAGAGGATATGCGGGCAGGTGCTTAGATTGAGTTTTATAGGAGCCGTTATCATGAGCTTTGCCCCCCAGAGTAGAGAGTCAGTTATGCCCAGTCCCACTCAGAGAGGACTCATTCGAGGACAGTGAGCAGAGGCATGAAACAACCTCTCTTGAGAGATCCGAGAGATTCGAGAGATCTTGGGACATTTGGTGGTGGTCATGATACTGGCGCGAGACCTGCTCCTTCTGGTGCGAGTACCACTTGAGATCATTTGTGTACACTTCGAGAGATACATACAACCATTTTTGATATGATGTTATTTTCATCCTTTTCAAACTTCATTGTATACTTGACACTTGATGAGATATATATGTGCAGCGGTTCGATTGATCTATGATGTGTTCTACATGATTTATGCGGTGGATGCATTTTAATTTTTATGTTTTATGATGATTTATTATACTAGATTGTATAGATGTATTGATGATGATGTGATATGATATTGATGATGTATTTCTTTTCTTAATGAAATGCAATGTATAATATATAAAATGAGATGTAAATGAATGATGTATGGATATGTGATGTAAATGAATGATGTATATAACGAAATGTAAATGAATGATGTACGGATGAAATGTAATGTATGAGATGTAAATGAATGATGTATGTAATGAATGAGATGTAAATGAATGATGAATGATAGATAAAATGATGTATGGATATGTGATATATGATATGTAAATGAAATGTAAATGAAATGATGTATGTAATGAATGAGATGTAAATGAATGATGAATGATAGATAAAATGATGTATGGATATGTGATATAAATGAATGATGTATATAATGAAATGTAAATGAATGATGTATGGATGAAAATGTAAATGAATGATGTACGGATGAAATGTAATGTATGAAATATAAAATGAGATTTAAATGAATGATGTATGATAGATAAAATGATGTAAAATGCCTTCTATATGTATGCAATGAATGATGATTTTGCAACTACATGATAATGACAATGTGATGAGATGTAAATGAATGATGTAACATAACGTGTGTATGATGTCATGAAATGAGATGTTTATTGGGAAATTTATGATGAGATGAAGAAATGATTTTATATGCATGCCATTATGAAAATTGTATGTGTCAAGTATACTCAATCCTTACTAAGAAAAGATAACATTATTTGCAAATGAATCTTTGTAACTTGTGCAACCAATACTCTACAGATGTATTATTATGAATGCAATCTATTTTTACCATGCAAACCTAAGTGTCATTTCGATAATCTTTTTATTTTTCTTTGTATCATCACCGAGCTTTTAAAATGTTGAAAGTGAATACAAGCATCAATGATATGAGATAGACCAATGATGACCTAAGCATTTCTTTCATGATATTTGATATTGCAAGTGAACACAAGCATCAAGGTATGAGATAGACCAATGATGACCTGAGCATTTCTTGCATAAACAGACAAGAATTAATCATTTTCTTAAGTGAATCAGAATGTCATCCATGATACTTAGTAGAGCACTTCCTGCGACAATTCACAAAATAATAATGACTAACTCACAAACAGCAAACAAAGAAAAGTATCATTCTCCTTCCTTGCTTCTCTAGTTCAATACATCATCGAGTAGCTCCAAAGAAATGATAAGCAAATGAAATAAAATAAAAAGTATAACAATTCAAATTCTACTTAATGTATTTTCAAATCATTATTCAGATTTAGATCATAGATGTTGAAATGTGTGTGCTGATGTTTGCATGATATTCCCAGATGTTTGACCAAATGATGTAATCTAAAGACCTATCCTAGGGGTCTCGAGGACTGATCAAAGATTATTCTTGCCTACGTTATACACGCAGAGACCACGTAGTTCGACTGATACAGACTCCACTTTCTGACTGATGTAGACCCTATTTTTGTGTTTTCAATTTTATGAATGTTTTTGCATGGATTTTCTGATGTGTTTGGATTTTGATGGATTTTCTGATGTTTTTGGATTTTGATGGATTTTCTGATGTTTTTGGATTTTGATGGATTTTCTGATGTTTTTGAATTTTGATTTTCAAGTATCGTCACTTGGTGTTGTCATGTTTGATTGCCTTTCTATTTAAGCTGAAAGTCCATTGTACTAAATAACACTAGGATGTTGCCCCCAAGCTAGGGTAAAACATGATATCCTTGCTATGATATGGATAGTGATAATAATTATCTCAAATGATAGATGGAAATGATATGAAAGGAAACAATCATAACAAAATTGTACCCAATAGATAGAAGAGCTGGTGAAAATCACAAGTAGCACCTGTTTGCCAGGTTTTCATCACTTGTTTTTATAGTGTCCTCTTTCTTTTTCTTTTGTATTTTTTTATTTTTATTATATATATATATATATATTTTGTTTTTTGTTTTTCTATCATCATGACACCTGTTTGCCAGGTTTTCATCAAGACAACTTTATTGACCGTGCACTAGGTATCCTCAAGTGTAGAATCACCTGAGATGAATGTTGTTCATGGGTTCCTCCAACATATCTCCTTCTGGTGTAGACAACTGGTATGCTCCTGATCCATAGATTGATATAATGACATAAGGCCCTATCTAGTTAGGTTCAAACATTCCCTTTTCTCTGTCTGCTTGATTTCTAGGGTTTTCCCGTAAGACCAAGTCTCTGATTTGGAAGACTCTAGGCTTAACCCTATGATTATAGTTCCTAGACATTCTTTGTTGATAGGCTGTCAAATGATTGACAGCTTGTTGTCGATGTTCATCAAGTAGCTCTAATTCTTGAAGTCTAGAGATCCTATAATCCTCATCTGAAATGAGTCCCTTTAGTGAAATTCGAAGGGATGGAATTTCTACCTCAATAGGTAATATTGCTTCTGATCCATAGACAAGAGCATATGGTGTAGCTCCTGTTGGTGTTCTGATGCTAGTCCTGTAAGCCCAAAGAGTAGGGTTAAGCTGAACATGCCAATCATGCCCTACCTCATTTACAGTCTTCTTGAGAATCTTCAGGATTGTTTTGTTTGAAGCTTCTACCTGTCCATTAGCTTGAGGATAATACGGGGTTGAAAAGCGATGTTGGATGTGGAACTTTTCACACAGCTCTTGGACGTCTTGGTTCTTAAAAGGCCTGCCATTATCTGTGATGATTGACTGGGGTATCCCATATCTACAAATGAGATAATTTAGTATGAAAGATGATATTTGCTTCCCAGTGATTGTGGTTAAGGGAACTGCCTCCACCCATTTTGTAAAATATTCTGTTGCGGTAATAATGAACTTATGTCCATTAGATGAAGATGGGTTAATTTTCCCTACCAAGTCCAATCCCCACTGACAGAAAGGCCATGTAGTTGTGAATGGATGGAGCTCCTGTGCTAGTGCATGTATAAGATTGCCATGAATTTGACATTTTTAACATCTCTTGACAAACTTATAAGATTCTTGCTCCATGTGTGGCCAGTAATACCCCAAACAAAGGAGTTTCTTGGCTAAAGATAATCTGCTTGAATGTGTGCCACAAATTCCTTCATGGACCTCATGTAAAGCAGAAGCAGATTCGTTATGTTCTAAACAATGCAGAAGAGTACCATCTAGGCCCCGATAGTAAAGGGTGCCAGCAATAATGGTATGCTTGGCAGATTGGCGTATGAAGTTGCGCTTTTGGTTGCAAGAAAGATCTGGCGATAAGATATTATCTTTCAGATAAGTATAAATTTCTTCATAAATGGAAGATTGGGCACTATCCAAAAGGCTTATGGTTTGGGATTTGGGATTTGCGTATGCGGGATTTGACACTTGTTCCACAATAAATCGATAACGATCTTGCATTTTAGGCATTTGTAGAAGAGATGCTATTGTGGCCATGGCATCTGCTACTTTATTCTCTGATCTTGGTATCTGCTCAAATTTGATTTCTATGAAGTATTTTCTTAGATCATCTACCAGTCTCTTGTATAAAATCAGTGTGTTATCCTTAGTTTGGTAATCATTGTTGACTTGATAGATGATTAACTGAGAGTCTCCATACACCTGTAGTTCTGTGATTTTCCAGTCAATAGCCACTTTAATTCCAAGGATCAAAGCTTCATATTCTGCCACATTGTTAGTGCAACAGAAGGTAAGCCTGTAAGATCGTGGAATGGTGTGCCCAAAAGGTGTGACAAATAAAATTCCTGCCCCTGATCCATGTTGTGTGTAGGATCCATCAAAGTAGAGTTGCCATGGTTGTGTTGTAATGTTGAGGATATCTGCATCAGGAAATTCCATGGTCATAGGATGACAGTATGACAATGGAGCTTCTGCTAATTGGTTGGCAATGACTTGTTCTTTGATAGCTCACCTTTCAACATACTGAATGTCAAACTCACTGAGGACCATGACCCACTTTGCCAACCTTCTTGTTAAAGCTACTTTGTTTAGTAAATACTTGAGGGGATAAATTTTTGCAACGAGCTTGACAGTGTGAGTGAGCATATAGTGTCACAATTTTTGTGTTTCAAATACTACTGCTAAGCATGATTTTTCAATGAAGGTGTAGTTTACTTCATGTCCATTGAGTGTCCTGCTGATGTAGTATATTTCCTGTTCCTTTCCTTCTTTATCCTCTTGTGCTAGCAAGGCTCCTAAAGAAATATTTTTTGTTGCGATATATAGCAACAATGGCTTGTCTTCACTGGGTGGTACCAAGATTGGTGGTGTCATCAAATAATGCTTGATTTGATTGAAAGTACTCTCACACTGTTCATCCCATTTAAAAGACACATTTTTATGCAAAAGATGATTGAATTGATGACACCGATCTACTAGTTGGGAGATGAATCTTCTGATGGACTGTAGTAAGCCTTGTAGAGATCTTAATGTACTGATATTCTTAGGAGGTGGCATTTCCACGATGGCTTTAACTTTTGCTGGATCTACTTCAATTCCTTTTGTAGAAACTATGTATCCAAGGAGTTTTGTTGATGTTACTCCAAAGGCACATTTCTTAGGATTTAATCTGACTTTAAATTTCTCCAACCTGTCAAATATTTTGGCCAGTATCTCTATATGTCCTTCCCTAGTGTGAGACTTGGCTAAGATATCATCCACATAGTCTTCCATGAAGTTGTGCATCATGTCATGGAAGATTGTTGTCATAGCTCGTTGGTATGTAGCTCCTGCATTCTTTAACCCAAAAGGCATGATGTTCCAGCAAAAGGTACCTCATGGACATGTAAATGCTGTCTTTTCTTGGTCTTTAGGAGCTATTTTGATTTGATTGTATCCTGAAAATCCATCCATGAGTGATAGCATTTGATGGCCAGCTGTTAAATCTACAATCATGTCTATGTTTGGCAAAGGAAAATCATCCTTTGGACATGCTCTATTTAAATCCTAGAAATCAATACATATTCTGATGGTGTGATCTAGTTTTGAAACAGGTACAATGTTGGATATCCATTCAGCATAATCAATAGATTTGATAAATCCAACATCTAGTAGTTTCTTCAAATCATTTTTTACCAACAATGCAACATGTGGATGCATTTTTCTTAGTTTTTGTTTTAGTGGTTTAGTGCTAGCTGGTAAAGATAAGTGATGCATAATGAGATCTGTGTCTAAGCCTGGCATGTCAGAGTATGACCAAGCAAAATTGATGCATCGTTCTTCAAAGAATTTGATAAAATTTGGCTTTTCTGTATCTGTCATGGATGCTGCCAGGTGTAGTATTCTTACTTTCTCTGCGGTGCCAATATCAATAGATTGTGTGGGTTCTATCAACACTGATGATCTTTCATGGTAATGTTGTGGGAGGATGTCAAACCTTCCATCCTTTGGTGCCTCAATGAGGTTTTCACCATTGGATGCGTTCTTTGTTTTTACTATTTTAGGATCAAATACTGCCATAGAATGGTTTTCACCATTAGATCCATTTTTTATTTCCATATATTTGTAAATGGAAGGCTTGGCATCCTCCTGCCTGAAAGCATCATTAAAAGAAGCATTGATAGAACAAGTATCAGATTCCTCACAGCAAAGGTAGTTAATAATAGCGGAATCATTGTTAAAAACAGGGAGATTGATGGGGTGTTGGCGTTCCCACTTGATAAGCTCGGGATGTAGTAAAGGCAATGAATCATTAGATGGGTTGAGGTCAGTGATTATGAAAGCTCAGACATAAATGTCATCCAGGTTGTTAATGGTTATGTCGAGGCCTACGAAGGTATTTTCTTCCACATCATTTATCTCAATCGATGTCCGTTCATCTTCACTTGAGTCATCAAAATTTTGTGTTTCAAAGACAATAGGATTAAAACTCGAGCTTTGACCCTCCTCATGTTTGGGGGTATACTTTTTGATAACATCGATTTGAATATCTTCATAGGAAACATCTGATAAGTTGTCCCACTCATATTCATTTGAATCTATTTCAGAATTATCTCTTATTTGAAGAATACGCTCCATAGTTTTATTGGTGAGTTCTGCTCTTGCTTCTTCTGTGTATCCTAGTCCAGCTCTGCCATTTTGCTGAATTGTGAGAACTTGGATTGGTTTTGTTATACTTTGTTCCCCTCGTTCAAGAGGTCCTTGTTCTGCTGCATATCCTAGTCCAATTTTATCTTTATGTTGGAGTGTGAGAGGCTGGATTGGTTCTGTTATGCCTTGTTTCCTTAACCCAAGAGGTCCCTGTCCTGAATATCCCATCTTCTCTAGAATAGTTTTTCCCTTTCCATATTGATTTGTTTCTATAATATTACTCATGGAAGTGGAAGCTTCCTCATCCCTATAAAGCAAATTTAGAATAGCCTTATCTTCTAATTCTTCATCTAAGTTTCTCGCTTTTACAAATCTACCATCTAATGTCATTGTAGATTGTGCTGAATTTTGGGTGTTTGTAGATGGCTATCCATACGTTTGTAAGGAGGGTAACATCTATGATAGATGGAAAGAGTGTCTGACACCATATTCACTTATTCCTTTGTCACCTATCTATACTTTGTTGGTGAATTGATGTGAGAATGAAGCCAATTGTTCTTCAACATTTGAAGGGTTAGATTGTGCCACCCTAATCTCTTGTGATTTTTGTTGTTTTGGAAGCCACTTTGATATGAAGCTTTGTTGTTTCTCTCCATTAGATGAATCTAATGTGCTAACTTCTCAATTGTTAGGTATTAATGTATCCTGGGATGTTTTCAATGTATGACAAGATTGGGTGTCATTATAGTCTACTGTGATTGTTACCTCCTATCCATTGACGGGAAATTTCAGGCATTGATGATAGGTGGAAGGTACTACTTGCATATCATGAATCCAAGGGTGTCCCAACAGTATGTTGTATGTCAGTTCCCTATCTAAGACTTGGCAAACCACTTTTTGGACAATAGGTCCCACTTGAATGGGTAATATGATCAACCCTTTAGAGGACCTTTCTTCCTCATAATATGCTTTGATTGTGATTTTTCTTCTTGTATCAATGGCTTCTTCTGAGTATCCTAGTGCATGAATCAGCTTTAAGGTACAAATATTTAAACCAGCCCCTCCATCTATCAAGACACACTTTACATGGTGTTTATGGATGAGGACTTCAATGTGAAGGGCAGAATTATGTGGATGGGTGAGTGATACGTCATCATGTTTGGAAAATGAAAGGCAATGAGGTGCAGATAGATGTCCCACCATAGCTTGGAATTGACATACATCCAAATTGTTAGGTACCGTGGTTGATACAAGACGTTGCTCAAGAACCTCTTTGTGTGATGGGGAAATCTTTAGAAGTTCTAAGAGGGATATTTGTGCTAGTATTTTCTGTAATTGATCAATGAGATTATATTGATTAGAGGGAGGATCCACAGATGGGGATGATAATGATGCTCCTTTCAATATAACTTTGGATTGTGCCCTTATTGTGGCATTAACCGGTTGGTACTCTTGTTTCCCTTTGAGTGTGATTACGTTAATTTGGTTTTTAGATTTGTCCATATTTTGTACCAAATTAGTAGATGTAATGTCATTGTTCCGATTGATTTGATTGCATAACTCCTCATCCTCCTTGGCAGCAGAAAAACAAAGGATTGTTGTGTCATAAACATAACCGACATTCTTACCTTTGGTGTTTGCGGAAGAGGATTCTCCCTTCTGATAATTGGGTAGAGGATTTTTGAATGTTTTATGATCTTTGTTTGTTTGGTGCCCCTCTACAAATACTTTATTTTGATCTATGAGGTCTTGTACTGCATGTTTTAACTGCCAACAATTTTCAGTCATGTGGCCTTTATTTTGATGGTAGTGACAGTAATGCAAGTCATTCCACCATGATGGTTTGACTTGAGGGTCCCAATTTCTAGCCTCTTGTACTTGAATGAGTTTTTCATCTAAAAGTTCTTTGAGGATTGATTCCAATGATTGCCCTAATGGCATGAATTTTCGTTTATTAGATGGTCGTTGGAATGATTGGGTTTTTGTTTCTCCACTATTTTGATTATTTCCTTGATCACTACTTTGTTTGACATTAAGACCATTGTTTTGTTTGTTTGTAGTGGTTGGCGTCAAGGTGAATACTGGTTTAGATGTGTGTGTATCGATCATGGTATCAGTATTCTTATTCTTTTGCCAAAATCTTGGCTTTTCGTTGTTGTTGTTAGAGGAATTGTTATTGTTTGAACCTTTAATGAAGTGTTTGATTGTTCCTCTTTTGATTAGAGCCTCTTCGATTTTGAGCCCCTTTTCGATAACTTGTTCAAATGTAGATGGACATTGTAGGTCCAATCTATAATTCATGTCATCTACTAAGTTATCAATGAACATCTCTATCTTCTCCTCTTCAGGAATAGATCTAGGGTATTTAGCAAATAGCCTTCTCCATCGTTGGAGAAAGGAAAGAAACTTTTCACCCTTTGCTTGTTTAGTGTTGTAGAGTTCTTTTAAGGTCACCCCATGTTGAATGTTGAATGAGAAGTGTGTTATGAACCTATTGATCTGTTCTTCAAAAGATTGGATCCCGGGTTCCAATTTAGAAAACCATTCCATGTTAGTGTTTCCTAAGCTTCTTTGAAATAATCGTAGTAAGAGTCCTCATGTGCGAACTCTATGCTTATGGCTTGAAATTCCCGTACGTGATCAAATGGACCGGTTCTTCCATTGTATTTTTTGTACGTCGGATATTCACAATACCATGGAAATGGTATCATGTTAATGCTTGGGTCGAATGGATAAGGGAAAATGTCTTGTAAGGAATATCTTTTTGTGGGCCCTTGTTGGATATTTTGGAACTGCAATTGTAATTGTTGGATTTGTTTTGTCAAAACATCTATTTGATTTGGATTTTCTATACTAGTTGGGTTAGGTGTGGTCATTTCTTTGAGTTGATTGACATCAAAGTCTTTAGGAAGCTTAGCACCTTTGTCAGCTAATAATAGAAGATACTTTTCCATATCTTGCTCTAGCATATTTTCCATAAATTTATGGAAATGAGGGTCTTGTTGAACTTTCTCGATTTCTTCTGCAGTTATTTCTTTCTCTTGTGAATTAGTGAGAGGATCAGTGTTGCTATATCATCCCCAATGGTTTTCTTCAACCATGGCTGCTATTCTTTTGTTTTCTTCTTGTTGTTGTCTTTGATATGCTGATCGTGTAAAAATAGGCATACAAACGTTTAAAGTTTTACTCTAGACTTTGATCTTGGATTTTTTTGATTGGATAAGTGTCAAAGTTTTTGATTAAAAATCTAATTTAGTTGTGTCTAGTTTCATGATGGAAGGATGATAAAAATCCTTGATAGGGAAACTTTGACAAAAAATCTCAGATTTAGTGATAAGGACACTTTGCAAGATGTTTCAAGATCTAGGCGTAATAGTAAAGTTTTCTTTTTGTATGATTCAAGTTTTTTGGAATATGGAAAAAATGTTTTGGACTGATGAAAACTTTGTTTTCGATATGGGAAAACTGACAAAGTGACCTACCAACTCTCTATTTTTCTGACTTTCTAGAGCACTAAAATAGAGACATGACGTGCTAAAACAGAGCTGGGACGCGCTATAACAGAGCAGTGATGTGGTAGAACAGCAACCCAAAGTGCTAAAACAAACCAGTGATGCGCTGTAACAAAGACTCAAAGTGCTAAAACAGAGTAGTGACACGCTATAACAGAGAAGTGACGCGCTAGAATAGAGACCTAAAGCACTAAAACATATTTGGTACGCACTAGAACAGAAACCCAAAGCGCTAAAACAGAGTAGTGATGTGCTATAAAAATAGAGCAGTGACGTGCTATAACAGAACCATGAGGTGCTAAGATAGAAAACTATCTTACTCTATGACTCACTTGGTCTGGTATCGTATTGTATGGCTGGTTGTGGGATGTATTTTGGATGAATTCTTTGACTGTGATTGTGGTGTTGCCTAAGAGCCCTTCTTTGGTAAAATGCTTGTGAATCTAAGGGAGCTACATCATAGTTGTCCGTATAACCTCTAGATAAATCATGATACCTATGAATAAAAGTCCTATGTCGGAGTAGAACTTTCCTGCTTTGATAAAAAAATCATTGATTTCTCAGAAGTTATTTGTATGTAAGTGTTCTCTTTGGCTTTCTAATTCGTTTGACAAGAGATTTCTTGACAAATTTGGTGGATATCCAATCTTGAATCATGAGAATTTCACAAGTGTTTTGATTTTGAAGATTTTGTGATGATCTTATCTAAATTTAATGAGAGAAAACATAGCAAGCAAGAATAGAACGGTTGACTTTAAAATCCTAGAATCTAAACAGATAGTGTATGTTCTTAAGAATCAAGCATGATTCTTCTTGATTTTCACTGGTTTATAACAGATAAGACACTTCAGATAGACTCACTCCTAGAGACAAAAGGTCATCGTTATATACTTGAATGACCCACAGCTTGGAATTGTGTCGACTCACACAGCCATGTCACCCACTAGAGGGCGCCCGTGTTTTTGTCTTTTCCAGGTGCGTACTCAGAGTGATGGAAGTGGATACCGGATCCCCTAAGCAAAAAGTCCTTGGCAATTATATGGTGAGTGCTTGAGGGTAGATTCTTCCCCGCCCCTACATCGCCAAGTATTACAATGTTTAGAAACTGACAAGCATGCTTCTAGTTCTAGGTTCTTAGATAGGGTTTCCTTTCGGAGCTGCAAATGGATAAACTCCCTCGAGAGACCTCCCAATCTTTAGAACAAATATTTTGGGGATGGTTATCCTACACTTCCGTTGAAAGAGGGTTTCCCCAAATTCACATAAATTTTTAAGTGGGTTGGAATACCATGGCTTTTGGCTATCCCCACTTAGGTCATTCCCGTAGGGTGAGTACTTTTTCCCACTATGGAAGGCCTGTCTAAAGGTTTTAAAAAGCTTTAAAAATGCTTAAAGAAAAGTGAGTCTGGTACTCTGATGCACCTAGTTAAGGGGAGAGCATAAACCTATCACCCAATCACAGCAAAAAAGTTTGTTCACTTTTAAAACCCAAATGACAAATTAGCTAATCTATATGGAGATATTGCTCCATAAAAGCATGATGTTCAATTTTAAACCCAAAAGAAAATGTGAAGTTTCTATCCTAGGATTGATAAATTTTTAACCAAAATTAGAGAAAAACAAAATCTGGCCACAGATGCATCGGATCCAGATTAAAAAATGATTTTAAAGACAAAGAGTCGAGGCGCTGAAATAGTAGATCGACGCGCTGAATCAATGACGTTGCGCTCTAAAACAATCGAGTGGCACACTACAACAGAAGATCGGTGTGCTAAAATAGACCACCGGCATGCTAAAACAGATAATGGGCACGCTAGAACAGACCACCAGAGTGCTACAGAATCCAGCTGGCGCGCTATAAAAAATCACGGTTCAGTGAAAACTATCACGCTGATACCTGTAAGACACTTTTCTCAAAAATTAAGCATAATATGGGGTTAGGCCCGATGGTGGGCGCCAATTTGTAAGTGGTAGAATGAGGAAAACAAACTAAACATGCTTCTACACTTCTAAATAGGACATTGCATCTAAGATTTAAGAAATTTAAACTAATTTAAACTAAAAATCTTCAGAAATCTATCCTATTGCTCTCTAACTCTAAAGATCTCTCTAATCTACTTTGCTCTCAGATTTTAGAAGCTAATTATCGACTATTGAAATGACACTTAGAGAATGAGAATTAAACTATTCTATTCTTATATGATTTAAATGTGCAACTAAAATGATTCTACAGCAAAGCTTCTAACAAAGAAACTACTGTAAATTGCCATAATTAAATGAATTAAGATGCTAGATGGATGTTGAGTGAATGTTGAATGCTTGAAATGCTAGATGAATGCTGGATGCTTGGAAAACCTGCAGAGTAAGATTGCACAAGTTGGGATCCATTTCCTGTAGCCAAAGAGCTATATTTATAGCTTTCACGGTAGCACATTTGCACAGGGATACACGATAAGAGATTGGGATTCAATCTGGAGAATTGAAAGGCATGGGATGAGAAGATGGAGCTGATCATGGAGGATTGTTTCTCCCCATGAAAGCACCAGGCAAGATGAGAGGGAAGGTGGTTGAGAGGACTTCTTGCAGGTTTGTCCCCGAAGCTCTTCCTGTGAATGACAGTAGAATTAATTAAATTTTGAAAATTTAATTTTAGTGGTGAGTGAATAGTGGTAAATGATTTATGCATAAATTTAAATAATTTTAATTTATTTAAATTTAGCAAAAAGAGGATTGAATAATTTAATAAATCAAACTATAGGGTTTGTTTATTAAATTAAAACAAAAGGAAAATGATAATTAAATAAAAGATTTTAGAATATCTTTATTTAATTAAAAAGAAAAGTGATGAGGTAATTAAATAACACAAATTATATAAGTTGTGTATTTAATTTTTAAGATAGAAGTATAAAAGAAGCAATAATGATAATAATTAAATAAAAAAAAGTTTTTAATTTTGTTTATTTAATTAAGAGAGAAGTAATATGATGAAATAGAAGAATTAATAATGAACTTAATATAAATAAATATTTCTATTTATTTATTAAGTAGATGAATTTAAGATTAATTAATCAAATAAGTCGTATTTAATTAATTAGATTCTCCAGACCATTTTTAGGTGTCTACAATAGGTGTTAGGAACTTGCTTGCATCACTTTGTGGAACTTATGTTTGCAAACCAAGGCAATGTTTATAAACATCTTTGGTAAATTGTTAGGCAAGGATCCTCTCATTTGGTCAAACCCTTGGATTTTGATTTATAATTTTGTAATAAGAATCGAAGATAGAAAATAACTATGCAAAATACCCTAATTTAGTGCTAAGTGTAGATGATGATCTAAGTTTATGATACAATGAATACTATGACATTTGATTGACAATGCTACAAGGAAATTATAGTAGTAGAACAAATTCCTACACTAATCTTGAGAGGAGTGATATAAATAAACTTTTCAAAAGTAATATAACAATTATAAAAATGATACAATATTTTTAAAAACAATTCAACAATCACATAAATGAAACAAAAATACATATGAATTGGTCATAAGCAATAAAATATGACAATGATTTATATGGGGAAAACTCTTTTGGGAGAAAAAATCCATACTCTATAGCCTATGAAATGTATTATCAAATTTGAAACAAGATTACAATACATTTACAATGAAAATCTCACAAGTGTAATTCACCAACATTCAAAAGAGTAATTTTGTTAGTATTTGGACAATATCTATGTACCTATTGTTAGAAGTATTGTCATTGATGTCAAGAAAGGCATCATGGATGTCACAAAGGAATTTGTTGTCCAAGATTGTGAGAAAGATTATTGTCATTCGGATGTCAAAGAGCATAAATGATGCTACCACAATGAAGGAAATAGTTATGGTCAAGGGCCACTAAATCGCTCATTCCAATACATATGGTAGCGTTGGATCTACTTCATAAATCAAACATTAGTTCCATGCTAAAAATGATTGACTATGCTTTTGCAAAGATCAAATGCTCAAAATGACCGACTATACTTTTGCAATATCAAATTATATTCTTATCTCCAAGGGTGGTCGACTATGATTTTTCCAAGTTAATTATTTCTTTTTATCAAAAGGTGGCTGATTTCTCATTTACCAAGCCAAATTCATATATATTTAAATCAATATTACTGCCCAAGATACAAGTTGGTAATGGTGAGTGATCTAATAAGAAAGAGGAGCAGTGATTATATTTACAAGGTAGCACTATAAATTACAACTAAAAGTAAATGATTAAATATGAAAATAAGTGATTTAATTAGTTAACAAATCCAAGTCAAAAGGGCAATGATTATAATCATCTAGAAAATAAGAAATTAAAAGACAACAATACATAATGAAAAGGAGTAGCAATTATAGTATGAGGAGTAGACATATTTAAAGACAACAAATTTCTTATAAATAATGGAGTAATTCCAGGAGCAACTATTCATTATATGTGTTAAGGCATCATTCATATTTGACAAGACAACAATTGGAATTAGTTTACAAAGGTAGTAATCAAGGTTAATCAAAGGTAATTTATTTCAAAAGAGATGCCTCTAGTCAAAGGGATAACTCCTTTGATCAAAAGGCATAAGGAAGATATAAGGGTACAAAGAAGTTTGAGTGAAAGAATGAAAGTAGAAGTGTGAGGTATGTGATAAGATTAGATAAAAAGAGGAGTAAAGAGAAGTGTGTGAGTAGAGAAATAGAAGATATATCAATAATGGAATATATATCAACGATGAAGTGAATCGAATATCAATAAAGGATTAAATATAAAAATCATATTTGCACCTATAGATATGCATATGGAAATATTATGATCATTATAGAGGTATAAATGCAAAATTAAGAGAAGAGTTTATAGAAGGTTTCTGAGAAGAGTTCATGCAGATATAAATAAGAAGTTATATGAATATGTAGACTTAAAGGAAATATTTTAGTAGACTTAAATGGGAGATTTGAGCAAGCTTATATGACAAATCTAAGTATACTTATGTGATATTTTAAGAAGCATAATTTATGAAAAATAAATATTATGAAGTGAATAAAAAATGGAACACATATGAGTGAGTGCAAGATATTTATGAAGGATATGAATGTGGAAAGGATATGCAAGCATATGTGATCACACAAGTACATTTATTTGGTTAATGAGAAGAGGGGAATCATGGAATGAATGAATGAAGGAGATTGAATTTTCCATCATCTATTGAAGAAGAAACACTCATAAGGTGGAATTTTGTTTTGAAGTTGGTGCTTCCTAAAGGAGAGATTGGTGCCTCACTAAGTTGGTGCTTATTAGTGGGCATCGGCGCCTCTAGTAGGTTAATGCCTACAAATTAGGGGGATTGGTGTCTCTATTAGGTTGACACCTACAATTTTTGGGATTGGTGTCTACAAATCATATAAGAGGGGATTGGAGCCTTCTGTAGGTTGGAGCCTACTAAGATTGTAAAAGAGATTTATATAAAAGAAATTAGGGATTTTTTAGTGGTGAATCTTCTCCAATTGGTGAATCATACATATCGGCCAAGTCAAAATTGGCGAATAAATTGCAACCAATGGGGTGGCTAAATCACCTGGATTTTACAAAATTTTGGTCCAATGCATTTCCATTCACCATCAATTTATTTTGAGGCATATGTAATTAATATTTTCACCATAACAAACTACACGTTTCAAATAGATTGATTAATATTTTCGCTTGGAATCTCAGAAGCATGTATTACATCACATACATATTCACTAATACTATTAAAAAAACATTGTGTATCGGGACATGTTTCACCAACATTATTAAATGTTCACTATGCGTGAGGAGCCATTTCACCAATCAAAATTTACAAATAATTTCTTATGAGGAGGACCCATTTCACCAATAACATTAAAAAATAATTACATCTGAGGACACATTTCACCAATTACTATGACACCTTCATGCTAATCATAGGGCCATAATGGCCTTGAAAATTATAATATATGTGTTTTGTTGAGGTTTGATTTGTCCAACATTTAAATGTATCATTGTATAATCACATGGGATTCACAAAATTTTTACTATACCATTTAAAAATCTCACAAAATTTTCCAAATATGGATTGATATAAATACAATCAAAACTCTAATTTATTCTTGCACATTTTTTTCAATTTTGAACTTGTGAGCTTTCGATTCAGAAGTTAGACTTGGAACCTTGATCATAGACAAGTTACAAGCTTACAACTATAGGAATTCCTACATTAACGAATAGCAAGTCAGTGAAAACCTAAAGGTAAGTGATCATTTCTTCATAGTGTTATAATATTTTTATCTCTTTTCCATTTTTGCTTCAATCTTAAAGATGATATTGAGTAGCAAATGGAATCTATATTCTATGGCCTTAAACAAGAAGACATTTCTTTCCAACTTTTATTTGAAGTGAGAGATCAAGATGTCAAGCAACAAGTGCAACAAGGGTAAGACTCCTTAGGGTGGTGAAGGGATTGGGAGGCCATCAAAATACCCAAAAAGTAGAGTTACCATAAAGTCTTACTTTGTAATTGATAATGTTTCTGATCCATTAGATCAAGATGGAGCTACAACGTCAACTCTTGCACCAAATATTAATGATGAAGACATTCACAATCGAAAGACGGGATTGAGTTAATTGAGTTAGATGAGGATGACAATGCCATGAAAGATGTTCCAAGGGATATCTTGGTTAGCCAGAATGAGATAATTGACTTAGATGAAAATGTTGGTGTTGGAGATGATGTTGTTAGCAAGAAAATAAAAGCCAAACAAAAAAAAGGGGCACAATTGGGATATGACAAGGAATGTTTAGATTGATTGTGTGTCAATGTACTCATTCATTGAACCAATGGAGAATGCAAACAAAGACGAACCTACAACAAAATGCACGTGTAATATTTATAGTTGGAAATGTAAAAAAGACAAGAAGTTGTAGCTAAATCTTGACACTAAAGAAAAGCATATCGGTAAAGTTTATGAAAAATAAATCATAGACGGAAAGGAAAAATCAGTAGTAAGATGGAAATCAAAGGAAGAATGTATTCATGTTAAGTATGCCCTAGAATATGATGAGCATATGCAAAGAATGATGAAGCTATCTGCATGTGGAGGTACAATTGAAGCTCAATTTGGAAAGGTAATGGCAGGGGCACAACTAGCAAAAACTGTTCAAATGAGTGTTGTTTTTCATAATTTGTCTAGAGGGTGTCCTAGGACAGACTACCTAGAATATTTTAATTTATTATCTTTTTTGGGTGTTTCTAACTTTCCTAGTGCACATTGGTCAATAAACGCCAGATGGGAATGGGAAAGTTGTCTTGCTCCAGTGGAAAATAAAGATTTATAAGAGAAAATATAAGAGTCAGACTTCATTGCATTATCTTTAGATGAAGTTTTTGTGGTAGATTTAATACTTCTTGGTTATGTGCATGTGTATACTGTACACCAACATGTCCACCAACCTAATCTTCTCCGTGTTCATAAAAGGATAGTTCAACATCACAAAATCTATTTGAACTAGTTAAGAAAACTTTCAATGGAATTAGAGGTATGGGTGACTTGGAAATTGCCAAAAAGTTAGTGTGTGTAGGAGTTGATGGAGCTGCAGTAATGCAAGGTCATAGGAGCGGTTTTTGCATAAAGTTGCAAACTACTTGTTCACCATACATGATTGGCATTCACTACATGGCCCAGATAATGAATTTAGCATTTAGAATTGTAAGCAATTTTCCTACAATATCAAAAGTTGAAAATCTAGTCCGTGAGCTCTACACATAATTCTTTTGAAGTCCCAAATGTTTTCTAGAATTTCAAAATTTTGCAGAGGGAATAACAAGAGGAAACATGCTTCTTAAGGATGTTGATAGCAGATGGATCTCCTTACATAGACCAGTGCAACAAGTTTTTCAGAATATTGTTCCTTGATTGGAGTAATGTACGAACACCGCAACACAATAAACAAAGCACCTGACCTCTTACATAGGTTAAGCGATATAGAGACACTTTTAACTTTAGCTGGTCTTCTCCCCATGTTGGATGAAATGAATAATCTTGTAAAGAATACTCAAGACATGACTATGTATATCTATGAATGTACTAAAATACATAGAATGACATGCATGACCCTCAATAAGCTATATCTAAATCTAATAGATTATCCATTTCAAAGTCCAAATTTTGTAAGTTAACAGTTAATTATAGATTTGAATAATCCTGATTTTTTTTTACAGAACTTTTAATGCAAGCGAGCAGTTATGTGTATTTTTATGTGGATTTGAGATACCAATTCAATATTGTACAATGTTCAAGCGCTCTACCAGAGAAGTACCTGTTACAAAGGAAGCTTTTAACAACATTGCTAAATTTGTAAGTGGTAACTTAAAATGTATTGCAAAATCTCTTTCCACAAAGATTTATGAATGATTCCCTCAAGAAGAAATACTTGAAGCCATATCTATTTTGTATCCTCAATTTTAGATGCCAGGCAACTAAGGGAACCAAGAATATTTTCATTAATAATGATTCTTTTAGTGGCTAATATTTGCCAATTGGCTAATAGTTGAAATTTGGGAATCCAAAATTGGCTAATAGTTCGAGCTATAACATGACTTGATTCGCCACTTTTTTACAAAATTTTATTATATTCTTATTTAAATCACCAAAGAATTTATTTTATTAAAAAATTTAACTCAAAAATTTGCCACAATATTCAATACATGATTAGGTCAAATTCGCTTAAATTTTATAAATTATAGTAGAAATCTATATTAATTCTCCAATAGTATATCATAATTATTAGTTTCTTTAGGACCATATTTCTAACCTTTAGTTTCCACCATTGATTTATAATATAATCAAATGGCCCTTGTTGTATTTTATGAGGTAAAATGTACCCACAATCTCTAACACTCATGGGTCCCACAATTTCGGGTCTCATGAGCATTATAGATTGTGGGTACATTTTACCTCGCAAAGTAAAAAAGGGGTTGTTAGATCAATGATCTAAAATTAATTTTGAGCCACATGAGAATTACAGATTGTGGGTACATTTTACCTTGCAGAATACAATGAGGGCCTTATATTTTAAAACATGGTGGCAAGTAAATATTATAGTCTACCCTTTAAACCTTATCAATAATTTCCACCCTTAGGCCCCTACTTTTCCATGAGAATTATTTTTAGATTGGATGGATTCACCATCATAATTAATGCATTTTCTTATTATTTTTCAAGATTCACCAAAATTTTCTACAAAATTTTAGTGATGTAAAAAAAATCGTCAATAAAATTAAATATTATTTTCGAAAAAGAAAAGATTTGCCAATAGAAATTAATACTTTTCCCCCCAAAGATGAAATAATCTCTAGGATTTTATATTTTTTTTGAGGGGGGTTTCTTAAAGATATCACTAAATTTCATAAAAAAAGTAATTACCTTGGTTGAACAGTTTTCGAAAAGTTCAGAATGTAATAGAAAAAAATAGGAGGAATTATAAATTAAAGTAAGCTTAGAGAACAAGCTAAGCATTTTGTAGTAAGTATGATTGACCAGGTTGAGACCATGGAGAATCCCATGGAAGCGAGATCAATAACAAGGGTTTGGACAACCTTAGGTTAGAGTGAAATATTGCGTGATTCATTATCAAAATATTTCAAACTTGCTGATTTATGTCAAACAATGATATTGGGGTCGGTGGAGGATGAGAGAGTGTTCACTACATTTTGGTTTTTGAAACCAAAGATAAGAAACAATTAGACAATAATTTGGAAAATTTCTTAAGGGTGTTTGCAACTAGGTACAATGTTCAAAGTTTTCCTTTTGAAAGGGCACTCACAATTTGGAATTCCATATGTGAAAGAAGAGGGTTATTCAACACTTAAAATGTTGGTGGCAGTGGCACAAATGACAGTGACACAAAGAATGTTGAACTTGAGATGTAGTTAAGTGGATGTATGTAGGGTGAAGAAAATTGAAGACTTGACTTAGAGTTAAGATGACTCTCAATCTCATCGTTAGAGTGAGGACCAAGACGCGATTTGGAAAATGGAAGTGATTTAGTAGTTTTTTAGGTATTTATACTGTATTTTATGAATCATATTCTAAACTATAGTTGATGATATTTTATATTGTATTCTATGAAATTTCAAATTATGAGTTAGATTGAATAAATAAACATATTATTAATAATTTCATATTTTAATTGTGTCATACTGATAAGTTTTACATGTACTCAATGATTCATCATTCAACTCAATGCTTAATAACATATTAAAAACAATAGTGTTGGTACATTTTCAACTGATTATATTTGATGAATAACTGAAAGCAATATTAATCCATTACTTGAACAGAAGCTAACAGTTCAACATCCATAACACATGGTGTGATATGAGAACTTATAAATAACCCTTGATTATTTTGAGACAAAAGACAGTGAATACAATATTGGAGAGCTAGATAGGTTGATATTCAAAATTAAAGAAATATACTGAGTATTTGAGTCATCTATTGTTATTACAGAGCAAAATTACAACATTTCCTATCTGTGCTATCAAATAGAAAAAATACAAAAATATCCAAGGGTTACTTGGCATCATGTCTAGTTAAGACCTTTCTAACAACCAAAATCTCACATAAGAGGCATAGGAATAAATACATGGAACAACTCACAGCCGAGGTAAACACTTATACTTTTCATTCTATGCCTTAAACATACTCCTAGAAGGCCAATCATGAGCTAAGAGAACTTCCACATCCTTCAAATATTGTTGATAATTGGCATAAAGTATCACACTGGCCTCTCTACATAAAATTTCTATACTTTGATCTACTTTTCTGTAAGCATGTTTGAACAATACAGAACCCTATTATGTGATAATGGGGTCTCTGCACCCACTATTCTTATCGATGAGTTTTTCTATCAAACCCTCGACCTTGGACCAACATTTGGTCTCTTTCTTGACCCTAGGAGCAATGCAATAATATCCTCATCTAGAGGTCTTCTCTTTCCAGTTGATGTTTTGGCTATTTTAAGTGTAAGGTTTATAGGAATTAGGGTTTTAACAAATTCTTCACATACCAGAATTCTACAAAACATTTGGCAGCATATACCCACTGTAACTCATTTTTCCTTTCCCTTAAATTGACTATAACTACCCTTTACCCAAAAAACCCTTCAAATTCATAGCTTGATGTGTGAATTACTTGTTCTGGCTGATGTCAAAAAACCCTAAGTTTGCAACAAAAAAACCCTCATTCAATTCAAAAATTTGTATCACTTTGTAAATGATTACTTTAGCATTTGTGAATGAAGTGAAATTAAACAAGTAATTTATCTTAACCCTCTTGAATTTGGCTAATATCAATCCCATCTACCATTACTCCTTCGTATGATTGAATGCATGACCAACAGGAGATGTGGACTAGGTTTGAATGTGGACCGTTGATCCCAAGATCGACAATCATCGCACAAATTTGAATTTGCCTTTGCAAAGTGACAACCTCCTTTTGTTTTTATGTAGGTAGGTGTCACAATTTTATAGAATTGTGAAGGTATAATAAGAAAAAAATATGCACCTTGCAAAGGAAGGGCTCTTTACGAAGCATTGCTATGCTGACACTTGCCATCATCTTGTAACTTCACAACAATAAAAGATTGTTCCCACCATGGATTTGCAAAGTCCTGAGTGTTCGCAATAGTAATTAGCACATGGTATAATGTGTCAATATTTCACCATTTTGTGGGGAAGAATGTGTCAGCATGTCAGAGCTTCATTGAGAGAAGGGCTTACACAAAACACACACGCTTAATTCAACAACTTAAAGTGACTAGGAAATAGAGGGTCTAGCCATGGATGAGACAATAGGGATCAACAAAGTGTAATTAAAATATTAGATAAAAACATTAGCCCATTGAAAAATTTGGACACACGTAATGTTTTCGGGGTTTCGTGAGGCTAGAAAATGACAAAACCAAAGCCTCTATGAACCATAGAGACAATGCAAAATTTTGACATGTGTCCAAAGTGCTCAACAAACATAATCATGAACCATAGAGACAATGTGAAACATTGACATGTGTTTAGAGTGCCTAGGGAACATAATACTTTAGGAAGGTAAATAATTAAGTTTAATAAATTTATAAGGGGCACTTCCTAGTAAGAGGGGGATGCAAACACACATGACACTAATACCCTCAAGTTGTGACTTAAAAACTAGGTGAGAAAGTGTAGCATGTCAATAAAAAAATAGAAGGAAACTAGGGTTTTAGCAAATGAGGGCTTTAGAAAGCCCTAGCTTGCAAAACCTAAAACCCTAATTCAATACAATTGAGTAATTTCAAAATTTCCCACACCAGACAACACAAAATTCATGAAATTTTGCAAGCTCCACTAGAAGTGATTTAGCAATTTTTAGGTATTTATACTACATTTCTTGAATCATATTCCAAACTGTAGTTGATGATATTTTATATTGTATTCCATGAAATTTCAAATTATGAATCAGATTGAATAAATTAACATATTATTAATAATTTCATATTTTAATTGTGTCATACTAATAAGTTTTACATGTACTCAATGATTCATCAATTAACTCAAAGATTAATAACATATTAACAATAGTTGTATTATAGCATATGCAACAATGAACATCAAAAATCATTTAATGTGTATTTAGTAGTAGAAACTAGAGTTTTTCTTTGATTGAAAAAATACGTAATACAAATAATTGAACACATTATTGAATTTGAGTTTTTTTTATTGATTTTCATTTTTTCAAATGAAGGATTACATAGAGGCAATGCAAAATCTTGTTCAAAGACAACTTTGCAGAGAGTTGAGTTGGAAACTCATATTATCAAATCATTCTATCAACTTTTGTATTAAGTTCCACTATTCACTTAATGGAAGTTTCATATGTTCTAATTGATAGTGTCTAACTTGAAAATTTGTTCAATTCATGTTTGAAATTGGAACTTGACTTGAATGTTTTAGTCAAAGTTGGATTCAAGGTTATTAGTGGTTGGATGGAATCCAAATAGTTCACCTCATCTAGGTTCTAAAGAAACTAGTCCAAACCAATCTTCCTTGTATCCTCCATCTTCTTTCTAAAATCATCATTTTCAATGAATTTCTCAGTTGTGTCAAAAGCATTTGGTTTTAACCAAGCTCTATTGATCAAGTTCCTTACCTTTTTATCCAACTTTATCCTTTTTGTAGCCTGATCCAAAAATTCCTTTGTTTCACACATTCTCAAATACTTTTGAATGATAGATAACAAATTAATTGAGGCATCAATCTAATTATTAATTTCTTTTGATTTTAATTCATTGTCACTGGCTTCGTAGACTGTTTGTTGAATTTGATTTACAATTTTCTCTATTGAAATCAGTTTTTTGTTTTTCCCTATGTATTTCCTGAAACAATTCAGAGAAGTGATCAATCCTCTACATTATTTCCTCCCAAATCTTTTCTTTCATATGCCTCATTGTTTCTCTACAAAATGCATTTAACTTATTCTGACAAGAGTTTTGCTTCCCTCAACTCTACCGTTAACCTTCAACTTTTTTCTCTCTTCCTCCAATTTTTGTTCCCACTGTTGTTTTTCTTTTGCCAGGTTTTGTTTTAATTTTTTTGAAGTATATTTTTCCTCATCATATTTCTTTTTACTCTCATCTAATCTTTGCTTCAGTTCATTCAATTCCACCTCTCTTTTTTCATCCTCTTTGCTTGTAGATGTAGAGGAAAAGTTTTTTTATTCTTTTTTCTAATTCATTACTCTTGTTATCTACTACTTTCCTCTTTGCTTTCTCATTTACTAGGTTTACCTATAAATTTTCTATTTGAATCTGCAACCATTTTTTTTCTCTCTTGATTTAGAAATGATGTGTACACCAATTCATTGTTCTTCTTTGATAAATTAATTTTGTTAGAATTTTTGTTCCACAAAAATCCAATTGGAAATTGCTCATCTGAAATTCAGAGTGATTCATTTGATTCTCCAGTTTATTTTGAACTATAGGAACAATAAACATGTACTCCATGATTTCTTTATTTGGGTCAAATGTGGGTTATACCATAGTTGTTGCATGATTTGAAGTTACTATAGAAAAAATCTCTATTAGTTGCTTCCTTTCTTTTTAATACATTTCCAATTTCTTTTTAAACTCATCATTGTAATCAAAATATGGGGACATAGAAATGATGGAATGCTTGAATAGCAAAGGAGTACTTGCAGTTGTTGTTGCAACCACACTAATTGGAGGAGTGCCTAGAAATAACTCTTTTGGGGTGGAATTGGAAATTAAGGTAGTTGTACTGGTACTGGTAGTTGGACTTGGACTTATCATAATCCTTGGTCTCTTTAGTATGCTTTAATCACTGGGTGTTTGTGTAGTATCTTGTATTGTTGACCTCTCGTGTGTAATTTTTTGTCGTATCACATGTTGACCACTACTAGTACTACTACCCATACCATTGCCACAAGTGGCAATGCCAGTCACACTAGTTTCTCCACCATGGGCATGTCCTAGTTGTGATTGAATCTAACCATTAGGATTAGGATTTGAAGTTGTAACAAAAATGAATTATTGCAGCTATTCTTGTATGCCCTTTGGCTATTTTATTAGCTCCAAGGCATCACTTATCAATAGGTTTTCTAGGGTATACATCTATTTATGTACAAATGCCTTGTCCTTGGGAACCCAAACCACCACCTTCATAACCCATTTTTTCGGCCATGGCTGCTCCTGAAGTATATGTTTTTTTTTTGTCTCACTTAAACAAAATTTGACTTTTCTTGCATATTATACACTTTTTTCTTCCCTATCATCATCACATTCATCATCAATTTCTTCACGTTCCTAGGGATGCTCTTTATTCCACAAATTGCTAAACTCATAATCTTCTTTGATATCTTCAAAATTTGTACTAGTTTTTTGGTTCACCTAGATCCTTCCTCATAGACCAAAAGGTAGTAATTTTTTATTGTGACCAATTTTTGTCTCTAAAAGCCATATCTAGAGATTTTGGTATTTTTACTCTAGTAGATGGTAGATCACTTTTTTTTTATAAAAATTTCCATACCTCCTAGTTTGCTTCTCTACTTCTCTCTATTGGTGCGATGCCATAATTTTTGTTGACAATTGGTCAAAAGAAATACCTTTCTTAGTAGCAATTTTATCCATTTCTATTTTGACCTCATCTCAAGAATCCTTATTTCTCAAGTTTTCAAGTAAGGGTTTACTTTGAGGTTGAATTCTACTTGAAGCGTTCTTATTGGTCATAGTCCTTAATTTAAGGGTGTCACATGGATCATACTGCCAGTGAGAGACAACATCAAATTGATTTTTTTTTGAAAAGATCATGTACCACACTAAATACTTTTCTCTTGAATGTGAACCCTCCGCATGAAAAAGGTAAAGAAGGAAATATGCTCTTCTTTTGTTGACTAACAAAGTATAGTTGATCAGTACTCTCCATTGCTTTACATATTCCAGTACAAAACCCTTTTTGTCACATGTATTGGAAGTTTGTATGGCTATATTCTTGATCCATAAAATATTAGCACAATATATTCTTCCATTAAGTACCAATCAGCCAATTATATTTCTTTTCCTAATTGAATGCAATTTCTACAAGACAGGCAATCTAGGAATTGGAGTATTTGTAATTGCTTGATACAATGGAGCCAAAAAGTAGTCTACAAAATGATTGTAGTTCCTTCAAGAATCATGCATCCTTATCTTAGGGGTCCAATCATATACTAGAGCCATTTTTTCTCTCAACATTCGTATAGGGCTGAATCTAAAGCTTGTTGGTTTGAAATATTCCACTAAATTTGAATAAGAAAAAATAGCACAAGTAGGTTGTGAACCTAAATGTCTTAGTGGAACCTCCTTTAATCATTAAATTTTTTTTATGCATGGATTCTACTTTATGTGCTCAAGAAAGTTATATTTGACATGTAATTCATTATAATGGATATTAAATACCATTTCAAAGAGGCTTGCACCCACTTCCCGATTGTTATTCAGTCTGACACAAAATGCTAGCATGGAAATAGTATCCTAAACCCATGGTTTGAAAATTCCAAAATCATAAGGATGCTTATGATTACTTTTCAATAAGTTTCTATGACAATCATGAACTATTTTAATTAGAAAAGTATTTTTCTCCCTTTCATCGACTGCTTCATAATTACTAGCAAGCTTTTCTAGATCAATGTGGATGTTTCCAAATTATTCGGTTGTAAACCCCAACACTTTTCCAAATTATTTTGTAATAATGGATAACATTTATTTTTTGCTATCTTTATTAACAATTGTTTTTTATCATCATAATTGTAGGCACAAACCATGATAAATTTTGGGCAAGCGAAAACCTCATGTAACATCATGTGCCCCAATCCAACTACCCATGGTGCAATGATACTATTAATTGGCATTGTTTTACTTTTTTTCAATTTCATTTTCTTTGCAACCTTATTCTCACATGAAAATATAATCTCTAAGGTAAGCCTACCATAGATTTGAGGATCATAAATATCATGGTATTCATTTAGGAAACCTGGGGTTTTAAGCATTCGAGCATAATATTTTTCTATTTGATTTTTCTTGTCCTTTCCCAATAATTGGTATGGTAGTGGTGGTACATGCCTGTATAGTGTGAAGTCCCTCTTAAGTCCTTAATTTTCCTTAAGCCTCTCAAGTTTTCAACCCTAAACCCAAAGTTTGAAAAATTAAGAATTTAAGAAATGATGAAATGTACGATTTCTATCTTTCACTTACCCAAATTTTGATTCTTAAAAAGATTAACAAAGAGACACTGATAGATGTGGAATGGCTATGTTGGAACCCAAAATCTCCCTGGTGCACTGCAATGAGTAATCTGAAATCTCCCTGTGTGGCGTGTGCTAAACCTCTCACTTAAAAATAAAATCACTTAGTAGTATAAAGTTCACTTATTATTATTTTTTTTCTGAATATTAAAGTGAATGAAATATCAATGTGTTATCTCCAGAATACACAATTAGTACATTACATTTTTTTACAAACAAAAATAATTTGATCACTTTTGGTGAGAGGCGTCATCATTCAAATGTTCCATCTCAAACAAATTCTCAACCATTGATCTTTGTAAATCTAGCGGTTATAGGGTGATTCCAGAGGTTTGAGTTCACAAGCCTAGTGCTCTATGCATTTGATTCTGGAATACAACT
Organism: Sequoia sempervirens; assembly: GCA_007258455.2. Taxonomy (NCBI): domain Eukaryota; kingdom Viridiplantae; phylum Streptophyta; class Pinopsida; order Cupressales; family Cupressaceae; genus Sequoia; species Sequoia sempervirens. Next base: position 285,275,159 of record VDFB02058242.1, on the reverse strand, counting down.
ACAATCATCCATAAAATGCTCATAAAATGGTCAAGTAATTTATGATATAAACATATGTTTTAAAATTGTTTTAAACTATAGTGCTGTAGGATGCACAATCCTCAATGTCTAACGAGATTTTCCTTCTATAGAAAACTTGTTGGAGACATTGAGATGAGTCCACATGTTCATTTCATGGTTCTACAAGTCACATATAGATCTTCTTGAATCATCTTGTAGACTCACAAAATTCCTTTAAAAGCAAGACGTTGACACTTGTCCCCTTTCTGTGGTTTCGTGACAATTGACTTAACCTGTATAGAAATATTTGTGGACTCGTAGAATCATTCCTTTGCTCACAATCTTATCCTTTGATAGAAAACCTATTGGAGACATTGAGATGAGTCCACGTGTCCATTCTGCTATTCTACGAGTCACATAGAGATATTCTTGAATCATATTGCAGACTCACAAAATCCCTTTAAAACCAAGACATTAATTGACACCTGCCCCCCTTTCTGAGGTTCCATGGTAAAGGACTTAATAAATGACTAATGACACTGGGAACTGGGGGAGTAGGTCAACGATAAACTAGAAATAAATTTTTGGTAAACCCTAGCAAGAGTGACATTTTTAGTGTTTTTTGTAAATTTGATGGAAACTTTTTATTTTTCATTTTTATTGCTTTATTTTTTAAATATGCATACAAATATTTCATAAATAGATTTAATAATTAATTTCTTGAAGGAAAAAAAGTTGATTTGTCCAAGTTTATTTGTGACATTTTTAGTGTTTTTTGTCAATTTGATGGAAACTTTCCTTTTTCATTTGTATTGCTTTATGTTTTAAATCTACATACAAATATTTCATAAATAGATAATACTTAATTTCTTGAAGGAAAAAATCTGATTTGTCTAAGTCTATTTATTCCATTATTTAGCAATTATTATTAATTGTTTAATTCAACCACATGCAACTAGAACTTTCAACCTACTTTAAAGTTTATGTACAAGTGCTACTGCTATAAACATTAATGCTTATTTCTTATATAATTTGAATAGACACCAAAGACACAAAATAATTCTTTATTGTAAATGAATAATGGAGAATAACACAACCATTTATTTTTTATTACAACTAAATTACAATGTTACATTATTACATAACATTTTAAAGATGAGTAGAGCATGCAAGACCTTGTTTTGTACAAATGGAATATGTCACTATACATTAGACACAATTGATTCCAAGCTGGTAGTGGTGTTATGGGATACATACCGGCCATATTCTAAAACCATGGGGCTTGCTAACCATGCTTGGGATCTTTGGATTTCAAACGATAGTTCCAAGGCTCCGAAACAACCCAAAATGACTTTGAGAATCCATAGGGCTTGCCTACCATGCTAGGAAAATGGAAAAAGTGAATATAGAAAATTTACCTATCCTAGTTACAAATAGGAATTATGCAGAAGATAAGGGGTAGTAAATTTGGTCCCACCCTCTTTAAGCATCTCCAAGGCACCAGGATAGTGCAGAATGAATCTGAAAGTCAACAATTCCTCTTTGAGGGCATCAATCCAAATGGAGTATGAGAACTCGACGAATTTGAATGCAAACATATTATAATACTCATGTGGCTACACACTCTGTGAAAGCACTTATCTCCATCAGAGCTCCTCATCTTGGTTCAAAACTTGGCTCAAAAGCTAGGTAAACTAGATCAACTTCTTTCTAATTCCATCCATTCTGAACGTGAAGGAAATTGGTCTTTTACTTTGTAACTACATAACTGGAGACAAGAGAATTTAGAGTATCCCCAATAATACCACAACATCATCTTATTCCTCATTAACCTTGCAAAATGAAAAAAACTTATCAAAATTTAGAATATTGCATTGACACTCAATAGTAAAGCCTTCTACGAATAATTTTGGTTGTATTCCCTATCCCTATTTATGGGATATTTATGACTTATGAGCTCACCATGCCTATTTAATCATGATTCATGTGAGGTATAACTGCTTTTTTGTGCTAACCAAGTAACCAACTTTAATCATGTGAGGTATAACTTTTTGATTGACACCTAGCTAAATGTTGACAAGCGCACCACTCAAACGATATGAAATCTATTACAAATATTATTTCAATTTATAACTGGGTTCATGCCATCATCATGTATAGTATGTCATGCAATTTTTAATATCAAGTTATCCAATCGCTTGATTTAGATGTACATATGGCGTTAATTCGTGATTCACAATGCCATTTTCTTCAATGAATAATAATCTCACAAAATTGCAGAAATCAATAAAAAGAATTTGACACATGCCATACTTTTTGCCATTTTTAGTATCAAGTTATCAAATCAATCACTTCGCTCGCTTGATATTAGAAGAGAAACTTAATTATGAATCTTTTAAAGATTTTCCATGTACATATGATGTTAATTTGTGGTTCCACAACCACATTTTCTTTAACAAATGATAATCCTATGGAATTGCAGAAATTGATAAAAAGATAGAGAATTAAATGACAGGTAGAGTAGATATTACTTCGAAGCATTGAAAAGATAGAGAATTAAATGTCTTGTTGTAGCTTAATCATTATCAATGTCCACTAATAAGTCACAATAAATTTCCCTCACTTTGATCAATACTATATGTTAATAATTCATCCATCAAACGGTGAAATATTTTTGTACATTAACTTTAATTTTCTTAGTATATTAACAGTATATTAAGTTATGAAATAATAATATCTTTGTGGAGTATGCTACAATATTTATTCACATACTAGTTTCTTAACAATTAATAGTAATATTAAATATATATGTCAAAGAAGTAAACAAATGAATCATACAAAATTATAAATGTTTTTTCAGTCTTAAAAGCCACTTTTTTATATTGAACAAAGAAAAAAGGATTTACAAGAATGAAGCTATGAAAATTATTTTAATTTAAGTAGTTGAAGACTAAAGTACATAGCTAGGTTGGCAAAAAAGGCACTGTGAGTTGTGACAAAAAACAGTCATAAATAACATATTATAAGAGTTGCACAACAAAATATAGACACAATTCATTACAAAAAATTCTTTACCATTAGCAGAGGCCCTGAATCGGTGTTTGAGAAGGAGGTGAATTGAATTGAACAAAGTAAGAGTAGAGAAGAAAAGGGCATCACCCAAATCCTTACTCCAAAACTCCAAACTCTACAATGATTCATTTTTTGTATCACAAACTAGACCACACCTCATAAAATCTAGGGCAAGAGCTTGCACTGTAGAAGCAACAATTTCAACTTTGGGAAAGATTCCACTAACAATCCCTAACCCAAATTCAAAATTATAATGCTTCAATGCTAATTCCAATGAAGAAACAGAGTAAATGAAAGGCTGAAAATAACGTATTTCCAATATCTTTGCCAACTCTTTATCTAATAAAATGTCCATGCAATTGGACAAGAAAGCATAAGCTACTTCATAAAATAGAGCATGGGGGTTGTTCTAAAGCCATTTTCCATCCAAAATTGTTCTTATAGCTTCCTCAACCTACACACAATGCATAGTGAAAACCATACCCAACTTTCGTATATTGTATGCCCTATTGCTTCTTTTGTCCCAGAAATATTTGGGTAACATGCCATGCCATGAAGACTCCATAATATCACTTTGAAATTATGAATAAAGAAGAGAGAAAGAAAATATGTTATATGTAGTACCCCTCCATTTTGCTTATGTTTTCTATTAGCACGTTTTCACTTTGATGGACCCTGGTACTTTGTTTTGTTGTATTGATCGCTGACTTTAGAGCGATGGTGGATTTATTTTGTGATGTGATGATACATTGTATGGTGGTAATTATTTCTGACATGCTTTATGTTAGCATAGATGTTCATTTCAGCTGTTACTGCTATATATATGCTTATGGTAGATTAGTTGTTATTTATTTTGTCAATTTTTTGTGTTATGTATTGGTGTGGAGAATGGAGTTGCATCACTTGCTTGTGAGTGCCCTATGATTTTCGTGATTTTCTCCTCACCGTGTGTTTGAATTTTGGATTATATATATATGTATGTAATTTGTCTGATTGTAGGATTGCAGGTACATGGCACCGACTCCACCTGGTTTCACAGGTCTGAGCGTGTCTAGACTCAATGGTAATGTTGATTGGGAGGTAGTAACGAGGTTTTTCCTAGTCTAGTCTCAAACCCAGTCACAGTATGTTGCCAGTTTAGGTTTAGTATTCTTGGTTGTTTTGTCTGTGTCTGTCTTTATTATTTGTTATGAAAGGTTAATTTTGTTAATTTAATGGTAGATTAAAGTTCTTTATAATTTAATGTTTATTTAAATTAATTTTAAATAAAGTAAATAAAGCTTCGTATTTTATTTAATTAATTAAATTAGTTTATTGGTAAAATAATTTAGTCATTGAGATTAAAATTATTTTATTAAATTAATTAAATTTACTTATATTGTGAGAATAGATTATATATTCTTTAAATGTTTTGTGAGAAATAAAATTTTAAATAAGAATTAAAATAAAAAGGAAATTGATTTTTGAATTTTGAATTCTTTAATTCTTTAAAAGGAAATTCTTGTTATTTGAGGGAAGAAAGATCCGTGAGTTTGTTAGAAGATATTTTTCTTCTTTGCCATGTGTGCTAGTTAAATTTATTACAATTTTTCTTGTTGAGGATTCTCTCGGAGAAGATATTATGAGATTTGGGAAAACAAGAAAAACACTTCACGGGAAATGAGAAAGAAGAGAATTCTATTGAAAAATTGTGTTAATTTGTGATTTCCTTTGGGTTTTTGAATTAAATTTCTAGAAGAAGTTTTGGGTACATATTTATTTTGTGATTGCAATCTTCTGGAAAGGGGTGAGTTGAAAAGAGCTTCGGAAGTTGCACATAGTAGGAAAAGCTTCTCTTCTACAAACAAATTCTTCAAGCTACAGGGATACATGTTTTTCCCTATTTATTTAGTTTATTTCTTTTGAAAAGATTGTCTGTAAAAAGAATTTATTTTGTAGAAGATTTATTAAAATTTATTAAATAAAATATTTCCTATAGAAGAAATTTTTATTAAAGTTATTGTTCTTCTTGGTAAATCATTCTGTAGAGATTTGTTGTTTTCTGTGAGAATTTCAAGAAAACAAGATTTTATAGTGAAATAAGAGAAAACAGTAGAAAAGATTCAAAAGAAAATAGAAATATTCTCTGTAGATTTATAAAATAAGTTCTCTGTGATATTTGGGGAAAAGAAGCCTCTAGAAGAACTTACCGGAAAATATTTTGATAATTTGAGATGGAAACTCTTTATGATTGAAATTGAAAATTCTTTGAGAAAAATTGTATAAATTGTCAAATATCTCAGTTTTTCTATAGAAAACCTCTGTGAATTTTTTTGCATGATTACAATATTTTATTTGTTAATCAAAATGAGTATATATGTATATATAATATATACATACATATACTTATACAAATATACTCTTATGTTTTTTATTGTGAAATTGTTTTGAGTAATATTATTTTCTTTTTTAAATGTGAAATCCGTACGGCAAAAATTTAACAAAAACAGATTGAATTTTCTGCATGGCGGAAGGGAGATTATTCCTAATTTAAATTCATTTTTTATATAGGTTAAAATATAAATTTTATTTCATATTAAATATATCACTAGTAGAATTTGGGAAATAAATGACTACATGACTAAAACTTTTAGTCACATGACTAAAAATTTTAGTCATGTGACTAACACTAGTAGTATTTTGAAAATAAATGACTAATTTGGTCATTTATAAGTGACTAATTTGGTAATTGCGTAAAATCACAACTAAATGACAAATAAATGACTAAATATATGGCTAAATTAATGAATAAATAAATGACTATTACTCCTCTATTCTTTTTTCTTTCGAATTTGATCATAATCCAATGAGTATTACACCTTTATAGAGCTCAAGACGATTAAATGAATTTTTGGGATCAAAGATAATAAGTTTCCACAATCTATATTGTTAATTGCAAAATATTTTTGGATTCGATTGTGTGTTAGTTTTTTGCATCAACATTTCGGATCACACTTCGTGATCCATCATCAAGATGAAAAAGAGAGCACCAAGAGAAAAATGATAAGATGCAGACCAAGGAAAGCCTAAAAAGGTTAGAGAAGGGAATTAAGGAGGAAGGATGGGTTGCATGGGAAATAAAACATAAGGCAATGACAAGACAAGAGGAAAAAATCAAACCAAAGACAACCTTAGACTTAAAAAATCAACCAAAAAACCAAGCAAAGAAAGAATTAGACCAAAAATGCTAATTTAAAAGTTCAAGCAATAAAGCAAGAAAATATAACTTAATAAAGGAAGAAAACAAGTAACAAAAATAATAAAAAAAGAAGGCAAAAAAGAACAACCAAAAGCTAAATAATAGGTCACTTATTATTGCTAATAGGTAATATATATTATTATTATGTTATAATAATAAAGAAAGAAAACATAAATATTATATTAGACCAAACAATAAACACTAAGAAGAAACAAAGAAAGAAAAATAATAATAAAATAAAATAAAATAAAAATAAAAAATTTAACTAATAAAAATTACAAAGAGAGAAATGGAAAGAAAATTAAAAAAGATAAAGTTAATCATAAACTTGAAAAAATAAAACCAAAACAAAGAAATAAAGAAAAATAAAAGCAAAGCAAACTCTCCCCGCCACTACTGGCCACTATGGAAAGAAAATTAAAAAAGAAAATTTTTGGGATGTTTTTTACAGTTTTTTTCAGTTTCCCCGCCACTATTGGTTTCCTACTCCTCCAAAATCTTCTTCATTGGTATTGACCTTTCACTTCTCCAATTTGGTGAGCTACAACTTGAAAATAAGGTTTTGATGAGGGTCAGTTGGAGGAGGCTAAGGAGAAGCGTGGAGAACGTGTTGAGGACGGGTCTGCTCAGAGAGACAAACCACTTTTTGAGGTAAGCTTTTAGTAGGTAATTATTGTTTAAATTGTTGCATTTCAGAAAAAATGTGGTTTATTTCAGGCACTTCAATCCTATTCAAACCCAGGTATTTACAGTCCTTTTTAATCAATTTGTCACAAACTTATGAATGGTTTTTCCCATCTTTGGAAAATGAATGAGCTCTCCAATCTCCTGGGCTAAAAATCATAATACTGATCCCAAGCTAAATCTTTCTTCTCAATTTTGGTCAATATGTCATTTGGAATGCCTTTAAATTGCCGGAGTGGAGTTTGAACACTCCACATGTGCTTTCCAACCATCTTGCACAGGTTAAGTGCCTTCTCTAGTTAACTGAGCCCATCCTCTTTTTAGGAAATCTCAAAAATTGCTCTAAGGAGGCAACCTGCACTTTGCAACACATAACCAAAAAAAAGAATGTATTTAGAACTATATAGTGTGCATCATCCAACAACTTCCACAACAAATTGTAAATTCCTTCTGGTCTAGCAAAGGTGAATGAGTTGGAGAAGATAGGACTTAAGGATGGGTTGTATGGTTAGAAACAGAAGTAGGAGGGTGGACATGCACAACATCCTCAGGGCTAAATTTAGATTTTTGTGGACAATACAAAATTCTTAGGACACCCACTTATAAAAAGGCAGAAAATGGTTATCATTTGCATTACAAAGGATACAAAATTCAAGTCACCCACTTATAAATTGATAAGATGGTTATGATTTGTGCTACACAGGTTTTCAATATAAATACATACCTGAGTAATAAACGCCATATTAGATGTGAGGGAGATACCTTCAAGCTTAAGATGTGAAATGTAAGCTTGGAGCAAAACACTGATCTTGGCACTTGGCTCCTCCAAACTCTCTTTCATTGGAATAGGAACACAGTCTAAGAGCTTTGCAAGTTCCATCTTCTCTTCTCTTATTGTCACATATTTAAACTCTCCACTTAATGAAAACAATCAACATAATTCAATATCACCTATTGTTGGCTTCAAGTGCTCATTATAAGTAACCATTGTCCCATGAGTGATGTAGTAATAATTGGCTATCCGTCCTAGATCATTAACTTGGAAATATCCACTTTTCCAATCATATTTCACCAAATTACTTTTGTCCAAGATAGTTGCAGCTGAATGTATCTATTAGCATAAAGAGTTCAATTATCAAAAGCACTAACAAGTACCATTAAAGTAAAATGCAAGGGTCATACTTGTCTAACAATATCGTAGTAAAATTGCTATGTACTAAATTGAAAATCACAGCTATGCTTACCAAGTCTACCCTTCTCTCTTCTAAGGTATTGTCTTTTTGTAAAGCATTAGCAAATATTCCATATAGAATTGGGTTTCGTTGCATGTGAATGTAAAGATAAGTGTGTCCCAACCATGTGCATGCCTCCCTTGCATTTTGAATTGTACCTAGAACAATTTCTGCTTTTAAATGATCTACTAATTTTGAGATAAACTGGATCTCAATTGGTAATTGTTGATTCATAAGGGACAAATAATATTGCAGCTCATTGTGACCTGTTAATATTATTCCTTCTCCATTGGAATCATACTGTGGCCTTCCATATATTGATCTTCCAAAAAGGTCTCTATTGTTAGCATGGGCATCTCCAACATGGATCCTTTTTCAAAGGGATGTTGAGGTCTATGATCCTTATTGGGATAGAGGTGCAACAAGTCTATGTTAGGGTCCCTATTTGGAAATGGTGGCTACTTGGCACAATCTAGTGTATTGTAGCATATTAGTAGATCAAGCTACCAATCTCCTCAACCATGTATTGAAGGTGTCAATCTTGAGAGAAGCGAATTGTGGCTATTGATGGAAATTAGGAGGCTAGGTGCATATGATATGTCCACATGGCATGAACTAGTGGATTTCAGCGATGTTTGCACTTCGGTGAATAAAACCACTCAACACTTTAGCCATCCACCAATTGGCCGTAATCACTAATCTTTGAGGCAAGTTGATCTGCACTTTCAATGTTGATTGATGTTTAAGTTCTAGCATTTTAAGGATCCAAATCAAAGAGTAGCATGGCTGTAAATACTCCTAAGCCTATATTCATATGTAACCTATAGGAAGCAAGAAAAAAAATCCATACAACCACCATAGATTTAACTGGCATCTTAATGATATATTTTAGAGTGTCCTTGAGATAGCCAACATGAGCAAGAAGGTCAACCATGTACACATAATGATCAACTGTAGGTGTAATGTGGTGCAGGAGCACCATGACACCATCATGAGTCCTAGGAACAAATTTTGAAAGACAATCAACTGTTGATGATACACCATTGTATTATGGTCTCATGGACCATTTCTCATATGTATAGGTCATTATTTAAGTCTTAATTCCATTTTTGGAGAGGTTTCTAAAAGGTATCAACATATGGTAAAATTTGCAAAAAATGTAAAAGTTGCATAAAACAACATTTAGAAGATGAAGAGTCATAAGAGTCTAAAACGATGGGAGGTAGTTAGAAAGTATTTAGAAGGTGAAAATTCATGTTGTAAAATCCTTTAAAAATGCGATTGTATGTTTGAAACCTTGTGGGTGATTTAATTTTAAAGATTAAATAAAAAACTCTATTTTTTAATCATTTTCTACATAATTTTACTATTTCAGACCCTTGTACGGATTTTAACGAGCTCAAATGCATGGATAAATGTTTTTAAGTGATAGTAGAGTCAATAATCTTCTATTTCCATTTTGTTTCATGCAATTTCATTAAGTTTTGCTCTAGATATATCGAATTTACTCTAGGCAGTGAGATTCAGATTTGAAGATCGTAGCAGGTGATAAAAATTCAACAACTCTTAATTTCTCCAATGAAATCTCCTAAAAATTGGTGTGAAGATCTGTAAGGACATACTATTAAATATTATCCAATTTTTAGGGTAAAGAAATGAGTTTTTATGCCTTTTTTTAGAAAGCCCTAGGCTGTTACAGTGTGGTTTTTGCTCTCTTTGAAGACCCTCATGGCTAGGGTTAGAAGAAATCCACTTGGAAAATTATGGCTAATGGTTGTATAAGTATGTGTAGGTATATTTAGATGTGTTTGAGTGATTGGCAGAGTTGGGAGGAGTTGGGAAGGTGTACTTTCAATAACCCACCCTTGCTTACAAGCCATTTTGGTGCAAAATCTGAGTTTTGGTCTTTTGGTGAGTCAAAACCCCCTAATTTTGCTTGAAAACGTGTATTTAGTCTATTGGAAACCTAACTCAAGAATTTTTGTGGTGGTTAGATGTTGAAGTTAAAGTTTGAGGGGTGTTCCTTTGTAAGAGTGGCCTAATTGGCCTAGTTGCTTGAACGGGAAAGTCCTAATTTGAGCACTTCTTTTCAAAACAACATATATTTCTGGATATGTTGTAAAACTCTCAAATGAGTGTCCAAAAAGGTAATCACAGTCTTGAAATGAGGAGTATAATAAAAGTTATCTTTGACTGAGTGTGAATGGAGTAGTATAAGCATATAGGCTAGTTAATGAAGGAACTATAACTAAATTAAGAAGTCTGAGTTCTTGGACCTTGTGAAGAGTTGTATTTAGTTGTTTTAACTCATATGAAGATGAATTAAGCATGAATATGATTGGTTGTGCCATAAAAACTCAAGTTTGTGTTTTGGTGATCAAAAAGTGCCATTATGGAAGGTTGAAGATAGTCTGTGTATGAAGATATCTTTGGGTGATGTTTTAAGGATGAAGATACCTTATATTTGCCTTTGTCTTCCTTGGGCTGATATTTTTCACCCATAAACTCTTCCATGTCTTCCTCATCTTCATGGTGTTGCTCTTCTTTTAGTCCAAGTTATTGGCACAAGCACAAACCACCATGTCCATGATCACTTGGTTCTTTAACACAAGCTCTTGTTGCTTGGTGATGTCATCCTAGGATTCCATCACATAATCCAAAGTGAAAATTGTTTTACAAGGCTTTCATTGCTTTTTCTAGCCATCATCAGTACTTTTTGGCTCCATTTGAATATAGAAATATTTGATTCATAAGGCTGAAATTCTTCTTTCATAGACCTTTTTAGTGTAATAGAAATTAACACAACCACTTCCAATATACATAAATATTAAAGTACTGTAATATCAATATGATCTATAATTTCTGAAGTTTCTAATTGCTGGAAATTAGATACAAATGGTATCTTTCTTCCTACTTGAACTAGACTTCAAAGGATACAATATTACATGTAGTTTTTTGCCACTAATAATGTGCATAGTTGTTGGGAATAAATAAATACTTAAAACAATAGAAATCAAATAGAAGCCAACAAACACAAAGAAGTTTAACCTGTAAACTGCAGTGTGGGGAAAACCAACTTGAAAGTATTGATCACTTCCCCTCCCTTTGGCTTGGGCATTTATAAGGATCATAAATTGGAGTCTTCTTGCAACAAACAACTAATGCTACACTTCCCTCAACTCTTTGTCACCTTACATTCCCCAACTTACAAACAACTAAATAGTAAATTTGCATTTACTCACTTCCTACACTCTCATATTTACAATGGGCAATGTTTGCTTATTTTACTAAAGGACCCCAATCTAGAAGTGGAATAAGCAACTTCTCAGTCATTACTATACTTGTTATAGGACTCAGGAAAACCACCACTTTGCAACATTGTTGTCCCTGACACTGCCATAAACAAAACTGCCAATAGGTAGGGAGAAAATTGCCTTACAATTTTGTCACTAGGGAAGAGGACCCAATACTTGAGCATGTTCCAATAGTTGTTATAGCATTTGTTGATTTAATGCCCAATTTTTTTAACAATAGTGGACCAATAGTTTTGAATTTAAAGTTGTTAGTGTTGATGATGACTACCTATAATTGAATGAAATGTATTCCTTAGATCTAAAAAGTAACAAATCATGTGATGCCACATCAGTGCACTAATAAAACATGACTTAGTGCACAACTATCGGTCTGACTTATTTTTTGTCCTTTATGGACACCTAGACAAAAAGCAAGCTGATGAGGCATCATATTTGATGATGTGGCCCTGAAACCTTAGTTATAAGTAGGGGACTTGGTAGGTAAGCTGCTGTAAAAAATTGGGATTGAATGTAGGATTTTGAGAAGTGCAAAGTTAGGGTGCTCAACTACCAAGTCCTCTCCCCTATATATAGAAAATCCTATTATTTTTCCAAATCTGATTGAATTATTAATTGTTTGTTGAGGAGCAATGTTTTGCTAATTCTTATGGATCATTGCTTGAGCATCATCTCACTTATTTCCTTTAGGTAGCTGAAAATATCCAACCATCATGTTCAAGAATCCACAGTGCCTAGCACCTACTTCTAGTGCATTCTACTCTTTTTTGTGTGAAAAAGTGTGTCACCCATTGCATCTTCAATCAAAGCACTTCACACACAACACATGAAAACTATCCATTCTCCATTACAACAATTGGGGAGTCCATTTGGAGTCACTACTTGTAGTTGCTACTTAAGCTCAAGCTTCTAAAATATTCCAATGGAAAATTTGGATGGATCTTTATAAAATGACCATCATTAGAGCCATGACATAGAACTAGCTTGCACAATGGATAGCAATGATACTTTTAGGCTTTCAACAATTTGTTGTTAAGGTGTTGATACTCATTATTGTCAATATTATGCATAACTCCAAAATCAACTATTCTGCAAACAAGCCAAGAGTGATTTCTATGTTTTCATGAGACAATATGAAGGAACCATGTTGAAAATGGGCTTAGACAAAGTGATCTCAAATCTCTACCTATTTGGAAAGACTCCAAAATTCAACAACGACTTGAGCCCAAACAGTCACAAACTATATCTCAGGGTACTCTTTGTACCAACACCCATTCTTGTGTTCAAATTTAAGGAAATAATGAACATCAAGTTTGCTCTAGTCATGGGAATCAACTAATATACCAAATTGTAAGTCATCACTGAGCAATGATGACAACACAATAGGTTCAACATGTATAGAAATTCAATGAAACAAAAGGGGCATACAAACTTGCATTATGCATGCCCAATTTTAGTTGTTACTCATATTCCTTGACACTAGTTTACCTAGGAAATATAGATTAGAACCTTAATTTAGTAGGCAAAGAGAAACTTGATATCAATCTATTCATAATGGAATTCTTTTAAGTTTACAAAAGGCAAATTCCCAAATACGAGGTCCTAGAGATAAATGCAGATTTACTTGATGATTAACTTAAATGTGTTTGAATGGACTTATATTCAGTTAAAATGAATGGACTAGAGCTCAAAAAGCTAAACATAACAGGGAAATTTATGCAGTCCCTAGAACCTCTTGACATACAAAGTTATACTTTTACTATCCCTCCCTCCATTACTACTACAACACTGTCACATTCTAAATCACAATAGTTGGAAAATAGAGGAACTGCAACCACAATTATCTCCTTCATCAATGCGACAAACAAAGCAGACATATTTTGAAAGCATGTAGGTGTCCCAATACACAAATGTGGAAGGACACAACCAAAAGAACCACATCTTTTTGAACACACAACAACTGACTGAAACATAGCCCAACTTTTGGCATATTGTCCCAAACCCAATTCATCCACCTTAAATTTATTCATCCAACTAGCACATCGGTGGGAATCATTGTGTGGTCTCTCAGAAATGAATATCGGCAGGACAAAAAGCTCAATTCCTCTGATACTTCGATAATAATTAGGCACACAATTCATCAGCGAGAGAAGTAAATTTTGGTGGGACAAAAAGCTCAGTCCCTCCGATACACCGATAAAACTTAGGCACATAATTCATCAGTGGGAGAAGTAAATTTTGGTGGGACAAAAAGCTCAATCCTGTCTATACTCCGATAATACAAACAAAGCTTACAATGTTTGGCTATGTTTCAGAGTGCTTCATTAATTGAAATATTTTGAGAGCTTCCTTACAAAATCCATTTTGTGCATATCTTGCAGTTATTGCATTCCACGAGATGACATCTCTTTAAGGCATTCCATCAAAGAGTTCGCATGCCTTGTGTATGTTTCCACATTTTGCATACATGTCTAACAAAGCATTTCCAACCATAATATCTGATAAAAATCCCCCATCTATTATGCTTTGATGGATGTTCACACCCTGCTCCAAAGCTCCTATTTTGGCACAGGCAGGGAGGATGCTGGCATAGGTCATGGAATTTGGCTTCACACCTGCTAATTGAATTTTCTTGAAAGTTTCTAAAGACTTTTCAACAAATCCATTTTGTGCATATCTCACAATCATCGTATTCCATGAGATGGCATTTGTTTCAGGCATTCTATCAAACAGTTCACATGCCTTGTCTATGCTTCCACATTTTGTATACATGTCTACTAGGGCAGTTGCAACTACAATATCTAAAAAAATTCCTCTATTCTTTGTGGTTTGATGGATGTTCATACCTTGTTCCAAAGCCCCCATTTTGGCATAGGCAGGAAAGATGCTGGCAAAGGTTGTGGAATTTGGCTTTATACCTACCAATTGCATTTGCTTGAAAGTTTCTAAAGCATTTTCAACAAATCCATTTTGTGCATATCCAACGATAATTGCAGTCCAAGAGATGACATCTCTTTGAGGAATTTTGTCAAAAACTTTACATGCTTTCTCTATGCTTCCACATTTTGCATACATGTCAAACAAAGCATCCAAAAAGTGTTTTTTTGATGTTTTATGGAGTTTGACTTTGACCCACACCCAAGGGAACCCTAAAAGTGACCTCTAAATCACTCTAAACACCTTAACTACCTCATTCTTATTCATTTTTTTTCCAAACAAACATTTTCATTCCAAGAGGCTAAGCTTTCATTTTGCTTGTTGGATTGAAAGCGGATTGTGACACAACTTTCTTTTTTCAAAAATTGTTCTGCATCATTGAATTGAGAATTTATCACACATTTGTAGAGAAACAGAGGAATCCTACAAACTAAAAGTAAAACACATTACACTTCTATTCTCACTAACTTGAAGTACTCTCCAACATCTCTCTTCTCATATGTGGAGAGTTAGAACTACTTGGCCATGCCTTTGCATCATTAGGGAAGTTTTTCTCTTATTGACAATGTCAAAAGCATGGCTGCATAAAAATTAGGAAAAAGACCTTTCCTTTTAGATTAGCAATGCATGGAAGATTCAAAAAGTATCCTTGATATTACAAAAAGATATGTGTTTATACACTTCAATTGTGCAGTCACCCTTTGGTTCTTTCAAAGAAAAATCTTCCTATGCCACTGTTACACTACACAGGTAAACCGGATTTTGTATTGTGGAGCTATATTAAGCTACCACTCTCAAGACCAATGTAACAATGATACAAAATAATGTTTGAGATTGCAAGAAGACATCAAAATGGCTAGTGTACTAAACAAATTCTTATGATTTTTGAAGAATGCTGCTAACTCTACTTAGTTGGCTTCTTTTTTCAAAATCATACAAATTAAACCCTGACATCAATAGACTCTATATATCAAGCTACCACAATTCAAGTTTCAACGATGAATATTTATCATGCATGTTTTAAATGACATTCAAGTTTATGGTGGTTTTGTTGTTTATATGATGTTACGTGATATTCTAATCCTAATTCATGCTTCTAATCTGCTTATATATATATATATATATATATATTATATATATATATATATTATTTTTATATTTTTTTGTACTAACGAACCCAAAATGAACCGAACCCTCCCCAATTTTTTTTTTTTAGCCAAACCGGCAAACCAAACCCCCGAATCCGAACCCAAACCCAAACCAGAACCGATAACTTAGCTGAAATTGATTCCATTGACAACCTCTCATAGCTGCAACACTTGAATATAATAGAGTGTGGAGGTTTAAATAAGCTCCCTAATTCCATTGGCAAGCTGTCACAACTGCAACACTTGAGCATACAAGGGTGTAAAAGTTTAAATAACCTCCTTGATTCTATTGGCAACCCATCGCAGCCGCAACACTTGATCATAGAAGATTGTAGAGGTTTAAATAACCTTCCTTATTCCACTAGCAACCTGTCACATCTGCAGTACTTGAAAATAGTAAGTTGTAGAGTTTTAAATAACCTCCCTAATTCCATTGTCAACCTATCACAAATGTAGCACTTGAACATAATAGGAAGTTTCAAAGGTTTAAATAACCTCCTTGATTCTATTGACAATCTATTGCAGCTGCAGCATTCAAAACTAAAATATTTTCATGGTTTAAATAACCTCCTTGATTCCATTGGCAACCTACAATAGCTGCAACCTTGAACATAGAAGGGTGTGAACATTTAAATAACCTTCCTAATTCCATTGGCAACCTATCACAACTGCAGCACTTGAACATGGTAGGGTGTATATATTTAAATAACCTCCCTCATTCCATTGGCAACCTGTCACAGTTGTAGCACTTGAACATAGAACTATGTAAAAGTTTAAATAACCCCCCTGATTCTATTGGCAACCTGTCACAGTTGCAGCACTTGAACATAGAAGACTATAGAGGTTTAAATAACCTTCCTGATTCCATTGGCAACCTGTCACAGCTGCAACACTTGAGCATAGAAGACTGTAGAGGTTTAAATAACCTTCCTAATTCCATTGGCAACTTGTCACATCTGTAACACTTGAAAATAGAAAGTTGCAAAGGTTTAAATAACCTCCCCAATTCCATTGTCAACCTCTCACAGATGCAACACTTGAATATAATAGGAAATTTTAAAGGTTTAAATAACCTCTTTGATTCTGTTGACAATCTATCACAATTGCAACACTTAAAAATAAAATATTGTCACAGTTTAAATAACCTCCTTGATTTCATTAGCAACCTATCATAGCTGCAACACAACACTTGAACATAGAACGGTGTGGACATTTAAATAAGCTCCCTGATTAAATAACATCCTTGATTCCATTAGCAACCTGTCACAGCTGCAACACTTGAAAATAGAAGGGTGTGGATGTTTAAATAATCTCCCTAATTCATTTGGCAACCTATCACAGCTGCAACACTTGAACATAGAAAGGTGTGGACGTTTAAATAAGCTCCCCAATTCCATTGGCAACCTGTCACAGCTCCAGCACTTGAACCTGGTAGGGTGTATAGATTTAAATAGCCTCCCTAATTCATTGGAAACCTGTCATAGCTATAGCACTTGAACATAGAAGGGTGTAAAAGTTTAAATAACCTCCTTGATTCCATTGAAAATAGAATGTTGTTAACCGAAGCTTGAGAAATTTATTTTAAAGCTTTACGCTCAAAGAGTTAAAAACAATTTCTAAATAGGAAA
This sequence comes from Sequoia sempervirens, assembly GCA_007258455.2. Lineage (NCBI taxonomy): Eukaryota > Viridiplantae > Streptophyta > Pinopsida > Cupressales > Cupressaceae > Sequoia > Sequoia sempervirens. The sequence goes on along the minus strand of VDFB02058242.1, from coordinate 285,257,909 downwards.
AGCTCAGCACAATGGATTCCACTGACCAGTTTTGCCTATAGGACATGGTATAAATCATCTCTCTATCTCCTTAGTCTTTTTGATTTTGCCAAATTTCCCCATTTGCCCTGTTTTTCCCCATATTTTGCGAAAAATTCCTACTCTTCTATTTTTATGCTTAAACTTAAGGTTTACTAATATTTTAAGCAATTTGGCCAATTTTTTTGTTTTTTTAATGAATAATAATATTGTTGGTACCCTTGCCAATTAAATTCCATTCAGGATTTTTGTGACATGGAAAGTTCATGCCTGGCAGATGGCATAATGAGCTTCGTTGGGAGTTTATGAAGCATGGGCTATCTCAAAGGGTTGTGCATTAAAGACCTCTAGACATCATAATATAGATACAGGTTTTTTTTTTAATTTTTATGTGCACTAATCAATCTATCCTTTGCAATATGTTTTATTTAATTGAATAAAATTGGAGATCCCATCCTCTATATTTTTTCCTTGAATACTATTTTAAGAGTTTTGGATTTTGTATTGAAGTCTATCCTTCGTGGGTTTTGTATTGCAATTATTTGCTCACCAACAAATGGATGGTGCATGAGCCCTGTACTACCTAGTTCAAAGATTTGCTGATTCCAAGAGTTGTTTCCTTGGAATGAATTGCCTATGATTTTAAGTATTTGGAGTTTAGATTAAATATACAGTATAATTTTTCATGCATAATTGTGATAATGTCATGGATATTGTGTCCTTTGATGAATGATGATTATTCTAAGAAAAATCTCTCTTAGTCCCTTAAAGGGTAGCTTTGCCCAAATGTGCTAGAATTTTTAATATTATCCTGTAGGTCATGTTTTACCATACACTAGGCTTTGAGTTTGAGAACTCTCTATTTTCTGCACATCGTAATCCTAATGGCATGAACTTTGAATTGATTATTATTCAAGAAGATTGTGTTTTGAGATTTTGTTATTCGCTTGTAGTTGTAGCATTATGAGGGAATCAAACTACCTCTTTCATTCTTTCACAAGGAGCATGCTTAGCCCCTTTTGACTAAATGGTTATGTCATTTGGATTTTGCGTAAGTATTTTACAACTGAGCATTTCCATATATTTCGTGCAGTCATCCTGTTAATTTCTTGTTGTACACTTGCTTCTTCTCTATTGCATGATATCTTTTTCAAACCTATTTTGTTAATTTATTTTTGATATAAGCATGTACTTTGCTCTGTCAATTTATTTCCCTGAATTTTTGCAAGTTGTTTTTGTCAAAACCTTGCTTTTTCATATTTTTTGTACCTATCTTGTTCTTGTTCACATTTAGTTAGTTATTTCCCCGCTCTTATGCATTTTCATTTGCTCTCTTCAGTACAGGGAAGAATTTCCCAAAGTTATTTCCCAAGCATCATGGATCACACAACAGTGGTTAAAATAGAAGGCCTGAATGCTACATTTGTTGGTGAGAATGCTTAGTTGAACTCAAAACTTCAATAAGAACTGCATATTGAGCATAATACTGTTCATAACTGGAATGCTGTAATACTTCATCTATAGAATATAATTGGTAAAGCATCTTGTATTCTTTACTATGAGCTTCAAATTGCAACGAAATATAGATAGAGGATTGGTTTTGTTTGAATACTTTCTTATATGTCCTCTATAGGTAACTATTTGAGCTGTTATGTTGCCAACTTCAAAGTTGAACTCGAGCTAATGAGATTGCATCATGTACAATGCTTAGACCATAGTGGCATTACATTTATGCAGCATTGGCATGCCAAACTAAAAGTGTAGATGGAACTCAATTACATGGGAAAACCACGGTAAATCAAATCTGACATCATACAAATGGCAGTTTTTTAATAAATTACAGTATATTGAAAAACTTGTGTATTTATTTTAAAAAGAAGAAGAAACAAATTGGATTTGACTAGGTGAAATGTATGCCAGTTTGATCTGCCACAACCAAGGCCCCAGGTGCTGATTAAATGCGATTAATCATATTTTATCACCATTCTAGTGCTTCTATCGGTTAGCTTGGCATTTATAGGTGGTTTTTTATTACCTTGTATTGTATTTTGAATTTTCCTTTTATCAGCTCTGAAAGCATCTATTTTGCATGTTTTGAAGCCATACAGGTTGAGGATTTCACTATTTAGTGAATATGCTAGTGATTTTATATTAAAAGCTAGAGATTGCTATTTTTTAAAAGGCTATGATTAAACTTAATCCATTATATGTGACATAAGCTGCATAATTTGATTAAAAATGGAACCTAATACTTTTCAGGAAGTGATTGTCATAGACTTGGGCCTAAGGAAAATAACTGATGGTTAATTGGCTTATTTTCTCATCAGAGATTAGCTGGTGGAGAAACTAAAGGATGTGAAAGTTGTAGATGCTCTTAAGCATCCTAACTGGAACATGGGGAAAAAGAATACAGTTGACTCTGCTACCCTATTCAATAAGGTATAGCATATTTGCTTTGTTGTGATTCGTTTGTATTGTATTTGAATGTTTTCTTTTAATATTTTGTTAAGATATTTTCCTTCTGAAATGTGCACTTGTGATTCTAGGGTCTTGAGGTTATAGAAGCACACTATCTTTATGGAGCTAACTACAATGATATTGAGATTGTAATTCACCGACAGTCAATAATTCATTCAATGATAGAAACACAGGTATGATAACAAATTGCTCTTGTTTAGGACTATATGTTTCATTTCTCCTTATGTCATACGTGTTTGATAGAGCTTTTATCAATTATATCTGCTAGGATTCCTTTGTTTTGGCTCAATTGGGATGGCCATACATGTGATTGCTAATACTGTACATACAATGTCATGGCTTGAGAGAGCTCCATGTTCAAAGATTACTTGGCCTCGACTTGACCTTTGCAAGTATGTGTTTTTAATCTTAAGCTAGTTTGCTTCTGATTTAATTTTTGAATAAGAATGGTTACTTATTTGAAGCTGTTAGTGTAGCAATCAACTTTAGTGAGTGAAAATTAGTCATTGTTGATTGAATTATCTTCTTAAATGGCTATGATACACAAACTAGATGCTTAGGTTCCAAAATAAGCAAAGATCATATGGTTTTATGTAGGTTGGGTTCATTAACCTTCAAAGCTCCTGACAATGTGAAGTATCCTTCCATGGATCTTGCTTATTCTATTGGTCGAGCAGGTGGTACTATGATTAGTGTCCTTAGTGCAGCAAATGAGAAGGTTGTTCAATTATTTATTGATGAAAGGTGCATTCCCTTCCTGGAGATTTTAAACTTGGATTATAAATCCCATACAACTTTACCAACATTACTAATGCTATTGAAATGTTCATCTTTGGAGATTGTTAGTGTAGTATTCTCAATCTGCTTGGCATATTTTCAATGTTTAAATATAATTTCTAAAAGAATTGGCCTTTTTTTAAACTGGATCTAACATGTAGTAAGAAATGTAGTCTCATCATTCTTATTAATCAACTTGCATATTTCCTATCGCCCAACAAACAAAGACATAAACAGTTGCAAATATTTATTGTAGGCACTCTATGACTTATTTCGTTTCATGTACATGACAACAAAGTAATTTTTAAAGGAGAAGTGGATTAAAAATGGATATATTTCCTAACATAATTTCTTTTGTTTGTCTATTTTCTTAATCTGATGAATAAAGAATCCGCTTACATTTGCTGTAGATATTTGCAATTCTATGTCTGACAAGAAGGGTGTTAATTGTTATCAAATACTTGTAGTGGTTCTACCATCCATTGTAATTTGTATCTACTATTTTTTTCACAGAAATATTAATGAGTTACACCATACTATTCTAGGTAACATTCTTATTTGATTTGCATTTTGTCTTTGTATAAATGGTTTTCTATTTCAGTTGATTTATGATAGCTACTGATAAATTTAAATTCTTGATTTGAGTCTATAATAGGGCTTTTGTTCTCAGTACTTGTAACTGCTATTGTAACTGATGTTGTGAAAGATGCAGTTGACTGACCTCGCCCTAACTTTTTTTTGTGGTGTTTTCTAGATGGCATATCAGTTGAGAACAACTTATCAACCTCAAGTACTAAACTTTAGTCTTAGTTTTTTTTTCTCTTCTTGATTAATGATCATTTTGGTGGCAAGCTCTTTATTTATTATTAGTATTATTATTTTATCATTGATGATTCAAATTAGCCTTCTAACTAGTATGAGGTTGTTCCAAAAATTTGATAACATTACAGGGAGGGTTGAGTGTCATGGCAATGAACATGTCATAAGGGAAGGTCACAAAAGCTTTCAACCCAGTGGACATACTTCATGTTAGTGCAACATCCTATACTTTTTGTTAAAATCATCAGGGGAGGTTTCCCTTTATTTATAACCTATGGAAAATTTACAAGACATGGAATATACAAGAATACTTGCATTCATATAGAAATCAGCTATTAGATCAATTATTCAATAACATGCTATCTTAATAAAACAACACCATGTAGAGAAATAATGACAAATTTTCTCTTGTATTTGATTTTTTTGAGTTTTTGATGTGCAAATTTTGAAACCCTATTTTCAGGCTACAACTCCAAATTGGAGAAGTGAAAGGTGAATACCAGCGAGGAAGAGTTTGGAGAAGCCAAAACCAATAGCGACGGGAAAGTTGTGGATTTGCAAGGGGATTAAATGGGTCAAGCACAAAAAAACCACTCTAAAAATTTACTTCATTAAGCCTCATTGGAAAATCAAAATCTCATTGGTTACATTCAATGTCTCAGTGGCACTGTACAACTTATAAACACTATATAAATAGAATACACCTATTTTCATATACTTATACTATTTTCCCCTTCCTTAACTGCAATATTTTTGGAAGGGCAATGACCTCCTATAGGGCACTCATAAATATTGTGTTGTGGCTCCTCTTGATTTGTAATATGTTTGTGTTTGTGTCTAATCAATCATATTTGTTCAAACATTTTAGTCTTCCTTTCATGGTGTTTTTTAACATTTGAATATCTATGATACTTGAAGTTTATATGTATAAATTTGTGAGGATTAATTAAGTTAGATTTGATTTGTAATGACTAAAGTAATGACTAAATTAATGACTAAATTAATGACTAAATAAGTGATTAAATATGACTAAATATATGACTAAATTAATGACTGAATATATAACTAAACAAATCACTACCATGACTAAATAAATGACTAAATTAACAACTAAATCAATGACCAAATCAATGAATAAATAAATGATTAAAATAGTTTAGTCATAAATTTGGTGGTGTTATAAATGACTACAAATAAACCACTAAAATAGTCATATGACTAAAATTAATGACTAAATATATGACTAAATAAATGACTAAATATATGACTAAATAAATGACTAAAATTGTTTAGTGATAAATTTAGTGGTGTTATAAATGACTACAAATAAACTACTAATAGTCACGTGACTAAAGTTAGTCATTTATATGCAATTTTTAGTAGTTTATTTAGTCATATATTATTGTTTGTGTACTAGTGTATGTAGGGAGGGGTGTAGGGTTACCCCCAACTGCCGCTCCCATTGTGGGGGTGTGGTTGTTGTGAGGTAGCGTCCTCCATAGTTTTGTGGAGGAGGCGCTAACCCATAGGTAGTGCATCCTCCACAATGGAGGCTACAGGGCGCAACCTGCGCAAAAAAATTTTGACCTTTATTTTTTATTTATTTTATATCCAATTTAATAAATATAATTTTATACATATATATAGTTATTGTGATATAGTAGATGTTTCTAATATTCAAATGGATATTTTATTAAGTGAAATGATTTTAAAAGAAAGTTGATTTATAATTAAATAGATGTTGAGTTGTTGAAACATTTAAATGCACATGAAGAGGATATTATAATGAAATGATTGTAATAGGTAATTGAATTTTATCATTATGCATAATTGTGGAAATTGGAATTAAATAAATAGTTTTATTTTATTTTCATTATTATTGCAAATTGAATCATATTTATTTTGAATAATTGCAAAGAGATGTGTGATTGTAATAAAATTTGGATTTAGGAAATCCTAACGATAGTTTATTTACTTGCCTGAAATGATTTTTAAGTTATGATTTTTCCTGTTATGTTAGTTGGGTAATTTGGGATAATTGAGTTAGTAAGTCTTCCAGATATGTTTATTTGATGAGGGAATTGTTATATATGATGGTTTCTTATTTCGAGTAAACTAGGGTGGTGCACATGGTTCTGTACTGTTTTTAGACACTTGGTTCTATGAACAAGATGTGATGTCTATGTGATATGTTTGGTATTATATTTTGATTTATGTACACTTTGTCTATCTTAGTTAGTGAACTTAGATTCCTTGTGTTATTTTTAGGGGAGTGGCTTTGTGTGAGGGCCGACACACAAAGTGGTGCCTGGGTAACTCATGTAGATTTAGTAAGTCAGTGAAAACTAAATCAACACATTAGGTAGTTTTAAATATTTAACTAGATTAATAAGCCTCACTTATAGACTCAAGGGCTAGTTCAGTCTTGAGAATAAGTTGAGAAGGCCTGGAATGGTGAAGTTGATATCTTGTTATTTTAAAATATATTCGATACCGCAACAGATTGCATGTGGAGTCGGGTTTCGTAAGAGGTTACCAGGGTAACCCAAGTGGGGGCCAGAACCTAGGAAGAAACACCAGGGTAACCTATGCAACATTGGGATGACAGTCCACCTATAATAACAATATCCTTGTGAACTTAGTATATTTGATCATTCTATTTTGGAAGCAATGTAACCATTAAGTTAAGTTTGTACTTGTATAGTTTTGTCTTTGGTTTTACTTGTGTCTAGGGTTTGTAGGTTATGTCTAGGGAACCTTTTTACTATCTCCTAGTAGGGGGTGGACCTACGGGTACCACATGGTTGGGTGGAATGTGCACCTTACTCTGTTGGGTCCCCAATTCTTGTTTGTGGCAACGAGTACTTCTTGGATGGAGAGCTCATATCTGGATATATGTACTTTCTTATTTGTATCAGTAAGAACTTTTTATATGTATCACTCCTCAATTGTATTCGAGGAGATACTTTTGTAATATGTAATTGTAATTTTATATGACCTACTTCATTTGGAAAATGAGTATTGTAAATGTTATTTCAAATGCAATGTAAGAAAGAATCTTATTTGTACTCTATATCTTTAATGATGTAATTTTAAATGTTATTCAATGTATGCTTTCAAGTTTATGGAAATTAAAATATATGCAATGTTAAATACTATAGTCATCTATGGGATTTTTAAGTAGTGTGTCATCGCGTATCTTAGGGAATGTTTGCAATTAATAAAGTTAATATTAACAATTTTAAAATTTTTTTATTACACTATCGTAGTTAATGCAACATTCTTTAGGTTACAAGACGGGGCATTACATTATAAATGATATGAAAAACATCAAGTTGGTGAAGTATATATAATACAAAGACATCAATACTCAACACTTGAGTATTTAATTCACAAGGCACACATGTTGATGTGAATATTATTTCACAAAAAATGAGTCATGATTTTAAGTGATTTAATAAGTAATAAAATGTCAACCATTGATATTTGCAAATCTAACGGTTCTAGAGTTATTCTGGAGGTTTGAATTCACAAGTTTAGTGCTTTAAAAATTTGCTTATGGAATGCAACTATAGCCTTCCATCGAACATTTAATTTGCATAATAATATAACTCATAGTTATTGCGAGTGCAATTTTAATTTTATGAGTATATTAATGTTATATTAACTTATTAAATAATATAACTCATAGTTACCAGTCATTAAGTTGCACTGACATCTGGCTTCAGACATAGTACTTTGCTCAGTGGCTCACTTGTGATAAAAAATTATAATATGTTGACACTTGTCTCCATTCTAGACTCTTTATGAAGGAATTTGGGTGTGTCAAAAATTTGTCTTGGAGTAGAATAATCTATAACATTTGTTATTTTTGCTACCCATGCTATGATTTTTTATTGGAATACTAGTTTAATTCGCTAATGAATTTTTTTATTGGTTTGAAATTGGGTTTAGTTCACCAAAAAACTTTTTTATTGGTTTGAAAAAGGTTAAATTCAGCATTGAAAATATATATTTTTGGTTTGAAAATAGGTTTTAATTGCCAACATAAATATATTTTTGGTTTGAAAATAGGTTTAATTCACCCACAAAAATATTTTTTTGGTTTCAAAATAGGTTTAATTCACCAATGAAAATATTTTATCGGTTTGAAAATAGATTTAATTTCCAATGAAAATATTTTATTGGTTTCAAAAAAATTATGCTTTGCTAGGATTTTCTACAGATTTCTAGTGATTACAAAAGATTTTCCAATTGAGATTATTATTTTTCTTTGAAAAAAGAAAAAAAATCACCTATAAGACTATTTTTTTTAGAAGTATACAATATTTTCCTAAGTTTACACCTTTTCTTTGTTGTAGGTTGCAAACTGTGTTTTTCGTTACAATTTTTTCCAGATTTAGGTGTCCCAATGCAAACGAAATTAGTGACAAATGATGAACAAATTGACACTTTTTGAAATGCAATTTTGACTTAATTTTTTAATGTGAATGATTGAAAATACACTAATATGCAAGTACTATGCAAAACCAATGCAATATGAATACAATTTTTTGGATTTTTTCGATTTTAAACAATGTAAAATACAAACTTAAAACCCTAAATGAGATGAAAAATAGTGTAATTTTAACAATCCTAAATGAAATGAAAACTAATGCAATGCAATGCAAACTATTGTAAATCCTAGATCTAGGGTTTTAATGAATTGTAAATCAGAAAATTTATAGTGCAAGAATGTTGAGTTCACCAAAATGAAACGCCAAAAAATAGGTTCACCAAAATGAAAGTGATTAAACATGTGATGTACCCATCTTTCTAATTTCATTAGGAAAAAGAGATCTCCAAAGGTAAAATTGAATTTCAACCCTTAGGTGAGTCAACCTTAATAGAGATCTTGGTGTTTTCCTTATGACAAGATGGGGTAAAATCTACTTGAACAACACTTTAGGGAGAAAAAATAAAAATAGTAAATAAACTCAATTATGCAATGTGAAACTTGAATCATCAATTTAAAGCATAAAACAATAAAAAATAGCCAACTTTCGAAAATATGAGAAAGTTAAATTGACGTGTAACATTCACCAAAAGTTGTTGTTGAGTGTCCTCTTGGGATAGACTTACCCTAGGGTGAATGGGTCTTGCTACAAGGATCTAAAATATGATTTCATAGTCCTTTGCTCCTAGATCTCCACTCCTAATTTCTCTGGACCTCACTGTTGGAAAGTCAGAAATAAATTCTACAAGAAAGATTTTGTGTCTTGAAAACTTTGATGATAACTTTGACAACTTTGCAAAATTGCACTTTTTAAGATCAATCTTTAATTCTTCTTCACATGTAAATTTTCACATACAAAGAAAAGAAAAAAATGTTTGATTTTGATGAATGGAGGTTTTTCTTGGTCAAACCTCATTTTGGTAATTAAACCTTGAAATGAAATGAAACATGAATGGAAAGAATGATGAATGAACAATGCTATGTTACAACTCACCAAACCCTTGAATGACTGCCCTTGGAGGATTGAAGTCTAACACACATCTCTCCAAGGTCTTGATCTTGCATGAAATGGCTTGATTGGATGTTGATCTTGATGCTTGAATTTTGACTTGAATGCTTGAAACCTACATGCAAATAACTTTGACATGATGCTTGAGATCTTGAATGTTGTTGTAGAAGACTAAAAAATCTACTCTTGAACACCTTTAACAATAATTTTTTCTCTTGTGAAAGTTTCCTTCTTGTTAGATGTTTTTAATTGATAAAAATACTATGTATTTATAGGCAATTTTCTAATTTCCTGATAATTAAAATTCAAAAGCCGACAATTGCAACTTGAATTGGGATCATGAAAATATTCCCAAAAACATATTTTAAATTGGGTTCTAGAATCTAAAGGGGACCCATTCACCCTTGTAAATCCAAGACACAATTTTCAAGATATTTAATTTGATGTTTGCAAATGTTTAATATAGGCCCCCCTTTCAGAAAATGGGATTAATTAGGCTTTTAAATGCATAATTGGATCAATTAGAGGCTTAAATAAGTCCAATGAAATTAAGGTACCCAAACATAGTGTGAAAATGTAAAAGTGTACATGTATTTTTCTACACTACACTCATAAAAATAAATAAGTTTTTAAATGCACTCATATAAAGTGCCACAAAACTAAACGTGTGTTCCTTAGGGAGGGAATTTGGAAATTTAGTACTTACATTGAATTATAAAGTATAATGGGGGGTTATGTAGAGCCTTGATTTGACATCATAGTTATGTATCCTCACGATTCTCACCACATGGTGTGTGTTGCCTTGCTTTGCCATTACAACAATGGATCCTTGTGATTCTCACCTCATGTGTGTGTACCTTGATGCACACCTTTTTTTTGTTTTTTTGTACATATTTTTGACCTAAATTTGGGTCTAAATTCCTTGTATACTCCTGTGCCCAATTTCATTTGGTCTGCTTATATCTCTTAGCATTACGTGTGGATTATGAAAGTGTTATGATAATGCTTCTTTCAATGAAGCAATGGAGGAACCTTCTTTTTTGGGGGTTGCATAGACCTTCTATCTTGATCTCTCATATGGGAGATTATTGCAGTGGATTATATTTTCTGAGCTTCTAGTACTTATACATAGAGCACAATAATACACATTTTAGTAGTGTAGACATGTCACTAGTGTATTACTCCAATAATAGTACTATCTATATTTTCAACTTCACAAGCATTTGTGTATTCATGGTTGAGTAGTGTTCATATCTTCAATCATGCAGTGTTTTGTATCTCTTATCTTCATCTACATTTCTTGGAGGTTCATTGATTCCAACAAACACCAATTCATATTCGATAGAGTTTACAACTTATAAATGCTTTAGGAGTTCTTCATCATGCTTTTCCTATCATCATTAAACATCTTTTCAAAAGGTCTTAAACCTTCTCTTTCTCTTTTGGAGAGGAGTTTTGTTCCTAATGGGTTTTCTCCTTTACTCCACTTTATGAGAGACTTTGTACATGGGTACCTAACATGACCTTGTAGCTAAGACCCATTTCTATCTATTACACTTTTGTGATCTCCCCAGGTATCACTTAGGGGGTGTTAAAGTGAATAATTTATCTATTCACTATACTTAAGTGTACCTAGGTTGATGAAGTTATACAACATCTTGTTTAATTGAATGTGCAACCTTTTAGACCTCTAGAGGTTACCAAGTTGTTAAGTAAACCTCATGTACATACATTTTTAGGTTGGAATACTTTCCATCTCACCTTAAAGGTCACTCAACACTTGACATTAAGGTTGATGAATTGGTCAGATTGGTTATTGGTTTGCACATTCCTAATGATCCATAGGTTGACACTTATAAGACACTTGTCTAATCATTTGTGCTACATCATGGGGCACTTTTCAATCCACATGATAGGTGGATGGCCTCTTCATTTCCTATATATGAAAGGTCATATTGTACATTTCAATTAACTCATTTTTCAATCTCTTTGATAATGTGAATTAGGGTAATCATTGTGTGCAAGTTTTTTCTGTGGAAGCACAAGGTTTTTGCTGTTATGATCTTGGATGGAAATCCTAACAAAGTAATCTTTGAGTGGGCTTAGATAAGGAAAAATAATCTCTTTAAAAAACTTCAATAGTATAATGATAGTGAAGATTGCCTTTCCACCATGAAGTTTGATAATTCAATTTGGGTTTGGAGCTAGGAAAATTTGTAGCAACATGACCTATTTCATAGCACCTATGATAATAAAAGGATAGTCCATAATTATTCAAAGATTGAAACTAACTAATAATTAAAAAAATTAAAAATATCTACAAGAAAATATTTTGTGATATCTAAATAAGAAGGATAACATTTTCTATGTTTGTCAAATCTAGATATAAAAAATAATAATGAAAATGTAGAATATGTTTACATACTATTCTAAGAATATGTTTTATAAAATTTCATTACATTGTAACAGGTATATCTAAACCTACTAATGAAGCTTGCATAAACTTTTATAAGCTATTAGGAATTTTGCATAAAACATCTTGTTAGCAATAACTTTAATAGTTGAGAGCATACCCTCTAGGTATAAATGATCCACTACTCTCACTCTTAGCTACTATATGATCAAAAATAATGTCAGAAAATAATTTTTCATTTAATCTTGAGATTGCTTCATCTGTTGCCTCTGCTGTTATAATAGTATAATTTGACGATAGTCTCTAAAACATTGGAAAAGCTTGTGTTAAACTTGCTCAACATTAACTAACCAATAAAATATTGCAAAGGGAAAACATCTAGGTTTTAAAACATAAGGTATAAATCACAACTTTAGTTCAAAAATGAAATTTAACACACTAGCATTTCAAGATGCTTGAATTACTATACTTTTCAATTCTTCTTACTCTTGAAAACCTTCTATACTCTTCAACTAATAACATCCGCATATACTTAAATCTTGAAGATTTTTTAGAGAAGAGAACCCTGATAGTGTTTTCAAATTCAAACAAGAATCCAATAAAAGAATCTCCAATATCTTTAATAGATTCAAGTCCACTTCGATCAGTTTATTTGTAATGGAAATATTGATATATTTAAGGCTAGGACATATCTCTCCACTAATTACCAACCGTGGAAAACATACCCATGTTAAGGATATCATTCCAAGGTTATGCATGCAGCTCTTTGTAGAAGACTCCAAATGAGTTGAACCTCTAGTATGAAGGAAGAGGCAAAGGAAAAAACCAAAAAAGAACAAAGCATAGAGATAAAGTGCAGGAAAATAAAAATATGATTTGAATAATGATTTATATTTCATATTATTCAAAACATATAATATTTGTTGTTATAAAATAAAATATAGAGCTATTGCTCTTTCTTATGCATTCAAAAAATCTAGGAGAATGAACTTTCTTGTTATAGCTATTTTAGCTATTGCAACAACAAAATTTTGACTACTTTTTCAAGCTACTACTACAACAATATTGGTTGATTTTCCTTTACATCACATTTGTAGGTGGGTGCAGAAAGATGGGGGGCCAAAATGTGGCCAACCATCTTTTATTTTTTAAAAATTCATAACACGAACGTGTTATAACATGCTTGCATTATAACTTTAAAAAAAAAACAACATTCAATCATTCTTGTTTCTGCATTTTCCTGTTATGTGCAAGTGTTTTTCTACTCTAAATATGCAAAAACAAACTAAAAATGCAATGTAAAGAAACACAAGACCACTTAAGATTAGCCTAACTTGAACACAAATAAAAGAAAGATAAAACAATTATTATACCTTTTCTTGTGTTGATCTCCCTGGTTGGCCCTTGATTGAAGCTTAGATGTGTGCTCCTTGATGGAAAGATATGATGAAAAAAGGATGCAAAGTAATCTAGATGATATGGAGAATGCAATGAAGGATGTGGGTGTTTTAAGAGATGAATGCAAATGAATGGAATGCAAACTTGAAAATGTACAAAAATGGAGGATATGAGCTAGTGCTTGAATGCAAAAGATGTGCTTGAGTTAGAGAGCTTGATTGCAAAAAATGAGTGTTATGGATGAATGAAATGAGAAGATGAGTCTTTTATATGAAAAGAGAATTCTCTAGAGAATTCAATGGTCAAGATTGAATCATCGAGGGCTATGGTGAGTTGAGGACTCACAAGCCCTCACATCTTTCCATGTGGAGATGAGATGGAAATGAGGACAATGTGAGGTGGAGAGGGTACAAGTGAGGGGGAGGAAGGACAAGCACCTTGGAAGGGGAGAAGATTTCCTCGAAAAGGAACTTCTTGTCCCCAAGTGGGAATGATGTTTACATGTGAATAATTTTAGAATTCCTCACACATCATCATGGGGAAGAGAGAAGTGGTTGGGATAATAAATGTGAATTTTAAATTTACATGATTGGGAATATCTCATGGATTAGACAAAGTTCTCAAAAAGTAGGACTTTGACTCATGTGGGTGATGTGACTTGTCAAAGATCCTCATGGGGAAGAGACATGAATTGAATGAATACATGTCAATTTTAAATTCACATGGGGAAAAGGTCAATGCCAAATGGAGAAAGTGATGGTGAAGGTTGACTTAGAGGACATGCCAAATATGGTATGTGATTAGATTATGGTTGTGCAAATAAATGATTAAGAATAATAATGAAGGATTAGAGACAAGTGGCAAAAGTTGGAGGATGTGACATTAATCCCTAATTAAGGGTGTGGACATCCTAATCATGGATTAAATAGACTAATCTAGATTAGGACAAGATTATGGAGGATGTGACAAGGAGAGAGAAAAATGGAATGTAAAATCGATTTAAATTCAAAAAGGTTAAGTGACTCAATTAAATAAATTGATGTATTTATTTAATTTAGAGAGGAGAGGGGTGAAAGAGTAAAGTATTAATTATAAATTAATACCTTAGGAAACTTAGGCAAAGAGGGGAATATTAATTAAATAAATAAATTTAATTAATATTGATGGAGGATATGAAAATGATGAATTAAAAGAGATGAATTTGACTGTGTGAGAGTGGTCAAATTTGGATGTCTACATTTTCCCCCTCTTCGAAATATTGTTAGAATAATAGTGTTTCAAAGAAAAATAAAATGTAGATGACTTGATAGAGGAAGTGACTAGAACATAATGCCCCATCATGGGAGAGGTTGCGTGAGCTGTCCAAATGAAGGGAAATGGAGGGAGATGCCCTAGTCTCACAAGGAAATGATGGTGATGGAGGAATGGAGGAAAGTGGTAGGGTATGCCCCCTCGAGAGGGTGGATGGGAAAGAAAAAGGGGCCCCAGGTGATTTCTCAACATGAAGAAACATAAAGCATCAATAGATAGAGCACAAAAAACTATGAAGATTGGATTTTGAACGGAGTCAAATGGGCACACAGTGTGCAAATGGCGGCCCGTGGAAGATTGGGGATTAATTAGAGCCTAAAAATGTTAAATAAAAAGTAAAAAATATCCTTACTTAAAAGTAATTTAAAAATGAGGGGAAAGTTAGTTATAGTGATTTTAGAGTTACTATTCCTCATTTGCACACCTAGCAGTTGAAGGAGAGAGAGAGAGAGAGGAGAGGAGAAGGAGGAGCCGAGGAGATAAGGATTTCAAACGACTATAATGATGACATCATCCACCGGGGGGGCGAGGTGTGGGAATTCTACCACTGACACTTGGTTCCACTCCAGGTTAGGTTCAAAATCCTCTTTGTGAGTTTAAGCATTTTTTTATGATAGTTTTAAGTTTTTATGAATTTTCGAATCATGGGTTTTGGGATTAGGGTAGTTTAGAAAAATGGGTTAGAGGCAGAATTGGGATTTTTCCTACTAGGTAGGTAGAATGGCTTGTTAGAGGTAATGGGAAGGGGGGGAAGATTCCACCAATTAGTGGGTAATGTGACCCTGAAAAATAGAAAATGTTCTCAAAAGGGGTGGGAGGGAATGAGGGAAGGGTGGACTTTCCCTAGGATTGGGTAAGTCTTCCCGAGATGAGCCCGTCTAAAAGAAGGATGCCGTCACCTGCAAAAGGGGTAACCTCACCTGAGGACAGGTGGCTATGCCCATGGAGGGGTGGCCCTACCCTAGACAGGGGTAGCCCTGCCTAGCGAGGGGAAACTGTGCCCCACAGGGGGTGGCCCCACCTGACAAGGGGCGATTGCGCCCCATGGGGAGGCCTTGCCTGACAAGGGGCAACCGTGCCCCACAGGGGTTGCCCCACCAGACAAGGGGTAGCTGCACCCCAAGGGGGTAGCCTCACCTAGCAAAGGGTGGCTACACCCCAAGGGGGAGGCCACGCCTAGGCGAGGGTGGCCCTGCTTGGTAAGGGGTAGCCAAGCCCCAAGGGGGCGACCTTGCTCGGGTGGGGGTGACCCTACCTAAGAAGGGGAAGTTGCACCTGGGAGGGGGTGATGACACCCCAAGGAGGGGTAGCCGCACTTGGAAAAAGGGAGCCCTACCTAGGGAGGGGTGAAAGGACTGATAAAAAAAGAAAGAAAAGGGGCAAAAAAATGAAAAATAAGACACATTGGGAAAATTGGGGAAATTTATCCAAAAAAGGGGGGAATAATTAGTTAGAAGATAACCTGGGCCCGGGAAATGAGGGAAATGATGAGATGACTGACATAGTGATGTGATATGGATGCAGAGGTTTGAGAGTTTACGGACACAAGAGAGGTGGTCCAAGATACTTGTTATGCCTTGCATAACCACCCCATTTTATTCTGGAACAAAATGGGCCCCCCTTTGTCTTTTACCTTTGGCCTTTGTTTTTTTTTTCCTTAGGTGTTTCTTTTTAAAGTTTTTTTAGAGGTAGAACTGGAACCAATACCGGACTTGGAAATTCCTTCCAGCTGGTCTTGTTCTGTTCCCAGTTTTGGTTCCAGTTCTGACTGTTCTTTGTCTTCTTCCTTTGTTCTTTCTTAGAGTCGAGTCTAGGTCCGATTCAGAATGTTGAACTTTTTCAAGTTCCTCATTCAGATCACATCCTAGGTCCAACCCTGCCCTTTTCCTCTCTCTTTGATTGGTCTTTGTCAATTTTTGTCTCCTGTGCCTTGGCTATTTTTGGCCCTGCGCATGTCTTTTTTTCCTATTGTTTTTGGCGGGCTCGGACCTGGAGCAGATTCTGAACTTGGAATCCCTTCTAGGTTGTGTTTCTTTTCCTTCCCTGATCCCGATTCTACCTTATCCATTTTGTTCTGATCCCCATTCTACTAGGATTTTCCCATTTTTTCCCCTCGTCCCAATCCTAACTTATTTCCGCCTCCGCCAGCTTTAAGGAGGGTGGTGTGTTTTCATTTCAATGATGATTTTGATTAATTGACTACTGTTTGTATGATCTTTACTATGCCTTTCTTTGTCAAATGCAGGATTAAATCACATATTGGATGATATTTATCAAGGGAGCTTAGTTGGGGTGCATTCTTCAATCCAGTCGATCATGAAAATTAGTTAAGGTAAAAGTTGGAAAGACTTTTCTAGACTCTTACCCACTGGTGGCTCAGCTCTGACTGTTCGAAATCAAAAGAACCAGAATACTCCCCATTGTGGATCTTATTGGCGTAGGGTTATCATGGTCTCCTTGACCCATGGTTTGTTTGGTTCAAGTCTGCATTTATGTTGCCTATTGGCAAGACCCTAGAATGTCACAACGATCATAAATCATATGCAAGATCCATCGGCAAGACAAGGGTCATCGTCCTGATGACATGAATTTCCTATCGGCATGAGGGGTTTCCTTTGGAGAGAAGTCTCGGTGAGATCTTTGGGTCTCACCGAACGGCGAAAAAAGGCATGTACTATTGGCAGATGTTCTCTTTTCACCGAGATGTCTCAGTGAATCCCCAAGGTCTCACTGACTACCCCACCACTAGCAAACACTTCGGTAGGAGTCATCTTCATCAGCGTATGGTCTTGGTGAAGTCTCCATGTCATGCCAACCGCTATCAAGAGGTGATCCCTTTGGGATAAGGTGTTATCTTCGTCAAGATGTTTCAGTGATTTTTCGAAGTCTCCCTTCGGCGTGAGTTGTTCCCTTCGGTATGTGCTCTCACCGGACACTGGGAGTCTTGATGATGGGGAAGGGTCTGCATATCAGTAAAGCAGCATAGTGTCACCCAGAGGTCTAGCTGAATGGTGGATGTCTCACTAAAACAAGGGGTTGGTAAGACTCTGAAGGAAACAAGGGGGATTGCTATATACTCTCGCCAAACAAGAAAGGTCTGAGTGACACAAAGGAACTTCAGTGAGAGAATTGGTGTGTCACGACGACAAAAGGGTGAACTAGTAAAGCTTTCACCAATATATCAGGTATCTATGGGACATCTTCTTGACAAAGGGATGTTATAGTGAAGCGCATGCAACAATGGAACCCCTCTCGGTGTGACTACATCAAATGTCTCCCTGAAATGGAAAATATTCTAAGGATGATACTTTCGGTAAGAGGTCTGCCCGAAATGAAAGGTCTTACTGAAGGATCAATCTTCGGTATGACATAAGGAGCTCGCTAAGAGGTCTAAGCGAAGAAAGTAGGTCTCACCGACATAGAGTGAAGCAGCATCAGCAAAGGGTCATGCTTTCACCACAAGGTCTTGGCAAAGATCGAAGGTCACATCGAAACAGAAAGGCTGGGGCTCGAGGAGGACAGGAAGAGGTCGGGAAGACTTTGAGCAAATGAAAAACTTTGTTGTAGCGTCACAACGATATTGGATGGTCTCACTGACACAAGGAAGCTCACCCAAAGATTTGACCTTCGGCGAAACATCTCACCGACTTACCAGTGTCACACTGAAAGAATGAAGTCAACCTGCCATAGGATAAGGAGGATATTGGGGAGGCTCCAAAGGAAAAGGAGGACTTCGCCATGTGGTCTTGTCGATATGCTAAAGTCTTGCCGATAGCGGTAGGTTCACAAATGAAAAATAGATATCAGTATAACCATGGGGGATTGCCATGACCTTGGGCCAATTAAGGGGTCTTCCTGAAAGGAAAAAGAACTCTGAACTAGAGTGGGGGATACCATCGCTGTGACGTCTTGCCAACGAGGTGAGGTCTCGGCAATAGGAAAATGAGCTCGATGTGACTTGTGAAGCCTGCCGAGATGTCTCATAGATTGACACAGGCTATGTCGATGCCTGTTGTAAGACGAAAATCACATCGAGGAGACACCAATGGTGTCTCACCGACCTGCAATTTAGGTCAAACCACTCTTCACTGCTCAAAATTCGGCATGGTAGCTGATCGTCCAATTAGAGGGAGCTGAGAGGGACCTTTGACTGATTGACTGCCCCTACAGAGGGGACTAACAAAGTGCGACCAGATGGATTATTTCTAAGAATAGTTGATGAATCTGCTCAGGTGACGGTAAAAAGATCTAAGGAGGCCCGCTGGTGTTTTCAGAAGATAGTCAATGAGTAGAGGACTCCAGAACAGAAGGGAGGCCGAGGAGTAAAGAGAAAACCATGACTCACAAAGATAGTTGTGGTGACTATTGACAGAGGTAGATCAATATTAATGAAGATATTATGAGCATTCAAGGTGACCCCCAACAGAGCTCAAAGAATGGACATGGAGATAGGAGAGTAAATGCTACAGATGCAAAAGATCTAAGGTGATCCCCGAAGCAACCTTCCAACAATATGGACAGCAGGGCTTCACAATGAATGCAGTTTTGACTTTCCTCAGAAAGATCTGAGGGCCGAATCTCCTACAGTCTACAGATATTTTGTAAACCCTAGTGTAGGAGGACAATGCATTCTTTTTGATGCATTCGGTATATAAGGTAGGTTGGCCTCTTTGTAAAGGGTTAGAACAAGTAGGATGAGAACTTCTGGTTAGTAGTCAGTAGAATAGGAATAGAGGGGATAGAAGTTGATCCTAATTATTTGTAATAGGACCTTCTTTTGTCTTCTTGGAGTAGGAGTTAGATTCAAAATAGACTAATGTATCTTTCAGTTTTCTTAGTGTAAATGGAAACAATTTGAAATCATAGATTTTATGTACACTAGTGATTGTGCCAGCTTTGTAAATGTTGCTTATCTGTTTTATGAACAGTAGAAGCAACCAGATCTTAATCTACTTCATGTTATGTTATAGAATGGTGTTTGTCTTGAGTCAATCATCTAATTTGAAAGCTTTCAAGGAATGAGTTTGATTTTATGTTTTGTTCAAATGGTGACTTTCAATCTGCTGTTGAAATCAACACTGTGAATGAATGAAACTATGTGTTAGTCACAAGTTAATTTTGTTCTACAGTTTTAGTTGGGAATTCCTTGGTAGGTGACAAGTCTAGTTAATTCGGATGAAATATCATTCTTTTCTGTTCCAAAGCCCTGATCCATCTTTTTCTGTTTATTTAAAACCCCAGTTAAAGTAGGTTTAAGTTTATGTCTAACCCACAACAATCCAAAAGCTCAACACCAGCAAGCCCCTTGAATATTAATGTCACATTGACCACTAAGGGACATTAGCATAGTTGAGAACCAACTACAAAGACCTTGGGAGCTAAGGTATCCATGTGATCATCTTTCTCTTTCAGGAGAAATAGAGTAGCAATATTCTATTTGCATTGTTGTGGTACCAAAATTGCCATCAACAATACTATAGGTGATAATTAGAGTGATGAATGGAGCGGATCATGAGGTCTTGTCATGAGCGGGATTACTACACCTGACAGGTTATCCAACGGTTAGAGCTCATCAAGTGATGCTAACAATGCTCATAGAGTGATGGGATTCTTTGACATTGACATTCCATCTCTTGACTGGGGAGATGATTGTGACCCTAGAGGATGTATGGTGGATACCAAGGCTTCCTATAGCAGGGCACTTGGTGACTGTGACAATGTTAGTGGGGGAGGAGCTGGATCGTATGATGTTTGTGTTGTTTAGACAAGATGACTTCCCTGTTCAGAAGAGGGGGTTGGATGTGGATCGATGCTTGGTAGTGGGGGTGCCACCACTACCAATCTATCTTTGCAGGTTGATCAATGGCTTGCTAATACTATATTGGAGCAGGCATTTCTATAGCTTGGGTTATATGGAGGTAATTTGACATATTATTAAGGGGAGAGATGGGGAGTTTGCATGGGGGCCATGTGTACTAGCACAGTTGTATAAAGATATGCATGTGATGTGCTATCGAGGGGGCCTTAGCTTGACATAGGTGACTCTACTATATGTATGGGCCTAGGAGCACATTAGTGTGGCTAGGCTAGGAGTGGTGAGAGCAGGTACAAAGGATGAGACCACCAATAGCATGGTGGTACGGGGCAGAGTATGACTAGGTGTTTCATTATGAGGGCTTTGGGGATCTAGACAAATGGAGGAGGACACTAGATGACCTACATGAGGAGCACATAGTATAGAGGCTGTACATGATGTAGCTATTTTCTAGGTGGAGGGGGAGTGAGGTGAGATACAAAGGCTAATTCTATACCAGATGCTACATAGTCAGGAGGGAGCCTCATATAATAGAGGCAGACAGGCTAGACAGGGTCACTAGATAGTTTGGGATATCAAAGGATATTCCCCCTGGACCAGAGAGTTTCAAGCGGATCTCACGAGAGTGACCATGGGGAGAGCCAATTACACCCAAGTTCACAAAGGAGCAGTGGGAGACATTGTAGCTAGTACCCTACTTGGGTAGGACCGGAGGGGAAGTAGAGGCAGGAGTGATGCATCAATATGTTGGGTGGTATATCAATCATCAGTGGCACAAGATTACGCTAGAGGAGCCCATTATAGAGGCACTAGGTTTTGGACCAAAGGATGAGTTGGGGCTAGCAATATAGAGGAAAGTGAGGGGGAGAGCCCAATAGAGGAGGGGTCAGGAGTTGGTTAAGGCGGTAGGACAACAGGAGATATGATAAGAGGATGCAGGGACCACAAGATAGCTGGTGAGGGCGGTGAGGAGGAGAAGACAATAGAGGAGGGAGTAGGTGGTGATTGAGCGGGAGAGAGAGGAGCTCGATGTGGAAATGATGGATGAGAGGGATGAGCCCGAGGTGGAGGCGGGGGCCACAGGATAATAGATCAGGGCGGGGAGGAGGAGACAACCAAGGAGAGCTCGGGTGGAGAGCATGGTTGAGTAGGAGTGCGATGTGCTAGAGATGGAGATGAGGGATGGGAGAGATGAGTCCGAGGTGGAGGTGGGGGCCGCATGACAACATATGAGGGTGGGGAGGAGGAGGAGACAATAGAGGAGAGTTGAGGTGGAGATCAGGGCTATGTAGGAGCGCAATGAGCCAGAGATGGAGATGAGGAATGAGAGAGATGAGCCTAAGGTGGAGGTGGGGGCTGTAGGACAATAGATGAGGGTGGGTGTTGGAATAGCGACTATATACATGATGAGATCCCTCTCCACCACTAGTACATGCTTTTGGTGTGATGTAAAATTCTACATGGTATCAGAGCGTAGGTCATCGGTTCAAGTCCCTTGAGCCCTCGACCCTTTGTCCATGTAAGCTCGGCTTATCGACGTTGTACATAGTGGGTACAAATTCCTTGGTGTGATGGAAAATTCTATAGCGGGGAAGAGGAGACAATAGAGGAGAGCCCCGGTGGAGATTGGGGCCAAGTAGGAGCACAAGCCACATGAGGATGTTATGGAGGTGGATGTTCTCGTGGTGGAGCCATTAGTGGTGATACCATATGTACCACCTGAGGACCTTGTCGTATTGTTGAGGGGGGCCTAGGTGAGGCTACAGATGACAAAGCCGAGGCTGAAAGTTGCAAAGGCTGAGGTGTGCAGACTTGAGGCTGAGGGGACTAGGCTACAGGAAGATGTAGCTAGGTTACAGGTAGAGGGATAGAGGGATTATGGATTCATTTTTGACCACTTATTCTCACATCTTTAGGATGTGGAGAGGGAGAGAGATGGCTTGTGAGTAGAGGTGTAGATAGGACACGATGAGATAGCTGGGGTGAGTTGGGATAGAGACAGACTATAGGTGGAGATGAGTATAGTACAGGCCAGGGGACAACAAAAGCCCAAAGGAGCAGTAGATGAGGTATCAGTAGAGGGTTGTCAGTAGGTAGAGAGGGAGATGGAGGAGTTGATGGTACAAGTGACAGGGCTACTAAGGGAGAGGGCTAAGTTGAGGTTGGAGCGAGATAGGCTGAGGGAGCTAGAGGAATTCTAGGATAGGGTGGTGGTAGTAGAGGTAGCACTTGGGGATACGAGATCAATACTAGTGAGGGCAGAGGCAACAGAGGCCCAGTCAGAGACTTTACAGAGAGAGATAAACACAACACAGACAGAGGTACAAGCCCTCCAAGGTGAGAGAGATATAGCTACAACATAGATATAGACCTTATGGCATGAGAGGGATATAGCATAGGCACATGAAGAGGCTATGCAGGGATAGAGGGATACTACACAGATATAGACATAGGTTATGCAGGGAGAGAGGGATGTGGCACAAATACAAATGCTGGTTATATAGTGAGAGAGGGATGCTACATGGATACAAATGTAGGTTATGCAGGGTGGTAGCGGTGAGATAGGGAGAGAGGTAT
The DNA here is from genome assembly GCA_007258455.2 of Sequoia sempervirens. Taxonomy (NCBI): domain Eukaryota; kingdom Viridiplantae; phylum Streptophyta; class Pinopsida; order Cupressales; family Cupressaceae; genus Sequoia; species Sequoia sempervirens. The sequence continues at coordinate 285,234,799 of VDFB02058242.1, read as the reverse complement.
AAACAATACAAAGAGAGACGGATTCCACAAATGCATGAGCATGGGTTGCGGAGGAGGATAGAGATACAGTGAGAGATCGGCTATAGGCAAAGATCGATTAGCTGTGGTTGGCCCAGGAGGTGTGGGTGTGGGAGAGTAGAGTCATTTGTGGAGATCAAGACAGATATAGACTTGAGTGGAATGTAGCTTGGTATCAGGCCACTGAGCAAGATGAGCATATGAGGGAGGTGATCTTCTGGATGTGTGCTTATCAACAAGTGGTTCTAGATCTGACACAACGCACATTTCACTATGTCTATCAAGTAACCCCTCCTCACAGAGGACCGGTGCTCCTCAGATGCCCATGCCATCCCAGTCACTGGGACATGAACCCGAGGATACAATGACTATCAAGTGACCCCTCCTCATAGAGGACCGGTGCCAAACTCTCCATAGAGGTCAGACATGGGTAGCTCATTCAGTAGATGATAGGATACCGGTTTTTTGACAGGTGCAGGGTGGATGGGCAGTACAAAGTAGCAGGGGTGACATTAGAGTTAGGGCCTTGTACTTGTAGTTTATTTTATGATTATGATGTATACGATGGACATGTATTTTGATGGTATTGATGGAAATTATGATGGACTATGTGATGGAGATTTGATTTTTATTTTCATATGATATGCAACAACCCTTATTGACACCATGTTATGCGTATGATAGATGATGTTATTTATGCATATGTGTATGTTTACGATTTTATTATGGATGACCATGATGATGTAATCTATGTACATGTTTATGTATGTTGATGCTTATATGGATGAGATATATGTTATTTATGATGAATAATGTTTATAATGCAGGATGTGATGTATGATTTATGACTTTATCTATTATGGCTATGGACCTAACAATTTTTGATACAGGTGACAATGTATATGATGTGTTAATGGTATAAACTATTATGGAAATGAATGGATATTAAAATGAATCTATGATGCTTAGAATAACCATACATGATTAATCTAAACAACTTAATGTGAGATGATAATGCACACGGGATAAAATGAAATGTACCTATAATGTAATATGAGATGCAATGTGGATGGTAAATGGACTTTATTTGTGATCATGCTTGCTTTAGCTTATAAAATGAAATGCAACATGAACATAAGTGTCAATAAGGACTTGTGTGGTAATGAGGGTAGATGATAGGCGTAGGTACTTTCCCTGTATCATTATAAAATTAAGGGAAGATGGGTGTGAAACTACACCTGTCAAGAACAATTAGTATCTTGAGGAGAATGGGAGATGGAATGTGAATATTTGCATAACCAAAATACAACCAAAATCATAGTTCATATGATAGATATGAATGCAATGCAACAAAATTGACCATGAAATGCAATCCTAATATGATTTGCCATCTTCAAAGTAGTAATTTTTGCTATAGCATAAGACACCAGGTACCATGGTATGTGAAACCAAGGCACATTAGCATCTAATGTAGAAAACAAACACAACAGACAAGAAGGCTATCCCAAAACCCCAAAGTGATGAAGACTTTGGTTGATCCAAGCATTGGCATAACCACAAGCACAAAGGGATTCCCTAGCATAACACAATATCCCAAGGATCTTGGTGTGTACTATGTGGGATAGCCCAATAAACAAAAATAAGCAAAAAAAGAAAAATATGTGCCTATGTTAACCAATCAAAACACACCATAATATGATAGATCATGGTGACCATGACAAGTTGTGATAGGGAGCTCAAATGATAAACAAAATAAAAAAGCATCAAAATATTACAATTAATTTCAAACATCTTTTTCCATAGGATCAAGAGGATGGATGGTGTTGATGAGGTATGTTAGGAAGGATACATCCTGTTGAGACCAAAGATGGAAACTAAACTAAGATGACCCATATGATGTAGGATATTCGACACCAATCAAATCTCCCAATACTAGAGGATCCCATTTGTTAAGAACCGGCTAGATATAGACACACTTGATGACACAAGACAAGAAACAAGACAAAAGACACAAGACTGACACACCCTACAGACCTAGGGGCTCAAAGGCTGATCATAGACTAGCCTTTCCTATGTGAAAGCACAAAGCCCTTGTAGTTCAAGAAAATACCGGATAAAGGTAGGAAGAGGAAAATAGAGACCGATGATGGATGATGAAAGAAACGACAGACAAATTCCCCAAGGGAGGATTAAATGATCAACCTTGCCTATATGAAAGCGTAGGGGAAATGTAGTTTGGAAAATACAAACAACAAAAGAAAAAGGATCGACATGAAAAAACGATGAAGGAAAAATGAAAGACAAGTGACGATGACCAACATGATGGAGGACTCAAGATGACGACGGGAAACTGACATAAGCTAAAAGCTTAGGATTGCAGATAGCTGATGTAGATCGTCCAATGATCAATCAAAACATACCAAATGACTGAGGATAGGATGTAGATGAAGTGATAAGATAGGATAAGATGTTAGGATTGGATGTGAGGATAGGATTAATGGAGACAAGTGGTAACTAGGACACTAGGTAGATAATGATTAAGCTCTCTACGGATGGTGCTTGTTACCAGGATTTCACCAACCGTACTTATCCAAGGTGCCACCAAGGGTGGTTTTCACCATAGGAAAAATTATTTCTCTTTACTATTTTTGGATTTTTTTGATTTTTGGCAGGATAGGAGGACCCAACTAATTTAAGTATAAAACCTTTTCAGGTGCATGATGTTGATAGGCTCTTCAAGGGGATCCCCTTTAGGTGTGGAAAGGCGGTATGCCCCATATCCATACTTTTTTGTGATAACATAAGGACCCAACCAATTAGGCTTGAACTTTCCCTTCTTGTCTCGATCCTGCTAGGTAGACTGATTCTCCTCAAGAAATAGATCTCCAACATTGAATTGACGGGGACAAACCTTCTTATTGTAACTGTGCTTAAGATGATTCTGATATGCTTGAAGATGATTATATGCTTTGATCCTCTTTTCATCTAGGAGTTCTAACTGAGCTAGGTGAGCAACCCATGTGTCATCTTCAGTGATGAGATTCTTTAAGGATATTCTCAGTGAGGGGATCTCAACCTCAATCGGCAAGATGGCTTCGACACCTTAAAATAAGGAATATGGAGTGGCATTAGTGGGAGTGTAGATGGATGTGCGATAAGCCCAAAGGGTGGGGTGGATGTGGCTGTGCCAATCTCGACCAGTACTATTGACAACCTTTTTCAAGATTTTAATTAGAGTTTTGTTAGTGGCTTCCACCTGTCCATTACCTTGAGGGTAATATGGCGTAAACCACTGATGTTGGGTATGAAACGTGTCACACACATGCTTTACAGCATGTGGCAATGATAATGAAGGTGTGGCCATCAGAGGATGGGGGATATATCTTGCTAACTAAGTCAAAACCCCACTGAGAAAAAGGCCATGGTGTTACAATGGGTTGCAGATCTTGAGCGAGAGCATGTATTAGGTCTGCATGTTGCTAGAAAGGTAATAATTTATTCACAAATTCACAAGAGTCATGCTCCAGTGTGGGCCAATAGTAACCAACCCAGAGAATTTTCTTAGCTAAGGCCATGTCGTTTGAGTGGGCTCCACAAACACCACTATGCACTTCCTTTAACATAGTGTGAGCTTTGGTCTCATTTAGATAGTGAAAAAGAGTTCCATCATATCCATGACAATAAAGAGTATCACCTACGATGGTGTAATGAGATGTACATTGGATAAATGACTTGCATTGGTTGTGGGTAAGGTCAATGGGTAGGATGTTGTCGTGAAGATAGACATAAATATCATGGTACCATGGGGATGTAGGACCTACAATTTCACACACCATCTCATTCTTAGGGATGTCATATGTAGGGATTAAGACTTGCTCAATTAGAAACTTAGTCTATTTGATCCTTGGGCATGTTAATTAAAGAGCCAATTCTAGCCATCGCATCAACAATTTTTTTTTGTACATTGGGGATCTGGTCAAAATGAAGAGAGATGAAATACTTCTTAAAGTCATCAACCATGCATTTATAAGGTAATAGCTTCTCATATTTTGTTAGAAACTCATAATTGACCTACTTGATGACTAATTGCAAATCATTAAATACTCTCAAGTGAGTGATATTCCATTTGATTGTGATTCTAAGGCTAGTAAGAAGATCTTTGTATTCAGCTATATTGTTTGTGCATGGAAAAGCCAATCTAAATGACTTTGGGATATAATCACCTTGGGAGGTGACAAACAAGATTCCTGCTCCCAATCCATTATGTGTGTATGACCCATTAAAGTATAATGTCCATGTGGTTGCTTCTGCTAGTGTAAAGACCTCTTCATCAAGAAATTATGTTACCAGAGGGTGTGTAGCAACCAGGGGAGCATCTACTAACTGATTTGCTATCACCTACCCCTTAATAGCTCTGCAATCCACATACTCTATGTAAAAATTCACTCAACAACATGACCCATTTAACCATATGACCAATCAAAGTTGTTCTGGAGAGCAAGTACTTAAGCAGGTCAACTTTTGATATTAACTTTACTGGATGACTGAGCATGTAATGTCTAAGCTTTTATGAACATACAACTATAGCTAAGAAGGCTTTCTCCATTCAAGAATAGTTGAGTTCATAGCCGACTAAGGTTCAACTAATATAGTAAATCACTCACTCTTTAGATGACTCATCATGCTGTGCCAACAATGCCCCCAGTGCCACTGAAGTAGCTGAAATGTACAATAAGAGTGGCTTCCCTGGGGTTGGAGGCATAAGGATGAGAGGATGATCAAAATATTCCTTATTCTTGTTAAATACTTGCTGACACATGGGATCCCACTTGAAAGATGTATTCTTTTTCAGGAGGTGCATGAATGGTTGGCACTTGTTAGCTAACTGCGTTATGAAATTTCTGATGGATTGCAACTTACCCTGGAGACTCCTTAACTATTTCAAATTGTGAGGTGGGGGCATGTACATAATTGCTTTTACCTTTGCTGGATCCATTTCTATACCTTTCCTGGAGACAATGAATCCCAACAACTTTCCTGACGTAACCCCGAACACACACTTTTTCAAATTCAAGCACAACTTGTAGTGTTCCAATCGCTCAAAGATATTCTTTAGGACTCCAAGGTGTTCTGCTCTGGTTCTTGATTTCACTAACAAATCATCAACATAGTCTTCCATGATGATGTGGATAAGATCGTGAAAAATGACTGTCATTGTGCATTCATAGGTTTCCCCTACGTTCTTAAGACTGAAGGGCATAACATTATAATAGAATGTACTCCAAGGTGTGGTAAAGTCTATTTTATGTTGATCTTCAGGTGCAATTCTAATATGATTGTATCCAGAAAAGCCATCCATGAGGGATAGCATCTTGTGTCTTGTAGTTAAATCAACTAACATGTCAATGTTTGGCAAGGGGAAATCATCCTTGGGATACGATTTGTTGAGGTGTCTGATATCTATACAGACCCTAACATTACCATTGGGCTTGGCTATTGGCATGATGTTGGAGATCCACTTAGAGTAGTCAATGGGTCTTATAAATTTGGCCTCTAACAACTTCTCCAATTCCTTCTTGACCATTAGAGAAATTTTCGGATACATTTTGTGAAGCTTCTGCTTAACCGGTTTTGCATTAGGAGGCACATATAGGTGGTGTACAACCAAAGTAGGATCTAATCTAGGCATGTTTGAATATGCCCATGCAAAATTGATTTTTCCTTCCTTGAGAAGCTTAACAATGTTAGAGTATTCTTCCTCTAAGAGGGCTTTGGCTACATATGCAATTTTAGGATCCTCTCCAGTTCCCAAATTTACCTATTGTGTTTCCTCGATAAGAATGGATGATTGTTTAGACAACTCTATTCCCACAAGGGGAAGATGGACGTCCCCATATTCCATCACCTCATTGAGGTTTTCACTATTAGATATGTCCTTTATTTTGACTTTTTCTTAGTCAAGAAGTACCTCAAGGAGGTTTTCACTAGGTTACACTTTTTGATTTTTCTTGTTCTTATTTTTGTGACTGGGGTGTTCATCTTCCCCCAATCCCATGATATGTACATATGTATCCACTAAGGGAAGTGATTTCATCGGTGTGCTATCACGTAGATCCCAGTCTATGAGTTTGAGATGGAAAAGGGAAAGGCTAATGGTGCAAACAGATAGGCATTCAAACATGGAGGAAAGGTCGACGTGATCTACATCATAATACACATGTATGATACACTCTTCTTCTAGTATATCTTCCAAAATACCATCATCTAGACTAATGTTCTTAGAAGTACTAGTTGATGTTGCAGGATGTATAGAAGTATCAATTAGTTGCTTCCTTCCTAGCTCTTCTGGACCAATACCTCCCCCCTAAAAATTATATTTCTCAACGTAACTTAGATGACCAAGGATACATCTCTTGAAAATATTCCTTTGGGGGTGGAGTAGGCTCAGGTTTTTCATGATATATCCACTAGCTTATATCATCTTCATGTGTATCTTGAGGTAACATGGGAGATACATAAGTGTTGGTTCCCACATTTTTAGATCTCAGGGTGACTGTCTTTTTTTTTTCCTTCAGTGAAAACTCAGAGGGCTGACTGTACATATGTGGTGAGGATGGCACAATTGCCACATTCAAAATAGTATACATCTCATACTCACCACATCCCTTGTCAATGATCTGAACCTTGGTGATGGGGGGATCAGATGTAGATGATGGAGTGGATGAGGTGGTGGATAATGGATTGGATGAGGATGCTTTCGGTGGTCCCATTTCCACTCCTAGGTAATAATGGGAATGAGGGAAAGAAGCTTTGAGTGCACGATAGTATTCAAATGGCTGGGGATCAACTTTTATCATAACTTCATTCCCATTGAATGGGAACTTCAAGAATTTATGATAGGTGGATGGGACAACTTGCATGGCATCGATCCATGGTCGGCGAAGAAGAAGGTTGTAGGGGAGGTCCAGATCAAGGATGTGGCAAGTGGTGTATTGTATAATGGGGCCAACTTGAATTGGAAGATCAATAACCCCTTCAGAGTCTCTTTCTACATTATCATAAGCCTTTATAGTGATAATCTGATTGCTTAGATCAGCATGGGTATATCCTACCAGCTTTATGAATTTTAAGGTGCAGAGATTGAGAGCATAGCCATTATTTATCAAGACCCTTTTTACTTTATGTCAGTCAAAAAGAACCTCCATATGGAGGGGTTGATTGTGACTGGAGTTGATGGAAGGCATGTTGTTTTGGCTGAAACCTAGCTAGTAGGTTGATGAAAGGTATCCCACTAGAGCTTGAAACTGTGTGGGGTCGATGTCATTAGGGACATGGGAATCCTGTAAAGCTTTAGTTAAGATTTCTTGATGGACATGAGAAGACTTTAGCAAATCTAAATTAGATATTTGCACTATAGTCTTTCCCAAGTGATCAAGGATGTTGTACTAAGAGCTCACAGGGGGTGATGGGGCTAACATGGAGGCTCCGGGAATAGTGATGTAAGTGTGGCAGGTTGTGCAACACATTGGGGGTCTTTTCCTTTTCTATGTATCGTAGAAACAAGTGGTTTTTCCTGGAGAATATGCATAATGAGACCCTCATAGTTGAAAGAGACATTCTTGTAAGTGATATTATTAGTGTTGTTGTCCTGGTTGTTATTGTTACTAGGTCCAAGATTTGCGTTGGATGTGCTAGGACCTTGGTTATTCTTTAGGAAAGCGTTTTGATATATTTACAACTGAGCATTGGATGACAAGGCCTGGTTGGCATCCACATGGATATATCCTTGATCTATAAGATCTTGGACATATGTTTTTTAGAACTTGAAATTTGTTTGTGGAATGACCTTTAATCTTGTGAAAATCACAATACTCATTTTATTTGTACTAGGCAGGTTTAGGATTAGACTCATCAAAAGGTTTAGTCACATGATATGTGACTGAGTAATTGACCTACAACAACCTATTCAAGACAATGCTCAAGGGTTCTCCTAGCTGAGTGAATTGATGCTTACCATTCCCTTGATTGTTTTGGTTGGACTGACAAGGTGCCCTATATGGCATGTATATGGCATTGGGCATGGATTGTTATTGCTTCTGGGAGGTATTGGCCACTTGAACATGTTTGGTATTGGTGACACCATCATTGACCACATTCTTGTTCTTATTCCAGTAATGGGATTTGTCATCGGATGACTTGTCCTTATCTGAGTTATACAATTTAATTTTCCCTTTGGGCGACAAGAACTCTCTCAATGATGGGACCTTTTTCGATAACCTCTACAAAAGTAGTGATGCAATGGAGATTAAGAGCATGTGCCATTTTAGGATGAGCATTGGCCACAAAGAGGGTTACCATTTATTTCTTGTTGGGAGGGGATTTCATTTGGCTAGCTACTGCTTCCAACCTTTGTAGGTATTTAGTGAAAGTTTCTTCATTACATTGCTTCTCCTTCAAGAGGTTTAAAGTCTCAATGTCTTTCTCAAAATTAAAGGATAAATGTTTAACAAATTGTTTAGAAAGGTCAACGAAGGAAGAAACTGTCCTCTTCTTGAGACCCATAAACCAATCTAAGGTCGGCCCTCGTAAGCTTTTGGGGAATAGGCGCAGGAGATAATTTTCATTATGTTGGAAATCCTGACATTGTGCATAGAATTCCTTCAGATGAGCCTTTGGATCTTTAGTTCTTGTATACTTGTCAAACTTGGGTATCTCAAAATGTTTTGGAAAGGAGACAAGTGAAATTGAAGAATCAAATGGATAGGGACAAATCTCTTCAAACTTAAAAGATTTTTTAGATGTCCCTACTTGTAGGTCTTTTAATGCAGCTTTGAGCTCCTCCAAATCTTTATTCGTAGGTGGAGTTGGATCAGACACATTGGGTTGATTATATGGTGGATATTGCTGATATGATGAAGATCAGGTGGAAGTATTTTGATCATAAGCCAACGAAGGCGTAGGTGTTTGGTGATATTGATTAGTGTATGTGAGTTGTGGTTGCGGATTGACGTAAAGTGGATAGGAGGATGATGGATTTTGATAATATGCAGTGGAAGCTACTTGTTGATAAGGTGGCTGCTGCTGATAATATGAAGTGGATGTGGCACCCTACAGATATTGGTATTATGAGGACATCGAAACATCTTGTTGTGATGATGGTTGTTGATAGTAGGAGGTGGATGAAGCACCCTATTGATGGGGTGGTTGTTGCTAGGTGTAGTATGGATTGGATTGGTAATTATATGCAACGTTTGGCTGTTGTGTGGCATATGGTGGTGGTTGTGGATTAGATGACTGTTGATATCAATTTCTGTGTGTTTGTGGAGGATCAGTGTAAAGTGGTGCTTGAGTCCATGGTGGATTCTGAGAGGCCACATGGATATTCAGATTAGGATTAGATGTAGCAGCATAAGTGGTGTATGTGATAGATGGATGGTAGAGATATTGTGTGAGAGGATTGCACTGTGTTTTCCTAGGAATGTGTGTGTGTGGTTGGAAAGATGGGATGTGCTATTGTTGTGGGATTGCCACAAAGGCACCATGAGGTGGTTGTTGAGGGTGTGATAAGTTTACATTTTCTGATAAGGAGGCTATGTAGGAATGACGGTATGCTGTTGTGGGATCAAAACATTTTGTTGTGGAATGTTTTGTTGCAGAATTGAAATGTTCTATTGTAGGGGTTGTTGATGATGTTGTTGCAAGGGGATGGAGACAATAGCAATATGTTGTGTTGGTGCTTGCAAGGGGATAGTTGCATGCTACGTTTGTGCCTACAAAGGAGTGGATTGATGAGGATTAATGGGAGGCTATTGGAACACATGAGTGTTACTGTGAGGTGGTAGTAGGAGATTACCTATGGGTACATATCCCAGTGGTGGAATTAATGCAAGAAAGGGATTGCCCCCAGTGTGGATGGGTGGATGACAATGATGTTGAGGTGGGAGTGGTGGAGTAGATGGAATGTTCTATGGCATGCCATAGGCATAGGGATCATTAGGATCATGTGGTGTCGTAGAGGCTATAGATGGGAGGTGAGGATAATTGGCCACTTGATGTATCACGACATTTTTGAATTCAAGATGATACTAGTTCTCTATAGGTGGACCCTTAATAAAATATGAATTTCCTAGAATGTTTTGTGAAGTTTGAGGGTCTTGAGGCACTAGAGGGGTTTGGGTGTTGGTGTACTGTGACATGTCAAAATCAGGTGGTGGTTTGACTCCCTTCATGATTAGAGTGGTAGAAATCTTATCCCCACGCTCATTGAGGAGGCAAATCTATCATCTGAATGTTAGCAAGATTGCTTAGGTATTCATCAATAGTGTCTTCAGGCTGATTGACCATGTTCTTGTCACCAGGAAATGAAGTATTTTGAACGTCGGTGTTAGACTGTGACAAAGAACTGTTATGGGTATCTTGAGAGATGTTCAGCTAGGAACCTTGACCTTGTTGTTCTGCCATTTGCTTCTTGGTTTGCGATTGAGTCGGAATGGGCATGAAAGTGTAGAACTACAGGTGGACTAAGGTGAGACTAGATAATGGGATGCAATACAGGGATGAGCTAAATGACGATTGGAAGATTGATTGGATTTGATAAAGGATCAATTAATTGGATAAGGATGGGATTGGATGATTGGATAAGGATAAGATTGGATGATTGGATAGGATTGATTTATGAAACAATTGATAGGATTAGATAATGGATCAAGATTGATTGATGAAACAACCGACAAGATTAGATGATGGATGATGTAAGGGATTCTAAACCAGGTTCAAAAATCACCGTAGGTGACTTAAGGCGTTGATTGATCAGATTGATAGATAGATAGTCATGACACCGAATCCACCTCAAGATGGAAATGGATTGATTGGGCCGAGGATGATGACATACAACATCGAATCCACCTCAAGATGAAAGTGGATTGATTGGGCCTAAGTTGATGAATTATGTGTAGGATGATGATAGGATTTAGATGCCTAGGTTAATTTGGATAATAACCTCTAAAACAAGGTTTAGGGGATTTGGATTGAGAAAGCGATGATGATTGAATGACCTTTAGAAAATACAAATGGACTAAAGTGTAGATTGTGAGTGAACAAGAGGTGATGAAAACGTTTTGATCACAACAAATAGTAAGGTTTTAGTTCCCCAACTGCTTGACCCTTTGGATTGGGCAGGGTCACCTATCTTTTGGGCATGGCTACCTATCTAGGGGCAGGGTTTCCTTTTCAGTGGGCAAGGTCACTTATCCTCTGGGTGTGGACCTATTAGGTTTCTGGACTTGTCTAAATAAAAAAGGGGGTGAAATGGACTATTGAAACGAGTGAATGAGCCTAAAAAATGGTGAAACAAACTTACTAGGTGATGGAACGAGTTTCAAAAATGACAAACAATGTCCTTGAATGATGACACGGGTTCCCTGAATGATGAAATGAGTTCCCTAAATGGTGAGATGGGTTCCTCAAATGACAAAATGGGTTCCTCGGACGGTGAAATGGGTTCCCCAAATGATGAAATGGGTTCCTTTAAGGGTGAAAAAAAGTTCCTTGAATGACAAAATGGGTTCCCCGAATGGTGAACGAATTCTCTAAATGGACGAATGGGTTCATAGAATGGGAGACTGAACTCTTAAAAAATGGAAATAGACTGATAGAAGGGGGAAACATATGCTCAGAATGACTAAATAGGAGGCAGGACTGACTGTTCAAAATGTAACAACCTTTGTTGGGGCAAGGTCGCCCCTGTTCAGGGCAAGGCTACCTATCTGGGTGAAAAATGAACAATTCTAAATGGAAAATGACTGAGACAGAGGGCAGGGTCACCCCTCTTGAGGGCGGGGTCATCCTTGTTCAGGGTGTGGTCACCTCTATCAACATACCTAAACTTGACTTAGGAAAAATGACTATGGAAAAGGACATAAATCACTTCAAACAACAAGCATTTAAGGTAAGGATAACTTGACTAAACAAAAATTTACTAGTTTAGCACAAAAAGATAGTTCAAACAACAAAATCCTAAGATTAGTATGAAGGGTATGGCCAACACAATCCTCTAACTAGGCTAAACAAGGTGATCTAGGAAGTCCTCAATATACGCTCGATATTGGAGGCACAACTATGAACACTAGCCCATCACAAGTGTGAGTCGAGAACCCCAGTGAGATACTGAAGGCTTAGACCAACTCTTCACGTCTATCTAGGTATCACCCTAGCTTTGATGATCTGCCAGACATAACGTGACTGGATTGGGGTACGACTTTGGCTCTCCCCTCTTTATATACCTCTCCAGTACATGTGGTTGGGATTGTCCCTTGGGGTGATGAAATCCCCAAGTAGGTCATACTAAAAAGAGAACACTAACCATGTTTAGCTACTCCCCAAGCTCTCACGAAGTGTAAGGGGAAAGCTTGAATGATGTATTGCACCTTGGGCAACATAAGGACTAAGTAAGCTACGATTTCTCTTCACCCAAGATTTCCAAATGGCGCAAGGGGATTGGATATGTCAATAAATTACTTACAAACATGGAAAACAATGTTTTGACTCCCCCTACTTAAACTATGTGCCTAACTACTATGAAAATGAAAGAAAACAAGCTAACTAGGATACTTGGCCCATTCGTCCTGCAATAAACACGTTAGAAGCTTAACCTTCAATCTTCATTAAGCATAAAAGAGCTACACAAATGTTAGTAAAAGCTATTACAATCACAAAAAGATGAGTTAGGGGGTTAGTAATAACCAAAACGACAGAAAATAGGCTCCAAAAATGACTTTAAACATAGTTTTTACCTTGCAGAAGCCTCTATTTGGGTAGGGTCGACCCTCTTTAGGGCGTGGTTGCCCCTGTCAAGGTGGGGTCACCCCTATTCAAGGCATGGCCACCCTTGTTTAAGGAGTGGTCACCCCTGTTGCTAAAACATAGAAGAAAACTAACTTCTGTCTCAGATGGGCGACCTTGCAAGGGTAGGATCGCCTTTGTTTAGGTCAAGGTCGCTTATCCTAGGGCGGGGTCATCCCTATTTAGGTCAGAGTCACCTCTGTGTCACCTGAACCTACAAAAATTCCAAAAAACAACAAACGTGAAAGAAAAAAGACCCGTTTGTGGGTCCTTGATATGTTTAGGGCGTGGTTGCCCCTGTTCAAGGCATGGCCGCCCCTGTTCAAGGAGTGGTCAACCCTATTGCTAAAACATGGAAGAAAACTAACTTTTGTATCTCATATGGGAAACCTTGCAAGGGCAAGGATTCCTCTATTTAGGTCAGGGTCACTTATCCTAGGGTGTGGTTGCCTTTGTCAAAGCAGGGTCACCCCTATTCAAGGCATGGCCGCCCTGTTCAAGGAGTGGTCACCCCTGTCACTAAAACATAGAAGAAAACTAACTTCTGTGTTTCAAATGGGCGACCTTGCAAGGGTAGGGTCACCTCTGTTTAGGTCAGCGTCGCTTATCCTAGGGCAGGGTCGCCCCTATTCAGGTCAGAGTCACCTTTGTGTCACCTGAACCTACACAAATTAAAAAAAACAACAAACGTGAAAGAAAAAAGACCCATTTGTGGGTCCCTGATCTGATTTAGGATCTAGACTAATTGCATAATTGAATGCTTAATTTAAAAAATTTAATGGAAACTCAAAAAAAAGTGTACATTATTGAAATTGTGCATTAAAAATCAAGGTGATAACCAGAATGTGAGAGAGAAGGGACAAAATACAAACAATCTGATAACAAAGTTTTCCACAATTGTGACTATGTCTCTGGGTCCGCTCTAATGGAGTGAGACCGATCTGATTAATCTCCAGAAAATAATTACAAGGTCTTCCACCTGTTACAAGATTCCTGTCTCCTCAAACAATAATGAATTACATAAGAAAATCCTTCACACATGCAACAAGCTTCACTAAGCTTCAAATGCATAAGGATGAAATTCACTATCACTTGGAAATCTTCTCACAATTCTCCAAAGTACAAAACTTAGTTCACAAAATTCACTTCGCTCCGCTCCTACACACTCCCCCTTTAATACAATTACATTTTCCATATGGAGGAAAAACCATAAAATCATATAATATCTCCAAAACAATATTATCCCCCTCAATAATATTTTAAAATAATTTAGAGCCCTTAATTTAATCCATTTTCGGGCTTTGTTTGTTTTCGAGGTTTTCTATTTTATTTGCAACACCCACCCAATAACCATAAAATGGTTATTTAGTTATAAAATTCTGGCTTACTATGGTTTATTAAAAGCCCACAGACTATTTGCTTCAAGTGCCCTTGATGGCACACCGGTGGTTTAAAATTTTGGGAGCCAGTTGGTGCGGGGTTCAACTCCTGCCAGCCTATTTTTTATCCACCAAATTTCCACCCACCATACAACAAAAGGAATCAATGCCTATGTTGAGTAAACCTACCCGCATATGGTGTAATAGAAAGCACTTTAAGTGGGTGATAAGGGGTGGGGGGTTCAAGCCCCATGCGGGCCACTTATTCTTTTTTAACAAATATAACATCTGTTTCCTATTGTTCGCTAGAGGAGGGGTGAAAATAAGGCCACTTGTTGTACCGAGACGATACCACGTGGAAAACTCTCATTAGCCGATAACTCTGATGTGTCCACCGACATGGACAGTGACTGTGCGTTGACATGTCACTGACGAGATGCTGATGTGTGTATGGATGACACGTGTCATCATGTGATTGGTCTGTACAGTGTTGACATGGATGTCACATGTCAGATTCTTGGTGGTCTACTTCACTATCCATACCATACAGAATGCCGATGTCAGCATTTGTATGGTCAAAGTCAACCTTCCTTACACAATCTTTGACTACTTGTAACTTGGGCAAACAAACTCTGATTCACATGAAACGAATGTCATTGAAAAGATTTCGATGAGCTCTTCGCGATGATGCCAACTTTGATCACTTTGATGACATCAATTTTTGGCCCTTTTTTCTCTGTCCGGGACACAATTGACCAAGGTTTGATCGAGCATATCTTGGGCTCCATAGCTTCATTTCACCAGGTTCGAGTTGTGTTGGAGTGAAAATTTTGACCACTTCTTGATGATGTTGATTCTGAAGAGAATTGAGAAACTTCAATTTTTGGTGAAGATCCCCTAGATCAATCCTCCCCATTGAAGAACTTTTGGACCTCCAAAAGTGACATCTATTCAGAAATTAGGTGAGGACTTGGCCTCCCCACTTGTCCTGTATCATTTGTACATCTATATACCTAGCTCACAATCACAATGAAGAATGCAACAACATTGTTGAACATAACATCATTCTATCACTTCCATAAGCATCTACATCAATTGTCATAGCCACTAACCAACAAACACTGACTAGCATCAAGCTGAACAATAATGCAGATATGAAAGAGAATAAATCAACAACATATCGATCTTTCACAAAAAAAAATAGTTTTCCCCAAGGGCACCTCCAAACTTTCAACCATAAGTGAAAGATTTGGACCATCAATGCTTTCATTCTCTATCTCCACAAGTTGTCCTGCTAATGTATCCTATGAAACTTGTTCATTAGTAGCTTTGGCTACCTCAATGCTCTACTTAGAAACATCTGAATTGACAGACATAAGAGTCAAATATTTACTTTCATTAATCACCCTCTTTAATTACCTTGTGTTTGCAAAAGAATGATCAATCTTAATCCTATGAGAATGTACAATATATTGTATGCCATATTTAAAAAATTGATAATGATTCATTTCCCTATAGAAAATAGCTTTTCAATCATATAAATAAGGGCTACCTAGCACTATCCCATAGATATCTAGTGGAACCACATCAAATTGTACTTCATCCACAAACTTATTTGTGATTGTGAATTTCAAATTGCATTGTCTTGTTACTTGTAACTTATCATTCTCACAAATCCAACCTAGTGGATAAGGTTTCTTATGCTGTGTAGTTTTCAATCCCAAGTTCCTTACAAAATCTTTAGAAATAAAGTTAACTTGAGAACCACTATCTATGAGTGCATCAATTTTAGTATTCTTAGCAACAACCCTTAAATGAAAAATCTCATTTCTTTTCTTTTCTTTAGGGGCATCTTTAACTTTAGAAGTAGAAGCACAACTATCAAAGGAAACACTGGAAATAGGAGCCTTACCTTTCAAACCCATTGTTGTTATCTTAGTTTCATCTTCAGACTCTGAACCAAGACCCATAACAACATTTGTAGACTCCTTCTTACCTTTCTATTTCTGATTATGTTTTTGAGCCCACTTATGTTTCAATTCAGGATGCAACTTCCAACAGTGATCTTCATCATGACCCTTCTTGTCACAATGAGAGCAAGAAAGCTGGACATCATTCTTAATTGTAGTTGTCTTCTTTTCTTTTCATTTATCCTCAGATTTATCTTAAGGCTTAGATGGCTTCTTGTCAGACTTATCAATGAAAGTACCCTTACAAGTCTTGACTCTAGGTGAGTGGCTTGGACACTTACTTCATCCAAATTATTGGGGTTCAAAACCAAAATGGAATGTCATAGATAAGAGTGAAGACCACCTATGTACTTAAGCAAGGTATCCTGGGTGTACAATGGAACATTCAATGCAATAGCTCTTTTCCTAAATTCATGGGTGTACTCTTGAACAAATTGACCTTTCCCTTGCCTAAAATTTGTCTAGTTCATCATTAACTGTTGCATATGGCCTAGGGGATAAAATTGCTTTTTAAGAGCATTAACAAATTCTATCCAGGTTAAACTGACTCTACCATGCTGTGAAATTTTTGCTCTAGTCCTACTCTCCCACCAGGTAAGATTTGTACCTCCCAACCGAAGAGTAGCTAACTGGATGCTAGAAGCATCATCAAGGAGGCTTTGGACTCTACAATAAACTTCTACTTGCTAAATCCATTCATCTAGTTTTTCAGCATCTAATTCACCACAATACTTAGGTAGTTCAAATTTAACATCTAATTTAATCTTAGGATTATTTACACTTTTAAAAGGATTAACAGAAAGAGAATGTGTAGAAGAAGAAGGAAAAGAAGGAGAAGGAGGAGAAGAAGAAGGAGTAGATAGAGGAGATTTTTGGGGTTCATCACCACCTCTTGGATGCGTTCCCTTCTTGTCTTTTCGATCTTCTCAATTTGATGGACCTTCTGCTTCTAGTTCCTTTCGCTCCTATCTCTCTTTGAAAAGTATATCCACCTTGGCCTTCATATCGAGGAATACTCTTTGAAACTCCTGCTCACTGAGTTCTTTAGGTACCTCCATCCCAGACACAAACATTTTCAGAAAATTTCTTCACTTCCTGATCTCAGGATTAAATTCCTCAAGCTTTCCTTAGCCCGGTTCTAAATCCTGGATCTTGTTAGCATTCAAAACCAACTGCAATAATAGTCACCAAAAGATCTAATACCAAACTTGATTTGACTTAGGATCTAGACTTATTGCATAATTAAATGCTTAACTTAAACAATTTAATGGAAACTCAAAAACAAGTGTACATTATTGAAATTATGCATTAAAAATCAAGGTGATAACCAAAATGTGAGAAAGAAGGGAGAAAATTCGAACAGTCTGATAACTAAGTTCACCACAATTGTTACTACATCTCCGAGTCTACTCCAATGGAGTGAGGCCAATCCGATTAATCTCCAGAAAATGATTACAAGGTCTTCCACTTGTTACAAGATTCTCGTCTCCTTGGACGATAATGAATTACATATGAAAATCCTTCACACATGCAACAAGCTTCACTAAGCTTCAAATGCATAAGGATGAAATTCACTATCACTTGGAAATCTTCTCACAATTCTCCCAAGTATAAAACTTAGTTCACAAAAATTCACTTCGCTCTCCTACACACTCCCCCTTAAATACAATTACATTTTCCATATGGAGGAAAAACCATAAAATCATATAATATCCCCAAAACAATATTATCCCCCTCAATGATCTTTTAAAATAATTTTGAGCCCTTAATTTAATCCATTTTTGAGCTTTTTTTGTTTTCGAGGTTTGCTATTTTATTTACAGCACCCATCCAATAACCATAAAATGGTTATTTAGTTATAAAATTTGGGCTTACTGTGGTTTATTATAATCCCAAACACTATTTGCTTCAAGCGCCCTTGATGGTGCATCGGTGGTTGAAAATTTTGGGAGCTGGCTGGTGTAGGGTTCAACTATTGCTGACCTATTTTTTATCCACCAAATTTCCACCCATCATACAACAAAAGAAATCGATGCCTATGTTGAGTAAACCTGCCTGCATATGGTGTAACGACAATCACTTTAAGTGGGTGATAAGGGGTGGGGGCGTTCGAGCCCCATGCATGTCATTCAATATTTTTTAACAAATATAACATCTATTTCCAACTGTCTATTAGAGGAGGGGTGATGACAGGGCCACATGAGAAACTCTAATTGGCCGATAAATTTGACGTGTCTGCTAACGTGGATGGTGACTATGCGTTGATGTGTCACTGATGGGATGCTTACGTGTGTATGGATGACATGTGTCATCATGGGATTGGTCCGTATAGTGCTGACATGGATGCCACATGTTAGATTCTAGGTGGTCTACTTCACTTTCCATACCATACGGAATGTTGACATCAACATTCGTATAGTCAAAGTCAACCTTCCTTGCACAATCTTTGACTGCCTATAACATGGGCAAATAGACTTCGATTCGCACAAAATGAATTTCATCAAAAAGCTTTTGACAAGCTCTTCGCGATGATGCCAACTTTGATCACTTTTGATGACATTGATTTTTGGCCCTTTTTTTCTTTGTCCCAAACCCAGGGTTGACCAAGGTTTGACTGAGCATATCTTGGGCTCCATAGCTCTGTTTGACCCGATTTGAGTTGCGTTGGAGTCAAAATTTTGGGCACTTCTTGATGATGCTGATTCTGGAGAGAATTGAGAAACTTTATTTTTGGTGAAGATCCCTCGAATTAGTCCCACTGAGCATGCCAGAAATGTGTGCAAATGTTTTTCTAGTCTAAATATGCAAAAACAAACTAAAAATGCAATGTAAAGAAACACAAGACCACTTCAATATTAGCCTAAGTTGAACACAAACAAAAGGAAGATAAAGCAATGATTATACCTTTGCTTGTGTTGATCTCATTGGTTGGCCCTTGATTGAAGCCTAAATGTCTGGTCCTTGATGCCAGCAAGATGTGATGAAAAAAGGGTGAGAAGTAATCTAGATGATATGTAGAATGCAATGAAGGATGTGGGTGTTGTAAGCGATGAATGCAAATGAATGGAATGCAAGCTTGAAAATGTGCAAAAATGGAGGATATGAGCTAGTGCTTGAATGCAAAAGATATGCTTGAGTTGGAGAGATTGATTGCGAAAATGAGTGTTATGGATGAATGAAATGAGAAGATGAGTCTTTTATATGAAAAGAGAATTATCTAGAGAATTCAATGGTCAAGATTGAGCCACCATGGCCAAGATGGAGGGCTATGGTGAGTTGAGGACTCATAAGCCCTCACATCTTTCCATGTGGAGATGAGATGGAAAAGAGGACAATGTGAGGTGAAGAAGGTACAAGTGAGGTGGAGGAAGGACAAGTACCTTAGAAGGGGAGAAGATTTCCTCAAAAAGGAACTTCTTGTCCCCAAGTGGGAATGATGTTGACATGTGATGAATTTTATAATTTCTCACACATCATTATGGAGAAGAGAGAATTGGTTGGGATAATAAATATGAATTTTAAATTCACATGATTGGGAATATCTCATGGATAAGACAAGGTTCCCAAAAAGTAGGACTTTGACTCATGTGGGTGATGTGACTTGTCAAAGATCCTCATGGGGAAGAGAAATGCATTGAATGAATAAATGAGAATTTTAAATTCACATGGGGAAGAGGTCAATGCCAAATGGAGAAAGTGATGATGAAGGTTGACTTAGAGGACATCCCAAAGATGGCATGCAATTAGATTAAAGTTGTGCAAATAAATTATTAAGAAGAATAATGAAGGATTAGAGACAAGTAGCAAAAGTTGGAAGATGTGACATTAATCCTCGATTAAGGGTGTGCACATCCTAATCATGGATTAATTAGACTAATCCAGATTAGGAGAAGATTATGGAGGATGTGACAAGGAGAGAGAAAAAAGAATTTAAAATTGATTTAAATTAAATAAATTGATGTATTTATTTAATTTAGAGAGGAAAGGGATGAAAGAGTAAAGTATTAATTATTAAATTAATACCTTAGAAAACTTAGACAAAGAGGGGAATATTAATTAAATAAATCAATTTAATTAATATTGACAGAGGATATAAAATAGATGCATTAAAAGAAGTGAATTTGACCATGTGGGAGTGGTCAAATTTGGATGTCTACACCTGCTAACTTGCGATCTTCAAACCCCCAAGAACACACTCGTATTATTGGAGAGCAATTTTTTCATCGAATCAATGCCGACTCTTTTCCAAAATTCCACCACGATGTTAGAGGTGTCAAAGGAGTAAGTATTGATTTTTTTTGTGTGAAATTGTTTCTAAATAGGTATATTTAATACATTTTTGATATAAATTTATTTAATTTATAGGAAATGATAATCAACCTCCTCAAAATCCTCCATCACTTCAAACCCAAAATACCTGCTAAAGAACAACCCCAAAAAGCACCTCCAACGATTCGTTAATATGCTCCAAGAACTCAAGAAAATATAATGGGAAAAATTTAAAATAACAAAAAAAATCAAGGATATAATTGCAAGGTTGAAAAATCTTGTAAGCTCAACCTCACATAGAGCCACACTTACTTAATCACTTGAATCAATGTTATCAAATGTAGATTCACTTGAACTAGTTGGTCAGATAAGAGAAGAGAGTATAAACAATTTTATGTTGATAAATTATATTATAAACAAGTGAAAGATGAGAAAATTACAAAATTTAACTTGTGTTCCCTATTCACAAACCCTAAAACAAGTTAACCTTTACACCCTTCAAGAAAGAGGTTCCTTTTCCATTGATGCAACCACCAAGGGATAAAGAACCATTTTGGCAAAGGTGGTGGATAATTTTTGACCATCCACCATGTAAAAACAATGAGGTTCCATAATATTTTTTGAGGAAACTCTTGCGAGTTTATCCTCAATAAAACCCAAACTATTTTAATATGTAGGACTTCCAGGGTAGAGGTGGAGGCTTGAAACAAGATAGAGGGGGAACACATGTTGAACCACAATGGCCAATGATATGAGCACTCGCTAGAACAATATACAAGCATGTGGCTATCCATTCCATTGTGAAGGAGAGTGTCGAGGTAAAGACATTACAGTTGATTAGTTCCCCAAACCAAAGCATCATACAACATACCAGTCCTATAGCATAGGGTGAGTGGGGCGAGTCTTTGGGAAATAGAGTTCCACCTCAAATTTGTTTGGCTTGTAGGACACCATGTGGTTATGACCCCACACATAATCAAGATGTATGTTTGTAGGGTACATCTACTGCTAATAAGATGCTGATGACATGTGCCCTCCTTAATGAGGCATTTGACCTTGATAGTCAGGAAAATGTTAGTAAGTTAATTGAATTTTATTTATTAATTTTTTTTTAAATGCAAGATTAACTAAATTCTTTTAATGATTATAATGAAATTTTAGGGTCATAGCATTCATTTAGTTTTCAGCTGTCCTTCACCTCCTTATTACACGATGACATGTACTACCAAGGTATGTAACTAGTAAACAATTATAAATATTACATGTGAATAGAATTGTTATATGAATGGTATTCATATATCTGATTTTGGTTGTTGAATAGGTTAGTCTTGGAGATTTGACGACAACACCTCCCAGTGGAGGTGGACATTGAAGCTTCACTCAAGTAATAAAATAAAAAGTTTAACTAATGAATTGTAGAAAATATATTTTTGTACTTTATATTCATATCGATGATTACGTTGCATTTCACATCTTTCAAACTCAAAGCATTACTTTACATTGCATAACTATTAACGAGATTCCAATAGATGACAAATTTTCAATTACAATATAATTTTTTACAAACATAAGAAATTATGCAATTACTTCACATTACAAAACTAATAACTAGTAGCAGCTACCAATTGCATTTGCTTCTCATGGCATTTCATGAGACCACATTTCTTTGAGACATTTTTTCAAACAAATCACTACCTTGTCTATGCTACCACATTTTCCATACATGTCTACCAAATAATTTTATAAAATAGTTCACTTCCTTGTTGCTATAGCTAAAATCCTAAAATAGGTGCTTTTGAACAAACTATGGATGCTTGGAAAAAATATATCAAAGCATAATAGTAAGCAATAGCATAGATGAGGTAGTGAATTTTTTGAAAAAATGCCTCAAAGAAATGTGGTCTCATGGTGATTAAGCTGTTTGAAAAAATCCCTCAAAAAAATGTGGTCTCATGGTGATGGGCATCACCATGAGACCGCATTTCTTTGAGTCATTTTTTCAAACAACTCATTTCCTTGTCTATGCTACCACATTTTCCATACATGTCTACCAAATTATTTTATCAAACAATTCACTTCCTTATTGCTATGGCCAAAATCCTAAAACATGTTCTTTCAAACAAACTATGGATGCTTGGAAAAAATCTATCAAAGCATAATAGTAAGAAATAACATAGATAAGTCAATGAGCTATTTGAAAAAATGCCTCAAATAAATGTAGTCTCATGGTGATATCACCACGAGAACACATTTATTTGAGGCATATTTTCAAATAGCTCACTTCCTTGTCCATGCTACCAAATTTTCCATACATGTCTACCAAAGAATTTTATCAAACAATCCACTTTCTTGTTGCTATGGCTAAAAGCCTAAAACAGGTGCTTTTAAACAAACTATGGATGCGTGGAATTTTTTTTATCAAAGCATAATAGTAATCAATAGCATAGACAAGGCAATGAATTTTTTGAAAAAAATGCCTCAAAGAAATGTGGTCTCATGGTGATTTCCATCAGCATGAGACCACATTTGGTAATGAACTATTTGAAAAAATGCCTCAAACATCACCATGAGACCACATTTTTTTGAGGCTTTATTTCAAATATTTCACTGCCTTGTCTATGCTACCATATTTTCCATACATGTCTACCAAAGAATTTTATCAAACAGTTCACTTCCTTGCTGCTATAGATAAAAGCCTAAAATAGGGGCTTTCAAACAAACTATAGATGCTTGGAAAAAATTATCAAAGCATAATTGTAAGCAATAGCATAGAAAAGGAAATGAACTATTTGAAAAAATGCCTTAAAGAAATGTGGTCTCAATGTGGTCTCATGGTAATGTCCATCACCATGAAACCACATTTCGTTGAGGCATTTTTTCAAACAACTCACTATCTTGTCTATGCTACCACATTTTCCATACATGTCTACCAAAGCATTTTATCTTGAAGTACACTCAATTTTTTTTAAATAGGTCATTGCCTT
Organism: Sequoia sempervirens; assembly: GCA_007258455.2. Taxonomy (NCBI): domain Eukaryota; kingdom Viridiplantae; phylum Streptophyta; class Pinopsida; order Cupressales; family Cupressaceae; genus Sequoia; species Sequoia sempervirens. The sequence goes on along the minus strand of VDFB02058242.1, from coordinate 285,211,339 downwards.
GTTTATGCTACCACATTTTTCATACATGTCTACCAAAGTACTCAAAATTTTGTTGATTATCTCAGGGTGATCCCACACTAGTGGTTTACACTTTTTGGCTAAACTTGACATTGAACTGAATTTTTTTAATTAAATCTTCACTTTCGAGCACCTATAGTTGCTAAACCATGAGGAATTTGATAATGATGCAAACTACTGATTTGTGAGATTTTGTTTGTAGATTCTAAACATATATATTTTAAAATTTTTGGAATCAAATTGCATCTCTTTTTCCATCTCCTTCAAAAACTATTTTTTAACAGTAAAAACCATTTTGAAAGAGTGGTGTGTACTTGCCAACACATAACTTGCTTTCTATGAAGGATAAAATTCTATTTTTTTTAAATTTAGATTTGTAACTATGATATCGAGTGCATGCAATTAGTTTCATAGTGTTTTACTGAATTTTTTTTCTTAATTAAGTTTTGAAGTCAAACCAATTACAATTTAGACATACAGTTACTTGTTAACACAACATTTTTTTCCATGTATTGATTTTTTTTTTTTTGTTTGATCAAGGACATCAATATCAAGCGAATAGATATATGTATATATATTTTGATAACTTTCTATTTTTCCATGTGTAGAACAAAGACCTTGATTTTCGATGAAAAACCTACATTCACAAGAAATAAAAAAATAAATCTAATAATCAAATTAAATATATTTAAAATTATACTTCTTGGGTAGCTTATAATAAGGACTACATGCTTACAAAAATAAATTTTAAATGAGTTCATTTGATCCCCCAAAAGGTATATCAAAAGTGGTTTTAATCAACATTTTGATAGGTGTAAAGGAGACCCCATTATAGGTATGGTTTAAAACTAGTGGGGTTCTATTCAAGGGGGTTTGATCTAAGATGGTTTGATCAAAGCCTCTTCAATTGGAATCCTTTAAATAGAAATTTCCAAGGCTTAAATCATTATATTTTCTAAAAATATGTGATTTTAGCAAAAATCAGGATGTCCCAAAAAGTGTAAACCACTATTGTGGGATCACCTATCATACATTATAAGCCATGACCTACATCACTATGCTAGTTTTCATAATTGAATAATGTTTTATTTTCAGATGATGTAGGCAGAGACACCTCCCGATGTTCATATGGGTATGGAGCATGTTGTGTCTTCTGCAATTGATAGCTCAATGCCTTTGACCATGATATGAGCTAGATTAGTAAATTTCAAATTATATTTGTTGTTATAGTTGTTTATTAATGCACAAAAAATAAAATAATTATTGATTTGTAGTTTAATTTCTATGTGGATGGTTTCTATAGGACATAGAACACCATAGCCTGAGCTTGTTGCTATGAAAAATGAGGAGATAGATCATTTGGAGGTAGTAAGTGATTATTTTGTTAAATATTTCATTTTTTATAATGTAATTTTTATATATTAATGTCTATACTTTTTATTGTAACAGCTAAGGCTCCACGATGAACTAAATAGGAGGAGCAACCCTTGAGTTTGAGGTATACCACTCTCATATACGTCTCCATCCCCCTGAAGATCAAAGACCGCCCATGATCTATTTTCTTCACCCAAACGGGAATGAATTTTTATTGGGTTCCTTTGTTGTATGCCTATATGGCATTTTTGGACATATATTTTGTATTGCATATAGTTGACATTGCATATTTATATGACATTCTTGTAAGCCTATATGGCTATTTTGTATATATGTTATACTTATTTTGAGATATATTGATGTATTCCTATATGGATATTTGGTTAATACACATCTTTTTTTATTGATGGTATCCATATTTGCATTATAAATTCATGCTTCAATGGATATTTGTAGATGGTTTACTTCAAATATTTAAAGTCCAATTTATTACATGCACTCTTCCTTTATATAATTGTAAATATATAAATTTTGAACATTATTCTCCTCTAAGATTATTGAACATTAAATCAATCATATGAATAATATAATAATGCATGATGTAATCTAACACCTAGGTCTCTCTACCACTACACATCTAAGCCCATAATCGCTAGGATCATTGTAGCATGGTAAGGAAATTCATGTAATTATATAATGCACTTTCAAGTATGCAACTAAAAATGAGCAAGACATTATTACATGTGACCTCATACCTCTAGAAGTTTTTCATATAATTCTTGGAAGATATTTACCATTTTGTGTATGCCTCATGTGTTCATGTGTATGCCTCATGCTTCCTGTCTATACTTCATGTATAATGTGTATTCACATGTATACTTCATGCTTCCTATGTATACTTCACAAGTTCATGTGTATGCTTCATGCATCCTTTGTGTATACTTTATGTATTACATGTATTCACATGTATGCTTCATGCTTCTTGTGTATACTTCACGTATTACATGTATTCACATGTATGCTTCATGCTTCCTATCTATACTTCATGTATTCACGTGTATGCTTCATGCTTCTTGTGTATACTTCATGTGCTCACATGTATGATTCATGCTTCCTTTGTCTACTTCATGTTTTCATGTGCATGCCATGCTTCCTATGTAGACTTCATGTATTACATGTATTTAAATGTAAGCTTCATGCTTCATGCTTTACATATTATGTGTATTCATGAGTATGCCTCATACTTCATGTATTATGTATATCTATTTGTTTTCTTCATGACCAAATGTATCTTCAACAAGATTACTCCATGTGTATTAAAAAATGTTGTTTGTCAAAATGCTTTCTAGGTTGACAAGCACTAACATAAAAGGGAGAGTATTTCATTTGAGAAAGACATCCATAAAATACTTGAAGAATTCAATTAAGAATAGAACATTAGGCAATATTGCAAATAAATTAATTTAGGTTCTCACAAATAGTGATGATATGATTTAGGTTGTGACATTTCAAAGACAAAAAGTTGTGACGCTTTGAATAGGAAAGACTATGACCCTTTTATAATGAAGGGAAATGACCTTGCCTAGTGTAGATGTGCCCAACTGGATTTGTTGGTGCTAATGGTTTGGCCCCATGAAGAACAAAACAAAAAGTAGCCTACCTTGCAACTTTACACTACATGCATCTAATAGTTTTTGGAGCATTAGAAAAACTTTCACCACTAGAAAATGATTTGAAGATACCAAAATATGAGAGAGGTTATTGTAGAGGGGCTCTACATGATCCCATACCCTTAGATAAAATGTTTTTAAGTGACACGATTTTTTAGTAATAGCTTGTCAAAGTTTGTTGCCCTTTTGCACTTTGGTCTCTCAAGAGATTTTGCTAGTACAATGTAGCTCAGACTGTTTTGACATATTTGGGTGCAAAAAATGACCTTTTCTACCATAAACCTACCCATTTAGACGTGTTAGAACTACCAGTTTGGTCACATAATGAATAAAACAAAAATTACACCACCTTCCAACTTTAAATTGCATGCATTTGACACTTTTTTCATCAACTAAAAACTCGACACCATGGGAAAACAACTTGGAGATATCAAAAACTGAGAGAGGTTATTGTAGAGGGACCCTACATGATCCCATACCTTTAGATGGAATGTTTCTAAGTGCCATGGTTTTTGAGCAATAACTCATTGAATTTTTTCACCTTTTTGCACTTTGGTCTCTTAAGAGATAGTTCGTGCATTGTAGCTCATACCACTCCAACGTGTTTGGGTGTGAAAAAGGACCTTGCCTAGCATAAACCTACCCATTTGAATGTGTTAGAATTTTTAGTTTGGTCATATGATGAACAAAATGAAAGTTACACCACCTTGCAACTTTACATTACATTCATTTGACACTTTCTATCAATTGAAAAATCAACACCACAAGAAAATGCTTCAAAGATATTAAAAATTGAGAGAGCTTATTGTAAACGGGCCCTATGTGATCCAATACCTTAAGACAATTTTTGAGTAACACTTTGTCAAAGTTTTCTACCTTTTTGCACTTTGGTCTCTTAAGATATATTATTGGTGTAATGTAGCTTGAACTGTTTCGACATGTTTAGGTGCGGAACAAGACCTTTCCTAGTGTAAAACTAACCATCTAAACATGTTAGAATTTTTGGTTTGTTCACATGATGAACAGAATGAAAATTACACCACCTTGCAACTTTACACTACATGCATTTAAGAATTTTTCCATCAACTAAAAACTGCACACCATAGGCAAACAACTCAGAGATATAAAAATCTAAGAGAGTTATTGTAGAGGGGCTCTACATGACCCTATATATTTAGATGAAATGTTTCAAGTGCCACGGTTTCCAAGCAACACCTTGTCAAAGTTTGTTTCCTTTTTGCACTTTGGTTTCTTAAGAGATATCACCAATGCAATGTAGCTTAGACTGTTTCAACATGTTTGGGTGCAAAATAGAAACTTTCCTAGCATAAACCTTCTCATCTATATGCATTGGAGCTATCGGTTTGTTCACATGATGAACATAACAAAATTTACACGTGTAGACACTAAAAAATGGTCTAGGACTCTGACTTCAATTTCTTCATTATTCACCATTTTCATTGTCATAATTAAATAATCTTAAATTATTTAATTATGTTTCTAAAGTCCCTTTCCATCTATTAATTAAATAATTTTAATTATTTAATTAAATTATTCTACCATTGTTTAAAATCATGATTAATTAAATAAATATCATTTATTTAATTGCATCACTAATTAACTTTATTTCCCCTTTCCTTAAATTAAATAAAACAATTATTTAATTTATCTTTATTACATTTCAACTATAATTAAATAATCTTTTAAATTATTTAATTATTCACTAAACCTTTTCTTCAAGTCAATTAAATAAATTATTATTTATTTAATAGTTTTATTTTTGAATATTGGATTAAATTAATCATTTAATATATAAATTAATTATTCCTGACATATTCTACTGCAATTGGGTAATTGCCAAGTTATCTGATTATTCATTGTCACTTGAGTCAAGATCTAAATTAAAGCAAATTTAGTTATCTTCTGAGTCAATATTGTTTCTAACGAACCGATCTTTCTCGATTCAGTCATTTAGTTATCTACTTCCACCTTTTGCATGTGCACATCTATTAATTAAATAATCTTAATTACTTAATTAATTTATGTGTCCATTCAAACAGTCTCTTTCCTCCGTGCAAATCATTAACTTGACATGCAAATTCTATTCTTCCAATTTTCAAATAGTGATCACTGAAAGATTAAATTATTATTTGATTTAATCTCTCAGACATTCACGAGTTCTAACTTTTACTCACAAAACCCTAATTCAAATGCATGACCTAATTTTAATCTCAATTGTCCATTCAACTTTCAATCTCAACCTTTCATTCAAAACATCGATTTTCTATAAATTGTCCAACCTTTGTCATTATTCTCTCTCCCGAAATCTTATGACTTTTGAGAGCAACTTGTTTAATCTTTGATATTTCATCATTAATCACATATATTGAGGGTATATTTGCACAAATATTGAAAATATGAGGGAAAATATCATTCAAAGGTGAAATGGAGAAGGACAATAGAGATGAATCATGGAGTTTTATGCATATTTGGTGAGATTAATTCATGTTTTTATCTTTCCTTTGTGCTTTGTTGTAGATGTAGGTTAGTTTGCTTTGATTTGATTTAATCTATTTGCTTTTCCTGCTATTTTCCTGCGTTACATTTTTGGTGAACCCGACGTGAACTAATAACCCTCTTGATTAGAATTCTTTGTTTGGAATTTTTTGGTGTTTTTGTCTTGAAGGGTGTAGGTAATTTTGAAGAATCTTGAAAATCACACTTTTGGGTAAACCCACAATAGTGGGTTACAAATTTTTGAACAAAGAATAATTATAAATGCTCATCAAAAAAATTAAAATGGTTTACCCCTTCTAATGAAGGGGGTTCGAATGAACCACCCCCCTTCTAATGAACCCCCCATTGTAATGAACCTTCCCCCCTTCTAATGAACCCCCCTCCCTTCTAATGAACCCCCTTTTTTCACCTTCCCCTCCACTATTTCAAAATTTATGCATTTTTTTTTACTATCAAAGCTTGGGAAGGAGGTGCAAATGGAGTCAACTTGATAAACCAAGTTGGATGATTGTAGTGATCGAAATGTTCTTTCCAACAACTATAAATTTAATATATTTTGTTTTTATTTTATATTTTATTTTTTAGTTTTACTGTACTTAGGTTTTTCATCGAACATCAAGTTCGATGAAAAATCATTGTGGAAAAATAGTAAATTTGAGGATTTTTTTTTGAAAAATATATATCCAGTAGGTATTGATGTCCTCATTCTAACAAAAAAAGAAAAATTGAATTTCAATACATACAAAGTTATGCAAGCCGAAGTGCACCTATGTCTAAATTATAAATGTTTTGACTTCAAAACTTAATTAAAAGAAAAATATTCAAGAAAATACTATAAAAAAAATGAAATCCCTAGATACTTGTGTTACCAACCTAAATTCAAAATAATTAGAGTTTTATCCTTTGTAGAAAAAAAGTTATGCGAGCCGAAGTGCACACCACTTTTTAAAAATGTTGTTTACTATTGAAAACTAGTTATCAAGGGAGACACAAAAAAATTACAATTTAATTTCAATTTAAAAAAAACAAAATCTCACAAATCAATAGTTTACATCATTTTCAAATTCCTAATAGTTTACCTACTATAAGTGTCAGAAAGTGAAGTTTTCTTTGAAAATGTTGATTTCAATGTCAAGTTTGGCCAAAAAGTGTAACCCATTATTGTGGGATGACCATTTTTGGATTATTTTGAGGTCAAATAGATAGCATGGTTGCATCCGGAAGGGTTGAGAGATGAAAATTCATATATTATACTGCACATTTTCGTTAAGGGAAGCATTTTTTACAAGAAAAACACAATTTTTTTTATTGTTGTGAGGTAAAGTGATGCATTTTCAAGCTAGAATGATACATTTGTGGCTTAAAATGACACATTTGTGGCTTAATGTGACACATTTGCAAGCCATAATGACACATTTGTGGTTTAAAGTGACACATTTGACTTTAAGTGATGCATTTGAGGCTTAAAGTGACACATTTGACTTTTTATGATGCATTTGAAGGACATAACGACACAATTGACTCTATGAAACACATTTGATAATAAAAACGATGCATCTGAGTATTCATGACACATTTGACTGGTAAAACATCGATGCAATTGACTAGTAAATGTTCTTGATTTTGTTTTCCCGAATTTTGAGATTTGAAATTTTCAATTGATTTATTTGGTACTAATTTTAGAATTTCCAGCATGTGCTTTTTTTTTTTTGAGTTAACATAGTGTTTGCAGGACATTTATAGAAGACTTAAATTTGACTCTTTTTGTAGGACAATTGACAAAGACAATATTGAAATTATTGATGAATTGTTTTGCAAGACGTGAGTCAAAGATCTCTTTTGAAACAAACTGTTTGGTAGCTTAGATAATCTTCGTTTGGGTTTAAAAATTAACTACTATCTTTCATGTTTGGTGCTTTTGCACAAGTGTTTAGTTTAGAACCCCACGATTCAGTATATAGAAGTATACTCTCCCCTTGTGCATTCGTGTGATACTAGGTGCAAGAGAACCTATTACTAACTCTAGAACTTCGGCTTGTCTTAGTGGGAAAAAATACTCACCCCAAGATGACTTAGACCAATAGCACGTTGAACTTGAGAAACTTCCAACCGGTATGTAAAAGTGGGTTCTTGAAGAAAGCTCAAGAATCACGAGTATTGTTTTGACAAGAAGGGCAACAATGGTCTCTTGCTGCATGGATGATACCCCATGAATGTAATTCCCTTACTAAATACCATTGTTGTAGTAAGCCAAAAACCTTTATCTATTTGCTGGTGCAGCAGGTCGGACTTGTGAAGCCATCTCACATTTTTATGGTTCTTAGTAGAGATGTAAAGTGTTCCATAAGGAGTTTTTATGGGTATTGAAGCTTGGTTGCCCTGTATAAGTGAGTGTCATGGAGGGGAGCCAATGGGGTCAAGCTTCTAAACTTCCGCTTTGGATTAGCATAGTTGGGGAAACCCAAGTGAGAACTTAGCAAGTATTGTCCATGTCAACCTAGGATTGTGCTTGTCTATTATTGGATTAAACATTCTTTGAGTCGAAACAAAACTGAAATATTATGTTTTTCATGTTTGATATTTGCCAAAATTTGATTGAAAAATAAACTGTCAACTCTGTCATTCACCAGAAAGTTGCAATTGATAAACTGAGTTGCATCTATCCAATTGTAAGTTGCATCTTTCAAACTGGTCCGTATTGTCATTTATCAGAAAACCTGAGTCACATCTGTCAAACATTGAGTCACATTTGTCCTTTTGAGTTGCATCTGATTAACAAAATACCACATCTCAGATCCCGAGTCACATCTATCAAAAATTTAAACGTTTGTTACTAGAAAAACCGCAATTGAAAACCTCTATGATGCATCTAACTAGGTGAGCCACATTTGCAGCCTGGAACAACATATCTGACCTATCACATACTCGAGTCCATTTTACCAGTCACCATTAGTTTGTTACTAGAAAAACTGCATCTACTTACCAGTTAATCGCAATTGATTTCCTAACTCGCATATACAGTCTAGAATGACGTAGTTTCATGTCATAGTCTGTCATAGTTACCACTAGAACACTGCATCTAACTTTAGGAACCACATCTGTTAGAAATAGCGACACATCTGTCAAATTGTGTTGCATTCATCTAATAACCAGAGAGTCAAAATTCACTATTATAGTTATGCCAGTCTTTGATCTATCTTTTCACAGTGATCGTTGATCAAAAACCTGAATGATCTGCTTAATCTTGAATCCTTTAGGTGTCACTTAGTCATTACTAGAGTCATCCTAGAATCAAGTTTTAGTTTTATCTTAGAAGTACATATTACCTTTAGATCAAAATTTTAGGAAGGTCACTTTTGCAAACTTTAGAATAGGTCCACTTTCCACACTTAAGAAAAACCATTGCTTCAATGAAATCTATCATTGAACCTGTGTGGGGAAAATGTTAGTATCAAAATAAGATAATAAAAACAAACCAATGTAACATTAAACTAAAGAAAGCTAGATAAAATGAAATCAAAGAAATCAAACAAAGCTTCTTTAGAATCGTTCTATTGTCCTCTATCTCCAGTGATTTGCTTGAAGCCGTTGCTCTAAAATTGTATAAGCAAAGCTTCTCAAAATGGCAACCTGCAGAATGAGTATGCAAAGGGAGAGTCCTTTTCTATTCTATATGCTCGTGGAGTGAAATATTGATATACGGATATGCACAGGGGCTGTGGATTATGGATGCTATTGAAACTATGATATGAGGTCGATAGGCCATGATATGGAATGAAAACTGGAATGCTATGAATGCTAGAAGGCTGTGCTATTGTACATTGGCTATAGTTTTCCCATACAAAAGCTTTTCTACTTTTCAGAGACCTGACAGTCCTTTTTATATATTTTTACAGGCAAGAGCCTGGCTAGCAAAGATCAATGGCTATGAGATTGTGTGGTAAATTTGAATGGTGAGAGATGAAGAGGTTGAGAGGAAGATGGAAGATGTTGGGAAGTTGGAGGGATGGAGGTTTGTCTTCAACCCACGGGAACAAATTTGCTTAGAAACAGAGAAATTTATTAATTTTCTATTTTGAAGTTATTTCACGGTTGTTGTAGATAATCCAAATTAAATAAATAAATTTATTTAATTTTATGTGATTTTGAGGATTTAAAACATTTTTGAAATATTTGATTTTAGAACTATAAAAGACTTAATTAAATGTTTGGAATATTTAATTGTGAATAGACTTTAGAAGAATCAATTAAATATTTGAAATATTTAATTGTGAATGGAATTTAGAGGATTTTTAGAAGAGAAGAATATTTAATCTTTATTTGAATAAAATATTCAAGCCAAGATTATATGATAATTAATATAAATAAATCATAATGTTTATTTAATTAATTAAGAAATGGATAAGAAAAGTGATTAAATAAACTTATTTATTTAATCAAAATGAAAGAATGAAGAATATAAATAAATTATTTAGATTTATTTATACAGATTGAATTCAAAGATTTAATCAAATATTAAAAATATTTAATTAATTACCGACTATTGTGATGTGACCATTTTTAGGTGTATACATTTTTCCCCTCTTTGAAGTGATGTGTTTTACACATTGCTTCAAAGAATTTTGAAAATTTCCCAGATACTGATTGTCGAATGTTGATAGGTATATGCCTCCTCAGACGATGAATCGATAAGATTTTGATTTTTGTGAATTTTTTTGAATTTTTTAGATTTTTTGGAAATTTTTAATTTTTTATGCTTTTTAAGATGTCAATTCATCGTTCAAAAATTATGATGTGAAGAAATTGACGTGGAAAGATGTGGGATGAAAAATTGATGACCTAAATTGCCCTTGCAATGATAGAATGTGATAAAATGCATGACTTTGTATTGATTGTTTGCGTATTGTAATGCCCTAATTTGATGATGTTTGTCTGATAAATTTGTTCCCAAGGTTGTTGGAAAACAAATAGTAGCTGATAAATTTTCTTTCAAGTTATTGAAAAACAAATAGTTGTTTGATAAGTTTGCTTCGAAGGTTGTTAAAAACAAACAAGATTTTGATAAATGTGCTTTTCATGATGATGAAAAACAAATTGTTTGTTGATAAGTTTGCTTCTAAAGTTTAAAAACAAACAGGATTTTGATAAATTTGCTTTTCATGATGATGAAAAACAAATAGTTTGTTGATAAGTTTTCTTCTAAAGTTGTTAAAAACAAATAGGATTTTGATAAATTTGTATTCAAATTTGATTGATTTGTCGTGATGAATTGATATTGATGTTGCTTTGACTTGATGATTCTTCCTATTCAATAGGAGAGATTAAGCATCTTGCAATTACGAGAGAAATTCATGAAGACATGGAGGTTTATTCCACAACTTGTATAGGTAGATAGAGATGTGATCGAGGCATGTAGACTGACCTCATTACTTGACATGCCTGAGGTGCATCTCAATAGAGCTTTATTGACAACACTTGCGGAGAGGTGGCATAGTGACACAAACACCTTTTATTTGCTAATAGGAGAGATTACCATGACTCCAGAGGATGTGTATCACATCCTGATGATTCCAGTGATGGGTGAGATAGTGAGATTTGATGGCTGGGAGGCGGGAGGCATTGATGCTTTGAGGCAGATATTCAAAGATGATCATATTGAAGGATATTATATCCCATGGGGTGAGATGACGGATTCATATGCACCCTTACCCTCTGTACTTGCAGGATTCATTGGAGGTGTTTTGTGCCCCGACCATAGGTTGAAGGGCTTTGCGGTCGGGTGGGGTCGTGTTCTTGAGAGTATGGTGATGTAGGGTACACGATATGCTTGGGGATCGTGCATACTTGCACATTTATATGATGAGCTACACCATATTGTGTATGGTGGAGGTCAAAGTTTAACTGTTGGTTGTTTGCTTTTATAGATATGGGCATGGGAGAACTTTACCGTTATGCAACCATAGACTCAAGGGCAATGACCTATCGGTCGACCGTACAGATTTAGATATATCAATGTCATTGCTCTGATGAGGGCGCAACCCAAGACACAGAAAATAACCCACAAACAAGAGAATAATTTTATTATTCAGAAAATGGGGCTTCTTACATGCAGAGGATCTCAAAATCCCCAAGTTCTACAACACATGCAAGCTACAGAAAGCTATAGAATAACCCTTTCACAATATGCGAGCTTGTCCCCAAAAAGTTACCCAAAAATATTAGAAACCCACCCATAAATAGAGCTCCTGTTTAGTTTGGAGCCAAAACAAGATTAAAATTTGAGTTTAGGTGGTTTGGCACCGAAAATTACAACTTGAAGTTCAAATTTCAAAAGAACATTTGCAATTGTATCTTCTAGAAAGTGTGCCAACTTCCCGGGGCCATAACTTTTGATCCAGGGCTCCGATTCTCGAACCGTTTGAATTGTTGGAAAGGTCTCAAAGTCAAGAATGCGCTTGAAATTGCTACACCAATTTTGGCAAGTTTTAGGGCCATTCCAGAAGCTCTAAGTGCCTCAAATCCAACTTCAGAAGATTTTCAGGTGCAAATCTGAGAAACTAAAACTGCAATATCTTTCAACCCAGGAATAGAAAATAAAAATAGTAAATTGGGAATTTCATTATGACAAAAAGGGTATCCAAAAATGTAAAAACATCTGAAAATTGAGAAACTTGAAATTTAACTATTTTTGGGTGATGCAAGATTGCCCTTACACCACTGGATGCTCCTGCATCATGCTTAGCTGAGGTTGGGCAAACTAGATCATTGGCAGCATCTTCTAGATGATCTCGATATAGTATGCTGGCGGCCCTATTTAGATTGTGAGGCATGGATAGAGGATGTTAGGGAGATGCCCTAAGTCTTTACCGCCAAATATCGATTGATCATACTCCTATGGTTATTGAGAGGTTTCTTCTTGGTCGGGTGTGGCGACAGTATGGTTGACCTTAGGGTATGCCACAGGGTTCTTCTATTTATGCGCATTGGTAGTAGGAGCTTACAGTGTGGGGTCCATAGATTTCATATGATGCAATAGTGGCAGAGTTCACCAGTTTGGGAGCACAAATGTGGGACTATAGAGCTGATATTATTGATGGGGGGATGACTCTAGAGTATGGTCAGTATGTGTTGGAACATCCTGCGCCACGATTATTTGATCCTTACGAGCCTGCCACTCTAGTTGCAGAGCAAACACCACATATAGGTGGACATAGGCGACAACGAGAGTTGGCTTCAAAGGGTGATGAATCCAAGGAGGAGGATGATGATGAGTTAGATGGGGATGGAGATAGCAATGATGAGGAGAGTGGGGGTGATAGTGGTGGAGGAGGTGGCAGAGGTGGCAGAGATAGCAACAGAGGTGGTGGCAGAGGTGGACCGTGGATGAGACATTCAACTCCATCGTCTTCAGTAGATCCAGTGGTGTCGAGTCAGATAGCTACCTTGCAGAGTAGAGTCTAGAGATTACAGGGTCAGTTAGCACAGGCGCATGCCTTGGTTACATAGCTATAGGTACAGTTGACTATAATGACGGTTGAGAGAGATACAGCCAAACGATAGGGTGAGGAGGACATGGCCCTAGCTGACAGCCTGCAGAGAGGAGCAACAGGTGGTATGATGAGAGAGCTGACCAGAGCCATCTAGGAGGCAGAGTTCTATAGGATCAGATACCATGATGTAGTGCCAACCGAGTAGAGAGTGAGTTATACACAGTCTCGGTCTACACATAGTTGCTCTCGGGCTACTAGCAAGGGTGTATCGCAGCCATTACCTCTAGGAGGGTCATCAGGGGTAGGTGGAGCAAGTCCATCAGGTATAGGTGGAGTGAGTTTATTAGATGCAAGTAGGATAGGTTCCAGACCAACACCATCAGAGGATAGCACTTCATAGTGCATTTTGCATGATGTCTCATTGAAAATCCGTTGAGACATTTGTATACATACTGATATGGTCCCATTTTTGATTATGTATATTATTTGACACGTTTGTACATTTTGACTTTCATTTTTGAGATATATGATATGCAGCGATGATTCCTTATGTGATGAATGCATCTATTTTCTATATGCATGATGTTTTATGTGATGGTTTCACAATGTTATGCTCATGATGTATATGTATGCATGATTTTTAGGTATGAAAATGAAAGTGCAATGTTATGATATGATTGCAATCTATTGATGAATGATTTTATGAATATGAATGTGAAATGATGGATGGTACAATTTATGAATACCCATGAATGTTTTGATTATAATGTATGCTTTGTTTTTTTTTTGTAAATGTCAAAATGTACTCAGTCATTTTTAAAAAGATATGAAACATTTGATACTTTTCCAGTTTTTTGGGAAAATCTATAAATGCAAAATGCAGATTCTAAAATGAATGTAATCTATATTAACCATGCAGGGTATTTGTACAATATTTCCATTCTGAGAGCTTATTTGGGCTTTTTGTGTCATCATAGAGCATTGAAATGTTGAAAGTTAATACAAGCATCAAAGGGTATGTTAGCACTAGTGATGACCTAAGTATTGCTTTCATGATTTTTGATAGCAAGATAATACAAGCATCTAGGTATAATTGAACCGAGATGACCTGAGTATCGCTTGCATAAACAGACAAGAGTTAACCCATTTCCCATGCAAATTCTGAAATGTCATCAATGATACTTAGTAAAGCATGTCTCATGACCAATTTGCATAGTACTAATGACTCACTCACAAATAGTAGACAAAGAAAAATCATATTCCTTCCTTGCTTTTATAGTTCAGTACATCATCAAATTGCTCCAGAGATATGATAGAAAATCAACCAACAATTCAAATTTTTCCTAAAGTATTCCAAGCATTATTTAGATTAAGATCATCCAACTTGGTTATGAACATTGATGTTTGTGTTTTGATCAACATTTGTTTTGACCATTTTGTTTGATTTCATTGGCATTGAGTAATCGTTTTGGTGTTGTGGTTGATTTGATGTGTCAATGTATGTTGCATTTTGTCAAACCGTCATTTGTCCATTTGTGATGTTCTAAAAGCTCATTTCCCCTCTCTTGTGTAGTCTATGTTTCTGCCCCCAGTGTAAACACAACCTGAATATGATGGCTATGTACAAATTTCATCAAGCCATGATGAAACACAAGGATTCCTGTTGCATGATATGGATATGATAGATATGTATAGATGATAGATATGGATAGATGATGCCATAAAGCAAATGCAAGACATAAGCTAATAGATAGAGGAGCCCATTTTGATCACAAGAAGCACTTGTTTTCCAGGTTTTCACTACTTGTTTTTATTGCACTTTTTCTAATTTGATGGTTCAAACATAGAACTTCTTCAAATGAATGTTATTGATCGATTCTTCAAACAGGTCCCCTTCTGACGTAGATAACTGATATGCTCCAGAACCGTATGCTGCAATGATGACAAATGGACCAAGCCAATTTGGTTCAAATTTTCCTTTCTTTTCTTTGTCTTGCTGATTGTGTGGATTTTCTTTCAAGACTAAGTCACCTACTTGAAATGTCTATGGTTTAACTCTGTGATTGTAGCTACGAGACATAACTTTTTGATAACCCTTCAAATGATCAGTTGCATGTTGACGTCTTTCATCTAACAATTCTAGCTCTTGCAGATGAGATACTCAGTAGTCTTCATCATTTATCAATACTTTGAGTGAGACCCTAAGTGAAGGTATTTTAACCTCTAATGGTAAGATCGCTTCTGCTTCATATACCAAGGCATATGGGGTAGCTCCTATTGGTGTGTGAATGCTAGTTCTGTATGCCCACAAAGCTAGATTTAACTAGACATGCCAATCACAATCGTCATCATTTACCATCTTCTTCAAGATCTTCAAGATTGTTTTGTTTGAAGCTTCTACTTGACCATTTCCTTGTGGATAGTAAGGTGTAGAGAACCTGTGTTGGATGTGAAATCTTTCACAGAGTTTGTCAACATCCCGATTCTTGAAAGGCCTCCCATTATCAATGATGATAGAATTAGGAATTCCATATCAGTAGATGATGTAATTCAAGATAAATGAAGAGATTTTTTTACCAGTCATAGTTGTCAAAGGAACAAATTTGATCCATTTTGTAAAATATTTTGTAGCCATGATGATGAATTTATGCCCATTTGATGATGAAGGATGAATTTTACCAACAAGATCTAGTCCCCACTGAGAAAAAGGCCACGTCGGAGTGAAAGGTTGTAGTTCCTATGCAGGTGCATGAATAAGATTCCCATGGATCTAGCATTTAGAACACTTCTTGACAAAAGTAAGAGATTATCCATGGTAGGCCAATAATATCCCATTCTAACAAGTTTCTTGGCTAAGGTTAAACTACTTGAATGAGTTCCACAAATACCACCATGAACTTCCCAAGGCTTTTTCAGATTCGTCATGTTCAAGACATCAAAGGAGCGTACCATCAAGACCATGTTGATAAAGGATATCGGCGATCAAGGTATAGCGGGATGATTGGCATATGAAATTCCTTTTTTGTTTTGAGATAAATTCGGAGGTAAGATGTTATTTTTCAGGTAAGTATAAGTCTTTCCATATAAAGGTGAATCAGAACCAGTTAAATGACATATGACTTGGGTCTCAAGATTATCATAGGCAGGAGAAAACAATTGTTCCACCAAGAATTTGTACCGCTTTTGATTTTTTGATAATTGTAACAAGGAAGCAATTGTAGCCATTGCATCTGCAGCTTTATTATCAATCCTTGGGATTTGTGAAAACTTGATTGCCACAAAATACTTTTTAATATTGTCCACCATATTCTTGTAAGGTAGCAACTTATCATCTTTAGTCTGATAATCATCATTGATTTGATTAATGACAAGTTGTGAATCACCGTAGACTTGCAGCTCTGTAATCCGCCATTCCAATGCTATCTTCATTCCTGTGAGCAATGCTTCATATTCAAATTCCAATGCTATCTTCATTCCTGTGAGCAATGCTTCATATTCAACTATGTTATTTGTGTACGGAAACACCAACTGATATGATTTTGGGATGGTATGTCCTTCAGGTGTGACAAAAAGAATCCCTGCCCCTGAGCCATGTTGTGTGTAGGATCCATCAAAGTACAATGTCCATGATTTCTTAATTGTTTTTGTGAAGACGTTTGCATCAGGAAATTCAATGTGCATTGAGTTTTCTTCTTGTAAAGGTGCTTCAGCCAACTGATCTGCGATGACCTGTCCTTTTATAGCTCTTTGATCTTCATAGTGAATGCCAAACTCACTTAAAATCATTACCCATTTTGCAAGTCTTCCTGTTAAGGTAGGTTTGCTTAAGAGGTATTTTAGTGGATCGATTTTGGTTATTAGCTTAACTATATGAGCCAACATATAGTGTCACAACTTTTGGGAAGCAAACACTACTACTAGGCAAGCTTTTTCAATGAAAGTGTAGTTTAATTCATGACTTGTTAAAGTTTTGCTGATATAGTATATGGCCCTTTCTTTTCCTGTAGAATCCTCCTGTGCTAGTAATGCTCCCAAAGATACTTCTGTTGCTGAAATATAGAGTATGAGTGGCTTTCCTGGAAATGGTGGAATTAGGACTGGTGGATTTATGAGATATTGCTTGATTTGATTAAATGCTACTTCACACTTTTCCTCCCATTTGAATGGGACATTTTTATGCAATAGATGTGTAAATGGTAAGCTTTTGTCTGCCAATTGAGCTATAAACCTTCTGATGGATTGTAGTCATCCTTGCAGTGATTGAAGCTGACTGATATTTTGTGGTGGCAGCATGTCCATTATAGCTTGTAATTTTTTTGGATCAACCTCTATGCCCTTTTCTGAAACAATGTATCCCAAGAGTTTTCCAGATTTAATGCCGAAGACACATTTCTTTGGATTGAGTCAAAAATTGAACTTCTCCATTTTGATAAAGATCTTTGACAAGATTTCTAGATGTCCTTCTCTTGTGTTAGATTTGGCCAATAAGTCATCCACATAATCTTCCATGAATGTATGCATCATATCATGGAAAATGGTGGTCATTGCTCTTTGATAAGTTGCTCATGCATTTTTAAGCCCAAATGGCATGACATTCCAACAATAGGTACCCCAAGGGCATGTGAATGTTGTTTTATCTTGATCCTCTAGTGCAATCTTTATCTGGTTGTATCCTGAAAATCCATCCATTAATGAATTCATTGCATGACCAACAGTTAAATCAACAATCATATCTATGTTTGGCAAAGGGAAGTCATCTTTGGGACATGCTTTGTTCAAATCTCTGAAATCTGTACAAATTCTAATCCTTCCATCTGGCTTTGAAACAGGTACGATATTGGAGATCCATTCTACATATTCAATAGACCGAATGAATCCAACATCTAAAAGCTTCTTTAACTCTTCTTTAACCAATAATGCAACATGTGGATGCATTTTTCTAAGTTTTTACTTCACAGGTTTTTCCCTTGTGTTTATAGATAGATGATGCATTATCAGATTAGGATCTAACCTTGGCATATCAGCATATGACCAAGTGAAATTGATTTGATTCTCCTTCAAGAACTCTATGAATTTCAATACTTCTTCCATTGTTAATGATGCTGCAAGTTGCAAGATTTTTGTCTACTCTGTTGTACTTATGTTGATTGATTCTACGGGCTCAATCAAAATAGAAGATCTTTCTTGATAATGTCTAGGAAGAGTGTCAAGTTTCTCATCCTTTAGTGCCTCAAAAAGGTTTTCACCGTCGGATTCACTCTTTATTTTTCTCTTGTTGTGATCTACCACTGCCATTTTTTGGTTTTCACCGATAGATCCATCTTTTATTTCATTTATTTTGCAGCTAAGAGACTTGACACCCTCCCTATCAAAATCTTGAGTATGAGATTCTTTGATGAAACAATTGTTTTCTTCATTATATGAACAAAGGAAATTTACAATATCCTCATCATCATGGAATGTAGAGATATGGATAGGTGCATCATTGTCCCAATCAATAAGTTATGAATAGACTAAAGGTATGGAATCATTAGGTTGAGTAAGGTCTTGAGCTATCAAAGTCATGATATGGTTGTCATTTTCATGATGGACAAGGTCTATGATGGTATTCTCCTATCGATTATCTATCTCATTAAAATATGAATCGTTCTCACTTAAGTCATTGTCATATCGTGGTTCAAATTCAAGTGATTGTATTCCCGAGCTTTCTCCTTGTATGAGAACGGGTGCATATTTGTGTATGGTATCAACTTGTTTGTCTCTCCAAAATTCATCGTTATAGATGGTGTCCCATTCGTATTCATTAGAATCAATGTCTGAGCCATTCTACAATTGGAAAACTGATTCATAAAATTTTTGTAGAGTGACATCTTCATGGGGTTTATCTGAAATTGATTTTCCTTCATGAGTTTGTTGTGCTTGCTGCGAAGGTGACTCTTTCGTATCTTTACCATATCCAAGTCCTGCTTTATCCTTTGGATGTGGTGAAATAGGTTGAATTGGCTCAATGATTCCTTCTTTTCTTTTTCCTATAGGACCGTTTCCTTCATAGCCCATTCTTTCCATGATAGTATACCCTTTGCCATATTGTTTGGTAGGTAACTTGATGTGCAAGAGAGATTCATCTTCATATTTGTATAGCCAACTTAGGATATCCCTATCTTCGGCTTCTTCCTTGGTAGTGTTAGATTTAATGAATTTTCCATCAAACTTTGTGATTGGAACAGAAGCTTGGGATGTAGATGCTATTGCGATCTTTTGATTTGATAGGGTTGGCTGACCATGTGACCTTAAAGGAGGTAAGGTAGAAAGGCATAGCGAATATTCGCCTACTCCTTTGTATTTTAAATGTAGCTTAGTGTCAAGATTCTTTGTCAAATCTTGCAATTGGCCTTGTAGATTAGAAGAAGCAGTAAGAGCCTCCCTATTGTGTGACACAAAGGCATCTTGAGTTGCTCAAAGATTTGAACAAGTTTGGGTGCTATTGTAATCAGCTTGTATAGTTATTTCCTATCCATCATACAGAAACTTGAGGCATTGATGATACATTGATGGTACTGCCTGCATATCATGAATCTATGGGTGACCCAAAAGTATGTTATAGGAAAGATCCTGATCTAGAACATGACAAAAGGTATTTTTCACAACAGGTCCCACTCTGATAGGTAGCATTATTAGTCCTTTAGAAGCTCTTTCTTCATCATCATATGCCTTAATAGTTATTTTCCTTTGTGGATCAATGGAATTTTCTAATATTCCTAAGGCATGTATTAATTTTAAGGTACAAATGTTTAAACCGGCTCCTCCATCTATTAAGACACGTCTAATTCAGTGTTTATGGATCATGACTTCTAGATAAAGCAATGAATTATGTAGATGTGTCATGGAGGCATCATATTTTTTGAAGAATGAAAGACAAGTGGGGGAAGACAAATGTACCACCATGGCTTGAAATTTGTCTACATCCAGATCAGTGTCAATGGTTGTGTTTACAAGAGCTTCTTCTAAAATATTCTTGTGTACAGTGGATATTTTGAGAAGTTCAAGGATGAAAATTTGAGCTGATGTTTTTCTCAGTTGATCAACTAGATTATAATGACTTGGAGGAGGAATAGATGCCTTAGATGAAATTCTCTTTAAAACAACTTTTGCTTGTCCTCTCGTAGTCACATTAACCTATTGATATTCTTGTTTTTCCTTGATTTTGATAACATTAACCCATTGATTATCTGCATAGATGTGGCGGATTATGTTGTCTTCAACATTATTTATGCTTTTTTCTTTGGTATTTGATGTTTCCCCTTTTTGATAGTTTGGTAAAGGATCTTTGAATTCTTGATGATTGTCATTGGTATGATGTCCTTCAATTGTGATGGTGCCATTGCCAATTAAATCTTGTACTAAATTTCGCAAGGCTTCACAGTTATTTGTTCTATGACCTTTACATCGATGATAATTGCAATAATACAAGTCATTCCATGATGGTGGTTTGACTCGTGGCTCATAATCTCTTTGTGGTGGTAAGGTGATAACCTTATTATCGAGAAGCTCCTTGAGAGCAGACTCAAGAGATTTAAAATTCTATTGATTTGAAAAGAATGGGGGTCTAGATGGATTTGATGTTTGGGTATTGCCAAGATTGTTATTGAAATTACCACGATTATCCTTGGTATTTTGATTGGTCATGCTTTCTTGATTGGAGTTTTGTCCTTGTTGGTTGGTATTTCCTTGTTGGTTTTTTCGTGGAGCACTTGATAGGTTGAAGATAGATGATCTTGTTCGTAGATTGTTTGCATCCACTATACCATCATTAACAACATTTTTATTTCTGTTCCAAAACCTTGTTTTATCATTGTTGTTATGGTTGGATGAACTTGGATTATCAAGTTTTATTACTCCTCTTTTGACCAAGGCCCCTTCAATGGTGATTGCATTTTCAATCAATTTTTCAAAGTTAGGAGGACAATGAAGATTAAGCCTATAGCTTAATTCTTGATCTAGTCTATTGATGAAGATATCCATCTTTTCCTTTTCAGGAATAGGATGGGAATATAGTGCAAACACCCTTCTCCACCTTTGCAAAAATGTAGTGAAAGATTCCCCTAATTTTTGTTTCACTTTACAAAGATCAAGCATGGTTATCTGGTGTTGGATGTTGTAGGAGTATTGCAGTGATATAAAGTTATTTATTAACTCCTCAAAGGTTTTGATGGGGGGAGTGATCTTTGAAAGCCACACCATGGATTTCCCACCCAGACTTCATGGAAACAATCACATTAAGTAGGTATCTTCATAAGAAAATTCTAGACTCATATTTCGGAAATCTCTCACATGTTCTATGGGGTCAGTTTTCCCATTGTACCTATCAAATTTAGGGATTTCACAATGTTTTGGAAAAGGAATCATTTGAAGACTCCTGTCAAATGGATAAGGACATATGTCATCCAAAACATCTTTGTTGCACCCCCTCGCATTTCCTTTATTTGCCCTTGTAATTCCTTTATCTGTTGAGTAAGGGCACTAAAATCATTAGGAGTAAGGATTCTCTTTAATCCCTTCTATATCAAAATCGGTAGGTAACTTAGCTCCTTGATTAGCTAATGAAAGGAAATATCTTTCTTTGTTTCATTCTAAAATCCTTTCTATAAGAGTATGGAATTGGGGATCCTGCTCTGCTTCTTGAAGCTTTTCTTTTGTTATCTCTTCAGTATGAAATGGATTCTCTTCCTTCTCACTATTATCACCCATTTTGCTTGTGGTACTTTCTCTTTCATCTTTTTCTATGTGCTTTCGAGATCTCGTGACAACAGGCATAAGCTTTGCCCCAAATTCTACTAACTTTTGATCAAATGAATGAAATAGTGCAATTTTTTTGATGGATATGAAAGTCAAGATAGAATGAAGATTCTATGACTTAAAATATGTCTAGTCTTTAGCTCGTGTTTTCCCTAATTGAAAGGATGAAAATCCTGTTTGTGGGAAATTAAACAAAAGATCAAGAAAAAATGATTTTTCACTTTATGAAGTTTGATTGTAGCTTCGTAAAAAGATGGATTTGTGAGAAATTCCTAATGTGATTGAGTTCTCTATTGCAGATGAGTAGAATATTCAATTATAGGTTGGGGAATATAACAAGAACAAATACGCTAACTGTGGTTGTACCTTTGAGAAAGGGCTCTTCTTTGAAAGAAAACTCGTGAGTATAATGGTTCTACAACATAATCATCAGTGAAACCTCTAACACAATCATGATATCGATGGATAAAGGTTTTATGTTTAAGTAAAACCTTTCGATTTTGGTACAAGAATCGTCTTTTCTTCAATATTTTTTTGTAGCTAAGTGGTTTCTTTGGCTTTTTGATTCATTTGAGAATGGATTTATTAACAAAGGTTGTAGATTTCCAATATCTTAACATGAGAGTAATCAATGTAATTGTGAGTTTTGGATGATCTTTACTGAATTAATTTTTTGAAGACACATCAAGCAAGTTGTAGAATATTTGTTTCAAGAACCAATGATAAAATAAAGTAAATAGACTCACTCTTATGGTCAAAAGGTCACCAATAATTCCATAGCCCACATCTTAAAACTACGTCAGCTCACATAGCCTTGTCACCCCCTAAAGGGCGCCCGTGTTTTTTCCTTTTCCAAGTCTTAACCAAAGAGAAATAGTCAATGGTCAGGGTCTATGGTAGTTATATGGTGAGTATCTTGGGGGTAGATTCTTCCCTCCCCTTGCACTGTGAGAATTACGATGTTCAAAAACTGACAAGTTAGCCACTAGTTCTAAAGTTCGTAATATGGGTTTTCATTTAGTGCAGCAAATGATATACTCCCTCAAGAGACCTCCCAACCTTTAGAACAAAGGCTTTGGGGATGGTTATCTTGCACACTACCGGCAAGAGAGGGTTTCCCCAGATTTGCTTTAAATTTTATAGTGGGGCGGAATAGCCTGGCTTTGGCTTGAACCAACTTGAGTCGTTCCTCTTGGGTGAGTACTTTTTCCCACAAGAGCAGGCTCTCTAAAGGATGTAATTAAAGCAGTAAATTTGCATGAAATTGAAAAGGCAAGTCTAGTATTTTGATCACCTAGTTAAGGGGAGAGTATAGACCTATTGCCACAAACAAAGAAAACAAATGTTCTTTTTAAAATCCAAATCATAATGATCTAATCTAAGTGAAGATATTGCTTCACAAAAACAAATTGTAATTGCAAGATCATTGTGTGGTGACTATCCTAGATTGATTCATTTTAAAATCCATGTCTATCCTAGGATTGATTCATTTTTTTATATTTCTTGCTGGCCGCGGTCACATCGGATCCAATCAAATTTCTACTTAAGTTACTGATTACAGTGGCAGACTTAAAAATTCTATGCTAAGATAAAGAAATGTGCTAAAATAGACATTAAGAGAGCTAAAACATAAATTCTCTATGAAAACAGTAAAGAGCACTACAAAATTAGTAAAGGGCGCTACAAGACCATTAAAGGGCACTACAAAATCAGTAAAGGGCACTGTGGAATCTTTAAAGGGTGCTATAGAATCCTTAAAGGGCGCTGTGGAATATTTAAAGGGTGCTGAAGAACTTACAATGAGTGCTAAAACAGAGTTAAAGAGTGCTAAACTGAGTGTGATATGCACTGAAGCGTGTTTGATGTGCTAATACACTCTTCCAGCTGTAACCTATCAGAAAAATTTGTGAAAAGATGTTAAAATTGGGGCAAGAGCCCCACAGTGGGTGCCAAAAATGTGTGTGGAAAATGTTAGTATCAAAATAAGATAAAAAACACACACCAATGCAACATTAAACTAAAGAAAGCTAGATAAAATGAAATCAAAGAAATCAAACAAAGCTTCTTTAGAATCGTTCCATTGTCCTCTATCTCTAGTGATTTGCTTGAAGCTATTGCTCTCAAATTGTATAAGCAAAGCTTCTTAGAATGGCAACCTGAAGAACAAGTATGCAAAGGGAGAGTCCTTTTCTATTCTATATGCTTGTGGAGGGAAATGTTGATATACAAATATGCACAGGGGCTGTAGATTATGCACAGGGGTTGTGGATTATGGATGCTATTGAAACTATTATATGAGGTTGATAGGCCATGATATGGAATGCTGATATGGTAAGCTATGTTATGCTAAAAATTGGAATGCTATGAATGCTAGAAGGATATGCTATTCTAGATTGGCTATAGTTTTCTCGTACAAAAGCTTTTCTACTTTTAAGAGACCCGACAATCCTTTTTATAGATTTTTACAGGCAAGAGCCTGGCTAGGAAAGATCAATGGCTGTGAGATTGTCTGGTAAATTTGAAAGGTGAGAGATGAAGAGGTTGAGAGGAAGATGGAAGATGTTGGGAGGTTGGAGAGAAGAATGGAGGTTTGTCTTCAACCCACAGGAACAACTTTGCTCAGAAATAGAGAAATTTATTAATTTTTTGTTTTGAAGTTATTTCACGGTTGTTGTAGATAATCCAAATTAAATAAATAAATTTATTTAATTTTATGTGAGTTTGAGGATTTAAAACATTTTTGAAATATTTTATTTTAGAACTATAGAAGACTCAATTAAATGTTTGGAATATTTAATTGTGAATAGACTTTAGAAGAATCAATTAAATATTTGGAATATTTAATTGTGAATGGAATTTAGAGGATTTTTAGAAGAGAAGAATATTTAATCTTTATTTGAATAAAATATTCAAGCCAAGATTATATGATAATTAATATAAATAAATCATAATGTTTATTTAATTAATGAAGAAATGGATAAGAAAAGTGATTAAATAAACTTATTTATTTAATCAAAATGAAAGAATGATGAATATAAATAAATTATTTAGATTTATTTATACGTAGATTGAATTCAGAGATTTAATCAAATATTAAAAATATTTAATTAATTACCAGACTATTGTGATGTGACCATTTTTAGGTGTATATAGAACCTAGTCATGTCATAATATCTTTTGTCCTACATTGAGTCCTTCTAGCTCATCAGTCTAGTTAAGAAGCTTACCTTATCTTTGGTTCTAGTCCTACAAAGGTTCCTTGACATAACTAAATTGATGCCTTGGTTAGACTTTAGGTGGTTGGTAACCTCATCTTAGTTTCACAAAATCAATCACCTTAGAAGCTTGCTTAGGATTTTCCATAATTAGACACAATCATCTTAGTATAAGATCATTTTTGACAGTCCTTATTTGCAAGAAAATATGAAAAAAAAATAGTTGCATTCATTCCTTATATCCAAAAAATCCAAAAACATAGCTTAGGTTGCATACCTTAGACCTCATATCACATACCTTAGTCATATTCCACCTTTCATCATAACCTCACCACCATGTCTGCAATTTACCTTGATATGCTTAATAGTTAAGTTGAATACTAGTTACTCCGTAATGGTCAATGGCAACAAGCCTTAGACTTCAAAAGACAATTTATCCAATCCAAATGCCAATCAACGTCAACCCATGGTCAATTACCCACATACCTTTCCTACCAACAATCCATAAGTCCTAGTCACTCAACCATCTTCCCTCACTATCAAGAGTCACTTGACACAATCCATGCCATTAATCCATGACAAACATCTATTAGTCATACCTATCTTAACCTTGACAAGGGAAACCAATCTTCCACTAATCCCTTCCAAGCTTCCACATCCTATCCTAGTCCTTCATCCACTAATCCCTTCCCAGCCTCCATGTCCTATCCTAGTCCTTCATCCACTAATCCCTTCCAATCCACTCCATCTCAGTCTTTATTTAGTCATGGTCTCCAAAGTCACATCCTATCTACTAAACTTGAGGATACATGTCAAAAGAAAAGTCCAAAGCATGACATCACAACTTCACATTCCTATCAAGATCGAAGTAGTCCATCCAAGAAATCTTTTCAGACAATCATGTCACCCAAGGAAAACCTATCTTTGATCACGACACTACCATTGATCAAGAAATCCAGGATCAAATATTTGAGGTTGATCCTACCCAAACTCTGAACACCGCTATTTCCCAAAATGAGACGCTTGCCTCCATGGGACACATATGATTTTCCTCTAGAACAAGAGTCTTCTACTCTAGACATATTTGCAAATGATCAAGCTATAGTTAAATTCAGTGGACTCTATGAAAATGATCATAAAGACAATTTTGACATTGACTTGGAAGCACCGGTAGAATCATCTATATCTGATATGTCACAAAATCACACCAAAGATATCCAACATGTCAATGAAGCTAATGCATCTTATCAACTAGGATCATCCACTTTTATCAAATCAGGGTTTCTTGTAGGGGAGAAGATTCCAATTAACAGTTTCCACATATGTAATGATGGGTTAGCATCTTGCTTTCAAAACAAAAAATATCCCATCGTAAACAAAATTTTTCATAGCATGCAATATCAAGGAAAAGGACTAGGCATACATGAGAAAGGAATTCTAGAACCAGTATAGTCTTAGGAAAATCCTAGACATCAAGGTCTTGGTTATCCTTCAGTCAACAAATCTAATGATGTTAATGGTACCTCCTCGATATTGGGGGCAACTTTATATGATACAAACATCAAAATGGAGGCCATGAGTAGTTCTTACCATAAGGTTGTTGTCAACACTCCTTCCATCCACACCATGAATTGTCATTCCAACATGAATAAACCTTCCATTTGGAACTAACAAAAACAAAAGTATTACAAATTCAAAGTTCAAAATCAAATATCAAAGGCCATTTAATCAATCAAAAATCCAAGTGGACAAATAAAGTGAAAATGGATCCCAAAGAAAAATGGATCAAGAAAAGAAAATAGTTCAAAAGTAAAAATAATCAAAATGTGGAGCTACAAGAAAAGAGGACTCCCACATATAATAAATATCCACCTCCTTAAAAATGGTCATCATACAAGGCATATAAAAGTCGTGGTTTCAAAAATTATCTCAATATGAAATCTAGTCTCCATCATCCATCATCCCAAGATTGGAAAATGAAAATTCCTACATCTAAATTTCCAAACACATCTACCATCATCCATCATAATCCAACATCTCACCTGAAGTCTAAAAATCCTACGTCACAAATCTGTCGCATCTTGGCAGCAACTCTTTATTGTAAGGACTCCCATGGCACTCTATTGCAATGTGTGTATTCTGATAAAGCAAACTCTAGTATCAACAAGGATCACAATGGCATCAATCGATTATATGCAAGCACTATGATCCTTACAAGGAAACTGCTTCATAAAGGTCATTATTGGCATATCATGGCATCCATCTTTACATCAACACCATCAATGGATTCAACACAATCAGTGATCATCTAAAGCATCAAGGCCATCCAAAAAAATAAAAAATTCAAGAAAATAGTAAAGAGAAAAATTTCGTCCAATAGTGAAAACCATGCTTATGGCACTCTGGATAAGTACCTTGATGAAAACCTGGAAAACATGTGTCATATGTAAGAAATTATCTATGTGGACCATTACACTTGGGGGAAAATTATCTCATCTCCCATACCCTTTATATGACATTTATTATGACATTTCCATCCATCCATCTAAGCCCTACGTCTCATGTCCATTTTCCCACCTATTTTGATCTTGATAAGGACTGGGGTACAAACATAAATCACGCTTTGGAAAAACTCTTGACATGTCTATCCTTTGGTCATACACTATCCATGAAATATCATGTCATAGCCTTCATAGCATCTTCCAAACCCATACCTTGAAGAAAACAAGTTATCCTTATTTGACATAGTCCTTGAAGACCATATGATAATTTTTCTAGCCAAAAATCCTCATGTCACTTATATTTTACCAAAACCACCCATCATATATTCATACCTATCGCATGCCTTGATTTTTCCCTTGTTAATGGTCTAAGGATCTTCCATCATCCCATCTAGTCCTGAAAGGTCATTCCAAATGCAACAAGCCCGATCCATACAATCTTGCTATACATACTAGTGCATCATCCAAAATATTCCTTAGCTTTGTTTCTAGCTTGGCTGCAAACCTTGATCCTTTAGTCACATTATTGTCATCCTCACGTTGTTTCAAGATGTGTCCTTCCCACATCAAACAACGTCATCATCATCCTCATCACATTTCAATTGGTTTTCATCTTGACTAGGGGCAAGATCATGTTTGTCCTTGGATTCTTGTGCATGCTTGTTCGCTTGCTTATAGGCATCATTCACATGCATTTTTCATGATCCTAAAAAAAATCCAAAAACAACATAAAACTTCAAAAAGACAAAAAAATCAAAACATTTCAAAAATCCAAAAATAGAGTCACAGTCAGTCACACTTGTTAGTCTTCATCATCTCGTACTATGTTGCCTCTGTGATTGGACATAGGCAAGGCCATCTCTTGATGTGCCATCTGAGGCATTAGGTCAGTCATCTTAGGTTTCTGTACAAAATCATGATTCAATTCATTGCCTATATGGCAAGGTTGTTGGTCATGTCAGACTACGAGGTCTTTGCATGTATAACGTAGGAAAGGCCATCAATTGATGAGCCCTCGAGGCTGCACTAGGTTAGTCCATTAGGGTTCGTAACATACACTATCACACACGTTAAATTTTTTAATTAGATCAATATGTTTTAGTTAGTCTTGTCTTGTTAAAGTTTGGTTGAACTACGAGGTCTCTATGTGTATAACATAGGCAAGGCCATCAATCAATGAGCCCCTGAGGCCGCACTAGGTCAGTCCTTTAGGGTTCACAATCACAGTCAATTGTTAGCATATCACATCAAGTCACACATCAACAAGACAAATAAGTCAACAATGTTATCAAGTCAAATCAAACAAATTTCCAAAGAAACAATCAAAACAATCAACTTATGTCTGCTACAAGATGTGTCCTTCTTGGAAACATACATCGTCACAACAAACAACCTAAGTCTTCTACAGGATAAGTCCTTCCTGAAAAAAACACATTAGGGAAAAAATCATCATAGCCTTACAATAGGTTGTCACATCAACGACAGTAGACTCAAATGTCTTATATGAAACGTGTCTTTCTAAAACTAGGCTTTTTTCATGCCTTATATAGATAGTCACAAAATCGAAACTAGACTCAATGTCTTATACAGTATGTGTCCTCCTAAAATCAGGCTCAATCAATCAATCAATCAAACAAACAAATATATCAAATTTTGGAAAATATTTTACTAGCTTTTGAATTTTTCACTTGTTTATCTTATCTTTTCATATGGCTTTATGTTTGGGTCCTGTTACTAGCTTTCTTGAGGATGTCCCATGAAGGATTTAGAGAAGCAACGATGTATCAGGGCTTATTTTCTTTGACTGTTATTTGTCAACTATCTTTTAACTTGGTTTTTGAGTCATGTTACTAGTTTCCTAGAGGATGTCCCATGAGGGATTTAGAGGAGCAATGACATCTCATGACCTATCTTTTATTTGTTTGATGTCTATGGTTTGTCTCAACAAAAAGATTGGGGAAAATTTTCCCTTAGTATGGGTTAAAAAACTCCTTGTCTATGACTATCTGTTGTTAGCAGGTGGATGACCTTGCACACCATGGTCTATCTCATATCATGGTGTTTATTGTTCATCTATGTCAGTTAATGCCCAATGATGATTAAGTACAAAGCCTTTTATGTGTTGATGAAATATATAAGATTTCAATATTAAAGATTTCTAAACTAACATCCATATCTTCTATTTTTATTTTTCTTCCTTTTCGTATTAACATTTCTTCTTTCTCGCATCATGATAGAGTCTTGTGCTACAAAAAAATATAAGGCATCCTGCATGTTCATTCATGTTAGAAACATCATATCATACATATTGAATCATATATATATGTTGCATTAGAAAACACAAAAATATAGGCATTCATAGCATTTAGGATTCCATGATATATCATTCATTAACCATCATAAATTGCATAACATACTCTAAATATGTGTCATAGTACAAATGCCATGATGGGTGTCTCAAATGGAGCTCGCAGGCTCTATGATCATAATACAATGTCTACAAAATAAATATCATAACCATGCCCTAGGCAGAATACCCATTGCTCTCATGAGATGAATGTGGTGATGATTGGCACCGAGATGCTGATGATCGATGTGCAGAAGGTGGCCTATCATATCCAACCCTAATCTAGGAGGTTGCTCAATCCCCTCTATGCTCATTGTCCTTGTATGTGTATTGGTCTAAGATCTGCTGCTTTGTGCCTGAGAGTAACTGAGAGCTCATCTCTTAGGAGGTACCTCCTGCTCATATAGATCTCTATAATATCTCTCTCACTCACCATATATGATCATCTCACAAGCAAATACCTCAGTCGGTCCTGAGCATAGGGTCTATAGCTTTGTGAGCCTTTGCTCAATCTCCTGCCTCCTAGCCACTAGCTGATCTCTATCAAGGAAGGCTCTGTCTCTCTCCATTTGCATAGTGTCTCACTCTATAGTCAAAGCTCTAATACACTCCTCCAAAGACTCCACCCTCATCTGCAGATCTGATAATCTCTGATCAATAGGTCATGTGTCCTCCTAGCGAGGCCGATCCTCCATATCTGTATCCCAGTCATCTATAACTCTATCTCTGATCTCCCTCTCCTCCTCATCATCCTCATACTTGGCCGGTAAGCCAAGAGCATCTATGTCCTTCTCTCCTCCGATGGCCTCCTCCTCAGCATGCTCCTCTCCTGCAATAGCCTCCTCTGTTGCTGTATGCTCCTCTCTGCCAGCCTCGACACCAACATCATCCTTAGCTACACCTCCAATATCTAACATAGGGACATCCTACTCTCCCTCCCTATCCTCCTCATGGACTGGAGATAACTGTGGAACTTGTTCCTCTACAACTTTGACCACAGCCTCTACCTCCACCACCACCCCTATGACCACCACCCCTACCACCACCTCTACATCTACCACCCCATCTACCTCTAGGTCTTGTCCCCCATCTCTCCATGGGCGCATCTTGCTCTTGATCTGTCAAGGGAACTGGCCTGTGGCTCACCCACCATGTATCATAGGCATTTGTCATTCCTGAGTCCACTGATCTACCCCTCCATCCCCACTACATTGGTTGTAGTGCATCAATGTCATCCTCTATCACCGCCACTGGAATCTTTGAGCCCCATAGAGTCACCTCTCTAGATGAATGTGCAAATTGTGCTCATCCTGAACCTCTCCAAACTGTCTCAACACCCTATCTGGTAAGTACCTATCAATGATGTACACTCTTAACACTGTCCTCCCAATCAGATAATGCATCTGTTTGCAAAATGGTAGGTGTTGGTGCTCATCTGGCCACTATGCTAAATCTAAATAAGGCCTCCATGTAAACTGTGCCATGGTGTCTATCGCATGCCTGTAATAACCTGTGTCTCCACCATGTATCTAGGTATTATTAGCCCCCACATAATAGAAGGCATATGGAGCTCTCTGCTCTCGATCAGTAGTAATAGGTGGCCAGAATATAACAATATGCTCCCACACCCATACCATCAACAATGTGGTCCCATAGCTCATCGATTGTGCCTCTCTATACGCTATATCATGTAAATGGAAATACAACATAAAAAGTAGACATGGTCCCCATGTGTACACTATCTACCTCTCTAACATCCCTACCAGCATCTCCCCCCATCCCACTGGAAATCCATGACCTCGATGGTCAGGAAAGACAATCCCTCTAATCATTGTACACAATAAACAATCCATCCTATCATATTTATCCACTAACACATGCCACCTAATCTCATAATGCTTTATCCCTAGCTCGCTAATGTCATTATGCACATAGAAACGAGATAGCTCACTGAACCTTCTCTGGGTATCATACGGTACCCTCTGACCCCTAATAGGTAGTCTAAGGATCCTATAAACATCCTCAAGTGTGATAGTGGCCTCTCCTATAGGTAGATGGAATGAAGATGTCTTTGAATGCCACCGCTCACACAACGTGGTCAACAACCCTTGGTTTGCTCGAATAGTGGGCATAAATGTAACATGATGTAATCCTAGATGCCATAGAAATTGTCTCTCTACACTCAATAGCCAATCCCGCAACTCAAAAGTTAGAGGCCTAGACTCTCAGGTATATATAGGATCTAGAATAACCTGAACTAACATCTTATGTCAGCAAAATAAAGCAAATTTAATGACAGACAAATGTGTCACTTTCTAAAAATGTGTTTCACAAACTCAAATGTGTCATTCCATTATGCAAATGTGTTTCATCTAAACACATGTGTTCAAACATTCACAATGCTCATTCAAAAAACCAGTCAACAGTCAAATATGTATTAAAAATCAAATGCTTTGCAGAAAATTAAAAGTGTTACTATACTATACAAATGCAATGCAAATTTTCAAATGTGGTGCACAAAATGACAAATGCATGTTTTTATAAAAATACCTATGCTAGCCTAGGGGTTATTTTGCAAATGTGGCATTCTGCATACACATGCAGTGAACTAAAGATCAACACATTTGAAAAAAATGAAAATATGTCTTAAAAAGCGTGCAAAACAAAATTTTCAAAGTTGATTTTCAACTACATATTGGTGGCTCCGCCTTAGCAAGTCGTCTGAATGTTCGAATGTGGTAGACATGGTGATGAGTGTGTGGAATTGGAGACATCTTCACTAGGGGTCTAAAGCAAAAATCTCAAATTTCTAAACTTGATATGTGAAAATGAATTGGTTTTTCACCAATTTCTATTTATATGTAGGGTTTTTGGTTGCTTTTTTTGCAACCTTGTCTATTGGACCCTCATTTTTCCACCTTCTAACAACCATTTGACCTGTCAAATCAAGCCGAAACTCATTTCTGTCACCACCATCAGCTTTTGGCCATCAAATTGACTAATCAGGATAACTTCCCAATTTTTCAAAAATTTGTCAATTTTCTTGAGGGGGCATACCTTAACCCATTTTACACTAGGGCATAACTGAGGCATAATCAAGACATGTTTTTTATTGATTTTTGTTGACACAATGTGATAAACTGCATTATATCAAAGAGGGGCAAAATATAGACACTAAAAATTGGTGTAGGCCCGCGGCTTCAATTTCATTATTACTCACCATTGTCATTGTCATAATTAAATGATCTTAAATTATTTAATTATGTTTCTAAAGTCCCTTTCCATCTATTAATTAAATAATTTTAATTATTTAATTAAATTATTCTACCATTGTTTAATCTTGATTAATTAAATAACTATCATTTATTTAATTACGTCACTAATTAACTTTATTTCCCCTTTCCTTAAATTAAATAAAACAATTATTTAATTTATCTTTATTACATCTCAACTATAATTAAATAATCTTTTAAATTATTTAATTATAAAATTCACTAAACCTTTTCTTCAAGTCAATTAAATAAATTCTTATTTATTTAATCCTTTTATTTTTGAATGTTGGATTACATTAATCATTTAATTCATAAATTAATTATTCCCCACATATTCTTTTGTAATTGGGTAATCGCCAAGTTATCTGATTATTCATCGTCACTTGAGTCGAGATCTAAATTAAAGCATTTAGTTATCTTTTGAGTCAATATTGTTTCTAACAAGTAGATATTTCTCGATTCAATCATTCAGTTATCTACTTCCACCTTTTGTATGTGCACATCTATTAATTAAATAATCTTAATTAATTAATTAATTTATGTGTGCGTTCGAATAGTCTCTTTCCTCCGTGCAAATCGTTAACTTGACATGCAAATTCTATTCTTCCAATTTTTGAATAGTCATCACTAAAAGATTAAATTATTATTTGATTTAATCTCTCAGACATTCATGAGTTCTAACTTTCACTCACAAAACCCTAATCTGAATGCATGACTTAATTTTAGTCTCGATCATCCATTCAACTTTCAATCTCAACTTTTCATTCAAAACATCGATTTTCTATAAATTGTCCAACCTTTGTCATTATTCTCTCTCCCAAAATCTTATGACTTTTGAGAGAAACTTGTTTAATCTTTGATATTTCATCATTAATCACATATATTGAGGCTATATTTGTACAAATACTGAAAATCTGAGGGCAAATATCATTCAAAGGAGAGATGGAGGACAATAGATATGAATCATGGAGTTTTATGGAAATTTGATGCGATTATTTCATGTTTTTAGCTTTCCTTTGTGCTTTGTTGTAGATGTAGGTTAGTTTGTTTTAATTTTCTTTAATCTATTTGATTTTCCTGCTATTTTCCTATGTTACAACACCACCTTGCAACTTTACACTACATTCATTTGACGCTTCTTCTATCAACTAAAATCTCGACACCACAGGCAAATGACTTAGATATATCAAAAACTAAGAGATGTTATTGTAAAGGGTCCCTACATGATCTCATGCCTTTAGAAAAAATGATTCTAAGTGCCACAATTTTTTAGAAAAAAATTGTCAAAGGCTTTTTCCTTTTTGCACTTTGGTCTCTTAAGAGATCGTCGGTGCATTGTAGCTTAGACCACTTTGGCATGTTTGGGTGTGAAACATGAAATTTTCTAGTGTAAAGCTACCCATATAGATGTGTTGGAACTGTCAATTTGGTCACATGATGAACATAATGAAAGTTATACCACCTTGCAACTTTCACTACATGCATCTGATGCTTTTTCCATCGACTAAAAATTAGACACTATAGGTAAACAACTCAGAGATATCAAAAACTGGGAGAGGCTATTGTAGAGGGGCCCTACATGATCCCCTACCTTCAAACAAAATGTTTCTAATCATGGAAATTTTTAAGTAATAGCTTGTCAAAGTTTGTTTCCTTTTTGCACTTTGGTCTCTTAAGAGATATCACTGGTGCATTATAGCGCAGATCGCTTCAACATGTTTGGGTGTGAAAAAAGACCATTCCTAGCATAAACCTACCCATTCAAATGTGTTGGAGCCATTGATTTGGTCACATGACAAATAGAATGAAAGTTACACCACCTTGCAACTTCATATATTTTAGATTGCAACTCTCTCTTGAGCAACAACATTAACTTCCTTTTCTTTGACAATAAAATCTTCTTCTTATCTTTTGATTCCTTTTCTAAGTGGTTAATTTTAGTCTTCACTTGTTTTGCTTCAATTTCAAGAATCTTTGAATTCATCTATTTCTAGTTGTATTCGCTCCATGGAAGTCTTAAGTTCAAGAATATTTGAATTCATTTGTTCAAATCCACCTATAGCATCATCTCTCACTTTCTTTTCCTTCAAAAAATCTTATGAAATATAAAACCTCTTGAGTTTATCCACTTTTCCATTCCACATACTACATAGGCACCTTCCTCAACTTTTTGAGAGCAAGAACAATCTCTTTAGTCAATACATTATCTATCTCATTCATTTTGGTTTGCTTCTTTTCAAGTGTTTTTAGAACAGATTCCTTTTTCATTTCATACATTCTAGTAAGTATTCCTACCTCCAATTTTGCATTTCCATTTTCCCATTGCACCTACTACACACAAGGAGATCCCACAATATTGGTTTACAATTTTTAGCCAAATTGGACACTGAACTTATTTTTTCTAACAAAATCTTCACTTTCAGGCACCTATAGTGGCTAAACCGTGAGGAATTTGAAGATGATGCAAACTAGTGAGTTGTGATATTTTGTTTGTAGATTATAAATATATTTTTTTTCAATTTTTTTTGAATTATATTGCACTTCTTTTTCAATCTCCTTCGAAAACTAGTTTTTTTCAATAAACACCATTTTTAAGGAGTGACACTCACCGTATAATACATGAATTTTTTTCCATGAAGGATAAAATTCTATTTTTTTAAAATTTAGATTTGTAACTATGATATCTAGTGCTTCTAATTGGTTTCATAGTGTTTTATTGAATATTTTTTCCTTAATCAAGTTTTGAAGTCAAACCAATCACAATTCAGACATAGGCAGAATGTATAACACAACTATTTTTGTATGTATCAAAATTCATTTTTTTGTTGGATCAAGGACTTCAATATCTGGTGCACTCATATTTTTCAATGTTTTTTGATAATCTTCTATTTTTTCACATGTGTAGAACATGGAGCTTGATTTTCAGTGAAAAACCTACATTCACAAAAAATAAAAAATAAATATAATAATAAAATTAAATTTATTTAAAATTATACTTTTTGGGAATCTTATAATAAGGACTACATACTTACAAAAAATAAATTTTAAATGAATTCATTTGATCCCCCAAAAGGTAAATTAAAAGTGGTTTTTTATCAACATTTTGATAGCTGTAAAGGAGACTATGTTATAGGTATGGTTTAAAATTAGCGGGGTTCTATCCAAGGGGATTTGATCTAAGGTAGTTTGATCAAACACTTTAATTGAAATTCTTTAAATGGAACTTTTAAAGGATTAAATCATTATATTTTCTAAAAATATGTGATTTCAACAAAAATTAGAATCTCCCAAAAATTGTAAACTAGCTTTGTGGGATCACCACATACACACATTCCTTAACTTCTCAAGAGCAGAAAGAATATCTTCAATCAATATGTTATCAATCTCATTCACTTTGTTCTACTTCTTTTCAAGTGTTTTAAGAACACATTCCTTTTTTTATTTCATACATTCTAGTACTTGTTGCTCCAGTTATGCATTATCATTTTCCCATTGCACATACTACACACTGACCTTCCTCATCTTCTCAAGAGTACGAAGAATCTCTTCAATCAATACATTATCTATTTCATTCACTTTGATCTGATTATTTTCAAGTGTTTTTCTAGATGATTCCTTTTTCATTTCATATGGGATGATGCAAGAAGTTGGATTCACAAAAAGATCAGAAAGTGGAAGTGTTTTTTGTTGTTTTTAAGAATTTGTCACACTTGGACTGAAAATTTAAAGCAATTACAAAATGAATCTTAAAAAAATTCAGTAATATGAAATTTAGTATTTTGAATCTAGTTTCCAAATATGTAATTTATTCAAATACCTGGATGATAGAAATTAAATTTTGATAGGCATGTATAAAAACCACTTTTTAAAAGTCAAATTTTTTACCATACCATGCATGTGTATGAACACCACTTTTGACCTAAATAAAAGTATTTTTATAATTCCTTTTGGGGAAAGATATGTAACAACATGAAGATTGTTGAGGATATTTTTTTGTAATTATTTTTTGAATACTTTTTTATTGAATTTTTATCGGCCGTAATTGTTGTTTTTAAAAATAAACATGCACCAACATAATTGGAACCAAACTAAAAATTCTTTTTTTTCATTGTGTAGCGAATTGTCTAAAGATTAATGTCATATAACTTTTTCTACAAAAAAAGTTATTATAAAAACAAAAAAGCCTGATATTTGAAGTTTATGGTCCAGGTTGCTTAGAAATTAATTAAAACATAAAAAACATAAGCCAATCTTTAAAAAAATTATATATTTGGAAATTAGACATCGTGTTCTATAATATGTTTTTATTTCATAGATTAAGTCAAAAAAAACTCCATCAACTATATTGCCAAAGTTGGACATTTCTATTGAACTTGCCTTCATTTTCTAGTTATAGATCAAAGGCTAAGGTTCGGGTTGCCAAGCCTTTCTCAAGCCTAAAACCAAGGCAGCATGTGGTTTAGGAATTCAAAATTTTAGAAACACGTATACCTTATGAAGTTTTTACATACGTGTTTCTAAATGAAAACACGCACCCGTTATATAACAGGTATGCATTCATTATATGTCTATTTGAAAATAGAAATGGGTACACATTATATAATGGGTAAACACTCCTAAAATAGAACATGTACCCATTTTATAACACACACACTTTCTTATATATCCATTTTTTTCCCAATTTGAAAAAAACTGACTAAGCACCTTTTTTTTGCAACATTCCTTTCTTGCAGTATGGACCAACAATGCCATTTTCTTCTTTTTTTAATTCAATATTGTCTTGTAGAATCTCTTAATAGGTCATATTCTATTCAAATTTTTGGAGGAGACAATTGCAAGTTGAATTTTTTGAAGTGGAATCAAGTACAAGGACTTTTTACACGAAGATTTGGAAAAAGAGATATTTTGGATGTATTCATATGTTTTTGCACTTCAAAGTTTATAGAAGAAAGGATCTCCATATTATATTGTTTTATTTCAATA
The DNA here is from genome assembly GCA_007258455.2 of Sequoia sempervirens. Classification (NCBI taxonomy): domain Eukaryota; kingdom Viridiplantae; phylum Streptophyta; class Pinopsida; order Cupressales; family Cupressaceae; genus Sequoia; species Sequoia sempervirens. The sequence continues at coordinate 285,173,156 of VDFB02058242.1, read as the reverse complement.
TTTAAAGGAGGTAGCAATTGGAAAATAGGTTAAGAATCATTTTTTTTCATCAAGAGGGCTTTCTAATCATGGGATCAAAGAAAAGGAAAAGAAAAAAATGTAGAAAGTTAATGACACTCGAAGAAATTGAAGTAAATAGAGAAATGGAGGAAAAAGAAAAAGGGATAAAAGAGAGGACTTGGAAGCATCTAGTTCCATGAATCTTGAAGAGGAAACCGTGAAGCGTGAGATGAATGAAGATGATGCAAATGTGGAGATGGTGAATATGGAAGACAATGCATTATGGAGACAAACCCAACTATGCCTTCAACTTCAACTTTGAATGATATGGAAATAACACCTATGCAAAAAGCTTTGGGTATGTCTTCAAATCCACGTTTCAATGATATGGAAAATCCATTTATTCAAACAAATTATCCAAGTATGTATTCAACCCCAAGTCTTGATGAAATTGGTCTTAGTTATTTAAATGAAGTTGGATACAAAATTGATGATATCAATAATTTTAGTTATGAAGCAACACAAAAGCAAAATAACAATATAAATGCAAATGAGAATGAAAGATCCCTCATATTGATGAAAATGAGAATGAAATCCATTTTATGTTTGAAAACGAAAATAAAACCCCTTGCATGAATGAAAATGAAACTACTTGTATGGATGAAAATAAAAATGTTTTTTTACAATTGAAAGAGATGTCTTAGATAACCTTGTAAAATTTCTTCCAGAGACAAATATGAACTCATGGAAATAGATTATATAAAATATTTTTTTATAGAAATAAATTAGGATTTCAATGTCAACTTAGGATGCAATTGATAAAAATGTGGAAAATACGAAAAGTGATAAAAAAATTAGGCATTTTTATAAAACCAAAAAAGAAAGATGATTCAGTAGAACAAGTTATATCTAGTGTTGTCAATGATATTTATTTTATAGGAAAGAAAAGTCGACTAAAGATAAGAATGCAACTTGTTGTGCAATAACAATTTCTCTAGTTAATAAATAACTTCAGATAAAAGAATGTTAAGTAAGATTAGTAAATATATAAAATTAAATCCTAAAAATTTGATAAGAGTGGCTAAAAGAAGAGAAATTATTAAAAAAGATCCAATTATCAATGTTAGAGTTTTAGTGGTAGACTCCCAAGGTCAGACATGAAATTGACTAATGAAATCAAATCTTTAATCAAAAAATATTGGCATGATAATACAAGAGTATCACCTAATATTATCGAGATGTTTTAAAATTAAGGGCGAGATCAAAAATTCGTGACCCTCATCCAAAGCATCTATTAAACGTGGCTCAAACTGAATTATATAATTTCTTTTTAGATGATTCAATCTTACCAAATATTAGCACAAATCAAAAATCATTCAAAAAATGTAAACCTTGGTATGTTAGAATTAATAAACAATGAATCTCTTGTTGTTGTAAAAATCATGTACAATTTCATTATTATTATGATATTTTTTGATATATACATTGTACTTTGCATGCTAACCAAATTATGTAGGTCATTTGTAGTATTAATATGCCACTTGAAACAATCAAAGAATTTATAGCAGGTTTATTTTGTGAACCCTCTAATGGAAACTTATTTTATTTAAATGCATGTATTTTTGGACAATGCAATAGATATGGTAAATCTTCATTGTTAGGAGAATGTATGCATGGAAGTAGTTTACATGAACTTGGACAACAATTAGTGGATGTTAAAAAATTAAAAAAATGTTGAATATTCTTTAAAAGATGGAAAAATTGGAAAACGTTCTAAGCTAACTGTAGAAAAGTTTAGTGTGCACACATTTATTAAATAATTTAAAGATAAGATTAAACCTAAATATGTAAAGCACTCTCAATATGCTCGTTGGCTTGATGGTAAATTTTGTACATGTAAAAACACATTCTCGATTGGAAATATATTGTTAGTTGTTGATTTTGTAGAAAACTATATACTCTTGCTCCACAAGAAGGAATTCAATCACAATATTATAATTCAGTGTAGGTATCCATATTCGTTCATATTTTATATAGACATGCAAATGATAGTAGAAAAGATAATAGATTTTTTTTGAGAGAGTACCATTTTTATGTGAGTGATAATCGATTACTCTCATCTGAGTTTGTTCAATATTGTTTTAATATATTTTATTAAAATTTAAAAGAGAGGAATTCAAATGAGAGAACATCTCATATGGTTGGATAATTGCATAGGTCAATTCAAGAATTCTAGAATGTTTTATTGGTTATGTAGAGTTGATAAGGAAAATAATATCCAACACATGAGTTTTTTTGAAGTTGTACATGGCGAAGGAGAACATGATGGAGTAGGTGCATGTCTGAAAAGAGCTCTTGCTAGAGAGCAATTGAAATTTGAGGATGCTGTAAAATTCAAAGATGCACATGCAATTGTAGATTGGTGCAATACAAAATTATCTATAGAAACAAGTGAGAGCTCAATAATTCGACGCTTCTTTTGGTTAGTTAAAGAAAATTATCTACATCTAATATGGTTGGATAATTGCATAGATAAATTCAAGAATGCTAGAATATTTTATTGGTTATGTAGAGTTCATAAGGAAAATAATATCCAATACATGTGGAGTTTTTTTTGAAACTGGACATGGTAAAGGAGAACTTGATGGAGTAGACCGTGCATGTGTGAAAAGATCTCTTGCTAGAGAGCAACTAAAATTTGAGGATGCAACGGAATTCAGAGATGCACATGCAATTGTAGATTGGTGCAATACAAAATTATCTACAGGAATAAGTAAGAGCTCAATAATTCAATGCTTCTTTTGGTTAGTTGAAGAAAACGATATTCTTACTCGACAATATTATGAAAAAATTAATGAATCTGCAAAATGACATTTGTTTAAGAGTTTGAATGCAAACACATGGACAATATGGACAAGGGAGCTTGCATGTTTTTGTCAATTTTATATTTCAAGTGATTGGGAGGTGTTTGGAAATATAGAATGGGTCAAAGAATGACAACAAAGAGCCTTAACACCTACATCGACACATGATCAACATGGAATAACAATTGAAGATAATCAAGTGTTTTCATTGGATGGATATGATCATATTTTAGACCTTGTAAAAGAAGGGTATGTGTAGGATCATGATGGGCCAAAAAGTGGCAATATCTAAGTGATATCATGGCCCATGTGGCTGATGACTTTTTTTTTTAACCCAAAATTGATGAAACGAAAAGGGTTTTTAAAGGAGATTCTCAACTTTCCACCAATATAAATTATGCTTTACTTTGAATTTAATAAATAATTATTATTTATTTTCAATTTGAATTACGACTAAAGTTCAGATTGATAGGCTGATTGAAAACATCTATAGCTTTCAAACGGTATCACATTTTTTGAATCTGAAACATGCATCACATTCTATGTTTTGCATACTATAGGATTAAAAAAATTGAATTTCATGAAATTTTGACCAAGTTAAGGTGGTCAGACATAGAAGTTTTTTATATTTTTGAAAAATTTTAATCAAAAAATCATAATTAATTATTTACTTGGAAAAAATTACAAAAAAATATGCATCACATCAAGACATGAGTCCTCTACTTATAGCTAAAATTTTCTAAAAAAATATTATCATTTTATTGTGGTTAGGTTGGTTAGACAGACACCTACTTCTTATTTTTTCCTTGAAATTTAAGTCAAATTGCCTAACTCTGATTTTTTTGATTTTTTTGCCAATTAAGGGCTTGTTTTTTCCATGATGATCCTGCACATACCTAGAAGGTACATTAAATTGAATTCAATTTTATATGTATGCATGTTTATATGTGAATTAAATATGTCACTCTTTATTGAATTTTTTTTTTCTAGGACGTGTATGTTGTTGTTGCACCTAAGGTGAATGAAAAGGAGACAAAGTATTGGTTCACTAGATGTGTTGAGAGAAAACATAAGTTGGTACATCCTAGAGTGGATGATGACAACTTTGAGTAGCCAACTAGTTATGTGATTGTTGTTGGCACCTGGCTTCAAAAATATCTAATAAGAAAGAATGGCTTGCCTGCATTTTATGACCATGAAAGAAACAAGAAGTTTATACATTACTCACATTTGATTTTGACAACCAATATAAAACTAGTTAGATATCAAGGGAGGCCTGCTAATAAAGTGTTATGGACACTTTCAATGGATGATCATGAGATAATCATAGATGCATTATAGAAAATAGAGGATGCAAATGGTACAATAGAGTAAATAAATAAAGATAAGTATGTAGTTGTATATATATTTAATTAATGCTCTATAAATAGTTAAAAATTTAACATATATATTTGTCTTTAGTCATTTCCTAAGTATAGTTTTAAATCTTCTTTTTGTTTCAGGTCTCCCAAAACTAGATGCATTACCAAAAAGAGAGGACATGCATATATATTACAATGGAATTCAAATCTAGATACAGTTAGCTATATATATTTCTAGATAAATTTAATTGATAGCCAAAATATAAAACTAAATAATTCATTGTCATTTTATAAAAAAGTTTACAATTGATTCCATATCCCCTTAATCCATTCTCTTAGGAGCCCTTCATCCATCCTCTTATCTACCCTTAATCCATCCTCTTGCATCCCCTTAAGTCACTCTCTTAACTCCCATTAAGCCATCCTCTTAGGACCCCTTAAGTCATATCCTCTTATCTACCCTTAATACATCCTCTTGCATCCCCTTAAGTCACTCTCTTAACACTCCTTAACCCATCCTTTTAGGACCCCTTAATCCATATCTTCAAGTAGGTACCCTTAAGTCATTCTCTAGGTCCTAGGGTTTAGGGTTGACAAGATGCTTAGAATAACAAATCTAATATGGGTTAAGGGTTAAGGGTTTGTATCCTAGGCTTTAGGTCATATGGTTTAGGGTTTAGGGTTTATAGGGTTCAAAAGATGCTTAGAAGCTTAGAATAACTGATCTAATATGGGTTAACTGTTTAGGCCTAGGGTTTATGGTATAGGATTTCTAGGGTTGACAAGATACTTAGAATAAAAAATCTATATGGGGCTTAGAAATAGATAAAGTTAATATGTTCGTAAATAAAGGTGATGAGGGTTGATATTAAGGGATAATTGATTATGTATTTTATAGGAGTTTGAGGCGCTAGGAATTAGTAACCCTTATCCAAGTGTGAAACTCGGATGGATTTTTAAGTGGTCTTTAAAGAGGGTTGTTGGTTAATTTCTTTGATTGGGATGCAAAAATAAACCCCTTAGGGTCTATACTATAGTGGTAGGGGTCAAGTGGACATGCAATAGGGCCCCAAGGACATGAATTGACCTTTAAAAAGTCCTCATTATGGAGAGTGACGAATTTTGAGGAGAGGATGGGGGTGAAAGGATTGAGTGATTGTCTTAGTGCATGTTTCTTCTTTAATAAGGGAAAATACCCTCATTTATGGAGAAAAGGAAACTCCACACATCCCCATCCAAGAGTTGCAAGTTGAAGCTTCTATATCTTTTGGAGAGTAGGAAGGAGTGGGGTGTTACCCACTTCTCCTCTTGGAGAATTTTAGTGGAGATGGTAAAAAGAATGTGAAGAGGAGAGGAGTACACCTCTCAGAAAGATAGTAATCAAGATGTCTTGGCTTGGAGAGGAGAGATGGATAAAGGAGCTCAATCTCTTCACCTAAAAGAAATAAGTTCTTCCTATTTTCTTCCACCCTTGGTTATTGGTTGTAAGATGGTAACATATTGTATGGATCATGGTTAAAGATAGAAAGTAGAGAACCTAGATGCATGGGAATTATGCTATGTTATTTTTATTCTTTGTAAAATTGAGAAAAGACTCCATATATCATCATGAAGCTAAACTAATTCCTTGCTCGGGGGTATGGTTAGAGCCCACAAGGATCCATGATGCCATTATGGTAGGGTGGAGAGCAAGACCTTGTTCATGGGTGTGTAAGTCTTTTGCTTTCTCTAATATCACAATAATATTGTAATTTTTAAAATGATGAGGTTCATATTGTTTAATGAAGAAATGGAAGGAGCAAGTCTTTATTGTTGGCCCATGGTTGTCTCATTTTTATGTGTCATTTGTGATATTAATAGTTAGTATTTTGTGGCAAGAAGAATGAGAAGATCAAACCCCCTTTGTTCTTAAATGGCATTGTTTTGTTTGTGGTTCTATTCACTTGAATGTTAATGCATATTGACACAAAATCCCTTTTAATGAATCATCCAATATTGTGTTCATTTTAGTTGTAGAGAAGGATGGTTGAAGCATTGTGTGCAAAGAAAAATAAGATCTTATGCTATATTCTGGTTAAAGTAAATTAAGGAACTTTTTCTAGATGCCAACAAACTGTTTTCTTTTCTTTAGAAATAAAATTTTTGTATCAATGGTGTTATTTGAAAATCTTTATCTACTGATATGAAAATGTAATTTAAGTTATTCGAATATGAAATATGGAGTTTCATTGCTTTGTTTATGTAGCTGTATATTTTTGTGTTTGGAAAGAAAAACCCGGCCCATTTATAAAAACCCTGCATTATATTTCCATTCACCTTCATGCTTAAACTTCTTTCAATGTAAGACTGAATCTAAAGCATACAATAAAACAAATAAATATAAAGAACAAGTTTGGTTGGCACCTTTCACTAGAAACCAACAAATAAACATATCTATATTTTTTAGACGAGGCTTCTCAAATACATTCAATGGAAACCAACTCCAGAAGGAAACATCTGTGTGTACTGTGGAAACATCACTACATTGGAAGTTGTGCCATCATGAGCTTGAAGGAAAAAAAATAGTAATAATAAATGAAACAAACAAGCAAATCAGTAATTTGCAAGGCTTACTTATTGAACTAAACCATTATGCCAATACGTTATCTCAGTTAGTCTAAATATGAGGAAAATGGTTGTCAAACTACCTTAAGGCTTCTTCCTTCATGTCCTAGCTGCCCTACGTTATCTGCTCTATCTTACCATAATCTCCACATCATCTATCAATCGCTACTATCACTGGTTTACCCATGTTGCTCAATGAGATAGAATGCTTAAGACAACTGGCAGTGTACCTCCATTTTCTGGCATCGAGTCTTGTCACCATACCCTTGCCTATTTTGCGTGCAGTCTTCATTTTTGTAGAGATGAGATCTAAACAAGAAAATTTGAGAGAGTGGAGACTTTAATGCTTAGGGTTGGAGTGTTAACTCTTGAAATGAAAATTCAGCAATAAAGTTTTCAAATCACATCAAGAGTCATTTCCTTCCACAGGTTGTAATAAAGTTAATATAGATAGCCATGGACATTGGGGTAGGTAGTCTGCAAAGGGAGCGACAACTTTTATTGGGGAGGTAGGGATACTGTTGAGATAACTGATTGTCTCAACCTGTTTGCATGAGATAGTGACAATGGAGTTAACTGAAACTATCGATCATGCATAAGGAGATTTTAATCTGTAGTTTGCGGTGGATAAGATAAGACGATGGAGACTTAGAGTTAGCTATATCTTGTTCAACACACGAATGAGATTTGAACTTGTTGTTTGTAGCAGTGGAGGACTGAGCTTAATAGAATTCATGAAGCATATTATCGGTGGTAACTAAAACACAACTTATCACATGGAGTTGTTAACATGCAATGCTTTTAGCACGAATGTAGTTAGTGGTGGATCAGAGATGGTTACATTATTTGTAACTACCATCAAGAGTTAACTAACCATTTGCAGTGATAGTTATTTCTTTGTGAGTGGGTGTGATCATTCCATGCACTTTAGTTCTGACTTAGCTTTGCTCTTTGTGTTGGCTTCGAATATTGCATGTGATGAAGCCTTCTCTTCATTGTTGTAGTTAATTATTAAATACTCTATGCCTTAGAGTATTGAGATGATTGAAACTTGCTAATTTATGAGACATCGTTATACTGTCAGAATTATCCCTGGAGATTTTTGTCAAAGATTGGTGAACACCTAGACAAGCATAGTGTTGTTATTGTATTGTAATTCTTTGTTACTGATAATACAAAGTATCATGCTTTTGGTGTGTGGGGGTTTTTACCTGGAAAGGTTTTCCCCACTTAAATTTGTGCGTTATGGTATTAATCTTTTATGTGTGTATTTGAATGTGTTTCTTTCTCTGTAACAGTTTAATGATTTGTATGAATCTGCACAATCTCTCTCATATAGATTAGTGTTGGAAGCGTTGTTCTGCACCTTTGCTTCCTTTCAGTTGTTCCGCAAAGGGAATGCCAACTTTTATTGGGGAGGTAGGGATACACCTAACCAAGCTTAATACACCGCCAAAGCAATTTAAGCCCTTGTTAGTATGCATTTCCGGAGTAACCGTGGTCTCGGGTAGAAAATCGCCTATAGATTTATGCAGTAAAGCTTCGATGAGACATTGAACTTTAAGCCGAACGCCACAAGTGTAATGAGTTGCCTTTAGTTCTCTACCTGCTTGTTTGTGTCATTAAGTCTTTCCCTCCATACGCTCATTCATGCAACTGCCTTAACAAATTTTAGATTAATGCAAGTGGCTCGATAATTGGAGTTGATGATAGGTAAGTAGATTATGTTTTTTAAAATATATATATATAAATATAAAATACTGATTCTTCTACGTGAGAGGCGATTGAATTGCTGATAAATTCCAGTGGTTGCTGAAACGTCAAGGAAAAATATGCAAGTTTGACATCACATATAAATCAAACACCCAATTGCGTGTAGTATGCATTCTCTGGAAACGTCCTTTAGCTAGTCAGTTGGTGAAGACGGTAATTAAAAACTCAGCAATGATGTTGAACCTAACCGTAGCCACCTCTTCTTCCTGCGCCTGTACATAAAAGGTGAATGTAAATCGATGAAATTGTGTCTTGGGGCAATGGAAATTGACACTTAACGAGAGATAAAAACGTTGTAGCAAAACCCTGTACCATTGTTGTCTCCTCCTCTCCCATGGTCGCCGTTCAGCAATCCAGAAGGTAACCAGTCATTGCGTTTAGGGTTCTTTTTATTTATGGTTTATTCACTCTCAACTTAACTGGCAATATTTCTGTTCTAGCCGACAAGATTTGTTTCAAAATGGAGTCCAAACATATTTAAATTGAGCATATATCCTCCTCACGGTTTACATTTGGCATAATATTCGTTTCTAAGTTTTAGCACATTATCAAATGCTGATATTAATGACGTGTAATTCCTCCAATTTTTATAGCATACATTTAAAACGGGCACAAGGGGAAGAGCTAAACCATTTGTGAATACTAGTTATAAAACTTAGATGTTAGCTGGTTGTAGTTCTCCACGTAAAGTGTTGTACAGCCAATCAAATATGGCTACTAGTAAATAGAAACTATAGTAGATTAAATGCTAGACTCATGCGTAGCTAAATGCAATGGGTCCCACACTAATTTTAACGGTGATGAAAGTGAATATTATAAAATTATTCACTTTACGTGGAGAAATATTCACTTTCATCGGAGCTGGCTACGCAGCCTACAAAATCGAATGTTGCCATGCCATGCTGTGCTATGCCAAACGTGCATAATCCCAATAGCTCCGTCAATAATCCCCATCTCCAAAAGTGCATTGATTGTGGAATGTTTATGTCTCTGTTTTTTGGCCGGGCTTAAGTGTCACACACTAAGCTTTGACTTCTTAGTGTGGACGCGCGGTGGGGCCCCCTCTTAACCGGTCATTCCCGTGACATTTTAACTTTTGCCCAAAGGCCTTTCCCGTTGCCGTTTTTTTTTTGTTTTTTCCGTTCCCGTTGGCGACAACCGTTTGGAACGATCCATTTGCCGTTACTGTTCGCCGTTCCCGGTTTACAAGGTTGCTGTTCGTCGAAGCAGGGTTTTGACGGGCCCCAGCACGTGAACTGTTCGCAGGGATTCCTTAAAGAAATGTGATCTCATGGAATGCCAGGATTGCAGGATATACGCAAAATGGATTTATTTAAAAAGACTTTGCCAGCCGAAACCTTTGCCAGCAGCCTCCCTGCCTGTGCGAAAATGGGACGTTTGGAACAGGGTATGGACATCCGTTGAAGGGTGAGGAACAGACGGTTTTGGCTGAGGGTTTTTTTTAGATATTGTAGTTGCAGCTATCCTGGTAGACATGTATGCAAAATGTGGAAGGATAGAGAAGGCCCCGTGAACGGTTTAACAGAATACCTCTAAGAAATGTGGTCTCATGGATTGCCATGATTGCATATGCAGAAGCATAGACAAGGCATGTGAATTGTTAAACAGAATGCCTCGAAGTAACGTGTTCTCATGGAATGTCATGATTGCAGGATATTCACAAAACAGATTGCAACTCACCTGGTAGACATGTATGTAAAATGTGGAAGAGCAGACAAGGCACTTGGAACAGGGCATGGACATCCATCAAAGCATAATGGAAAGAGGATTTTTGTCAGATATTATAGTTAGAAATGCTGTGGTAGACATGTATGCAAAATGTGGAAGAATGGACAAAGCACGTGAACTGTTAGACAGAATGCCTCAAAGAGATGTCATCTCATGGAATTCCATGATTTCAGCATATGCAGAAAATGGATTTATTAAAAAGGCTATTGAAACTTTCAAGCAAATGCAATTGGCAGGTGTAAAGCCACATTTCACAACCTTTGTCAGTATCCTTCCTACCTGTGCCAAAATGGGAGCAGATGTATGGACAGCAAGTGTTTTTTTTTTCCAAGTTATCTTTTATATATAGGCTTCCAGTTATATACTCTCACATGTTATTTTTTCCATTTTATACGCTCATTCAATCAACATTAAGGGTGAAGTGCATGAGTTGAAAGAGGAGGGAGTGGCAGATGAAAACTTGCAAGCCTTGTGCACTAAATTGAAAAAAGAGCAGCAATGTGAGTATCAACTTATACAAGATCTCAGACAAGTTTTCTAAAACCACAATGTGTTTGCAGGTATTTAATCTTAGCATAGTTCAGTTCTAGCACAATTAATCTCACACAGTATCCTCCCTACCTATGCCAAAATGGGAGCAAGTGTATGGACATCCATCAAAGCATTGTGGAAGGGAGATTTTTGTAAGGATACAAGAGTTTTCTCAAATGTTGTGGCTATAACTGCCCAGCTAGACAAGGCATTTGTAACTGCTTAGTTAAAAATGGAAGCACAGACAGGGGATGTCTAACTGCCTAGTTAGAAATAGAATCAGACAATGCATGTGTAACTGCCCAGTTAGAAAGGCACGTGAACTTTTGACATAATGCCTCAGAGACGTTATCTCATGGAATGCCATTCTGGCAAATGCAATTGGCAGCTGTAAAGCCAAATTGAACCTTTACCAGCATCCTCCCTGTCTGTGCCAAAATGGGAGCTTTGGAACAGAACATGGACATCCATCAAATCATAATGGAAAGAGGATTTTTGTCAAATATTAGAGCTGGAAATGGTATCTAGTAGACATGTATGCAACATATGGAAGAATAGACAATGCACGTGAAGTGTTTGATAGAATGCCTTAAAAGAGATGTCATATCATGGAATTTCATGATTGCAGGATATGCACAAAATGGAATCATTAAAAAGGATATTGAAACTTTCAAGAAAATGCAATTGGCAGGTGCAAAGCCACACTTCATAACCTTTGTAAGTACCCTCCCTACTCAAGTGCATAAATGGGAGCAGTGTATGGAAATCCATCAAAGCATAGTGGAAGGGGGATTTTTGTAAGGATAGAAGTTTGTTAAATGTTGTGGCTATAACTATCAGGTAGACATGTATGCAAAATGTGGAAGCATAGACAAGGCATGTGTAACTGCCCAGGTAGACATGGAAGCATAGACAAGGAACATGAATTGTTTCACATAATGCCTCAAAGATGTCATCTCATGGAATACCATTATGGCAAGACATCTAAAATGTCTAAGCATAGAAAAAGTACATGAATTGTTTGATAGAATTCCTCAAAGAAATGTCTTCTCATGGAATGTCTTGATTGCAAGATATGCACACAATGGATTTGTTGAAAAGGCTTTATAAGCTTTCAAGCAAATGCAATTGATAGGTGTAAAACAAGACTCCACAAGCTTTGCCAATATTCTCCCTACCTTTGCCAAAATGGGAGGTTTGTAATAGGGTATGGACATACATCAAAGGATAAAGGATAAAAGAGCTTTGTTAGATGTAATAGGAAATATACATATACGTTTTTTTAATCTTGTACTTTAGTTATTGTGAAACATAGAGAGATACTATTAAGATAAATTTTCATAGAGAGATTATAATGTAAATTCTAATCATCATGTCCTATTCTCCATATTAAATATTTAGATATCAAAATTAGAGTTTCACATATACTTTCAAGACATGTATGTACACATGCAGCCAACTTTACATTCAACACTCTTATTTTGAAAATCATGTGTGCTCATTCATACATAACAAGGGGCTGCATATAGTCAGCCGTTTATCATGAAATCTTAGACTAATCCTTGGCCCATTTGTGTTAATTCTATTCACCATCTTGTCTATCAACCAATGGGGGACACCCAATTCCTCTATACGAAGGATGACATTCCATGGAAGATGGTGGTGATAGTTGGACAACCAATCAGATACCCATTTATGTGCATTATGTGACATCTTGATCACCTGCATCAAAAAAGTTATTAGCTTTCACATTTTTATACCAAAAGATATATGTTGTCAAACATTTTTAAAAACCACATATATGCTACCAAATTTTAACCAAATACATGTTATTGAAGTTTTTAAAATTGACTTACAAATTATGAACTTTTGATAAAGGGAGATGAAATTATGTGCAAATGGTTCATTATTTCTTCAATAATGTTGTACATGAAAATTGTATCAAACATATAATTAACAATAGTGAACATACTCTTTAAAACATCACTAAGAGAACTCTTATAGATAGGTTTATAAGGTTTCCTAGATAATCAAATTTAATCATGCAACTAAAGTATTTCAAAATTAATAAGAAGCTCAAGTACCCTTCAATCCTAATACATATGATTTTTCATCAATAAATATTAACTCTTATATCCTTACCTTAACCTTGAGCTTTGTCATAGAATACCTGGATATCACCTAGTGATCGTATAGACTCCATATCTACATAGGACCTTATGCTAATTCAAATATACAAAATGGTTCCTCATGCCCTCTATCAACCTCATCAAAGACCAAACCATTCAAGTATTATAAAATCCTACCAAATCATCAAAACTACCAAAAAAGGTGACTAGTTCTTTGGGAACGCTAGCATAATCATCAAGCTTTATAGATATGTGGGTAATCTATACAATCTCCCTACATATCTAACTAGTAGAAGGTTTATCTTATAATACTTAAAGAAAGTTTGACATTATATGTACTCAATTTTGCAATGAAAAGGGAAAGACATCCTTTTATAAACTCTCATATATTAATAATGGAATTGTCATACAAAAGAGAAAATATATAAAATTTAGAGAATTACAATTGGATATCATAAAAAGTCAATGGAACTAATGGCCTAGACATTGTTCTCTTTAGTTGGCTTCAGCCATATGAAACATTTTATAATTAACTCACCAACTACTACCTAGATTTTAAAAATTGATAGCAAGACAAATTTAAGAATTTGCATAGAGAACACAATATGGCAGCTTGTTGGAAATAATCAAAGTTTTCACCATAATAGTTTTCCATATCCCCCAGTTCAACTAATTGGAAATTGAGAAACATTTCAGTTATGTTTGTAACATTCAAAATAAAATTATGGCATTCCTAAGTCTTAAAAGTGCTTCTACTACACAACTAAACTTGAGTATGATGACACTATCCTATGTGTTCTCAATAAAATCATGTGTGCTTGCAATAGTATCTTGCATGCTTCCAAACTCTGTGTTGTCAACCATGTCAAGATTACGTTCATTGTCCTGGGTATGATCCTTGTCTTGTTCATTTGCCCTATCAAGATCATCAAACCAATTTCGACGCTTAAGATTTCGTGGCATTTGTGGAAACTTAGGTGTTTTGCTGGAGATACTTGGCCTCCTCCTCACATTCATGCACTCAATCAAGTCTTTTTGTTGGCGAAGAGTGTGACCAAATCCATCTTGTACAGGGCGAAATGGATGCACACTTGGATGGTCTAATCCAAGCTGTGATGAGACGTGTCTACTTTTGACCTTGTTTGATACGTCCTTTAAAATCTTCTCAATGAAAGTAAGTGTTGCCAAATCAGATGTGTGAGTCAAAATTCCTTGAAACGTTTCTGTTAGTTGCAACTTCTTTTCTATTGCTGCATCTCCATCTCTGTTGTCAATAGTCTACAAACAAAAATAGAAATATTTTAAAAATTACTAATCAAACTAACATGAATTGGAATGAGAAAAATGTGGGTATAATGTCACCTGTGTATGTACAGAATAATCCTCCAAGAGATGACATTTTTCATTACCTCTAATCCCATTAAATTCATCAATTTCCTACATTGACATTGCAACACATTTAAAACACATTTTTTTGCAAAGAATGATAACCAATAGAATAAAAGAATTATTTTTTTCAACTACCAAATGATTAGAGACATTGGCGGTGCATCCATCTTCTATATAATCAACTGTATTAGCAATATTATCAAGGTCTTCATGCAAGTTGTTAGATAGATGTCGTCTCTCCCTCATCAAGTTCACTTTGATCACATGCTTGCACATGTATCCTTGCATTGAGAAGTTGCAAGAGCACATACATAGATCAGGTGAGGATCTATACACCTCATATCGAAAACAAGGATTGCTTTCACTTGTCACCCATGCTATGCGATCATCAGTGTCATTGAATGTAACATGGTCATCTGGAATTTGCAAGGCTCGAACCCAAGATGTGTTTTCAATCTTCTCAATATCAAAGTTCCTATAGAAACCATGTTTCTTGCTAACTTGCACCCACCAATAATAGACATAAACATGTGTTGTTAGTTGATGCACCAACCAATCAACACGACGATTTGCAGCACGCTCGACTGTTTTCAAGAATCGTCTCTTTAGGTGTGAGTGGTAGGACTCTATGGCACCATTTGTCTCTTGCCCTGCATGCTTTAGTGTATGGCAACATCTAGCCCACATACTCATTCTGTCAGACCACCGTCCCTTAAAATATTCAATGAATGACGATTGTGTATATTTAAAGTCTTCAATAAATTTGTGAACCTCATTCCTTGCAGAATCCTCATCTATTGAACGATGCATAATATATCCAAGTCTATCAAACATCTCTCATCTGTCTACATTATCTTTGACCTTTGCGATCAAGTTCTTCAACCACGCACGTCTAACATGCCAAGAGCATAGATATACATCACACTGAAACACTTCTCTGCATCATGAATAATTTTACTCAATATTTAATATTCTTACATGTGATGTATTAAAATATTTACAAAAACGTACAAAGTTTTAATGAAAAATAAAACACCTGATAGCTTTGATCTCAGCAGCTGCATCATCCACCATGAATGCGTTTAGTCTCCAATCAATATTCTTCAAGTGAACCCGTTGGAGAAGAATGTGCATCCAATATGCAATATCATATGCACAAGACCTGGACATAATGACCCATGCCACAGGCACCCCCATATGCTTCGAATCGAATGCAAGAATTGTATACAATTGAAACTATCATATGACATAAGGTACAATATATCAATACTATTTTTTATTTGATTGTAAACATTTTCAATTCAAAACTACTAAAGAATACACAACGTACCTTCATTGCATTAGTACCAAATGTAGAATCCATGGCCAATATGTTGTTGTGGCCATATTGAAGCATCCAGTCAAGTTGCTCTGGTAATTGAATTCCCAAAACAAATGGGATTTTCCCATCTCCATCAACAGCAATGGCACTATACTCTTGATATGCAAACCACTTTTCAGGGTTTGCCAAAACCCATTGTTGCACTGAAAGAGCATCATTACTATCAAACATGTAGCTTGATGTCTTAATTTTGTGATCAATATTTGCAATGTCTTCCATGGTAAGAAAATCATCCCTAGAAGATTGACCCTCAAACATGGTCATCTTCTCATGCACCATCGCTTATGTTTTTTATGCACTGCATCTGCAGGCATGCCAAGCAATAATAATGACTCCACCCATTGATGTAATTTTTTGCTAATATATGGTGCAAAGAAGGACCTTGTTCCAAAAAACTTGTTTATTTGACTGTGACAAGGTATGCCTTCATTGTCCACATGTTCAACTTGGTGGTACCATATCAAAACATGGTTTGGCCTACGAACCATGATTCGTGTGCTAAAATGACAGGTACAACCACGTTGTGTATGTTTACGACCAGGTCTACTACCTTTCCCTAATTTGGGAACTGAGGAAGGATCAAAAGGTGCTGCATTTTTTCCCTATAGTCATCTGGTCCATACGCACACCAATACCTATAGAAATCATAAATAATCTTCAAACTATTAATAAATACAGTTGATAAATTATTAGAGACAATCTTGCACTGCAGAATAGTAAGTATAAACATTTGTAGTTAGCATATGATTCTTACATGTTGTATTTCAAATGAATATTAATCCTAGGTTTTGTATTAGGAGTGGGTTCCCTTTTGTGACTCTTGTAAAATTGAGTTGGGTATGAGTCCCTTGAACTCTCTCCCTCAATAAAGTCATTTAATCTATCATCCTCAATCCAAGCTGAAAGCAACTGTGAGCCTTGAAGGATATATGTCTCCCATGATAGGTCTTTTTAGGAGAACTTCCCCCCACGGGGGTGTTGAACGTCTTCGTCCATGATGCGAGACCAATCAATGTCCATCTAGTAGATAAACAAAAATGTTAGAATCTAACTAAAAATGTCCACACATGATATAACACACTTGGTAGAAATTCTAGACATGTTTGATAACCATTCAAAACATGCAGAGGTTAAATTATTTCAATTATGCCCATTGTCAAAATTAGAGGTAAAGATCCTAAGGATATTGAATGTTGATGCTGGCAATGATTATAAAAGTGAAATCAATAATGAATATTGAAATTTAATATGACATGATTTGGTTAATTTCAATATCAAAAACATGAAATAGGATTTGTATGGATATTAAATGTTAGTAACATGTCATAAAATGACTTTTCTTTCATTTGGATAGAAATTTTGACTTACGAATAATAGTAGACATGTTCAAAATAATCTAAAGGCTTCTAGAAAGCACTAGTTGGCCATTCATATTAGATATTTTCATGTGTATGATTTTGGAAGGTCTTTCAAGTCCATGTGATCTTAACAAAGTACATGTATGATTTTCTAAGAGCCTTCCATATGTGTCAGAGCTTGTCTCCACTACTTGCTTTTTCATTTCATTGTTATGGGTTAGAGATGAAATGATTCTTGTCATGAATGTATTTAAGAGTGTTAAAAATAGTTTTTAACAATTTCCTTTCTTTGTGCTTGGAAAGAAAGTTCTCAAATGTATTAATGGGTTTGAATTTGTCAAGGAAAGTTCTCATGAATGGGTTTTCATTGCTTCTCATTTAGTTATGTGCATTTGTATGTTTAATCCTAAACCCTCAAGTTGAATTACCCAATTGTTGAAATTTAAAGTAACTTGTATGACACTATTTAAATCTCTTCACCAATTTAAAAAATATAACATTTGTACTATGCACTTTCTTTATCCTCAAATTGGGAATACGTCTAAAATTAATCAAGTTAGGTTTTTATGATCTATAACAATAGAATAAATATATATATGAGTAAATATCCATAAAATGTATTTTAAAATAGCAAATATCCTACTTGATCTCACATAATTGTGGCAAAGATGATTGAAATTAGAGAATTTGAGTGTTGAGATTGTAATCATGGTAATTTTATGCTATGTTACTATCATTCATACATTAGAAAAATCTCTAGGAACTTACCATGAGACTAACCCCTAAAAAATCTCACAAAACCATTAAATAGTTTGGGAAATAGCTTGGAAGCTATTCTAGAGTACCTACAACCTTTACAAGCCCTCCTTGAAGCATTGAAACTCTTTATTATATTTCAAAATAACATTTGGTTCTAATAATTTAAATCTAAAGGATGACAAGAAGGTAGTTTATAATGAAGGTTTGAACAAAGACAATTGGATGTATGATGTACCTTGAATGCACCACTAGTAACCCTCACCTAACTATCATGACAAAGCTATAGTTGTCTAGTAGGAGTCATAACCCTCAGTAAAGCCATGTATATGAGAAAATTAATTGATGCCTAACACCTACAACAAGG
Organism: Sequoia sempervirens; assembly: GCA_007258455.2. Classification (NCBI taxonomy): domain Eukaryota; kingdom Viridiplantae; phylum Streptophyta; class Pinopsida; order Cupressales; family Cupressaceae; genus Sequoia; species Sequoia sempervirens. The sequence goes on along the minus strand of VDFB02058242.1, from coordinate 285,154,894 downwards.
TTCAACACATGTGATGTATGATATCAAACTCCCTCTATAGTTGTTGCATTTAAGAGAAAAATATGTTTTACTGTGTAATTGGTGTTGGAATATGGAAATGTTTTTAAAACATCTTTTTTTGTCTTGATATTTTAAGAAATCAAGAAAGAATAAGTTGTAGATGCATACCTCTTCAACCATTGGCAAAGACAGAATTACAAGGGCTTAATTTTTGTCAGATTCCTAAAAAACTTATATCATTTTAGTATCATAATTTATTTTTTGATTTTATTGAGTGTGAAATTACAAACTAGCCTTTTTTTCGATGATAAGGCCCTCATATCAATAATGAAGGATGCCAAGAAATAGTAATATTCATGATTGTTATGTACCTTAGAGCATAGACTTGTAGCTCATTTTCTCATTGATTGCTATAAAACCATCCTAAATAATATTACAAGAAAGGAAGGAAGTTGGGTTGTTAGCCAATACCATAATACTATTATGGATAGTCCTTTCCTTCTAAGGAAGTCCCCGAGTCACATGGTATCATTGAAATCTATGAGAAATTTATGATAAAATTTGGAAGACATATAAATGAGGACAATTACATGAGTGATGAAAATCATGGTATTAGAAAAACAATGAAGGGACTCCATTCAATGAGTCTTAATGCATTAGCCTTATACAAACTACACAACACAATATCCAAAGTATATTGTATAACCATAATCATAATAGACACAACTACTCATATGGTCATGACAATCACCACTATCCTTAATCTTAGAAATAATATTATCGTATGTTGTGTTATATGTGTCTTCTCAAGTCAAAAGCATCATGGTAACCAATAATATTCAAGAAGTATACAAATTTTTATGGAACTACTATACATTTGTCTTACCTTATTAAGGGGAGATTTGCATTATTAGTATCAATGATAATCATGGCACTCAAGACCTTGCTACCCTCAAACTCTAACATTGACCTCTAGACATATTGATAATCATTATTACCTCAATGACTACCATAAATAAGAGAGGTATTATCATGATGAATTCCATGCACCTAGTCATACATAGGACAATCATCTCCATAGTAATACCATACCATTGAAGCATTGTCATCAAGGTCTCAATATTTTATTCATAAAGACTACCATAAAGATGGGAGAATCTATTTAAATACAAAATCTTGTCAAATATATGAAGTAAATTGTCACCAAGGAAGGAGATAGTCATTGCAACATAACACTTTGGCATAATTATTACTTCACTCCATTGTGGCAATAACCTGTGCACATGCAAGTTTTGAGTAACCACTTTCAACTAAATCCCACATTCTTGAGAAATGATATCTTCATTCTAGTACTCAAAAAATCATAATTTTCACATTTGCAAATAAAATATAGGGCTGAGATAAATTTAAATCACTACAAGTAGATGACATATCTTGAAATCAAAGAAGAAAAGAAAATAATTAATTTATCTTTCATAAAGCCTATTTTTTTTACCTTCAAACAAGATGATACTCTAAAATGAAGTATTCTACTCTCTTCACAATTTCTCCTATTCAATTGTAAAACTATATTTTTAGTATTAGTATATTTCTTTCCTCTCTACTAGGCAAGGCACACCCTTCTTATTAAATAGATCAAACAATCCACTTTGGTGTCAAATGTTGATTTGTAGAGATAAAATAAATAGTAATATTAATAGTTAAACCAAAAATAGAAATAGTAGAGAGAAATATAAATAGATCAAACAACCCACTTTTTCAGCTTTCTTATAACCCTAAAAGACTCGTGGTACTCCATGGCTTCTCTTGTGATTTCATGTGGTGTCTTGTCCTCGCTATTCCATGACTTTTTCTGCATTTCCTTGTCTGCATTGCACATATAAACTACCCTCACCAATAGAGACATATCGGGTGTCACATTTATGTTTTGAATGAAGTAGATAGTTCTTGGTAGGTAGGAGACTCTAATTGTGACTGTTGGATGAGTGGGAGAAGGACTATTTAGATAACTTCTTTAGTATTTTAAAATATATTAAATTTTTCTTTGGTTTAAATACATGCTTGCAAAATTGATCTTTACACTAGTGGAATTGATTATGTGTATAAAATCAAAATTAGATTGATGGAGATCAATTAATAAGGAATTTTTGAATGTATTCAATTGGCCTCACTTCATTGTACCTAGATGTTTGAAGTGAGATTGTGTTTATAGACACCATTTAGGAGCTTGTTACACAAGGATTTATTCCCTTATAATCAAGCCCCTAGGTGGACTAATTCAGTGGCTTGGAATAATGATTTAAGGCAATAAGAAAGTATGTAGTATGCCTAGAATGATGACATAGGCTAATGAATGCTCTCATGATTATTCTAGATAATCAAAATGAATTATGATTAGTCCTTGAAAACATCATGTGCTAGTGTGCAATTTGAAATTGTCCTTTAGTTTACATATAATGACTAGTAAGGGAGGGAAACATTGGCCCACATTCAAAAAAATGAATTAAAAGAAAAGTACACTCAAATACACAACCATCACACACATTTCAAAGGGATGAGAAGGTTGAGAAAATCAATGTTTTTGGATAGAATGTTCTCACAAATTTATTTTTATGTAAAAGAGTTTGAAAAGCCCTATAAATTTATGATACAATATAGAGGTTTTTCAAAATTTTAAGATTCCCTTTCAAGATTTCACTTTTAGATATCCCCTACATAATTTTTTTAATATTTATTTTACTAAGATTTCTTTAATAATTAGTCAATCTATATGAATTATTCTTCCACTTATTTAAATTCAAATACTGGCCAATTTATTGGTGTTCTAAAGGCTCTTTCATTTAAGGTTCCAAGGATATGAAGCCATTCGATGTAACGTTGAATGACTATTATTATATGAAAACCCTACCAAAGTCAATAAAGTTACCCATTAGATTTAAGCGCACTGCCTGGGTGCAAAAAGCGAACGAGAACCCGAAGCTGTAGCCAGCTTTACTAAATATCACATCTCTACTTATCACTTGTTTCATACTTACTAGATCATAAAAGATTTATGTTTTATTTTTTATCTATATCCAAGGAAAATGCATTTTGTCTTTATGATTAAACATAGTATTTTTTCTTTTGGTATGCATACACAAGAAACACATTCAAACACCCTCAAATAGTCAACTTTTGACTTAATTCCAAACCACTATTATTCTAGAGACACTCCTATAAATGCTTTTGTAAGACTCATATTTAGAATATGTACTATTATATATACTAGTCCTATCTACAAACTTTGATCCAATTTTTTAATTTCATCATACTCCTTTTCATTTTGAAAATGGTCATATTCTTTTTTTTGGAAACTCCATTTTGTTGTAGGGTGTACGAAGTACTAAATTCTCTTGATTTCATGATTTTTGTAAAAATCTAAATATATATTTGATTTATATTCAACTCTATTATCTAGTGTGATTAAATTAATGTAATTATCACTCTAATAATCAACCAACCTCTTAAAGCCTATAAACTAATTAAATAGTATTGATTTATTATGTAGGAAGTATGCCCAAGTTTTTCTTGAGTACTTTTATTATATTTTGACTTGTTCAAAGAATTTTTTTTTCTATCAAACCAAATATATAAGAAATACCTCAAGCTATTTTTTAACTCTTATTAATTTATCAATTAAAAATTATTTTTCAACAATACACTATTCACACTCTCCTTTTGTATCTTCAATGAAAGGTAATCCTTCAATCATTAATATTTTTCTAGGCAAAGGTAAATGACTAAAACAAAGATGGCTATATCTTTGCTACTAGATTTTGCTTTAGTTAATTTCACTAGTTTTTAATGCTTTATTTCCTTGGGTGAAATAGAGAAAAGACATTCTATCACCTACAATTTATATTCTTGCAACATCTAAATTAATTTTTAAAATTATATCTGGTTATGCACTCATCTTCATTAAAAGCCACTTAATAATTTTGTTATAATATTTTTCTAACAAATAACAACTTTTTAAGTGATGGAACTACTAACGTTGTGTTGATAGTCTTTACATCACAATTATTATCTTTCACATTATTCCTATGTCTCCCTCTTTCTTTGAAGGTACTACTTCTACCTCTAAACTATTACCTCTTCCTTGAATTTTTTAGATTCACCTTTAGGCTCATTTTCCTTATTGTTAAGTCATCTTGAGATTCACTTTTCTTTGCTTTTTGGAAAAATTGTTTCTTTTTACATCTTAGGCTTTCTTTAGAGGAACATTTTTGTTTTTAGCCTTTTCATAACTCTCATTCTTTATTTGATAGTAAAATAAAAACTACTTAACTCATTTATTTTTGTAGTTTTGATATCTATAGAAATTTCTAATATATAAACTACATCATAAAATTCAAGAATATTTTTTCTTAAAATTTCTCCATATCATGTTTGTTAGTCACATCTTCACCATCAAGAACTCATTAACTGTTGATTTTTTCTTAGAATGAACATTGCCACATATCATAGGAAATATTATTTGATTAATTATATCTTGAATAGAAAATTAAAGCTTCATTAATTTTTTTCACATGTGTTTTATCCTTCTTTTTTCATTATTTGAATCATCAAATGGATTTTCATTTGTTTGTTCTACAAATCTTAGCTGTACAATTTCTTAAAAAACTTTATTTTATTAGGATATCTCCTTTAAAAATGAGAAGTAACATGCTAGAATATATCACATTCCCTACAATATATGCTATGATAAAAATGAACACAATAATCTAAAAACATAACACAAAACCTTAAAAAGATACTTAACTTATAAAATAAAACCTAAAAAAAAAATCTTTATATTATTTTATCTTACTGTTAACCTTTTTACTGAGTCAAAATATTGAGAACTTTTATATGATTTCAAATGTTTTTCCAGAAAAACAAACTCTCAACTTGCCTTTTATACAACAAGTGGCTCTCTCTGCAGATTTTAACAAATATATGAACTTTACCATAAAAAAAACATATAATATTTCAAAAGAAATCAAAACAAAAAATCAATAAACACCATAATAAGATCAGCCCGTAATGAAGAAGATTACGCGAAAAAGGGGAAAAATAAATTTCTATAAAGTGGGTGCTAAACTCTTACCTTTTACAGCTCGGTGACAAAGGGTCTCAAAATTCCCCACGATACCAGAAAAAGGACACTGCAATTCTGTAAAACACAACATACAAATTACAAATTATAGTGTAAATACATTCTGTGCATTATGTGCAGTTAATATTCTCTAATTTCAGTAAATATTAAGTTACTTTTTTATATTGAAAAAGTTTGTAATGCTTTTACCAATTGCAATTACACTAAGCTTTGAGCAACAACAGAGGAGAGGCGTTGCGGAGGAGCGAGGCAGTGAGGCAAAGGCTGTGTGGCAAATTTACTCCAATGGAGGGATAAAATAGCGCTCAAAATTTTGACGCGGGAAACGGGGGTAGTTGGGGGCGAATGGAGCAGCAATAAATCCTCTACAGTCGTTAGACAGGAACGAAGCGGGGATAAATTTTCACCGTATAAATAACGGCAACGGGAAAGGGCTATGGGAAAAGGTAAAAGGGCAGATTACCGGTTAATAGTGGGCCCCACGGCGCGTCCACACTAAGCAGTCAAAGCTTAGTGTGTGACATTTAAGCCGGGCCCTATTTTTTAGTCTGTATTATACAGCAGCATCTTGACAAAATGACGGCAACACTCTGCAACCTTTTTCCGTGTCCACATACCCAATGCAACGCGCCTTCGCTTTTTATTTGCTACCCCATTCTCTTTTTAGTACCCATTTCCGCGCTACAGCCCAAGCTCAAATGGAGTGCTATGCATGCCAAGTTCAAGTGGAAGAGTTCTGTAGCTCTGTCAAAGTCGGTATAGGCTATAGGTAGTGGAGAAACTCATTTTGAACTAATTTTTTTCTTTCTTTGCCTTGTTTCGTTGTGGATAATCCATGATGGTATACTATTCTTAACCCTCCATTCTCTTCACGACTCAGCTATGGATTAATCTCAAATACATGCCTTCGCTGCTGGCCTTGGTATTAATTCCTAAATCCATGGTTTACTTATTTTTTTCCTTTCCTTTTAAAACAAATGGTAGGGTTTGGTTTTCTTAATTTTGGGTTTTTTTTGGTTTCTTTCAGTTCGATGAGAGGTGGCTGGTACGAAGCATCCGAGTGACAGGTAAGGATATATTTGAGCCCTTGCTTAGGCTATGAAGCTTTTTAGTGTTTAAACAAACTCATCCTACCCTGTCTGTTCTCAGTTTTTTAAAGCACCCTTGCCAATTCACACATGAATGCTAGTTGTAGATTCCATTTTGGCAGTGTTGGTAGGGGTTAAACTCGCGAATTTCAATTGGTTACATGCTTTTAACGCCTTCTCAACGAATTCATTTTGTATATATCCTGCAGCCATAGCATCGCATTGGTCGATGCACTTGTGTTAAAATCCTTCAAAGCTTTAGGAAAATACATTTTATTCTACAACCGCGTTCAATTGTGGCACTTTAAAAGTCGCCATTTCCATGATTGCATCCAAAACACTAGCAGTTTTTCAAAATTTGATGAACTTTGCCTGCATTTTTTCAAGATGTGTTAATTCTTTTATGCACTGTAATGAATGAATATGTTATTTTTTTTTATTAGACGAGCAAATAACTCAAAAGCTAAATTACCGTTTATGTTCCTTAATCAAAATGCATAAACTTCATTATAGTGACGAAAGTCCTCCTATGTCTCCGAAAAATAACTAGAGTGGCGCCCCTGTTGTTGTTGAAGCCCTGGGATTTTCTCCGCCACACAGGGGGGTCAGAGCTGTGGATAAATTTGATGGTTGTATGGCCGTATTTATGCATTTCTGTCTTAAAATACAAAGGAAAATTGTTATCTCATGAAGGGAACATTTTTGGCTGACCTATTTATATATACATTGTATGTATATCTGTATATACGAGCAGTGACTATTCACCATATGTAATTGCATGTCTAAGGTATCATGTCATGGTTTTAACATACAATACAATGGACACAGCTATTCTCCCTACAAAATGGCACGTCTAAGACATCATAACATACATAACATCATACAAAACGGTACATAGCATCATATGAATCTGAAAACCATCACAACAACAACAAAAAAAAAACTTGAAATTTTATCTCTGTAAAACACAAAATATAAACCATAGCTATGATAGCAGCCATCTACTCATATAACTATCTATAGAAGGCAAGGCAACTTAGTGAAATGTGAAAAGAAATGAAAGGAAAAAAATTGTATACCATTATTAATTTTGTGTGCAGACTTGTGGGTAGAAAAGCTGTTTTCTTCTTGCTCCGTGGCCATAATGTCTGCTGTTGATTTTTTCATGAAATCTTTCTGCTTTTTCATTTTCTTTTGCAATTTAGAACAACCTTGTTCTTGACACCTCAATGGATTCTTCTCCACCACTGGATAGCTGTCACTTAAATAGAATCAATGCTTTTATTGTTTACACACTTGTACTTATAACATTGGATTTCACAAAAACTGAAGAGAGAAAGATTATTTTTTAAAGGATGTGTCATCAGATATACAACGATTACCACCATTGAGATCATGCAAAACCTATTGCACAATCATTAACCTTTCTACTGTAAAAGTTGGTGAAGTTGCTCTCCCTCTTCCCTTTTGATCAGATCTTAGTTTCTAGCTACCATTATAGCAGGTTTGATTGTCTAGAGTTGTAGTAGAAATGCTGATGATTGAAGTATTATAAGTTGTCTACCAATTTTATCTGAGAACTTATCAAATTGCCTTCCATATAATTTGCTTGTTTGAAGGGAAATGACTATTAACCTTCCATTCTTTTTCTACACCTAAGTATTTGCCCCATGCAACCATGCATAAATAGTAGGTGCATGCCTTCGCTAGCTAGAAAAGAACTAAACTATGTCTAAGGTATCATGTCGTGATTTTAACATACAATACAATGGATGCAGCTATTCTCCCTACAAAATGGCATGTCTAAGACATCATAACATACATAACATCATACAAAATGGTACATAACATCATATGGAGGGACCTGCTGAGACGGAGAGCTGAATTGATGGGATGTGCTGACAGAACGTGATGAAGACAACGACTGAATGGTGCGCCATTGCGTATAATGGCAACCTTTCACACCATATGCCTATAGTCAACGGATGGACTATTAGTACTTGCTATTTTTCCGGCGTATTGTATTTTGCGACCAAGGTTTTCTTTCTCTTGTTCAATTGTAAAAGGTGGAGTCCATAGGGAGGAGTCGCAAGTGGGGGGTACAGTAAGCAAATGATATTAACATGACGGGTGAGCAACAATGCAAACCAATTTCAATTTTATTTTGGTTTCTCACTTGTATAAGGTTTTAAAATAAAATTGGACAAATGAAGTGTAAGTTGCAAAACAGTATGTTTTGAAATTTTGCTTTCTGTTGTTGAAAAGTAAAGGGTGGAGTCCACAGGGAGGAGTAAACAAATGATATTCAGGTGACAGGTGAGTAAAACTGCTAACCAATTTTAATATTTTTTTTGGACCATGCCATGATGACCCACAACCATGGTGATGGGACCCATGACAGCCATCAACCTCCATGTTTTGCCGCTTGCCATTTTTTCTCATAGATGAACCACTAGCTATGGTGATGGGACCCACGTTTTCCTATCCTTTTCAAATACGTGTCATTTTTATTGATGTCATTTGTTTTAATTTGAAAATGCAAAAACAAGTTGTAGAAGATTTAGACCCCAACTTCACAAGTTGCAGACAATCAAAAGCCAAATATGAATTTCAAATGGGTGTCACTCTTCTCGATAGGTGTCTCTAAAATATCTTAGTGTGTATTGTCAAGACATTTTGTTGAAACTATAAAGAAGTAGAGTATAATTTATAACAAAAAAGTTAATTTAGTACCTTGTGTTATTCTTCTAGTGGAATAAGGAAGGAATGAAGAACAGTATAGGATACAATGCCATCCACTTTACGTTTCTTGTGTTAAATTTTAAGCATAGTTACCAGGAGACCAATACTTGTACCAGTACTGGAGATTATTATTGGTACCGGTACAATTGTTTTGAAAAATAGGTGACAAAATACTTGGAGATGCCATTTTTTTAATGTAAGTTAATAATTTATTAAATTATTAACATTAATATTGAAAATATCATGATATTGAACTTTCAAAACAAGAGTATTGGTAAACTTTAACATTATCTTTAAATTTTAAAACACACAAATGTCAAAGAGTTCATACTTACATATTTGATATTACATATTGAAAATTCAGAAATATGGATAGTCTGATAGGCTGATATGCATGCAAAAAAGAAAAATCAGAAATCAGAAATCTATTGTCTACACTTCATTTCTAGGTTCTCAGCTATGATTCTCTCTAAATACTCATCCCTCTCAAGCCCAGGTTCCTTTGTTGGTAGTAGAACCGGGGGTAAATCATTGAGGTCATCTGCTTCAACCATTTCATCCACCAAGGCTGCAACTTCTTCATCAGTTGAAATTTGGTTCCATTTTGCTGAATGACCCTTCTTATACCTACACTCTACATTAGAGAGAAGGTGAAGTGAGCTATGAATATACACTAAGTTCTCTGCTTTCTTTGACCCTAATTAGTTCCTCTTTAGTGAATAAATAAAATCTTAAGTACTACAATTTCTTTCACAAGATGAAGAGCTAGGTACTTGTGAGAGCAATCTTATTGCCAATGATTGGAATTCAGGGGTTTCACCTCTATGGTTCCACCACCACTCTATAGGGTCTTTCTTTGCATGTATATTATATGAAGCTTCCATGGATGAAAAATCACCATGCCCACATGAAAACTTGTTCCTTTGAGTCCTCATAATTGAAGCATCCTCATCTCGGCTATAAATCCTTTTTATTGCAGCCCAAAATCCCTACATTACCTCTCTATCCTCATATGGAGCCCTCTTATTGGTCATGTATATCATACCATTTAGGATTTTAGGCACAAGCAACACAATGAAGGGGTTTGTCAAGTTTGTTCCATCTTCCATGTATCTTTTCTTTTATCAAAGGATATCAAGAAAGATGTCTTTCATCTGTTATTTTCTTAACTCTAAGTAGCCAGTTCAGGTTTGGGTTCGGGTTCGGGTTCGTGGGTTTGGTTCGCCGGTTCGGCAAAATTTTTTGGGGGGTGGGTTCAGTTCGTCTTGGGTTTGTTAGTACAAATTACAAAAACATGTAAAATATATATATATATATATATATATATATATATATATATATATATATATATATATATATATATATATATATATATATGCAGCCTAGAAGCATGAATTAGGATTAGAATATCACATAACATCATATAAACAACAAAACCACCATAAACTTGAATGTCATTTAAAACATGCATGATAAATATTCATCGTTGAAACTTGACTTGTGGTAGCTTGATATACAGAGTCTATTGATGCCAAGGTTCAATTTGTATGATTTTGAAAAAAGAAGCCAACTGAGTAGAGTTATCAACATTATTCAGAAATCATAAGAATTTGTTTATACACTAGCCATTTTGATGTCTTCTTGTAGTCTCAAACATTATTTTGTATCATTGTTACATTGGTCTCACAGAGAGAGAGAGTTGTAATATCCAGCCACATCCATATTAGGGGGTCTTGAAAAATTGTTGTATCTGTATTAGATACTGTATTCGAAGCCACACCCATATCCCTGTACATGCAACTTTACTTCTATCCATTAGCTGCAGTTCAACAATAAACTTGTTGAAATCTTGGGATGCTTGGGAAAGAATTGAAGAGCCTTAAGATCTTCAGATGGAGTCAATATTGCTTACAAGCCATTTTTCTGTTGGGTAGGAATCTTCAAAGAACTGGATTGAGTGCCGACATAAGAGTCTACCTTGTAGGTCCATAAATATTTGTTAACTTTTATCACTTTGAATCTCATTAAATCTGAATGCTTACCAATTTTGATAGACATCAAGGCAAAATCCTGAAAAAGTTTTTGGATTCCAAACCATTGCTATTTCTCACAAAACAATTAAAAAATAGATATTCTTTCATGCAACACTCATTATCTTTTTAAAGGAGTTCTTACCGAACTTAGTTTGTTGTAGAATTAGCATGGCTTCTTGTCAATGATTAGTTGCTTCAGCAGCCATGAGAAGATAATCATGAGGAAGCCCTTTCCCTGTAGCTGTAGCCTATGGGTGGAGGCTATCCTCTTGGACTATTGAGGAAGGGTTTCTTTCCTCCCTTACTGTCACTGGTTTGAAGCTCCATGCTTTTTTCTTTGTCTTTATCCAGGGTACTGTCTAGTTCTTCTCCCATTTTGCTTTCCTAGGTTATTGCTTCCCTTTGAGCTTTCTTCTTTTGTTGTGTTTTTGCCAACAGTTCTGATAATATTTTTTTGAATGCCTTTATTAATGTTAATTTGAGCTTCTAATTTCTAGAATTAGGATTGTGGTGGTCTATAGAATAAGAATGAGGTAGTTAAGGTGTTTGAAGTGATTAGAGGTCACTTTTAGGGTTCCCTTGGGCGTGGGTCAAAGTCAAACTCCATAAAACATTAAAAAAATGCTCAAAAAAACACTTTTTGGATGCCTAGGCACGCAGGTTCTGTCTTGGTTCACTTGGGTTCTGTCTGGGTTTTGCCCGGGTTCTCTTGGGTTCTGCTCGGGTTCTCTTGGGTTCTGCCTGGGCGAACTAGACCCAAAAATGAAGGACCCTGGTCGAACCCACAGGCGAACTGAACCAGGACCCGAACCAGGAGCGAACCAGGACTAGGACCCAGCACAGAACCCAAAGAACTGGCTACTTAGTCTTAACTCTTTCACACATGGAATCTATTTCTTCTTAAATTTCTCCCAAATATGGCTTAAATGCCATGTCAATAACTGTGACAAGTAAATCTTATAAGATACTAGTGACAAATGCATACTAACTCACCAAGTTCTCAAAACAGTGTTACTGTAAAAACGTTTTGGTTCTATCACAAACCCAAATGACACAAAAAAGGTGGACAGGAAGCTATACCTTACATGTCATGGCAGCAATTGGAGAATACTCCAAACCACAGCGAACGTAGAAATGTCACATATGGCAGTATGAGATAAAAATTGCAAGCCAGACAAGAGTTATAGATCAATATAGTAATACAGAGAATGATTATAACCCTCAGATTAAAGCTGCAACAAAGGGTGTGGTTTACAAAAGCAAATAAGACTGTAAAGCAGAGTAGCCTTATAAGACATAGCTATTAAGATTGATAAAAGCTGTAAGCCAGGGAGGGCTTACAGAACATTACTTGATAGTGGAAAGAATTCTGCGATGATTTAATGGGATTAACTGTGTTGTTTGAAGTCAACTTGATCAACTTATAAAAATTAAAATGATTTAAATGAGACAGTAAAATATTTGACAATAATTTTGTGAAACAAGGAGAGCTTATAAGGTTTTACCTGATCAATTATGACAGTAGGCATGGCATCTACAGTGCTGCAAGGAAGGCCACATGTGGTTGTTTCTGACTATACAGTGAAAATATTCAATGTATCTCTTAAAACAATAATTTGATAATTGATGTGCCACAAAGATGAACAGTAGTATTGTTATAGTCGTACATCTGCAGGAAAATTCATTGAACTCAAAGAAGATTTTAATTGAAAGAAAACATACTACCTTTATGGAGTCAAAGTAGAATATTCAATAAATGGTTGATTATCAGGGAATATCTGGTATTTGCAAAATAACTTGGTAAATTCGTTAGGTTATTTTTTATTTTTTGATTGGACATTTAAAAAAAATTAAGAAGTCTTTATTCAACAACTTATACATAGGTAATGATGACACATTTTATTATTTATTTGATTCTTTAATAATTTTTTATTGGCATGAAGGCTAGAATAAGAGGTGAAAGTTTACAGCCAATTAGATTAATGATACTAAAAATATATTCAGTTACAAAATTTGCATCTGAACATTACAAAACATAAATATTTGCATTTGGGGTAAAAGAAATACTGACATGTGATTTTTAAAAAACCTGGTTACAATAGTATACTTGCCAAAGGCAATACTAATCAAACACAAATGAAACTTGCAAGTATTATGAACTGAAAATAAAATGAGACCTTTGGACATCCACAATTTTCCAAGAAATTGATTAATTTGATGGGTTATATAGGCTTAATTGGTTTTATCTTCAAGAGCATCCAGAATAAATTTTCAAAACTTGGAGGGCCCCATGAGAGCAGTTGAGGAAATCTCTAAAACTATTTCATGGAAGCTATATGGTTAAACCCTTGCCTTTGTAGTACTAAATGAAAATGTTTTACCATAAACTTAAAACATAACATGGTAAGGGAAAAATGGATGGTAATGTGCCTCATATCATTCTTTCCCCTACACGAGATAAGAAGAATGTAATAGCACAATTAATTTCTTAAAACATAATTAAATTCTGCTTCATGATAGTTTCAATAAAATGACCTAATAATATACATTTTGATACAGTAGAGAAACCTACTAAGAAGAATTATGTTCATTTACAACTTGTATTTGGCTTTCACTACTCTACAATTGGTCTTTTGGGGTTCACTACAACTTGTTTTTGAATTCTGGAATTAAAACAAATGATGATAATGCAATCAACACATATTTGAAAATCCCAACCCCATATGTTATTAGTGGCTATAGTCACCACAAATGATGAGAAAGGGATTGTAGCTGGCAATTCATTGGGACTAAAAATGGCAAGGTTGAAATGTTAGCAACTGTTTTGGGTCCCTTTACCATAACCTAAACATACAATTTTTCTATGGAGAAATGGAAAATGACATGATTTTGTATGTTAGAATCATGACATGATGCCTTAAGCATAAATTTTTTTTTATTAATTTTTAAGCATAAACATTAAGTTTTTATATAAAACTAGTATGTCAAGATTCTAACTAGATCACAACACAATCCCATCAGAAAATTAAAGCTTTAATGAATTTTTAGGTTAAGGTCCCATGGAGGGGGGCTTCCTAAGCTATTACGACTTTTTAGGAGTATTTTAAAGTTGGTGGTCTCATGACTATAAAAGTTTAAGCTCATAAATTTAAGGAATGAACTACAGTGCATTGATAAAAATTAATTAATAAATAAAAATTCTCTCATTTTTATTTTTTGATAGTAATTCAAAATTTTAGATGATAGACAAGTGGTAGAAAAATATCCTAAGCTATAGGGGCAATTTCTAGCCCCACCTCAATTTCACTTGCTCAAATTTGCAGTCCTAAAAAGTAGGAGCTTCTATTTTTCAAGAAAAGATTCCAATTAATCCTGTAGCATTTTTTTTTTGCTTCATGGGACTCCCTGCTCCATGAAAACAGATCTTGAAGCCCACCCATGTGACTACATTGCTCCATGAAAATAGATCCTGAAGCCCACCTATGCGATCGCATTGCTCCATGAAAATACTCTAAAATATAGTTCAAAAATAAGATTTCAATTAAGGAAATCACACATTCCAACATCAAATATTAAATTCCATAATCAATGCACTTTGGGAGCCGGTAATTGCTAACACCAAGAGCCCTCCTCACAAATCGTGCCTACCAATTTGCCACCTCTATTATGCCTTCATTATCAACACTCTCTACAATGACCAATCATGGCTCAAATGACTCCATTCTTGACACAGTCAAGGATGTTTAATTGGTTTTTCTAGATGTGTGTGAGTGTGTATATATAATATAACCTTAATATATTTATATTTAACCTCTATTTATGCCTTTTTTTAATATATTTATAATTAAGTAATATATATTATACATAATATAATGTATATTATATTATAATATAATTTTATATTATAATATAAAATGACAAATGATTACTTACATTTTGAAAAATACTGCCAATATCTATATGGTCAGGTCTCAGACCCGATCATATATTAAAAAAACTACATAAAGGAAACAAATATCCATTTCTTGTTTTATAAAATCAAAACCAAACAACTTGAGAGCTCATTTCTTACATAGTGCGCATGGATTTTCTATTCCACGACTCAGATATTTGTTCATTGGTGAATCTTTTTGCTCAAATCATTCAAATTTGAAAGGTATTTTTGGATTTTAATGTTTTTCTTCAATTTATATTAGTTTTGCATTGTTTTTTCGTGAATTTTAGTCAAAAATAGGATATTTGATAGGTTCTTTATTGCATTAAAATGATTGTTAATTTCAATTTTTTTTATCAATTAATAGGCTTAAAATGGTTGATCCCAACCCCGCTCAACATGAAAACCCTAACTCCACTCAAGGTGAAAACCCTCCAAATCCTCCTTCACTGGGACCATTGTTTCCAAACCAAAATGTGCCAACAATGCATGAATCTATTGATAGAAATTTAGATCAATTGAAAAATGTATGTCAAATCTCTAAGACACTCACTGAGCTATCAAACATGAAAAGCACTTTAGAAATAATCATTTCAAATGTTAAAACTTTGGCAAATCAACACAATAGATTTGCACAGTGGTGAGAGGAACAAAGACAATTTTATGCCAATGGGTTATCATATGATGAGGTGAGGGCACTTGAACTTGGCAAAGCTCAATTAGCCTAGTTATTCATCGATTGCAGAATAGGACAACCCGTAAATGTGCGGAAGCTAAAAATTTCAATTAAATGGTGCACACATAGAGGCATATCTGATAATTTCTGGAGACATTGGTGGATGGTTTTTGATAAACCACCCAACAATAATCTTGACATCCCTCATTATTTTCTCTGAAAATTATATGTTGAGTTTGTCATAGGGAGGCATGTCAATTACTTTGACATATGAGATTTCTAGGGTGTTGGTAGAGGGATGCCATAGGATAGACCTAGGGCTCACTGAGTCACCCTAGTTCATCCTTCTCCGCCTATTGTTGCCCCGACTCCACTACCTTACTCTGAGATTGCTTTAGAAGCAGGGAGTCAGAGCATTTGTGCTTTACATTCATTGAGTGATCATTTGGTCACGCAGAGCCATCATGTTGCACAACCATTTGACGATGCATCCCATCATGATGGTGATGCACCTGATACATCCTAGCATGATGGTGGTGCACCTGTTGCATCAACTCCAACTAGTACATCGTCGTCAACTTTGACTGGTACATCGTCCTCTTCGACACATATTTGTGTGCCCCATTATTGCATGACATGTAACAATTTATGTTTGGGTCCTCTCCGACGATCCATTGAGGCTCCCATAGACACATCCGACTATGAGGTTCAGGATATCTTGGATGTAGGAGTTGATAGAGCACAAAGTGGACCTTTTGCAGGAGAGACATTGACTGCTTGAGGTTGGGTAGACCCGCCCTAGCTGGTTGGGCAGACCCGCCCTAGCTCTAGAGGACTCGCCCCACTGGTTAGGCGGACCTGCCCCAGCTTGGGCGGACTCGCCCCACTGGCTGGGTGGACCGTCCCAGGACCGATTGACACCCCCCCAGGCATAATCTGGCTCCCCCCGCCCACCCCATTTTTTCCCAAAAACCAACAATTTTTTTTTCAGTAACCCATTTTTCCTGTTGCCTCCTTCCCCCCAAAAAAAAAACCCATATCTTTGTTTTTTCAAAAAATTAGCCAAATTGAACGAAATCACAATGTGGAGTTTCAGACTCACCTGACGTGGCATGACACACTCCTCGAATAATCGCCGCCTCTCATCCCCCTGATGAATGATGTCTGAATCGTACTTCGACATTGTGTCTCCTTCCTCTTGCTCTCTCCTCCTCTTCCTCTTCTCCTCACTTAATAGTTGTCTAAATGAGGAGAAATAACCCCTTCACTCCCCTTATATAGCCTTTTCCCCCATTTTTTCACTTTTTAAAATAAAAGGAATTTTTTTCTTTTATTTTGCCTTTTTTGGGCCTCAACTAATTCCCCCCCTTTGTCTTCCCAACGCCGCCATTTCCACACTGAAGACCCGTTTTCCTCTGTTCAAGCGCCAATCTTCTCAATTTTCTGTGTTCTTTCCATCGACATATACCACTTCATCCTTTCGAGAAGTTGCCCGAGCCCCCCCTTTTTTCCGTCCCCGTCCCCGTCCCCTTCTCGAGGGGGCATACCCTACTGTGCTCTCTCTATCTTCCGTCATAGGCCTTCCCTTGCTAGATTGGGGCATCCCCTTTAATTCTTCTCTGTTCGGGTAGCTCATAATCTCTCCCATACTGGGGCATCTCTTTTCCAGTCGCTTCTTCCATAAAGTCATTTATGTTTTATTTTTCTTCGAAACCCTATTATCCTAATAGTGTTTCGAAGAGGGGAAAAATGTAGACATCCAAATTCGACCACTCCTATATGGTCAAAGTTGTCTTCTTAATCATCCCTCTGTTCTTTTAAAATCTTCCTCTTTGTCAGTATTAATTAAATAATTCATTTAATTAATATTGTGTTTCTTGCATAAGGTTTCCCAAAGTATTTAATTTAATAAATACTTTTCCCCCTTTTTCCTCTTTAAATTAAATAAATGCATCACTTTATTTAATTTAGTCATATTATCTTTTGGAGTTTTAAATTTATTTTTAATTCCCTATTTTCTCTTTTTGTCACACCTTCCAACTTTTGCAAGTTGGCCTCTAATCCCTTTTAGCAATCTAACCCTCTTTCTGAGTCATAATTAATTTATGATTAAGATGTGCACATCCCTAATCATCATTAGGGTCTCATCCTCCATAATTTCCCACTTGCCTTTAATGAGTCCTTAATTAGTCTAAGCTAGTACTTGCACAACCTTAATCACATAATTAGGTCATTTCTAATTCCCATATCATTTATGGAATGTGTCCTTAGTCAACTTCATTAAAAACTTTCTCTTTTTAACAAGGCATCTCCATTCCCCATAATTCACATTTAATCCCCCAATGCATTTAAAGGAATTTTAAATTCCTTTTCTCATCCCCATGAGAATATTTGAGGAATTTTTAATTCCCCACATGTCCTCTCATCCAGATGGGGACAAGTACCTCCTTTATGAAGATATCTTGTCCAATCCCAAGGTACTATATAGTACCTCCATGCCATGTCCTATCCCTCCACCTCATGTACACATCATCCTTTTAAAACCATATCATATGCCACATGTCAAGATGTGAGGGTTTGTGAGTTCTCAACTCACCTTAGCCCTACATCTTGATCTTGGTGGCTCAATCTTGACCATCAATTTCCCTAGAGATTTCCAAGATCTCTATAAATACCCCCTTTTTTCTCTCATTTTAGGGAAGATCATGCATTGTAGCCAAACTCTTGCAAAATTTTTTTAGAATCCATGCTTAGCCATTTTTACACTTGCATTCACTTTCATCCATTATCATATAATCATCTAGCTTGCATCTTTTTCCATCCAAGGAGCATACACATCAAAGATCGAAGGGCCAACCAAAGGATCGATTCGACGCAAGGTAAAAAGTTGCATTTGTTGTCTTTATTTTGTGTTGATTCCAACTAGGCTAATCTTGGGGTGTAGGTTGTTTTTAGTGTTATTTGCATTACTTTGTTTGCTGCTCGTATTCTAGCCCATAGATTCGACCTATCACAATAATATATGTATATTTAACCTTATATATATAAGGTGTAAATTTGACAATCGACAATGCCTGTTGAGGAATTTTTTATGACAGTTATTCACTTGAAGTTGCCCTCAAATACTAAGGCATATCTTTTATATATATATATATATATATATATTTGTCCAAAATCTCCCCTTTATGTGATAAAGTTTCCCTAAAATTTTGACTATATTTTATAGTAAAAATGCCAAAATACGTTCATACAACCATCAAATTTAGGTTTTGATAATATTAGGTACTGCAATCCTTTAAGAGATTCATCGCCATGGTATATTCACTACGTATACATTTTTCAATATTTATGTGGCCAAGAGCACCTAAAAAATAATAAGTATAGAGATTCTATTGAATGCATCAAAAGGCATACGCGATGAATGTACCACATTGATGAATTGTTGGTGGTGAATTTTCCTGATACCACACACACACACACACACACACACACATATATGTACACACACACACATGTATATACTTATACATATATACATATATTTTGGAGAGTTGAGGTTTGGGAAAAAGGCATGCCAGTAAGGAAAAGTCTAAAACTTTGACAAAGCAAGGGAAAGAGCAAGGTTTGGTGGGAAGAGATAATGAGATGGACAATTCGAAAATATTGACAAAAGGAGGGCATGAAGGTAGAGGATTGGTGAAAGGTATGCACAAATAGAGAAGTCCAATACTTAGATAGGAATAAAGGAAAAGGCAGATTTGTGAGGAAAGAAGGATAACTTTGAAACTTCGACAAAAGCTAAAAAATTTGAACAATGACCTCCACATTTAGAATATTTGAGACCTATGAGGTTGGGCTCTATTAGGCTTTGATCATCAAAAACAAAAAATGGGCTTTTAATACACAAATATAAATTTATTCAAAGGCAACATTACAAGTCCACCCTTCCCAAAACTTGCTTGCTCTTAAGCAATGCAAATTCAAGTCTGTATCCTCCTAATTGAAACTCTTTGCAAATACTAGTATTCTCAAATTCTTCCCTAGTGGCACCCTTTGTAGGTAGCTTTATCCAATGAACATTATATTCTATGATGGCTACAATTCATGACATTTTCATCCCAAGGGATATGTGTTGGAAGGTGTGGCATTATCGTCCTAGGTGAAACCACTTGACCTATGTTGACTTTTTTGCTGAAACATATTCTCTCAAAATCCTTGCTACCCAATTATTCACCTTTATTGTTTGTCTAGTTGTTTGTAGCTAATAACTCATGCTATGAGTGAGTTCTGCCTCTAACAAATGAAATAATTCTTGCGAAAAGCAACTAACAAATCTGCTATCTTTATCATTGACAATATTTTTAGGCAACCCATGTAGTCTAATCATCTTGCTTGACAAATCTGCTATCTTTATCGTTGACAATATTTTTTAGGCAACCTATGTAGTCTAATCATCTTGCTGGAAAATAATTCTATCACACGATGTGCATTGAATTTTAAATAAATGGTAAAGAAGTCTGAATAATCATTTAGCCTATCCACACCATAAATACAATATTTACCATGCATCTTGGGTAGTCTCATGATGGATTAGCCTATCCACACCATAAATACAATCTTTACCATGTGCCTTGGGTAGTCTCATGATGGATTTCATGAACACACTTTCCTTTCTTGATAGGAAGTAAGTCGAGCATGCAACAGATTTGGAGGAAAGACATGTTCTCCTTCACTCGGATGGTAGGTAGCATACTCTTTGATATATTTGAGAACATCCTCTTTGATGCACTTCCACGAGAGTGTCTCTCATTTTTCCCTACAAATTTTATAGGATCTAGAGTGTCCCATTGGAGGTGCATCATGCAAAGCCTTAATTTTTTTTGTTTTATCTTAGAAATTTAAAATCAAATCCTTTCTTTTGTTGTCTTTGTACCCATGAAGACCTTTTGTTCTCTCATGCTTATCATCCTTCACATTTCCATCTAGGATGTTAGCAAAGGCATTTTGGGAATATTCTATCATGATAAATATCTTCCCATCATCAAAAATGACATAAATAGAACAAAAAGAGGGCACATCATATAGAAGGCATTGACGCCTACATTCTTTTTTCCCTTAATGTATTCTATATCATCAAAATCATAAACTTGGATTTTCCTCACCCATTGTTGCTACTCAACTTTTGGATCATGTTGATCCAATAAGGGCTTCAATCTGTTGTAATCTGCCTCCACCATGTGTATACCATCAATTAGATGTCTGTTTTTTTTTAAATATGAATGATTGCAAACATCTTCCTATCATACATAGAGGAACGGAGTGCCCCTTTTGTTTTAATTTGGCCTCAATACCTTCTCCTAAAACACCACATTCTCCCACACAAGGATGCAAGAAATTTGAAATGGAAAATGTAGGATATGAACTGATTGCCTTTTTAAGCTTATCAAAAATTCTTGTGTTCCCATCGACGCAAAGATTCCAATCTTTGTCATGTTGGTTAAGGATGTTGCTATACATGAAAATCCCTTAACAATCATTCTATCATGGCCACATAAATTGAAGAATCTTCTCCATAGAGGTAGTGTGGTAGGGGATGTCCAAACTAGAAAAGATTGAATCCTTTTTTGATCCACCTTTATACCTTGAGAAACAATGACATGGCCCAAGTATAAAATCTTTGTGACCTCAAACTTACACTAAAATCCATTTGCAAATAGAGCTTGTTGCTCAAGAATCCCAAGGATCAAATGTAGGTGTCTCATATGATCCTTCAATGTTTTGCCACACACCAACAAATCATTAAAAAATATCAAAAGATGTTCTCTAATTGACCACTGAATACTTGATTAACCATGAACTGGGAAGTGGTTGGTGTGTTAGTTAAATTGGGTGCCATGGCCAGGAACTCAATGTGTCTGACAATCCATCTAAACTTTGTCTTGTGCACATAGTCCATGCAATTGATGGTCTGGTGGTAGCTTGATCTCAATTCAGTATTCAAGAAATAAGGAGTCATAAAGGCATACTTGCAACCAATTTCTAACTCTATGGCAGGTTGAAGTTTTCTATTTGATAATGATCCTGGGGATATTATGCTGATTTGGAAACATTTGAATACCAAAATAAAGACTATGTTGCTTACCATGAAATGAGTTAGTATGCATGAATTTCATCACCATACTCTTTGCTGTCTAGAGTTCCAAACAACTTGCCACTTGCAAGAAGTCCTTTTTTCCATGACTACTCCCAATGATGGATTGGAGACACAATTCAAAGCACCCCATTTTTTCCTTACAACGTAAACTTTAGTTCCCTATTTTGACAAATCTGTAGAAACTCACTGTTGGAATACAACCATGCTACATCCAGAATTATTTCAGTTCTCATAGCATAGGATGCATTACATACCTTATGCTCACTTATGGTAACAATGAGTTGCATGCTTTTTCGAGCATGGGGAATGGTGAGTTTATTAGCAGCCATGAAGTTGGACCCATCAAAAACTTCAATTTGTGTGTGTCTCACAATATCTTCTATTTGGATTTTTCTAGTTATTGCTCTTAGATCCCATGTCATCATGCCCGAGCAATTCCAACATTAAGGGAAAGGATTCCCTTTTCATTTTATACCCTTCATCTTTTCATCACTATTAGCATGCTTCTCATAATAAAAAGGATTTTGAAATGATATGATATGAAATTGGTGCAATAAATATTTACATATCTATCATGTGCTAACTTTGAAATTTCTAAAAGATTCAAAACAATATGACTTTCTTTGTGAACCAAATATTTTGAGGTAGTGGTGCAATAAGTATTTGCCATTATCTTGTGCTGACTTTGAAATTTCTAAAAGATTCAAAACAAGACGACTTTCTTTGTGATCCAAAAAAATGAATTTAGTGCCACCAACTAGGACATTCTTCTTACTTGCAAGTCCCATCGGCATGATTATTTTGAAAACCAAACCCATATGGAACTAACTCAATCTTTGGAATATAATTGGGCGTTTCTTGAATTGGCACATCACTTCAATCTTGCTTTAGCAAGTGATATTTTTTTCTCCTTAACTTCCTCAAGACAGTCTTTTCTAATATTCAACTTTAGAAATCAATAAGGTATCATTTCCTAAACATAGATCAATAGATTCCCTCTGCTTGGATTTCTCCATGGTTTGTTTCTTCTCACTTTCTTGCTGCTTTGATTGACCTTATTTCTTTGGTTCATGCTCCATAATTTCTTCCTTGACCCTTTCTTGAAGCGTTGGCATACTCATCAGTCTTTTTGGTTCCATGGTCTTCTTTCCTAATTTTTCCTTTCTTTTTCTTTTTCAAGTAGATTGTACTCAAGTATGTTCAACACAATTTCAGGTTCCATGATCTTTTTTTTGGCTCTTTAGTAGAGTTCTTTCATTCTTCTTCTAAAATCATTTTAATTTTTCATTAGATTTGATGTCTTAATTCCCATGGTTCATTGCAAGAAAAGCAAAGTATCTTCTCAATGAATTTTGTGTACCTTCGTTCATCTTACAATTGGAGGTGTGGTCCTTCAAGGGGGTGCATGACATCCCTTCTTGTGTAAGCCTTCCTTTGAGTTGCTCAAATCTGGCGATTTTGAGAATAATTCATATGTTGATGTTGGTTGTGGTTGTGGTTCTAAATGCCTTTCATTTGACAAGAACATTTTCTTTTTTTCATGCTCAGGTCTCCTACTTAGTGACTTCTTTCAGTTTTGACTTTTCTTCTTCCTTTCTCAACATAGGTATTTACACAGGCCTCCTTTTCTTTACACACTTGTAAGAGCATTTTAAAAGGAATTGTAGCTTTGAAACCACTCGAATGTTTCTAATAATCTTTGAAAAGTCTATCAAACTATTCTTCTTCTTGTGTCTCTAGAATTTTGCCTTGGTTCTTCTGTCTAGTCATACATTTGCCTCTCTTCACATTCATGAAATTTGATAAGGACATTGTATCTTGGATATCCGTTGGAAGTCTTCTATATTCAACATAACAAACCAATGGTATCTTCCTCCATGAGATTCGAGTTTACTTAGGATTTGCTTCTACAAATGTGCTCATTTTGTCCTGGTTCCTGTTGCTATTGGCTCCTAAAGAGCTCATTCCACCATATATGAGAGATTTAAAGAATGCTCCCATGATTCATGGGATGACAAGAATACTAGCTCTAATACTAATGTAATGAGCCTAATGATTTTTAAGCAGATAAATTTAGGATTTATGTATTTTTACCATCAAAATCCCAAAATTCTCCTTCACATTTACACAATAACATTGATAAATTGTTCTAACAAACGAAGCTAATAAAAGAAAGAATTCAAAACTCCTTATATTTAATACCGTATGAAATACATCAAGTTATGCTATAATAACAATAGGAAAAATAGCTGCAACAGTGGCAACTACAAAATAAAAATGCAAAGCTTGAAACCTTAACAACAAATTACGAATTGTTCAAATTGGGAATAGTTGAAATTAACAACCATGAAGCTCATTTACAACCTCTAAGTTGGATTTTCCTATAGTCCCAAAGGGGTTTCATCCTTTGATCCTTGAATTCAAAAGGGTTTTCATCCTCTGATCTCCAACAAACCCAAGGGTTTTCATCCGTAGATTTGAATTCTCAAACACAACTGCTCAGAATAGGTTTTGCAATAGTTGTGTAATATGCATGCCTTTGAATGGATGCATTCACTTGTGATATCCTTGAAATCGATGGTGGGTATGAGATCCCACCAAAATAACAACTAAGATTATGTAAGGACCAAGGTAGTGGAGGATGGAACCACCACATTAATGAAGACATGGCCATCTGCCACCTCTAGCATCATGAGTACATGTGAAATAGTGCCCTTATATTTGAAAATTTTTTTTGGGCAGGAAAATCCCTTATGGAGTAGTTGAGCATCAAAATTAGCTATTAAGGGCTCTATTGGTTGTGTAAGGAGCTAGGTGGGAGTGGACAAAGAAAATAAATGGTAGTTTGGGGTCAGAGACACCTTATGACTCTTACCACTTGTCAGGGATCAAAGTTCGGGGGTACCATGAGAAAGGTCCTTGGGTAATGGGAAGGTTGAACTCCAGTTCTAATAGGTAACTTAGTGTAAGGATCAGGGAGTTGGGATTTGGGCAAAAGGCATGTCGGTAAGGAAAAGTCTGAAACTTCTGCAAAACAAGGGAAAAACTCTTTTGGAAGTGGAAACATAAACCCACAAAATTAAATAGTATTGCAGCACAAATTAGTTGTGAAGAAATGACAAAGAAAATAAAATAAAATAACAGAATAACAGACAAGACACAGGTTTACGTGGTAAAACCTTGACAATATGTCAAGGAAACATCCATAGGGCAAAGTATCAGTATTTTTATTGCTCAGATAAATTGATTACAATCTTCACACAGCTGTTGCTATTCAATTACCTATATGCCATTAAAGGCTACAGAGATATATATAATATCTTCAAGATAACAACCACCGTCATACTTTGAAAAATCTAGATTTTTTCTCTTAAGGAAATTATGAATTATCTCTTAAGAAAAAACAGATTTTCTTAAGATAAGGTTTTTGTTGTATTGTTTTAGTTCTTGTCATTATCCAACAAAAAGTAGGGTTTGGTAGAAAGGGATGATGGGATGGACAACTTTGAATTCCCAACAGAAGAAGGAATGAAGTTGGGGAATGTAGGATGAAAAAATAATTCATTGACAATATTTGCGTGGAGCAGCCTAACCTTAATTGTAGGTGTTTGAGGTATGAAGGAACATGGGAATGTCTATGGAACATGTTGGAGAAAGAGGGGAACTCAAGTGTGGAATATTATCGGCGGATTTCTTTTTCCCCTACATACCACTGCTGAATGGTTATACATTTGTGTCTTTATTTCTAGCAAATGCAAAATATAATTAGCTGATAGGCTATATCTTATAGCAGCTTTTACTTGGAAAGTTGTCTCACCCTAGAAAAATAACTTTCAGGCAGTTGAAACATTCCTTGCCCCACGCCTCTAAACAAATTTTAGCTCACAACCAATATTTTTGTTTGAAAGGTTGTAAAAATCTTGTCTTGAGCTCAAGAGTCTAGTAGCTCTAAAACCCTGATATTTTTAGATCTACTTTTCATTTACTGTGAATAGATTGAAGCAGCAGCTGCGGGGAGATTGGTTTTGTTTTGTCTCATTTTAAAAAAAATCTACTTTGGTAGGGTTTCATAATATTTTCTTGTGAACTCTGCCCATTTTTTCTCATCAGGATCACTGACAGCATGACACAGTTTGTGCAGAATCTTGAGGTAAGTCGCCATGACACAAGAAGACCAGCTGAATGAATAACTGTATGTTTTGTGTACACTTGTTACTAATGATCTTATTATTCAACACCATGTTATTGGAGTATTAGAAGTAAGGCATTCGTTGCAGATTTCTATTTGCTATGGTGAAGAAAAATGGAGCTCTGCACCATTTGTATCAATTTGTGTTTGTGTGTATATTTTATGTATCCAAGGATGGATGGCTGTAGTAGCATATTTTGTGTACGTGACTAGTTATGAACTATCTTAATATTGAACACTATAGTATTGGAGTAGTAATAGCAACCCATTCATTGCAGATTTCTATATGAATCCTTGCTAGATTGCACCTGTTTACAAAGTGGTGCAGAATTCTATATTCTTAAATATTTCCTAAAACATACCAATATTTAAGGGGTATTTTCAAACAGGGTTCAAATAGCATGCTTCCTTGGAAAGCCCTAATGGTTAGGACCAATGCAAAGGGGCAAATACAGTGTGAGATTTGGATATAATATAGTAGATATCGAAGGCCATTGCAATTTACAATAATCTTCACATGTTTTTAAGCTAGTGATCTTGCAGAAATCTAGAGATAATGATCTCTGGTCATTGTAAATCCTGTACTTTCATATGCTGATATTTTTAAACAATTGAGTGTCATTATCCCAATAAGCTTCAAACCCCAACCAAAAACTTTGAGCGTGTGTTAAATGTTTCTAACAAACCGATCAATCAAAAGAAATTTTCTCCATCCATCTCAATTGACAGTACTTGATGTCTTATTTTGCTACACACTTGCTTAACTTCGTTGGCTTCCATGCAAATGAACTGAACACTAGAATATTGTGCACGATTTGGTGAAAGGTATTAACTGCCGTTTTGTTTTGTAGTTAGTTAATGGATTGCAGTCAAAAGCAACGATTAGTTCATTTCAGTATGGCTGTGTGTTTTCTGAATGGAAACAAGAATGCCTGTCCAGTCTATACAGAAATTTGTTAGTTACATACTTGGGGATTAATAGAAAATTGCTATGTTATAAATTATTAATTACATACTTGTGGTTTTAGCATATGTTTATACACATAAACGTGAAATATGTAAATAGACAGGAATCCCGGTTGCAGACTATTAGCCACAACCATAGATATTTGCAATTACAATCTAATAGTTAGAAATACTTATGTTTTTAGCATATGTTTATGCAAAGAAAACATAAAATATGTAAATAGAGAGTAATCTCAATGTCCAACATAGGTATTTGCAATTACAATTTACAATTAAGAATCTTAAATCTATAAAAGAACCAATGTTTGTTCTTTTGTTTTAATGATGCAAGAGCAGTTGGGCATATAGACGACCCCACATCACCAAATATATATTTAGGTTTTATTTTCTATTTTGTTTCCAATTTTAGTACTTTTCGTTGTTTTGTGGCTTTGTTGTCTTGAGGTGCTTTTGAAAGGTCTCAATGTTGCAAATGGAAATTAGATTTTGTTGTGGTGTAGAATGTCTATGGATGGTTTCCAAATTATTTTCATGGTTACAAGATTTGTTTTCCATGAGTTTATAAGTGGTTTTCAAAAGTGTTTAATTCAAAATGTTTCAAAAACTTCTTAGGGGGACTTTGTGTTATTCTACTACAAGATTATATGTTATTCTGTTATTGGATGATGTTTTATTTAGTTATAGGAAGATTGTGAAATTCTAACTTTATTAGTGCTATATTTAAGTATTATTCCTTGGTATTAAGTGGTGACAAGGATTGACCAAAAACATCACACAATTAGAGTCCAAAATCCAATAACAGCAACAACATTGACCAAAAATTTATTTGTTATATTTTAAATCCTTAATGTAATCGCCTACCATCGTGCCCTCTCTCCATTTAGAGGAAATGAGTTTGGCTTACTCCTAGCAATCTTCTTGCTTCAGAAATCCATTCAGTTTGAAGAACTTTAATCACTCATGACACATGGCTAGTGGCTTGAAACCTCGATTTATCTATGCCACTATTATTACTAAAAGCAAGAGTCTTTGTTCTATGGAACCTTATATTTTCTTGTGGCTGTCTTGTCTCACATGGTAGCTAATTTGTTGGAGGTCAAGCCTTATTAGATCTTCCTATTTTGTTGGGAAAATGTGCCTCTATGGTTGTATAGTTGTTATTGTTCAAGGTTTTTGACATCGACCATATATCTCCTATCTTTTCCATGATCGACTCCTCCATTCCTTTATCATGGCGTCTGATCATGTGAGGTGTTTTCTAGTTTATTGTGGCCATTTTATTGGCCACAAATTATTTCTTATTATTGTTTTTATTATCTCTTCCTGATGACCTAAGTTTTTTTGGGTCCTTATTTCTTCTAAGGGTGGTTACATACCTATGGTTGCATGCTATCCAATTGAGAGCTGCCTTGACTTGTCCATTGCATGATTCATTTTCTCCATGGGTCGATATTTTCTTTCTTATGTGGATTTATTATTATTACTTACCATTACCTTTCGTGGATTTCTCTCTTTTGAATGGTGAGGTTATGTGGCAGTGATTTTTTTATTTTATTTTTGCATAGATCGATTCTTAATCTCAATGGTAGGTAGTCTTTAAACATCATGTTATTCCCCTTCTGATTATAGGTAGTAATATTTGTTGATGAAAGGATAATTTTCTTGGACAACAATTATCTTTCTAGATTGTGTGTTTGTTCATTTTGAAACGCGAGAGGAATTGGAGAGTTCCTTGGGAAATTATCTTATTTAAGGAATTATTTATAATATTTTAAAGAGATCTCCATTGGCAGAATTTAGGGAGGCTTCCCATTAAAAAGACTCCTTTCATAGGAAGTGTAAACAAAGATATTTGTCTTTCGAGCAATGCATGTAGAGAGAAAGTTGAGAGACAATGACATGCAACAGAAAGATTATGAGAGATGGGTTCTTGTGAACCACTACTCATGAAACATTGGTTAATGAGTTTGACTTGTAAAACTACACGGTTGAATCCTAATAGCAATATCACAATTTGACACGCTATGGAAAATACCTCCTACTTATCAATTTATGAGCTAAAGGGGCTCTATAATGAATGGGCTTATAAGACACAACACTTGTTGAATGTTTTGCAAATAGGGTTGCAAGCTAAGTGGGATTAACCTTGGGGAAAACTCTGTGGTTAAGCACACTTGAGTTGGAGTAGTACTAGGATGGATGACCTCGTAGGAAGGCCTAGTGCTTCACCTCTATGAGCATCACCTAGATGCAATGAGTGCTAAGTGGGCCATTCATTATCATGAGATGAGTTCTTGTGAACCACTACTCATGAAACATGGGTCAATGAGTTTGACTTGTAAAACTACACGATTGAATCATGATAGCAATATCACAATTTGACACACTATGGAAAATACCTCCTATTTATCAATTGATGAGCTAAAGGGGCTCCATAGTGACTGGCTCATAAGGCACAACACTTGCTAAAGGTTTTGCAAATGAGGTTGCAAGCTAAGTTGGCTTAACCTTGGGGAAAACTCTGTGGTTAAGCACACTTGAGCTAGAGTAGTAGTGGGATGTGTGACATCTCGGGAAGGCCCAGTGCTTCACCGTTGTGAGCATCACCTAGATGCAATGAGTGCTAAGTTGACCATTCATTATCATGAGATGGGTTCTTGTGAACCGCTACTCATGAAACATGGGTCAATGAGTTTGACTCATACAACTACACGGTTTAATCCTGATAGCAATATCACAATTTGACACACTATTGAAAATACCTCCTACTTATCAATTGATGAGCTAAAGGGGCTCTATAATAAATGGTTCATAAGGTACAACACTTGTTGAAGGTTTTGCAAATGCAGTTGCAAGCTAAGTGGGCTTAACCTTGGGGAAAAATTTGTGGTTAAGCACGCTTGAGCTGGAGTAGTACTGGGATGGGTGACCTCCCGGGAAGGCCTAGTGCTTCACCTTTTTGAGCATCACCTCAATGCAATGAGTGCTAAGTGGACCATTCATTATCATGAGAGATGGGTTCTTGTGAACCTCTACTCATGAAACATAGGTCAATGAGTTTGACTCCTAAAACTACATGGTTGAATCCTGATAGCAATATCACAATTTGACATGCTGTGGAAAATACCTTCAACTTATCAATTGATGAGCTAAAGGGGCTTTATAATGAATGGCTCATAAGGCACAACACTTGTTGAAGGTTTTGCAAATGGGCTTGCAAGCTAAGTGGTCTTAACCTTGAGGAAAACTATGTGGTTAAGCACACACTTGAGCTAGAGTAGTACTAGGATGGGTGACCTCCCGTGAAGGTTCAGTGCTTCACCTCTATGAGCATCACCTAGATGCAATGATTGATAAGTGGACCATTCATTATCATGAGATGGGTTCTTGTGAACCACTACTCGTGAAACATGGGTCAATGAGTTTGACTTGTAAAACTACACAGTTGAATCCTGATAGCAATATCACAATTTGACACACTATGGAAAATGCCTCCTACTTATCAATTGATGAGCTAAAGGGGTTCTATAATGAATGGCTCATAAGGCATAACACTTGTTGAAGGTTTTGCAAATGGGGTTGCAAGCTAAGTGGGCTTAACCTTGGGGAAAACTATGTGCTTAAGCACACTTAAGCTGGAGTAGTACTAGGATGGGTGACCTCTCGGGAAGGCCTAGTGCATCACCTTTGTGAGCATCACCTAAATGAAATGAGTGCTAAGTGGACCATTCATTAGCATGAGAGATGGATTCTTGTGAACCACTACTCATGAAACATGGGTCAATGAGTGACTCGTAAAACTACATAGTTGAATCCTGATAGCAATATCACAATTTGACATGCTATGGAAAATACCTCCTACTTATCAATTGATGAGCTAAAGAGGCTCTATAATGAATGGCTCATAAGGCACAACACTTGTTGAAGGTTTTGCGAATTGGGTTACAAGCTAATTGGGCTTAACCTTGGGGAAAACTTTGTGGTTAAGCACACTTGAGTTGGAGTAGTACTAGGATGGGTGACCTCCTCGGGAAGGCGTAGTGCTTCACCTCTGTAAGCATCTCGTAGATGTAATGAGTGTTAAGTGGACCATTCATTATCATGAGAGATGGGTTC
Organism: Sequoia sempervirens; assembly: GCA_007258455.2. Classification (NCBI taxonomy): domain Eukaryota; kingdom Viridiplantae; phylum Streptophyta; class Pinopsida; order Cupressales; family Cupressaceae; genus Sequoia; species Sequoia sempervirens. The sequence goes on along the minus strand of VDFB02058242.1, from coordinate 285,123,859 downwards.
TTGTGAAATACTACTTTGAATCATGGGTCAATGAGTTTGACTAGTGAAACTACACAGTTGAATCCTAATAGCCATATCACAATTTGACACGCTATGGAAATACCTCCTACTTATCAATTGATGAGCTAAAGGGGATCTATAATGAATGGCTCATAAGGAATAACACTTGCTGAAGGTTTTGCATAAGGGTTGCATGCTAAGTGGGCTTAACCTTGGGGAAAACTCTGTGGTTAAGCATGCTTGAGCTAGAGTAGTACTAGGATGGTTGACCTCCCAAGAAGGCCTAGTGCTTCACCTCTGTGAGCATCACCTAGATGCAACGAGTGCTAAGTGGACCATTCATTATCATGAGCTACGGATTCTCGTGAACCACTACTCATGAAACATGGGTTAATGAGTTTGACTCGTAAAATTACACGGTTGAATCCTAATAGCAATATCACAATTTGACACGCTATGGAAAATACCTCCTTATCAAGATCCCTGCAGTTTGACGAGGGGCTTGTCAATAGGCTACATAAAGTCTTGTTGTAATGGGAGAGAAAGGTCACATGGAGAGTTGTTTTGCATAGTGCTCAAATAAGCAAGTTGTAATCTAGCTACATAAATTAAATAACTATTGTTCTTTTGCATTGTACATGCATTAAGTGATTAAGGATGTGAGGATTGATTGCCATTTAGTGGGTTCTTTATCCTTGATTGGGATGTGTGATGAGGAGATTGAGTTAGTTATCACAACTAGTAGGTTTATTAAGTATGTTGAGGAGATTGCATGAAATGAATTGAGTAAAGTTTAAAGGATTGAAGGTGTCTTAGAAGACAATAGAGGATCTATTGTTGTTGTGGTCATACTCTAATTGTAGAGGGTTATGAGCTCTAGGAAAATATGTTGCAGGTGAGTAAGTCCTATAACTGTAGAGGGCTTTGAGCTTTAGGAAATTTGTTGTAGATGAGACAAGAGACTTGTAACTATAGAGAGTCTGAGGAACATACATTCAAGATAAAGTATGTTGTTTTTAAGTTTGCTAAGTAATTTAGTGAAATTTGTTATATAGGTAGAGTTTTGCAATTGCAAAGGGCTTTATGCTCTAGTGAGTTGCAAGTAAATCCTTGTGATTTCAGGGATTAAGTTGTGTTAATCTTTGAAATTTCTAGATTGCAACGTGAATTTGTAGGTGTGAAAAATGTCTTCCAAGAATGATTTTTTTAGGTAGTCTTGTCATTGCGAAGGGATTTATACTCTAGTGAGTTGCAAGTAAATCCTTTTGATTATAGGGATAAAGTTGTGTTAATCTTTGGAATTTCTAGATTGCAATGTGAATTTGCATGTATGAAAAATGTCTTCTAAAAAAGATGATGTGGATGGTTGTGAAGAGACTAGCTATAAAGTTTGTGTTTATGAAACAAGATAATTTGAATGGACAATGTTCTTGAAGGGTTGAGAGAAATCTAATCAAGATTGGAGGCATTGGAGATTGTGTATTTTAGAGAAGTTCTAGATAAAGGTAAATATGATGATGAATGTCGTGTAAGTGGCATGGTGAAGAGTGAAGAGAATGTGGAGTTGGCAAAGATGATGAAGGTAATTTAATATCACAAGTTGTAGTGGTAGAGGGTGGCTTGAGTTATGTCAAGTAGATGATACTACTCTATAAACTAAATATAAAATAAAAGGATAGAACAATACACAATGTACAACTCCTATTCTACACATAGTTGCACTTTCATTAGATCAAAGGAAGAAAGCGAATTAAATTTAGAGGAGAATGAAACTCTCTTGCCAATTCCCTCTTGATGCCATGAAATTGTGATTTGTTGGAGGGGATAAATGTAGTTGCATAATTTTTTAGCAACGTAACCTTACTTTGCATCGAATTTCCACCCTTGGAAATGGCTTAAGGAAAGAGCGATTTATAGGTTTGATCAGAACCGATGGAGAATTGAGATTGATTTAGAATGGATGATCAAAATTGAATGATGAGAATTTAAATCTGCATGAGAGGGATGATAAAATAAATGTTGGTAGTTGATGTATGGAGGGTTGGGATTAAAAATTAATTTGGATTTGGATAGAAGGTAGTTGGAAATGGGTGGCTAGGATTTGCTTGATTGTTTTGGTGGCTAAGATTTTGGGTTGGCTATATTTAAGATTGATACTTTTATTTATTTTTAATTTTTAATTGTGGATAGGACATGATAGTCTTATTACTATGGATTAGATTAGATTTGGGGCTTAAGTCTAATTAATCAAATACTTAGATTATTTAATTAATTATTGGAGATGGATATAGGAATTAGTTTAATTAAAAAATATGATTTTTTAATTAATTTGATGATGGAGGGAGTGTTAGAGGCTAAACGTTAGTTAGTTAAATGCATATAATCTAATTAATTGGCATTGAGATGATGAGTGTGGTTAGGATGGGATTAGTAGGGCGTCGAAAGTGGTAAAAGTGAAAATATTAGAGTAGTAAATTTTAAGTGTCTACATTCTGCCTCTCTTTAAAATGGTATTGTGATTATAAGAAGTAATGCCATTTCAAATAAAGTAGATACATACACTTAATGAGATAGAATTGGTGGAAGGATGCCCTAATTGTTTGGAAGAGTGAGGGTTAGAAAATGGGTTAGTGATGTTCTCTTGAAAGAGCAGGCAAGTCGATAGGACTTGGGTGGTCTCTTAAAAGTAGATGTAGGTCTAAAGGATTAAGTGTCTACATTCTTCCTCTCTTTAAAATGGTATTGTGATTGGAAGAAGTAATGCCATTTCAAATGAAGTAGACACATACACTTAATGAGATAGAATTGGTGGTAGGATGCCCTAATTGTTTGGAAGAGTGAGGGTTAGAAAATGGGTTAGTGATGTTCTCTTGAAAGAGTAGGCAAGTCGATAGGACTTGGGTGGTCTCTTAAAAGCAAATGTAGGTCTAAAGGAATGAAGATTGGGGTTTGAATAGGTAGGAAGGGAGGCAAATATTATTAGATGTAGGAAAGTTGGGATTCATGGATATGAAATAATGTTAGTAAAAGGGATGAGATGTGTGAAAAGTTATGCAAAGGGATATGATGGGCGTGGATGAGGAGAGGGTTTGACAATAATTATGTCTGGTGATTGCGTATGGTGGATGGAAGGCGCATGCAGGGAGATCATTGAAGAGATTCCAAATGTTGTGAGCAACGTCTTTGTTGTAGTAACTATTATGCACCAAAATATAAGGGATCATGATGTGTCAAGCACTCGAGGAACTAATATCCAAGTAGGCATATGACTTGATGTACCATAATATGGAAGAATGAGATTATGTTAGTCATAAGGTGTACAAATGATACACACAAATGCAAGCCAAAAACACACACACACACAAGCAAGCATTCACAAAAGATGAAAAGTAAAGCCATAAGATTTTTCCCTTGCTCAAGTTGAAATCCAACACTTGATTTATTTGATGATGATGAAAACATTGTTAATGTGGATGATATATCTCGAGAACTACATTAAGGATTGTGAATGACATATCTTGAATACAATGATTCAAAACTAAACAAATTTTGGATTTCAACAAGATTAAGGATGAAGTTTATGGATGTTTTGGATATGTATGTTTGGTTAGCACTATTTAGATTTTTCTATGTTGTTGTTGGTGTGGTGTTTGGATAATTGCAACCTTTGGATTTTGGTATAGTTGTGTGGATTGGGTAGTAGGTATGGGATCCTAATCTTGAAGGTTTGAATAGTTGGAGTTTAGGATTGTGGACCTTGTGTTGGGATTGGATTTACTATTTGGGTTTGGTTGATGTTTGAATTTTAAAGGAGAAAACTTGTTCTAACACTAAGGGTGAAGGTGTTGAGTGGATGGAAGAATGGGATCATGGATGAAAATGAGAGAGGGGATGCATGATGGAAACATGGAGTAGATGTAGTTTTGAAGGGCTATGTGATAGGAAAAATATGCCCTTGTAGGTTATGTGCCATTTATGATGCTATGCTTGGATATACATGCTTTAGTCTCTTGTCAACTTCCTAATCAAAATCAAGAGTGGGAATGAGAATAGGTATGATGGAATTGGGATGTGAATGTAATGGATGGGATGATATGATTGTGTGCTATGGAAGGCTAGTAAATGGTTGTGGAGGATGGATTGGATGAGTGGTTGGAAGAAGCTTTCCCCTAAGTATAGAGTACACATAGAAAACAAATTTACACAACATTCATAGATAGGTTTTACTCATGGTATTTTCCCAAGGGATCTTAGGAATTGTTTCATTGTTGGACATTTTTTCTCTTCATTATTTTGATTCTTGATTTTAAATTTTTTAGGTTTAATTTTTGATTTCAAATGTCCACTTCCATATTAAGCTAATATCATCTCATTTTGTTAGTTGCTTCCTGTGGATCATGTTACTAGTGTTGTGCTCAATAAATGTTGTGAACTTTGATTGCTAAGTTGGTTTCTCTTAGGTGCTACCAAGGAAAATAGAGTGGGAGGTAGGTTGGGTGAAGGATGCATGGTTATGTGAAAGTTTATATGAAAGGGATGTGATGATGGAGGTATGTGGGGTGATTGATTGGGTTGGGTAAAAGGGGTAGATGGAAGGATTGGATTATAGAGGCATGAATAAACATCATGGGACCAAGGGGGATTAGGATTGACAAGTTCACAGACCATGTGTTTTGAGATTGAATTTTTTGTTGGATGTGATGGTGGCTTTTGGATGTTTGAAGTTTAGAAATCATTGTTTGAGGGGATATCATATTTTATGCTCTTGGATATTAGGACTTTCAATTTTGGATTGTGTATCTGTATTGTTTGATTTTGGAACCCAACTTTTTTTTTTTGACTTGTTAGATTTTTTCTTGGATATATAGATTAAATGGATTTCAATGTCTTTGAACTTTTAAGATTGTAGACCATAATCTTTTGGCCTTAAATTCATGGATTTTTGCTTTAAGGTCTTTGGATTTTGAAGACTGGTTTTTGAACTCAAATGAATTTGGATTTTGGTATTTTTCTATATTTGAGATTTTGGATTTAGAATGGTGGGCTTAGATGTTTGGGGTTGTGGGGTCTAGGTAGGTTTTTGGGTTTTTGGTCTTTAGATTACTTGGGATTCCAACTTTTTGGGTGTAAGGAGTTTATGTGTTTAAAGGGGTTCCTTAGCATATGTTGATGCATCCAAGTCTATTTCAAAGCTCAATTTATGATCTCTTAAGGAAAAAATATTATGGAGTCCCATAAGGTGGAAATAGGTTCACCATATTGGAATAGGTCAAATGGTGTGTGATTATGTTGGTACTAGATGATGGATTGAGGTGGATGGTTATGGTTGGTGATAGGAATGATGGGGTCTATGAAAGGGTTAGTGACAAGGGTAATGGGGGCAAAGAAAGGTTTGGTGATGGGGATGAAAAATTTAATGAAATTATTGGTGACAACAAGCTCTTTATAAAAATAATGAGGGGGACCCATTTTGATGTTGGGAGAAGTTATCCTAATGCTAGTGGGGGTATCATTAACATCCTTATTCTGTCGATTAGGAGATTTATGTTTGAGGTCTTGGAATCCTTAGAATGCATAAATATGAATGGTTCAAAGTGTCCTTGATCATGAAGGTTCAATCCTTTGCCTCTAATAGTGCATGATTTTAGATATTGGATTTTCAGTGGGATAAATGTTACTTTTGAAACATGATGCAAATTAATCATGAGATAACTAGGAGTTTTTGGGACTTTCAATTTTTTCATTTGTAAGAAGACTAAATTGAACAAATGTACTTGAGCCCAATGGGTAGGATATTTTCTCTTAGATGGGGTTGATGAGGGATTGATAAGATTCTTATTCTTGGCTAGGATAAATGGGATCAATGTGGGTGCTTTGATCTTAATTTGGTTGTGGAAAATTTTGATTATACAATAGATGAGGATTTTGATGTTTTTTTCATGATGTTGGTGCTTTTCATTTAATTTTGATGTCCTTTGATTAATTAGGTATTATATGTATTTCCTCAATTTTATTCATTAGTATTTGGAGTTCCTTTCAATTTTATGAGGCTTATAGATCTTGGATCTTACGGGTTGAATACGAGGGTTGGATTGCCTTCACTTAACTTGCATTAGTTATTTTGTGGGAATGACAATGTCGGGGGGATTTTGAGTAGTTTCAATATGCTCATGTTTTCTAGGGGTGCATCACAACTTCTCAAACTCATGTTTTTGATTGTGATTCCTTGCTAGTAGCCCTTGGATAACATTCTTCATAACCAAGTTGGGTAGATTAATTTGATTGGATTTAATGGATTAATTAGATGTTAACTTAGGAGTTTTTGAAGGTGTAGGTAATAGAGGAATTAGGAAAGGGGATAAGGTTTCTAATTGCTTATTTGAGGTGTGGAGTTGGTTAAGAACATATTGGTATTGACATGAAGGACCCTCTTATTCTAAAACAATTTCTTCTTGGTGAGTGTGTTAGAACTATAAAATTTTGCAAATATTCACAATCAATTGCATTCATAAGTGTTCAAATTGAGCCCTTGTCATAAGCATAAAATCCCTTCCCTGTGTTGCCTTGCTTATATTCTGCCACATGATTCATTTGAATCCATCTAAATTGTGATATTTCATTACATTCCTCATTTCGGCAAGACAGAGTAAATGTCTCCCTAACCTATGTATTTTTCACTAATTCTTGTTACAGGCATTCAACATGACACATTTTTTGTTTTTGATAAAAAAGATACATATCGGCATAGGAAATCATATTCGGGTGAAGGTCATAGTGAAACATTAGTGTCTTGCTGAACGACATTTGAAAAGCTCTATTGGCAAAGGATTGAGGTATCGTTATAATGTCATGGTGAAATCAACATGTTATACCGACTAATACATAGAAGGGTCATTTCGGCCAAACTTATGGGTATCGGCGTAGAGTAATAGCGAATACATTATGTCTCTCCGAATGACGCAAGTGGAAGTGTTCAGCCAAGCTAAAGGTTTTTGGCAGAATGTCTTGGTGAGTGTGAATTGTCTTACCGACTGATGATGAGAATATGTATATCGGTAAGACTAAAGTATATCGGAGTAGTGTCTTGCCGATAAGATGTAAAAGGGTTTCATCAAAAAGGCTATCGGGGAGAAGCTATGGAGTCTTGCCAATTCAAAAAGTTACGCCAATAAAAAGACACATCAGCAGGAGGGGTGGTCTTCAGGGTAAGTCTCAGCGAATAAAATGAAGAAAAGGGTTCGGTATAACATTTTGCATTGGTATGAGTCTTTCCGAAGATTCATTGTCTTGCCAATGAATGGCTTCATCGATAAGACTTATTTCATTGGTGAAAGAGGTAAGAATGTCTTGGTGACTGGAGAATATGATGAAGAATGCATTTCGGTATGACTTAATGAAATCTATGAGACGTCTCCCCAACTCGAGGTTGTTACAGTGACATATGTAACATGAGTGATAGCTATTCCAAGTGTCGATATAACTGCAAAATATCTTGGCGAAAGGGTTTAATAAACGTTGTAAAACGACTTCGCCTCAGATTTGAAAATATCTCACTGATAAGATGTCTGATGCGACAGTGCCAACTCCAATTGAGTTTTGTTCGTGCTTCATTAATGGTGCGACAAAATATAACAGTGAATGTTTAATCGTTGCATCATTGTTGAATTGATTACAGAAAAATCATCAGCGCAAAACAAAGAACCAGGACATTTTTCAACTTGGGGAGCTCGAATAGAATACTGTAAGTTATTGCATTTTAAGCCTTCTGATTCTAACTTCTGTAATCTTAAAAGAATGGAGTCTTATGGTTTTGGAAAAGCTAAGGGTAGAAAAATTGGTGAGAGTAGTCAACCAAAGGGGAAGAAACCAAAGGTTGATACAGAACATGAAGGCCTTGAATGAAGACTAAACCAAGACCTTATTGATCAGCTACATGGTTCAGGGCCTAAAGCTAGAAGGTCCGCACAAATTAGGGCATAAATTGACAAATTAGATGATAAATGCAAGTTCATAGGTGATGTCTGGATTGCCGTGAGGGGGATGAGCAGGGGTTGATGAATGTTGCCAAAAAGACTGTGATTGCATTCTCTGACGACAATGGGGAATTGAAGGAGGCCACCATATGGAAAAATGAATGTGAATCAATATTGAACGAGGTCTTGAGGATAGCTTATGTAGAAGATACATCTTTGGAAGAAGTGAGCAAGTGGAATGGAGAGATGGTCAAAATGGAAATCACAATCTGGAACGTAGTTGGAGATGCCGACACATACAAGCACCGGGATTATTTGGACCATCTCGCAAAAACTCATTTGTGGCTAAATAGAGCCTAATTATCCTCTTAAATGTTTGTTGTGTAAACATATGGTTACCGAAAGGATGCATCCTTTCGTGTACACAATGTATAAATATCTATTCCGAATTTCAAAATGAAGATAGAAGTAGTAGAATACAGTAGGATAGAATAGATACAGTTCAGAACCATGTTTTGCCAAGATGAGACTATGTTGCATGTATAAAATTATGGAGATATCAATGAAAATCTTTTGATTTGTCTCAGTTGTTTATCGTGCCTATTGAAAATATTATCAAAGTTGTCTCCAATGTGATGTTCTCTGATTGTTTAAATTGGTGTAACAAGTTTACTTCCAGTTTATCAATACACATTTACTGTAACTGTATGATCAATTAATTGGTACTTTCTAGCAAAGATTAAATCCTCTAAGTTGATCATAGTAATTAGAAGATATCAATTGGATCATTTAAGAAGAACTCGGTAATTATAACCTTGCATGTTTATACAAGCTATAAACCAAATCATATGCTGAACAGCTCGAATTCTTGCCAGAACAGAGCACTCATCTTAGATTTCACTTGACTCCGCATACCCTATAAGGCACTGGTCTCACCATTCACATAATTTAGTCTCATTCATAACCTTTTTTAACATTTGTAAACTGAACATATTAGGAGTTAGTCTTCATTTTAGCATACAATTTATACCAAGTTTGATCCATTTTTTCCACTTCCATCTGCCATTGTGGATAGATCATTGCAAGAAGAAAGACCATAGGTTAAGTTTGCTTCATCCATTTTAGGTGCACCCGCCTAGGTCTAACAACACGTGAAGAGTAGAAGGTTTAATTGTTTTGAACCTTGTTTTGTTACCCTAAAACGTACCAAGAGATTGGCAACCATTTCGCTTGCATTTTTGAGAGCTAATAGAGTGTAACGCATATATCATTTGTTGGGAATTAAGGTGTCCCAACCTTGGCAATTCCTAAGTTATTTATTTATTATTATTCTATATTTTCCCATTGATTATTTTACATTTATATTATTAAATATTTGTGTTCCATCAAAAAGGGTGTGATATTTTTAGTTGAAACTTTTGTCACGCATCGATGTTTTGAAAAATAAGTTATTAGTTGTCAAAAGATGTTCATTTAGTCATTTAACATAAAAAATCTATTTTAAAGGATGTTATGATATATTCTATGACAACTACATAAGGGCTAAAAGTAGGGAGATCATTTTGGACATGAGAATCAGCTAACAATCTGTGACACATTTAAGAGCATCTTTTATTTTATAAGGGTTTATGACAACTGGCAAGGTGTAGATTCACGTAAGAGATCATGCCTAGCGTGAAAGGGTTGTATGGATTTTTACCATGGTATTCCTTGTTTTGACCAATGGTAATTTTTTATGATGGTATTTTGAGCCTCCATGAATCTATAGAGGATTTGGATAGAGACATTATGAGATGTTTTATAGGTACAAAGAAGTTATTGATTTGATGCAACATTGAAGAAATTTTATGCATTGTAATATCTTTGAAGAATAATAGATATTTTCCCTCTTTTCTTGGTGGAGCCTTTTGCATGAAATAGTTTTCTCCATATAAATCCTTGGGTTACGTGTATGGTTCTTGAGTTGTGTTATTTTTTTTGTTGTTAAATCATTTCACCATTCATATTCTAAAGTTTAGTTTTCAAATTTGCAAGTTAAATCAAATTTCCATATTGTACTGATTTCCTTCATTTCTAAAATTTCGTATTAGGTCCTGACCAACTTTGTTTATTTGGTAGAAGTGTGTGTTTTTTGGGTTGCAAAAGGTAGTTCTATTTTGTAAATTTTTGTTTGTAAGAATTATGGTTGCATTTGCATCTCATTTAGAAATTGAGAATTTTAATGGATCTAACTATGCATTGTGGAAGCTAAAAATGGAGGATCTCTTTGAATGGGTGTCTACAACAAAAGAATTTTTTTTGATGCAATCAATCAAGATGATTGAGAGAAGATGGAAAAAAAGACACAATAATATTTGATTATGTTTTGCAGATTCTATCCTCCTAAATGTTTTTGAATAAAATATTGCATTTGCTTTATGGAAACGGTTGGGTGTGATTTATCAATCCAAGAACCTTGTGAACAAACTGTATTTGAATTTTTTTTTATCTTAAAATTAAGGAAGTGAATCCATTAAAAATAATTTAAATTTATTTAGTTTGATTTTGAGTCTATTAACATCTATATATGTTAAACTTGATGAAGATACAAATGTATTATGCTTCTTTGTTCTTTACTTAAGTCATGGGAAAATTTTATTTTTTATCACTGCTAACCTCAAAGATCCCAAGATGGATGCACTTGCTACAACTTTTTTGTCACAAGGAATGGGGAAGAAATCTATGGATAGCTTAGTGGATGCTCTCAATGTCAGGAGTAGGCCTAAATAAGGAGGGACAAAAGGAGGTCAAGGGTCTAAAGACAAGTCAAAAGGTTGTTCTAAGACTCCTAACAAGGAGAAAAAAGTAAAATGTTGGATTTATGGGAAAATAGGACATGTGAAGAAGTGTAGAAATAAAAAGAAACAATGAGATTCCAACATAGAAAATTCCTCTAATGTAGGTGATAAAATTTTAATCTCTTCTTATAATATCATTTTTAATGAACATTGGTTGGTCGAATCATGATGTTCATACCTTATGAATCCTCATAAGGAGTGGTTTTCCACATACAAGAAATATGTAGGCAATGTCTACCTTGGGGACAAGTTACATATTCGATTGTTGAACAAGGAAAGGTATTGTTGTGTTTTAGTGATGGGAGGTTTAAAACCCTCCTTGGTGTTTGGCATATTCTTCGATTAGCAAGAAATTTGATTTTAGTTTTGAAGTTGAATGATTTCGAAATGCATGTAACATATAATAAACATAGTTATAGAATGGTGAGAGGAAGCTTGGTGGTAGCAAGGGTAACTTGGATGTGAACTCTATTCAAGATTGATGTGACTTATATTTGGAAGTCCATCTATGTGATTGGAAAATATAAAAAATACATGTATGTTGTGACACCATAGATTGATGCAACATAGGTAAAAATGCATTGAAAATTATCACAAATAAAATGTTGTTGGATAGTTGTGTTATTCTGATGAGAAATTTGATTTCTTTGAGCATTGTGTTTGGAAAATAGAACAAAGCATCTTTTCCTTAAGGAAGTAATAAATTAAAAGAGAAATTACAAATTATTTATACAAATGTGTGTGGTCTTGTGGATAATGATTATATTGGAAAATTTTGTTATTTTGTTTTTTGATGGATCCAAATTTATATGGATTTACTTTATGAAAAATAAATTTGAAGTTCTCACCAAGTTTAAGGAATTTAAAGCCTTAGTGGAAAGCTAATCAATCAACATTGAAAATAAAAATATTAAGATCAGATGATGGAGGGGAGTATTTCTCTAAGAAATTTTATGAGTTTTGTAAGCATGTAGGTATCATAAGACAAAATATTAACTCCTTATACATCACAATGGAATGGTGTTGTAGAAATAATGAACTAAACTATTATGGAAAGATTTAGAAGTATGTTGAGTGATGCATAGTTGGATAAATGCTTTTGGAAAAAAGTTGTGTACTACTTGTTACTTGATTAATAGATCTCCTTACAAGGCTCTTGATTTGACATCTTATGGTGTGTGGATCAACAAGAAACCTTATGTTTCACATTTAAGGATTTTTAGTCATGAATATTTTGTTCATGTGCCTAAGGGTAAGTGCAAAAAAATGGGAGACCAAAAGAGGTTTTAAGTGGCCACTTTTTTCTTTTTTAAATAAGGAAACACTGACCTTGGATGAGAAATTGAAGATGTTGTATTCAAAATTTTAAGATGCAACAAAAAAGGTCATGCTTTGAATCTACTTTCTAAACTATTTATTTTTTATTTTTTTAAAAGGTAGAGATTAAGGGAATCAAAAAGGGGGCCACACTAGTGATTCTATTTTTCCAAAAAACATAACATAATGTTTGGTGTGGCCCCCCTAAAATGTTAACTTTTTTAAGTATTTCAAAAATCGGTTAAGTGAACAATTAGCTAACACCAAGTAATTTGTGCTTTATTTTTTTGCTAATATTTTAATGAATATATGTTTTTTTACTATTTTTCAAAGTGGACACATTCTGAAAAAATGAAAATTGAGTGTGCTTCTCATAATTTTTTTGAAAACTAATCAAAAATATATTTTTTGAATTGTGTAGGATGAAGTTTAGTTTCTAAAAATGTAATTTATTTGAAATTTTGATGAACAGTTAAAAATAAAGTCAAAGTAACCACATGGTTTTTGACAAAAAATGGATACAGTAACAAAATAAATCAAATATGAAAACCTTAACATACTCAAAATGTGAAATAAATTACATGTTTAGATAGCTAAGAGAGAGTTTAACATTATTGAGATATTTTTCTGACTTCATATTGGAACATGTGCAAACTTCATATAGAGTATGCTTGAGATTATGTCAATTTTTTTATTATTGTCAAAACATCTTTGGATGTTGAAAAGTCACTCCAAACCTTTGGGTTGGAAGTGCAAGGAAAATCCAAGCCAAAGGCTTAATAATTTTCAAAGAAAAACATAATACAAGCGCATTATTACGCATTCACATTATGTGATTGCACATAATGTAGTGCATTATAATGCTCTTGCATTATGTGATTGTACATAACACAAGTGTGCTATAATACACTCATGCTATGTGAATGTATTTACATAATGGAAGCATGCTATAATGTGAGTGTGCTATAACATGTTTGTGTAATATGTTTTTTAAATTTCTCTTTATCTTTCTCTTTCTCTTCTTGTGAAAGTATAAGTGTCATTTATATATGAACATTTACTTTATTATACTATAATTTGTATAGTTTCAGGATATTTGAGAATGGTTTCAAATCTTTGAAAGTTATAATGTAGATTCTAGGTTTAGGAAGATCTTATAATTTTTAGATAGTCAAATTTCAATAATTAATTGGTCAAACTTTAGTAATCAATAGGCTCCCACCATCTTGCTCTTTCTCTCTATCCCTTTCTCTACCTCTCTCTCCCCTGAGCTCAAGATCTGCCTCTCTCTATTTCTCTTTATCTCAACTCTCCCTCACCTCTATCTCCCTCCCCGTCTCCTCTTTATACTTCTCTATATCTCCCCTCTCTCTCTCTTTACCTACCTCTCTCTTCATCATTCCATACTGCTCTCTCTCTACTTACCTCTTTTCTCTACACCTCTATCTCAACTCTCTCTACCTCCCTACCTCATCTCTATTTATAACTACTACTCCCTTCCTCCTCCATCTCTATATCACCCATCTCCCTCTCTCTACCTAACTCTCCCTCCATCACTCCCTAACACTCTCTCTACCTACCTCCTCTCTCTCAACACCTCTTTATCTCACCTCTCCTTCCCTACCTCTCCCTTCCTCCTTCCCTCTTTACTTCTCTCTCCTCTCTAGCTACCTCTCCTTCCCTCCACCTCTGTTTCCCTCTCTACTCTCTATCCCCCCTCTCCCTCTCTCTACCTACCTCTACCTCCATCACTCCCTACCACTCTACCTATTCCCTCTCTACTCTCTATCCTTCCTCTCCCTCTATGTCCCCCTCTCTCCCTCCTCTCTCTCTATCTCCTTCCCTCTCTACTCTCTATCTCACCATTCTCTCTCCATCTCTCTCTCTACTCTCTATCCTTCCTCTCCCTCTATGTCCCCCTCTCTCCCTCCTCTCTCTCTATCTCCTTCCCTCTCTACTCTCTATCTCACCATTCTCTCTCCATCTCTCTCTTTGTCACTCCCTCCTCTCTCTATACGTCTCTTTATCTCATATATCCCTTGTTACCTCTCCCTCACTCCCTCATCTCTCTCTGTCTTTACTTATATCTATCCCACTTGTCCCTCTCTACTCTCTCTCCTCACTCTACCTCTTCCTTCCCTTGTTTCTCCCACTAGCTCCTTCCCTCTCTACTCTCTATCTTACCATTCTCTCTCCCTCTCTTTGTTACTCCCTCCTCTCTCTCTACTCTTTATATCACTTATCGTTGTTTATCTCCCCCTCGCTTACCTCTCTCCCCCCTCTATCCCACTATCCCTCTCTTTGTCTCTACTTCTCTCCATCTCATATATCCCTCTCTAGCTCTCCCTCCCTCCCTCTTCCCTCTCTCTCTCACTCGTTCTCTCCTTCCCTCTTTACTTCACTTTGTATCATCACACACAATCTCTCCATATCTCTCCCTCCCTCCCTCCATCTCTACTTGTCTTCATATTACTTACCCCCCTCTCTCCCTCTACTTTTCTCTATCTCTCTCCTTCCCTACCTCTTCATCCCTCTGTCCCTCCTTTCCTCTTTGATTCTTTGTATCTCTCTTCTCCCTCCCTCTCTTTCCATCTATACTTCTCTCCATCTCCACTCTCCATCCATCCATCTCTCTCTAAGTAGGAAAAAGGGAAGTAGAGAGATAATGAGAGGTATGGAAGGAGGAAGAGGTAGGTAGAGAGGGAGATATAGTAGATAAAGGAGGGAGGGAGGTGGGGAGAAATATCGAGAGAGGGAAGGAGAGGTGGGTTGAGAGAGAGAGAGAGAGGAGGGTGGGAGCGAGAGAGGAGAGAGGGAGGGAGAGTGAGAGGGAGGTAGAAGTGGGAGATAAATAATTAAACAGGGAAGGAGAGAGAGTAGGAGGGAGGGAGAGAGAAAGAGAGATGGAGAGTGAAAGATTGAGAGGTAGTTCTTGAACTCAAGGGAGAGACAGGGTCAGATAAATGGAGGGAGATAGTGAGAGAGAGGTCTAAATAAAATGGGATAAGTAAAGAGTGAGATAAAGAGAAAGAGAAAGACGATAGAGCTTGTTGATTACATAAATTTGATCTCTTGATTATTGAAATTGGACTTGCTGATTATTGAATTTTGATTGTCTGAAAAATCATAAGATCTTTCAAATTTTAGAATTTTCATTATAAATCCTAGAAATCTAAAACCATTCTCACACATCTTGAAACTATATAAATGAAATATAACTTTAAGTATAGGAAACTACAAATGTTCATATATAAATGCCACTTATACTTTAATGTTTATTTCATGCATATAAATTCACTGGAAGAGAGATATATATATATTTTTTAAATAATGTATGCACATTATAATGTGCTCGTATTATGTGCAATCTTATAACACAAGTGTTTCATTATAACACTCACATTTTCTCTTTTTTAGGACCAAAAATTGAAGTGGCCACTTGTTGGTCCCCCATTTTGGTGTACATGCCACAAAGGAAAAACATTCTAAGGTGAATCCAAAATTAGAGAAATGCATCTTCATTGGACTAAGTGATTATTTTGATTGAGAGATCCAAAAGTGAACTTTCAACTATAACCAAGGATTTGAATTGGATGATGATCAAATGTGACTATAAGGATTGTAAATAAAAGATGGTAATGATAGAATGATTATTAATATCCTAATGTTTTCAAAGATGCTGGATATGAATTCAAGGATGATCAAGGTTATGATCAAGTGGACAATGATTTTCAAAGAGGTGTATGCCTCACACTCAAATATGTGTTATGGATAATTAAATAATAATAGAAGTAAAAAATGTGGATATGGTTAAAATGGATAAATGGGCATGGACAAGGTATTTGTGTGGTGTGGGGGTTGTTGGTTTGATTTGGAGGTAAATAGTTATTGTAGATTTGGATCCAATATTTTATATTTCAAAGGGATACCAATTTGGAAAAATTTTTCAAACAAACAAAAGGATTTCAAGCTAGACTTTATTGAAACTTGGTAGTAAAGGTTTATAAACAAGAAATTTGGTATATTTACAACACTCAAAAAAGAAGACACGATAATAAGCCTAAATTTATTCAATCAAATGTGTGTTAACTTAGTGTGGGTCCACCATATAATTTTATCTATTAATACCTTAATATTGATGTGACACCTTTCTTTCAAGAGTTGGTAGGTAGGGGTTCAATGGAACAAGGGCTCACCTTCCCCTTTCTTTCGATGTTCTTAACACCTTTCCCAACTTCTACCTCTACTCAAGAAGGTGCTCAATGACTAGCTTTAGGAATGATACTACACCTTGTAACACAATAAGTAACAAATGAATGGTCTTAAAGTAGGCTATACAAGGCTTATCTAGGGAATCCTATAAATACCACAAGGGTATGTGAGGCCTAATCTATGAATTTAAAAGTGCAAGAAAGTGAAACAATTGAGATAAGTGGGGTAACCCACCTTCTTCTTCACTTCCTCTAGGTATAAATTTATTGGGGGCTTAGATCAAATGAAAAAATTAAAACTTGCAAGAGGCATGTCTTTCAATTCACCCCCTGCTATTTATACTCCATTAGAACACTAGAAATTAGGTCATCCGTTGGGGTGATGAATCTCCAAGCATGCACCCTAAAAATAAAACAAGACAACACTAATTTCTAATCCTCAAGATCACCCTAGGGCATGAGAGGAGAACATATGTAAGTGTGCTTGGGGTATAAAAGACACTTGTAAATTATTAACCCAAATCAAAGTGTGAAAGTGAGTTTTAACCAAATTTCAATGTTAGCACAAAAAGGAAGACAAAGAAAACAAAAAATAAAAGGTCTATAATTAATATATTCAACATAACATCTTGAAAAACCATTAAAGTAAGTAGTTTCCAACATATAATCCTTGGAAACATGAAAGCACATGCATAAAAAAGTTAGACAAAAATAAAAAACTATGAATTCTGCAAAAAAAATAGAAAAAATAAATTCTTTAGATTTTTTTGATAAGTTAAAAGATCACTGAAATCTAGATAAAAATGGAAATTTATTCTTGATTAAAGTTTTGAAATAAACTAATGACTTTAGATGAGTTTACTTAAATTCTAGAGATTTTTTTTTTGAAATCCTACCTTCGCCATAGTGTGCATCTTTGAATCAACTTTCCAATGCCTAGATTAAAGTTTGAAAATATGGAGAAAATGAGAAAGTTATAAGCTTTTGAATGTAGGGTGGTTTTCACAAAAATTTGATGGTGTTAGATAAGACTCAGGGCCTTGTTTCATTGGCTCTTGATTGCCTAGGTGACCAACACTAATATCAAAAGGGGCTAAGATGGTGAGAGGTTGGATTTTAAGCCCTATAGAGTTAAAGGACACCTTGGGCCTCTTTCTTTAAGGGATTTAAGGGCTTAATAGTGTGGTGGGCCCTTGGTAACCAATGGTACAAGGAGTTGAGTCTAAGCAATAATAAAAAAACCCGACTTGGTGGATTTCTCGTGTGTGCCCCTTTCAAATTTTGAACTTTATAAAATAAAACTAATGAAAATGTTTTTTCTCGTGGATTTGAAAACTCTATTAAACGATATTTTTACAAAGATCAACATGTGACTTTATCCTATGCAATTCATTGGATTCCCAAAAACTGTGAGATTGATTTATAAAAAAAAAAGAAATGCCTCTTACAATTTTGAGTGGGTTTCCTCGAGCTATACCAATGTAGACTTAAAAATTTCAGCTACCACAGATTCAAAAAACATATAGATTATAATGTAATAAGCATGGAATGTAGAGGATTTCAAAGTCTTTGTAAAAAATATTTAAATTTTAGCTAGAAACTCTCTTGGAAGTGGATTCCAAAGTTTTTTACTTTGTACATGCCAAGTGTACTAGGGTTTGCCATGTGGTGTTCACTTAGAGACTCTCGAGCACATATACTATTGTTGAAGCTTTAACTTGCTCGTGCTACAAATAGACCCTAAGTAGTTGTATGATACCATGCATACAATACATATTGTATGGTTTCCATACAATCACACCAAACTTTGTACAAATGTACCCTCAAATAGCCCTACACGTGCCTAAAAAAAAATGTTAGAAAAATGCTAAGTGTTATATATCAAAATCTATGTCTCAATTGTCTCAAACAAAATGAGGAAAACCTTTTTGACCTTAATGACACCTGCAAACAAATCTATTTCTAGGACCACTCAAAAAACCTTCAAACATAGTTAGTGGAAATCAACAAGACACATAAACATGGAATTAGAGTGAGATAAAGGGTTAAGTTCCTCGATAGAGTAGTTAAAATGTAATGATAAGATTTGAAAGTTAAATTAAAGAAAAATAGTATGCAAGCTCCCATTTCAAAACAAACAAAACCTCTAGATAGAGCTCAAAAAAGAGATCAAAACAAAGAAATAAAATTAAAACCAACTTGAGATGTTACCATAACCTCCATTATGATTTGATTTGCTCCAATGACTTTGGGATTTGGATTCTTCTTGCTTAAAGATTACCAATTTGATATATACTTAACATACGTAATAACTAATTTTGAATAAAGGATAAAGTGCCTGCATTTATAGTCTTTTGGAAAGGGGAATGGATGGTCAAAATTTGATTATGAGATCAAGGGTGGAGAATGGTTAAAAAGAATTCCCTAGGATCAAGGAGAAGATGGAGGGTGGAGATGAAGGTTAGATTGTGTACCTAAGAAAGTTATAAAGTTTGGATTGTGTTGAGAGAATAAGGCGACCATAAGGACAAGTGTTCCTAGGTGCCCAATATTATTGGAATGTATTGGAGGGAGCATGTACTTAATTAATTAGATAATATTATTTAATTATTTTAGCTACATGTGTGACATGAGTAATAGGTGGAAATTATATTTATTAATTTATTGTGAGGAGATGGAAAAATGTGATTAATTAATTAAGTGATGGAATTTGGATAAAGGGACTATACTAGATGATAGGTTTAGTTGATTAGGACTAGGTGAAGGAAGTTAGTCCTAGGTGATGAAATTCACCAATTAGGGATAGGTGATGATTGACTAGGGAATATTTTAGGCATCTACATGATATATATATATAGATAGTTAGTTAGTTATACTAAAAATACATGTATTAATTAAAAGTAATTGATTACAAATTAGGCCTATCTATCTTAAAAATACTTGTGGTGCACCAATTCTATCTAATTAAGAAATATGGAAGGGTTGAAAATAGAAAATTAAGAAGAGACAAGGAAAACTTCAAACCCCATAGGCATGGCATAAGAATTTATTCCCTTAAAAATTGCATATGCTTTGAGTATTAGAAATAATGTTTGTCCTTATGTTAAAAAAATTGGACCACCAAAAATTGGACCACCAAGAACACCATTTAAATACAGTAAAACTAAAGGGTGATCCCATAATAGTGGTTTACAATTTTTGGCCAAACTAGACACTGAAATTATTATTTTTAACTAAATCTTCACATTCAGGCACCTATAGCGGCTAAACTATGAGGAATTTGAAAATGGTGCAAACTAGAGTCTTATCAAATTTTGTCTGTAGATTCTAAAAATATTTTTTTCAAAATTTTTGGAATCAAATTTCACTTCTTTTTCCATCTCCCACGAAAATTGATTTTTTTCAGAAAACAACATTTTTAAAAAGTGATGCACATCGTATAACGTATAACTTTTTTTCCATGACGGATAAAATTCTAATTCTTTCAAATTTAGATTTTAACTCTGATATCTAGTGCTTCCACTTGGTTAGATAGTTTTTTATTAATATTTTTTCCTTAATCAAGTTTCAAAGTCAAATGAATTACAATTCAGACACAACGCCATGATAACGCGTAATTTTTTGTATATGTCAAATTTTAATTTAATTTTTTTTTTTGTTGATCAAGGACTTCAATATCTGGTGCACTCATATTTTTCAATTTTTTTTTGATAATCTTCTATTTTTCCACATGTGAAGAACAAAGAAATTCATTTTCGATAAAAACTTTTAATAAAACTTAAAAAACAAATACATAACAAAACCAAAACATATTAAAATTATATTCATTGGATAGCTTGTTCTGAGGAATACCATAATCATTTGAAATAAATTTTAAATGAATTCATTTGATTCCCCAAAAGCTAAATCAAAAGTTATTTTTAATCAGCATTTTGATATGTGTAAAGGAGACGCATTTATAGGTATGGTTTAAAACTAGCGAGGTTCTATCCAAGGGGTTTTGATCTAAGGTGATTTGATCAAACCCTCTTCAATTGGAATCCTTAAAATAGAAATTTTTAAGGCTTAAATCATTATATTTTGTAAAAATATGTGATTTCAGCTAAAATTCGTTCCTCTCAGGAATTGTAAACCACTATTATGACATCACCCTAAAGTTATTCATAATGACATAAATAAGAACACCAAAATATTCTACACACCAGTAGGAATCATGAGTCTTTTTTTTTATACAATAGGGGTGTCCCACAACCCAGCCCAACAACCCGTATCTTGGGTACCTGGGGTGAGCTAGGGAAAATGAGTCCCCTACGAGTGAGATACCCCGACTGCAAGAAGTCCCACCTCTTAAAGGAATCACAAGTGTTAAGAGCTAAATCAACATACACAAAAATTAGTGAAGTGTCTACTCATATCCTAGATAGAAAAATCCTAGCCATTTCTAGTATAAATTTTTAATGTCATTCCAATTAGAAGTTGATTTAGCAAAAAATTCAACAACCTAATTTCCTTCCCTTCTAGTATGGTTCCACCTAAAAACATTGAAACTATGGATGAGGATGTTGGTTTTTCTTACATTCATTCAACTAGCACTATTTAAAGCGAGGGGAATTTCTTTTGAAATGATCAATTATAATTTTAAAGCCATATTTTAAAATAATATTGGTAAAATAGCTTTTACTAAACATGTAAAAGAGCGTGGAAAACAGTCACCTTTGTAAAATCATTATAACCAACACTAGACTACTTGGAACTTTACTATTATGATCACAACAAATACCTCCCATGCTTTCATTTCTAGGATTATCTTTTGAAGCACTATTAACATTAATTTTAATTAAGTATAGAGGAGGGTGTTCCCATTAAGTTAGTTGATAGTCTTTAGGGTTGTAAATGGAAGAGGTAAAAGAGGGACCAAGTCTCATTAGAACTTTGAATTCTCACCAAGAACTTGGTTAATAATCTTGAAACCAAACTTGACAAGTTTCTTTAAGATTGGTCATTATTCTACCCAACCTTACAAATATGTTTTATTTTTCATTAAAAATCTCTTGATTTAACTCCTACCAAATATTCCAGTAGATGAAACAAAGAGTAGTATCATCCAAAATATTAAGGGATTTTATCTTCAAAGAAGGTCACAATTGATTTATAAGAGAGTCTTAGACAGACTAAAAATTATTCCACAAAATTTTTTAATGTATCACACCATAATTGGTAAAGAAAATTGGCAAAGGGACAAGCCAAAAGAAGATGTCTCCTAGAATTTTCATCTTGAAGGAAAATAATACATCTATTCAGACCAATAACCTCTCTTTTTTAAGCATTATCTTGATGAGGAATTTTATCTAAAGTCACAAGCCACACGAAAGCATTAACCTTACGCCAAATTTTAGGATGCTAGATTTTTTTAAAATCTTAGAGTTTTTTTTCTTCTAAATTATATTTCAAAAGAGCTTTACAACCAGCTTGCATAATGTAAAGCCCATAACCTTTTGAACCCCATCCAAGGAAATTTAAAGGTCCATCTAAAGGGATCTTTCAAGATGCTAAAATGTGAGCTAACAAATTAATGAAGATATGTAATTATTGACTTGACAAAATATATTTAGGTTTCCATTTCTAAATCTTCACACCATCTTGCATGACTACACATTGAAAATTAGAAAAATAAATCTAACCAACTTCAATATATATATATATATATATATATATATATATATATATATATATATATATATATATATATATATATATATATATATATATATATATATATATATATAGAAGATTAGGGAATCCCACATAAAGAAGGCCATGTTGGTCGTATGCATCATCCTAGAAAATAACAAGGTCTCCCTTTTCCATAATTCATAAAAGGCTAGCTTTAATTAGACTACTAATCAACTTCATAAATTTCCATACTTGAGAAACTCTATGAATGGTTAATATCCTAGGGATGAAATTATGATTCTCCATACTTAAGTACTTGAACTTAAGACTTATCCCCCTCAATGTTTATCTCCATATTCAAGTACTTGATCTTATGACTTATCCCCCACAAGACCTACTCCTCGACACACCATCTCCAATATAACTCGGTAGTAAGAGTTATACTATCCTGGAGTGAATATCTCATACCTAAACCACCTCACTCTTTAGGTTGATAAATCTTGTCCCAATTGATCAACTACCATTTATTTTTTATATGATTTTTCTTCCCAAAGAAACTTTCTTATTCTATGGTCCAAATCATGGAGGATGACTTTTGGAGCTACAAGAGCTATAAATCTATTTACTAGGAGAGATTGAATCACAACTTTAAGAAGGATTATGTAACCAACTAAAGAGAGGTATTCGAAAAGAAATATGCATCCACCCAAGAAATTTTTTACATAATCCAAATAGAGAAATCTATGCAAACAAGTATTCAAAATCCATATGCAAAATTTTAGACAACATACCATCAAATATAACACATGATATTCCCTTGGAAAACCCTCAAGAGGGGAAAATCTAGCCTCCAAAAGCATCCATTACTCATGTATTATTCAACAATGAAACCATTATAGTACATGTTTATAGTTTTCCATGAACACCCTTGAAACAAAAGCTCTCTACGAGAACTCCATGTGAACAAACATGTAACCACACATCCCATGCCATGCTTCAAACCATCACAAATACAAATAAGATATACTCTCAACCCCTTAGCCAATTTATCCAACCAACTAACCTTATACAACTACCCTTGTGCTTGCTTTTATAGACATAAGTTGCACAAAACGACTAAGTGTTATTGCATAAAACCATGTGACTAATACCATGAGCTTACAAACCATTAACCCCCACATTTATTTTTGCTACAAAATTTTCCCAATATCAATATTATTTCAATGTGCAAACCCACATTAAATATTCAACCCAATGTTACATACAACACATAAAGTGGCCCCAAGAATGCTAACCCATGTGATGCATGCATCCCTAGATCCCCTAGGTGCACCAAATATAATAAAATATTATATTACAACATTATGTAAGGTGGACAACACACCTTTTCCTAACATTATCTATGTGTTGAGTGACTAATATATGACATTACACAAAATCCAACATAACATTCCAATGTTTTTCCCTAAGGTAAGTAGGAGAAATAGGAATACATAAATATTTGAGAGGAGGAGAATCAACCTAGATAAAATAATATTAACAATCTATTCTTGAACATGAGAGTCAATATGGAAAAAAGAAAACTTGAGAATTCTATTCATTCAAGAGTTGACAAAATGCATTAATATAAAAGTCAAGAGCTCACCTATGAACAATACCTTCCTTAAAAGTGACCTTGGCCATCAAACAAGTGTCATCTACAAATTGAAGATGGAAAAGTGAATCCATACCCTACATAATTTTGAATGCTAAAAATAGAACCAAAACAATTAAGGTGTTTTAAAAATTTGCCAAGTCCTTTTGTTAAAATGAGAAAGAGATTTGGATAGAGAGGATCACACTAATATAGAGCTCTTTTAAAATGAAAAAAATAGGAGAGCCATTTATAATCATAGAAAAATAAGGAGGTACACCATACCATTACCCATTGAGTCCAATTATCGTTAAAACCAAAGGCATGTAAGATATCTTCCAAAAATTTCTAGCATGCCCTATCATAAGCCTTGGAAAGATAAAATTTTATGCATATATTTTTTCTTGTTAATATGCATAAAATGAATGGATTTATAGACGTTAAATAATTCTATTGATAATTTGATGACCTTGAACACACTTCCCTATTGTGGAGAAACGATAGAAGGAAGGAATATTTCAACCTTCCAACAATAGTTTTGAAAAAATCCTTAAAGATAATACTACAAAATTATGAGTCAAACATTAGAGAAATTTAAAAAATAATCCATCTTGTGAAATATAGTTGTAAACGAGTTATTGAAGGATTTTAACATTTGTTTTGATGTGCACAATTCCTCAAAAGCCTCCAAAATGTTAACTTTGACAATGTCCCCAAAAGCTTGAAAGGACTTAAGAAAAACCATACGGACTTGGAGTTTTAGGGTTTTTTTTTTTATCATCATAAAGATAATCTTTGGAAATAAGGTCATTGAGGAAGGAGTTACCATGAAGGGAGATAAGTCTAGGAATATAATTCAAAATGATTAATAGAAAAAAAAGTAGGGGCTTTGAACAACTCACTAAAGTGTGACAAATTTCTATTTGAATATCTTGAATTGATTCAATGTGAGACCCTTTCTCATTGGATTTTCTTAAAGCATTAACGTGTTTATTTACCAAAAAAAATGAGAAAAGGTGAATTCCTATCTCTTACTTGTAACCTTTTAGCATGAGAATTTTGTTATCACATGATTTCTTTTTTGAAACTCAATCTTTTCTAATTCATTGTAGAGTTTAGAATGAAGAGTTAAAATACATCCTTACTTAAACCTTATTCCTAAAACTTTAGATCTCCTAATTTTGAATTTCTTTGTAGAATATTTCCATATGAGGAAGAATAATACAACGAATATGATTGGGCCTCTACTATAAATGGTTGTTGCGTTTACTTGGTACTAGGGGAGAGGACCCAATACTTGAGCATGTTTCAATAGTTGTGATAGTAGTTGTTTATATAATGTTCAATAGTTGCCAGTTGACTACCCATAATTAAATAAAATGTATTCCTTTGATCTAAAAAACATCCAATCATGTGATTCCACATCAACGCTCAACTACCCATCATGTGAATGCACAAGAGTTGGTCTCACTATTTTTTTTGGGTCTTTTTGGACACCTTGACAAAAAACATGCTGATGTGGCATCATATTTAATGATGTGACCCTGAAACGAAAGTTATAGGAAGGGGACTTGCCAAGTAAGCTGTTGTAAGAAATTGAGAGTGATTTGAAATTTCCACACTAGATCCTCTCCCTATAAACATTTGCAATCACATATCACGTCAACCTAAATCATTTATGTAGCACTGCTTCTGAAAATATTAGCATTTAAAACCATACATAGAGAGTTATGGACGTACTGCATGCAACATGTTGATTGGACGCTGCCCAGAGAAGGTGGTAAAGTGGCGCTGTCATTTTGTGAAGCACCCTCTCCGTATCGACAATCCCTATCTCCAAACATGCATTGATTGTGATATGTAATATGTGACGTTTCAAATGTGTATGCTTTCCCGATGTCTCCATATGGTTTTCCTTGAGTCCTTTCAAGCTTTTGGGGACATTGTCAAAGTTAACATTTTGGAGGCTTCTAAGGAATTGTGCACATCAAAACAAATGTTGAAATCCTTCAATAACTCATTTACAACTACATTTCACAAGAAAGATTATGTTTTAAATTTCTCTGATGTTCGACTCATAGTTCTCTGTGGTATTATGTTTAAGGATTTTTTCAAAACTATTGTTGGAAGGTTGAAATATTCCTTCCTTCTATCGTTTCTCCACAATAAGGAGGTGTGTTCAAGGTCGTCAAATTATCAATATAATTATTTAACGTCTATAAATCCATTCACTTTATACATATTAACAAGAAAAAATTTGTTGATAAAAAAAATCTTTCCAAGGCATATGATGGGGTATGCTAGAAATTTTTGGAAGATATTTTACATGCCTTTGGTTTTAACGATAATTGGACTCAATGGGTAATTGGCATGGTGTACCTCTCCTTATTTTTCTATGATTATAAATGGATCTCCTATTTTTTTCACTTTAAAAGAGCTCTACATTAGGGTGATCCTCTCTATCCAAATCTCTTTCTCATTTTAACAAAAGGACTTGGCAAATTTTTAAAACACCTTAATTGTTTTGGTTCTATTTTTAGCTTTCACATTGTGTAGCGTATGGATCCACTTTTCTATCTTGATTTGTAGATGACACTTGTTTGATGGCCAAGGTCACTTTTAAGGAAGATATTGTTCATAGGTGAGCTCTTGACTTTTATATTAATGCATTTTGTCAACTCTTGAATGAATAGAATTCTCAAGTTTTCTTTTTTCCATATTGACTCTCATGTTCAAGAATAGATTGTTAATATTATTTTATTTAGGTTGATTCTCCTCCTTTCAAATATTTATGTGTTCATATTTCTGCTACTTACCTTAGGGAAAAACATTGGGATGTTATGATGGATTTTGTGTAATATTGTATATTAGTCACTTGACACATAGATAATGTTAGGAAAAGGTGTGTTCTCTACCTTGCATAATGTTATAATGTAATATTTTATTATTTTTGGTGCACCTAGGGGATTTAGGAATTTATGAATCACATGGGTTAGCATTCTTGGGGCCACTTTGTGTGTTATATGTAACATTAGGTTGAATATTTAATGTGGGTTTGCACATTGAAGAAATATTTAATATTGGAAAAAACTTAGTACCAAAAATAAATGTGGGGGTTAATGGTTTGTAAGCTCATGGTATTAGTCACATGGTTTTATGCAATACCACTTAGTGGTTTTGTGCAACTTATGTCTATTAAAGCAAGCACACGGGTAGTTATATGAGGTTAGTTGGTTGGATAATTTGGCTAAGGGGTTGATAGTATTTCTTATTTGTATTTGTGAGGGTTTGAAGCATGGCATGGTATGTGTCATTACATGTTTGTTCACATGGAATTCTTGTAGAGAGCTTTTGTTTCAAGGGTCTTCATGGAGAACTCTAAAGATGTACTGTAATGGTTTCATTGTTGAATAATACATGAGTGATGGATGCTTTTGGAGGCTAGATTTTTCCCTCTTGAGGGTTTGTCAAGGGTATATCTTGTGTCATATTTGATGGTATGTTGTCTATACTTTTGTATATGGATTTTGAGTACTTATTTGCATAGATTTATCTATTTGGATTATGTGGAAATTATCGTGGGTGCATGCATATTTCTTTTTGAATACCTCTTTTTAGTTGGTTACATAATCTTTCTTAAAGTTGTGATTCAATCTTTCCTAGTCAATAGATTTATAGCTCTTGTAGCTGCAAAATCCATGCTTCATGATTTGGACCATAGAATAAGAAAATTTCTTGGGGAAGAAAAATCATATAAAAAGAAATGGTAGTTGATTAATTGGGATATGATTTATCAACCTAAAGATTGGGGTGGTTTAGGTTAGGATATTCTCTCCAAGATAGTATAACTGTTACTACCAAGTTATATTGGAGATGGTGTGTGGAGAAGTAGGTATTGTGGGGGATAAGTCTTAAGTTCAATTACTTGAATATGGAGATAAAATTTTTGGGGGATAAGTCTTAAGCTCAAGTACTTAAGTAGGGAGAATCATACTTTCATCCCTAGGATATTAACCATTCATAGAGTTTCTCAAGTATGGAAAATTATGGAATTGGTTAGTAGTCTAATTAAAGCTATCCTTTTATGAATTATGGAGAAGGGGCACCTTGTTATTTTCTAGGATGATGCATGTGACCAACATGGTATTCTTTATGTGGGATTCCCTAATCTTCTAGAGTATATATATAGAATTTGTTTGGATTTATGTTTCTAATTTTTAGTATGCATTCATGCAAGATGGTGTTAAGATTTAGAAATGGAAACCTAAATATATTTGGTCAAGTCAATAATTGCATATCTTCATTAATCTATTAGCTCATATTTTAGCATCTTGAAATATCCCTTTAGATAGACCTTTAAATTTCCTTGGATGGGGTTCAAAAGGTTATGGACTTTACATTATGCAAGTTGGTTGTAAAGCTCTTTTGAAATATAATTTAGAAGTTAAAAACTCTAAGATTTAAAAAAAATATAGCATCTTAAAATTTAGCCTAAAGTTAATGCTTTCATGTTTTCATGTGGCTTGTGACTTTAGATAAAATTTTTCATCAAGATAATGTTTAAAAAAGATAGGTTACTGGTTTGATTAGGTGTACTATTTCCTTTAAGATGAAAATTCTAGGAGACATCTTCTTTTTGGTGTGTCCCTTTGCCACTTTTCTTCACCAATTATGGTGTTATTCATTAAGAATTTTGTAGAATAATTTTTAGTTTGTCTAAGACTTTCTTATAAATCAATTGTGACCTTCTTTGAAGCTAAAAACCCTTATTATTTTGCATGATATTAGTCTTGGTTTGATCTATTGGAATATTTGGTGGGAGTGAAATCAAGAGATTTTTAATGTAAAAAAAAAAACATATTAGTAGGGTTGGGTAGAATAATGACCAATCTTAAAGAAACTTGTAAAGTTTGGTTTCAAGATTATTAACCAAGTTCTTGGTGACAATAATGAGACTTGGTCCCTCTTTTACCTCTTCCAATTACAACCCTAAAGACTATCAGCTCACTTAATGGGAACACCCTCCTCTATACTTAATTAAAATTAATGTTAATGGTGCTTCAAAAGATAATCCTAGAAATGAAAGCATGGGAGGTATTTGTTGTGATCATAATAGCAAAGTTCCAATTCACAAGTTTGGTGTTGGTTTTAATGATTTTACAAAGGTGACTATTTTCCAAGCTCTTTTATATGTTTAGTAAAAGTTATTTTACCAATATGGCTTTAAAATTTTAATTGATCATTTCAAAAGAAATTCATCTTGCTTCAAATAGTGGTAGTTGTTCATGAATATAAAAAAAACCAATATCCTCATTCATAGTTTCAATGTTGTTAAGAGGAACCATACTAGAAGGGAAGAAAATTAGGTTGTTGATTTTTTGGCTAAATCAACTTCTAATTGGAATGACATTAAAATTTTATACTAGAAATGATTAGGATTTTCCTATCTAGGATATGAGCAAACATTTTACTAATTTTGGTGAATGTTGATTTATCTCTTAAGACTCGTGATTCCTACTGGTGTGTAGAATATTTTGGTGTTCTTATTTATGTCATTCTGAATAACTTTCTAGAGTTACTATATTTAAATGGTTTTCTTGGTGGTCCAATTTTTTTAACATAAGGACAAACATTATTCTAATACTCAAAGCATGTGCAATTTTTAAGGGAATAAATTCTTACGCCATGTCTAATGGGTTTGAAGGTTTCCTTATCTCTTATTAATTTTCTATTTTCAATCCTTCTAGATTTCTTAATTATGTAGAATTGGTGCACCGCAAGTCTTTTTAAGATAGATGGGCCTAATTTGTAATCAATTAGTTTTAATTAATAGATGTATTTTTAATATAACTAATTATATATATGTAGATATATGTAGAATAGATATATATATATATATATATATATATATATATATATATATATATATATGTATGTATATGTATATCTATGTATCTATATGTAATATGTAGATATGCATATATATAACATATATACATATATACATATATACACACGTATATATATATATATATATATATATATTCCTAATTGGTGAATTTCATCACCTAGGCCTAATTTCCTTCATCTAGTCCTAATCGACTAAACCTACCATCTAGTATAGTCCCTTTATCTAAATCCTATCACTTAATTAAATAATCATATTGTTTAATTAATCACATTTTTCCATCTCCTCACAATAAATAAATAAATATCATTTCCACCTATTATTCATCTCATACATGTGGCTAAAATAATTAAATAATATTGTTTAATTAATTAGGTCTATGCTCCCTCCAACACATTCCAATAATATTGGGTACCTAGGAACACTTGTCCTTATGGTCGCCTTATTCTCTCAACACAATCCAAAATTTATAACCTTCTTAGGTACACAATCAAACCTTCATCTCCACCCTCCATCTTCTCTTGGATCCTAGGGAATTCTTTTCAACCATTCTCCACCCTTGATCTCATTATCAAATTTTGACCATCCATTCCCCTTTCCAAAAGACTATGAATGCAAGCACTTTATCCTTTATTCAAAATTAGTTATCACGTATGTTAGGTATATATCAAATTGGTAATCTTTAAGCAAGGAGAATCCAAATCCCAAAGTCATTGGAGCAAATTGAATAATAATGGAGGTTATGGTAACATTTCAAGTTGGTTTTAATTTTATTTCTTTGTTTTGATCTCTTTTGTGAGCTCTATCTAGAGGTTTTGCTTGTTTTGAAATGGAAGCTTGCATACTAGTTTTCTTTAATTTAACTTTCAAATCTTAGCATTACATTTTGGCAACTATATCGAGGAAATTAACCCTTATCTCACTCTAATTGCATGTTTGTGTGTCTTGTTGGTTTCCACTAATTGTGTTTGAAGGTTTTTTGAGTGGTCCTAGAAATAGAGTTTTTGCAGGTGTCATTGAGGTTAAAAAGGATTGCTCCATTGTGTCTAAGACAACTGAGAGACGGATTTTGCTAGATAACACAACATTTTTTTGATGAATTTTTTTAGGCACTTGTAGGGCTATTTGAAGGTACATTTTTTTAAAGTTTTGTGTGATTGTATGGAAACCATACAGTATGTATTGTATGGAAATCATACAATATGTATTGTATGGATGGTGTCATACACCTACTTAGGGTCTATTTTTAGCATGAGAAAGTTAAAGCTTCAACAATAGTATATGTGCTCGAGAGTCTCTAAGTGAACACCACATGGTCAATCCTAGTACACTTGGCATGTACAACCTAAAAAAAATTGGAAACCACCTCCAAGAGAGTTTTAAGCTAAAATTTGATGCAAATAAAAACTCAACTTCAAATAAACTCCCTTTAAACATGCAATGACATACATCAAGAAATACTCCCCAATAGATTAAAATAATTATGTAACATGAAAACTAGTTTGTTCATTAAAAAAATGCTTATGGATCATACAATATCCTTTTCAAATTATGTTCTCCAATATAGCAGCCTCATGGGTTGATAAAAGTACAAAAAAATTATTTAAAATTAGTCCCAATACATTTAAAATAATGGATCAATAACTTCTAAAATTTCTTCTCCAAACAAGCTCTCCTCACTAGCGATCTCAACTCTCCAACCTACAAATCTGCAGCATGACTTACAAATCTGCAACATGACTTGTATGTCTTCAACAATGGCTTCTAAAAGCATGAAATGGAATGAAAACCCCCTCAATAACAACCTAAAACACACTTCATAACACTCAAGCAATCTGATTTATGACAAAAAATAAGATTGATTCAAACACCAAATTTATGCAAGCAAACTCATAGAAATTATCACTGAAATTGTGAACAACTTTACAAAACAACTTGCCAAGCCTATTGGATCCTCATTACAACATCCCAATATGATATGAGTTTGATCATATACTTTCAACAATGGTGAATTACAACAACATATGGTGTCTACCAACCTTTACCCAAATCTACAGCCCCTAATGAACGCCCAGAACATGCAACAAAACTCTTCTAAAAAAAAATCAAAAAATCAGATTTTCCCTCCCATTTGGAAAAATCACGACCCCCTCTTGATAATTAGTGGTTTCAATAATAGAAAAATCAATAAATGATTTTTCATGTCATTCCCACAAACCCAACACCCAAGTTTTTTTTTTTTTTCCAAAAATGCAACTACACCTCCACTATCTCCACTTACTGGCATGGCAAAATGTTTATATTTAATTAAATCTGATTATTCTTAACATTAAAATTAACTCTGGCAGTAACCTCCTGCTGCATTACCCGAAATGAAATTTAAAATATGAATTTTTTTTTGATGTTGATTGCACTCACCAGAAGATAACTCTGCATCAAAGATTTATGCTAATACAAATACTTTGAAATCCAGCGCATTCCATGCTTGATAAACCTAGAATCTATTGGGACTTGGCGAATATGTAGTGAGGAAAATTTTTAAAGAGTCTACATGGGTATGGCTTGAGGAAACCCTTTGAAACTAGCCAGAGGCATTTCTTTATTTTGATAATCAATCTCAAAGTTTTTGGGGAATCCAATAACATAGGTTAAAATCACATTTTGATCTTTGTAAAAATCTTGTTTAATAGAGTTTTCAAATTCATGAGAAAAAATATTTTCATTAGTTTTATTTTAAAAAGTTTAAAATTTGAAAGGAGCACACATGAGAAATCCACCAAGTCGACTTTTTTTATTATTGCTTAGACTCAACTCCTTGTCACATTGGTGACCAAGGGCCCACCACACTGTTAAGACCTTAAATCCCTTAAAGCGTAAGCCCGAGGTGTTCTTCAAATTTGTAAGGCTTAAAACCCATTCTCCCACCATCTTATCCCCTTTTGCTCTTAGTGGTTGGTTGCTTGGACGATCAAGAGTCAGGGCGTAAATCTTACCTAACACCATCAACTTTTTGTAAAAACCACCCTACATTCAAAATATTATAACTTTCTCATTTTTTCCATATTTTCAAACTTTAATAGGCATTGGAAACCTAATTCAAAGATGCATGCTATAGTGAAGGTAGGATTTCAAAAAAATCTCTAAAATTTAAGTAAACTAGTCTAAAGTCATCTTTTTATTTGGAAATTTTAATCAAGAATAACTTTCCATTTTTATCTAGATTTCAATGATTTTTTTAATCTATTAAAAAATCCAAAGAATCTATTTTTTCTATTTATTTATTTGTAGAATTCATAGTTTTTCTATTTTTGACTAACACTTTTGTGCATGTATTTTCGTGTTTCCAAGAATTATATGTTGGAAACTACTTATTTTAATGGTTTTGCGAGATATTTGTTGAATATATTGATTATAGATCTTTTTTTGTTTTATTTGTATTCCTTTTTTTGGCTCACATTGAAATTGGGTTAAAATTCACTTTTACACTTTGATTTGGGTTAATAATTTACAAGTGTGTTTTAAACCCCAAACACACTTACATATGCTCTCCTCTCATACCGTAGGGTGATCTTGAGGATTAAAAATTAGTGTTGTCTTGTTTTATTTTTAGGGTGCATGCTTGGGGATTCATCACCCCAAGGGATGACCTAATCTCTAGTGTTCTAATGGAGTATCAATAGCAGGGGGTGAATTGAAAGACACACCTCTTGGAATTTTTAATTTTCTCATTTGAGCTAAGCACTCAATAAATTTATATACCTGGAGGAAGTAGAGGAGAAGGGTGTGTTACCCCTCTTCTCCTGATTGTTTGACTTTCTTGCACTTTTAAATTCATAAATTAGGCCTCACACACCCTTGTGGTATTTATAGGATTCCCTAGATAAGCCTTGTATAGCCTAGTTTAAGACCTTTCATTTGTTGCTTATTGTGTTGCAAGGTATAGTATCATTCCTAAAGCTAGTCATTGAGCACCTTTCTTGAGTAGAGGTAGAAGTTGGGAAAGGTGTTAAAAATATCAAAGGAAAGGGGAAAGGTGAGCCCTTGTGCCATTGGACCCCTACCTACCGACTCTTGAAAGAAAGGTGTCTCACACCAATATTAAGGTATTAATAGATAAAATTATATGGTGGGCCCACACTAAATTATCACTCATTTTATCAAATAAATTTAGGCTTGTTATTATGTCTTATTTTTTGAGTGTTGTATATATACCAAATTTCTTGTTTATAAACCTTTACTACCAAGTTTCAATCAATTCTAGTTTGAAATCCTTTTGTTTGTTTGAAAACATTTTCCAAATTGGTATCCCTTTGAAATGTAAAATATTGGATCCAAATCTAGAATAAATATCTACCTCCAAATCAAACCAACAGCCCCCACACCACACCAATACCTTGTCCATGCCCATTTATCCATTTTAACCATATTCATAAGGTGAAGCCACATAAGTGGTTTACACTTTGAAGGAGGAAGGAAAAATGACATTTGTGTGGTTTCAATAATTCAGGGGGTTTGCTCGAACCCTCAGGTTCGAGCGAACCCATTAAAGCATTCGTTCGAACCCCTTTAAAGTCAACATTTTTATAATATTTTAATGGGTTCGACTGAATGGATGTTCGCTCAAACCCCTTGAAATAGAGCATTTTTAAAGATTGTCACTGTCGAACCGACAATGCTTTTTGTCTGGCAAATGTGAACTTGGAGCATGTGAAGCACGATGAACATTTGGTGAATTTGTGGGAAAATCTTCAACATACCACCTTGAGCGAGCTATTTGCATCACCTTCGACCTCCTTCGACCTCCACATTGATTTCAAGGTTGGTTTTATTTTTCCATGGCTAATTGAATTACATTTGTTTGAAAGTTTCTAAACCCTAAATGAACAAATCCATTTCAGTGTGTATGCTTATTCATAGCATTCCATAATTTTTTTGTGCATATGATAGCATTCCATGAGACCAAAGCTCCCATTTTGATATACCCAGTTCCAAAGCTCCCATTTTAATTTGATATACCATGTTCCAAAGCTCCTATTTTGGGGTAGGCAGGGTGAAGGTTTTGGAATTTGGCTTTACAACTGCCAATTGCATTTGCTTGAAAGTTTCTAAAGCCTTTTCAACAAACCCATTTTAAAATTTTGTGGAATTTGGCTTTACAATTGCCAATTACATTTTCTTGAAAGTTTTTAAAGCCTTTTCAACAAACCCATTTGCTGCATGCTGTGGAATTTAGTTTTACAATTGCCAATTACATTTGCTTGAAAGTTTATAAAGCCTTTTCAACAAACCCATATGCTGCATATGTTAGAATCATAGCATTCCATAAGACCCTTTTCAAATTTGAAACCAATATTTGGGCATTGTGAATATCTCTTTCGTGCATAGATGAACCTAGTTCTACATTGGAAATATTTTTATGCAATATCTTCTTCAATTTAATCCATTGTGGGTTCATTAATTTCTACAAACTAGTTACCAAAGGATTCAAACATCAACCAAAATTTTTTATGACATTTGTTCAGCTGAGGAGTAGCTCTTAGCAATTTAGATACTGCATTAAAACTTGGTTCATATACTTGATATTTTTTTCTTTTATTTGTTACAATTTCTTTAAGCCATGGGGAAGGAGATGAAATTGTTTTGGATTTGAAAGTTAAAGGAGGAAACACAATTGTAGGAATATAATTACTATTGATGTTATCTGATAAGACTTCCAAGTTTTCATGGCTTGCAAGCTACCATGTGTCAAGCTAGTGATACTCTAGCCACCCCTTGAACAATGTGAATGATCTCCATAATCACCTCACCTTGTTAAGAGATTGTAATGATGGATCCATACAGATACACACTCAAGAATAATTTATGGAAACTTCGAAGAACTTGTTAGGTACACATATGGCTTCCTCAAACGTACATAAAATATCTCTCATGATCTAAATAAAGGTCTTGGATAAGGAAAGAAAGCTTAAATCCAAAGGAAAGACCCTTATAAAGTCACAAAAACCATTTAAATAACATAAAGAAGACTTGTCCATTATTTTAAATAAATATGCACAAAGAGGAATTTAGCCAAAAGTCTTAAGGCTCCATTCAATTGTGATAACCATATTATTTAACAAACATGAAAATAACATAAAAATAATAACATTATTTTCAAAGAAAGGTAGAGTTAGGAAAGGAATAAAATATCTCAAGAGAACTATCTCAAGTAAACTTTAAAATCCAAGGAGATTTGTTATGTTGATAGAACACCCTTTCCAATATTCTCACAAGCTTTACCAAATCCTTCTCAATCCAAACCCTCTTGGTTTCTTTCACTTCCCTCTTCTCAAGATCCTCGAATTATATAATAATCAAATCCCAAAAGAGGCAACCCCTCTTCTTAACCTTTCATTTTGGCTAAATAAGTTGAATCTAATATATATTGCTTAACCTAATGGATTTTTAACATGTTGAACCATTTATTCAAAGAAAAGAAGAGAGTCCACAAAGGAGTTTTGAGTAATAAGGTAAGTTTTAAATTAGAAAATGTGGTAACTCTTAGATATTTTCCTCACCAAAAATATCTCTCCAAATTTAAATCTAAATGCGCATCCAAAAAAATACAATTCATAACTAAATTTAATTCAAAAAGTGGACCATCTATGGCCTTCTATAAAATTCTCAAAGATGTCATTCCCATAAATGACAATTTAAAAGTTAAGTTATGACCTACACAAAAATGACATGAAATTATCTTTCTAAGATGTCATATTTGCATAAATCCCTCAATTTTTTAAAATTGTTTTAAACGCTCCAAAAGCCATGTATGAATATATGCATTTATAAGTTCTTGAATATATCAATCGAGTCACAATTAAAATCTTGGAGCATCATGCTTAATGTTTCGATGTATTCACCAAAGCCACCCTCTAGGACCTCTTAAGACTTGGTAGGTGAATACCAATATGCATATCTGTGGTGGGGGTAAATGGAGTTAGGGTAGGAATTCATATATAGCTATTACTTATTTTGCAATCCAATATATTAGTTAGAGAGGTTGCATTTGAATAGAAGAAGTGAAGATAAGGTCTATTAAAATACGACTCACCATCTTCTCTATTCTTAGGATTTTAGAGTATATCAAAATATCCAACCTATATTTCATTGTCGATCTCAACCAATCTTTGCTTCAGCTTCCCGTCATCCACGCAATCCTCAGGTCGGAAGTATTCAATATGTCAAAAACATAAATGCTTGCCGTGCAACCCCAAAAGGTATACATAAAAAGCACACAAAGAAATTTTTTTAAGCCAAAATAAATAAATAAATAATCAATATACAAATATTAAATAATCATATACATGATCATATACTTCATTTCCTTACAATACAAATGACATAACCAACTATGTTCTTTGGGGCACGCGAGGTCACATCGAATTAAACATTACAAAGCATCAACACATAAGATACCATTCTAACAACAAAGGAACTATTAATGACAACATGAGATATATACATAGATTCCATCATAAAGTAAAACCATGAGGAATCACATAGCGAAATAAGGATACAAGATTGAAATTACATTACAACATCATTTAAATATACAACATATCCATAAACATAATTTACATCATGATTCCCAATCATGTGGGATGAATACAATATACAAGATTATCAAAATGCATAAAGATCAACTAATATAAATCTTCAACAGGATGAGACTAGGCCAACGAACACTGATGGGGAACCCAACGGTGTGTGGAGCACATTCCACTCGACCACCCCTGTGCTAAGAGGTGACAAAGAAGTAACTCCGACCAAGACTGTCAACTGACAAGAACTGATGTACAAACATACAAGAAGTACCAAACATAGAGCCATAACACAATACTCCAAATTGCAATGGAACAAAATAATAACATCATATCACAGTACCATAAGAGTACAAGGTCATAAATCAAATATCAATGAGATCATGCAAGACCACAAAGTACACTAAAGATGTATCAAGACAATATTCCATAAATCAAAATAAATCCATTTATCAACAATCTAAACCAACTCCCATAACCTACTTCCAGAGGAACACAATAAAGTAAAACACATGGGCAACTAGGGGAGAGTGTCATCACATAGTCCTACATGGGCTGTTCTGTGCTCTTCCTCCCAACTGGAGGCGCCGGTCCCATCTATGGCTGTCCTGTGCTCTTCCTCCCAACTGGAGGCGCCGGTCCATAGGGTGACTAATGCGGAGCCATAAACCTCTCGAGAGGACGAGGTTACAACCTTGCCGACCACGGCCTTCTCAGCCTTCCATTTGCCTGCGGAAGCACTAATGAAGACGAGGCATCCATATTTTAAATCTTATAATGATATTACTACCCAAACCTCCTAAGTTAATTATTAGATTTTCACTTGATTACTAACTCACTCGTGGGTTATCCTATGCCCTTCCCCTTAAACGGGGCGCCGACCCCCACGAGGAGCCACTCTCCCTAGAGACCCAACCAAAACCAAAAAGAAACAGGGGTGTACCATCACAATCATGCATATTGAAATACAACAACAATAACACGCGAGGCATAACCCATCTCGCTAAATGAGTACATTATCAAAATCTCACAAGTCTATACACCCCATTCTCGAATCATGACATATCAAATACTCATAAAGAAAAGGCATAAATCCAACAAAAATCACAATCCTCTGGAAGACTACAGTTTCAGAATACTTTCATAGCATTAACAGGGTTCCCTCACCAATGAACTAACAATGTCCCGAACCCAACAAGTCTACAAGACTCAACTTCATAAAAAGATAACTTATTTAATTCCATAGTAAATTCCATTTCCACAATATACACATTAAAAAAAAGAATTAAATAATCAATGCTAACATATATTCATAAATTGCCTTTTTACTATATTATCCTATCAAAGTTCATAATTTAACAAATTAATAAAAATTCCTTTCTATTTTCATATTTTTGCTATAATAAAATTTTGTTTTATTCAGACCAGAAAAAGAAATAATCTGGTTACAGACAGAATTAATTGATTAATTTAACAGTTAAATTAGTGAAATATAATTAAATGAATTAAATGAATTAATAAATATATATATATAAATATAAATATATATATAAATATATATATATATATAAAAGCATATACGCACATTAAAATTTAAAAAGAATTTTCGTTTTAAAACAAAAATAAAGCACATACCATTTCGAATGGAAAACGGGCCACCAAAAGCATGGGGTTATACCCGGCCGCGGACAGTCTACAGACTGTCACAGCAGTCCGAAGGACTGCCGTGGGTAGTCCGTAGACTGCCGCACCAGTACAACGGGTGGTTGGGTGGTGGGTACGGCCGAGGCCGAACCACCACTCAGTCAAGATTTTATAATACCAAAAATAATATCAATAAAGCCGATGGAAGTACGGCGAAATTCGAAACTTAGAATGAAATTTACATTCAATATTTATATATATATATATGTGTAGATATATATATCTAATATATATATACATATATATATACTGTATTTTAAATATTTTGAAAACAGGGAATGATAATCAACTGTACAAGTTAATGTATATATTTATATATAAAATGTATTCGTAAAATATATATATTAACAAGAATATACACAACCCAGAATTCACAGTAAGGGAATTATTCTTTAATTTATTTATTTTAATTTTTTTTAGAACAAAACTACAGTAATACTATTTAATTCCAGAACCCAACCAAAATTCCATTTTAAATAACAACAATCCAGAACCCAACAAAAATTTCATTTTAATTGAATAATAGACCAGAAAACATTTCTACAGACCCGAAGATTTTCTTCACACACATTTAATTTCAAACCCAAGAAGAAATTTCATTCACAAAAAAAACAATTTTTATTTCATTTGTTGCTACAGGAAAAAGATAATTAAAAAGGAGAAAAAGAACCTGGTGTCCTGTGCCTGTAGAAAATCTGTGGAAGCTTTCTCCTGAGCTTGAACAAATTCCTTTTGCCAAGCTACTCCTTCGCTGCCGAATGTTTCCAGCAACAGATCCAAAACCTCCCTCAAACTGAACCTTATTCTTCAATAAATTCTCCAGAATAATAGAAAGAGAATGCTATACTCCTTCAGAATGACAGAAAAGATGTATGCAAAATTTCTCCGGAATCCGAAAAAGAGAATGCAACCCCATACAAAGAAAAACCCCTAAATAAAATCAACACTCAGAAAGTCTCTTCCGTTTCCTCTTCCCGTGAATACCAGAAGTCACTTCTCTAGAAATAAATAAAATTTAAATATATTCAAATCCACAAAATTTAACTTTATTTATTTATCATCTCCACAAACACTTAATTAAATAATCACATACCCATTAAAATAATTGAAATCAACCATTTGCAAGATTTTCTCAAAATAAATTTAATATTTTCACAAACTACTACTAACATTTATTTATTTAATTATTTATTTATTACTAAATGCTTTATTTTATTAATTATTTAATTATTTAAATCACAATATAAAACCATACACCACATTAGATAAGCCATAAAATCACAATAACATACAAAGACCAACGTAACAACAAAATGGCTATGACCAAGACGCACAAAACCAAGAAGGTACAAGACAGTTGACATCTTGGAACGGAGTTACTTCCATGTCACCTTTGTTCAACTTCCTGCCGTTGGGTTGGTACAATGCTCGCCCAGACCTATCGAAATAGGTGGAATCGAGTCTTATTCCTGCAAAGCCTGCATCCAACAAGGTGATATACAACATACATACATATAATCAATTACAAAGCATCGTGAGAAGGATTTGCAATGTAGCAGGGTGCTCGCGAACGAGTGATGCTACCTGTCCCCTCACCAAATCATATCATCATCTATTTCATTATAGAATTACATTAATTCGCATCAACATCATCAATTACTATTCCCTAGCCTACTGCATTCCAATTAACTCCATCAAAATAATCGTAATAAAAATGTCATTATAATATCCATGCAATCATAAGAGTAATATAATCAGTAACAATCTAAGCTACCACAACATAATATCAACAGTATCATCAAAACCACAATGTGCCAAACAAAACCACAGAGAATGTCAAGAACAAGCAGTAACATGAGGGGTATTACATCCTCCCCCCCAAGAATTCGGCTTACTCCTGGAAGCCAGTAAAAAGATAAGGATAAGAATCCCTGATACAAGAGGCATCCTCCCATGTAGCTGAAGCCTCATCATTCGGGTCCCACTGAACCCGTACCTGATCAATTTCTCTGCCTCTGAGGGTAAGTCACCGACGCTGAAGCATGACCACGGGCTCGAGAGCCAGCTGCCCGTCCTCGACCTGAAGAGCATTCCAATCAAGAACATGAGTAACATCAGGAAAATATGTCCTAAGAACAAAAACATGAAATACATCGTGGATCCGCGACAAACTGGGTGGCAAAGCTAAGCGGTAAGCAACAGGTCCAATCCGCTCTAACACTTCAAAGGGTCCAACGAAGCGAGGCGCAAGCTTCAAACCCTTTCCATAACGAATAGGGCTCTTCCGCGGGCACATTCGAAGGAACACCCGATCACCTACTGTAAACTGTTGATCAACTCTATGAGTGTCAGCATACTTCTTCTCTCTATCCTGAGCAGCTACAAGATGTTCCCGAATGCGAGCCACCTGCTGCTCCATATCCTTAAGAATTTCGGGTCCAAGAAGCACCCTGTCCTCCAACCGATCCCAACTCAAAGGAGTATGACAAGGATGACCGTACAAGGCCTAAAAAGGAGCCATACCAATGGAACTATGGTACCCATTATTATATGCAAACTCGACCAAGTACAGATAGTCCTCCCAACATGATTGCTGGTCCATAACATACATGCGAAGCATATCCTCTAGCACCTGGTTAACTCTCTCAGTTTGACCATCAGTCTCAGGATGGTAGGCAGAACTGAAATTCAACTTAGTTCCCAAAGACTGCTGCAAAGATGTCCACAACACAGACGTGAATACCAGATCTTTGTCAGAAATGATCCTCCGTGGTATCCCATGCAATCTAACTATATAATTCATGAACACCTTAGCAACATAAGATGCCGTATACGAAGATCGAACAGGAGAAAAATGAGCTACCTTAGTCAATCTGTCAACTGTGACCATAATAGCATCATGTCGTCTAGATGACATAGGCAACCCAACAACGAAATCCATGGAAATAACATCCCATTTCCATTCCGGAACAAGGTGAGGCTGTAGCAACCCAACTAGATGATGATGTTCAGCCTTTACTCTCTGAAATTCAAGACATCGAGCCACAAAATCGGCGATATCCCGCTTCATTCCTGACCAAAAATAAAGCGAACGCAGATCCGCATACATTTTCTTAACTCCAGGATGTGCTGCGTAAGGTGCCCGATGACCTTTTGTCAAAATCAAGGTACGAAGACCCTCTGAAGGAGGTACATACAACCATCCAGAGAAACGCAAAGCACCATCCGAATCCAATGAATAACCAACAAATTTCCCCTCCAAAGCTCTACCTGATTCCACCTCAGCTTTCACCTCTGAATACCAACTATCTGAAGGAAGGGCTGCGAGAATCTGACCCTTCAAATCCACTTCAAGAGTCATTGCAGAAACCTCATGCCTGCATCGACTCAGAGCGTCAGCCACCACATTTTCCTTACCCTGAATATACTTCACCTCAAAATCATATTCACACAAAAATTCCATCCACCTCCTCTGTCTTGCATTCAAATTCGGCTGCGTGAAGATGTATTGTAAACTCCGCTGATCTGTATGCAACTCGAACCGGTGCCCTAACAAGAAGTGCCTCCATCTCACAAGAGCATGAACAACTGTGACCAACTCAAGGTCGTGCGTGGGATAATTGAGTTCATGATCCTTTAGTTTCTGAGATTCATAGGCAATCACTCTCCCATCCTGCATCAACACGGCTCCAAGACCTTCCAAAGAGGCATCTGTACAAACCACGAAATCACCTGTAGGATCCGGCACTGCCAAAATTGGAGCACTAGTCAGTTTTCCTTAAGAGTTTGGAAAGCTAACTGACACTGCTCTGACCAAATAAATTTCTTTCCTTTCCTCTGAAGTGATGTGATAGGATGTGCAATCCTCGAAAAGCCCTGCACGAACCGCCGATAATACCCAGCTAGTCCCATGAAACTGTGAATTTCTGAAACATTAGTGGGCATGGGCCAATCCATGATAGCCTGGATCTTAGTAGGATCCATAGAAATTCCCTCACTAGAAATCACATGCCCCAAATACTGAACTTCAGTCTTATAAAAGTCACACTTTGCCAGATTGGCATATAACTGGTTGTCCCTTAAGCACTGCAAAACCTGCTTTAGGTGCACCTCATGTTCCTCCATAGACTTAGAATAAATCAAAATATCATCAAGAAACACGAGGACAAACCTATCCAAGTAAGTTCGAAACACCCCATTCATTAGACTCATAAAGACTGAAGGTGCATTCGTTAACCCGAACGACATCATTGTAAACTCGTAGTGTCTGTACCGAGTGCGAAATGCAATTTTATGAATGTCGGCCTCTGCAATCCACAACTGATGATACCCTGATTTAAGGTCGATCTTGGAAAATACCTTTGCCCCCTTTATCTGATCAAAGAGATCATCAATCCTGGGAAGGGGATAACGATTCTTTACTATTACCTTGTTCAATTGTCTGTAATTGATACAAAGACGAAGAGAACCATCCTTTTTGACAAAGATCACTGGTGCTCCCCAAGGAGAAACACTAGGGCTGATAAACCCCTTAGCCAACAATTCCTCCAATTGCAGATGAAGTTCTTGGAGTTCCTGTGTGGTCATCCTGTATGGAGCCCAAGAGATAGGCTCAGCTCCAGGCACCAGATCGATCCTGAAATCCACCTCTCGCTTAGGAGGCATACCTGGTATCTCACTAGGAAAAACATCAGAAAACTCTGCAAGGAGAGGGTAATCCTTCAATGTCACCTCACGGCTAACCTCAGACTCAAGGTCACAAACCGACACTGCAAAGAGTTGACAACCCTGACGAAAACACCTTTTTAACTACATAGCTGAGATCATTCTCAAAGAAACAGGCCTCTGAACACCCACAATTTCCACCTCTTTTCCAAAATCATCCACACACCGCACTGCTTTACGACGACAATCTATCAAAGCACGATGTGAGCTTAACCAATCCATGCCCAAGACTACATCATAAGAACCAAGTGGAAGAATTCTGAGGTCCACCTTAGTCGACATTGTCCCTAACTCTAACCCACAACCCTGCACAAGCTTCTCGACCATAACCTTAGATCCTGAAGCTAATTCAACCTGCCACTTTTCGCTTTGCTTTATTGCCCCCAGTTTACATCGCTCGACAACTAAAGGAGAAATAAAAGAATCAGATGCACCAAAATCAAAGAGTACTGAAATGCTA
Source organism: Sequoia sempervirens (assembly GCA_007258455.2). Taxonomy (NCBI): domain Eukaryota; kingdom Viridiplantae; phylum Streptophyta; class Pinopsida; order Cupressales; family Cupressaceae; genus Sequoia; species Sequoia sempervirens. Next base: position 285,079,838 of record VDFB02058242.1, on the reverse strand, counting down.
GACTTATGCAATAAACCTATAGTCTCAACGATGGTGCTCTGATGATCCGCCTGACGATTATCCACTGTTGCAAAGACTCGGTGAGATCTCCCTGCGTCTCCCACTGTCGGCTCAGACATAGCTGGTTTCTGACTAAACTCTGATGCACTCTTCTGAGGACACATCCTAGCAATATGCCCCTGCTGCCCACACGAGAAACATCCAGAACCTCGACCAAAACCTCTTCCCCCGGATGGAGCATTCGATTGTTGGAAGCTCCCACGACTAGGTGGAGACTGAAAACTCAATGCAGGCTGCTCCTGATGTGCACGGTTTCGGTTCTGATCCCTGTGAAATTGAAAGTGGCCACCATGCTGAGAACTAGTATTCTTGTGCTTCGGTTGAGATTGCTGCTGCTGACCCCCTTTTGAAGGCACAAAATGACTCTTAGAAGGTCCTGCTGCCTGTGTTTGACCCCCTTGAGAACCAGCTCTAGGAGTGGGCACGCTACCAATCTGCACTCCTACATGACCACCCAATGCCATAGCGAAGTTTTCTTCCACCAAGCGAGCCTTTTCGACAGCAACTTCCATTGTCTTCGGTTCGAAGACTCGTATGCCACCACTGATGCGAGCGTTCAAACCTCGAACAAAATGCTGTACCAACATCCTTTCATCATGACTAATCCCTGCATACTGTTTCAGTTCATAGAAGCGTCATTCATACTGTTCTACTGACATTTCCATTTGCTTAAGATCATGGAATTCATCTTCCCTGCGTTGCCTCCAATGATCTGAGAGGAAGCGAGCCCTGAACCTTTCCAAGAAAAACTCCCAAGTGACCATATTGATATCCATATGCAACTTCTGTTCCTCAAGCTGCCACCAAGTGGACACAAAACCTCGCAAATGCATAACAACACATCGAGCCTTGGTATTACTACCGTAGGGGTGCATTGCGAAGCATCAGCCCAACTCAATTAACCATGTCTCGGCTTCCAATCCTCCTCTAGAGCCATTGAAGGTAGGTGGATGAGCTCTCATCAAATCCCTCATATGGCCTGCTAATAAAGCATCCTGGTCAACTGAAGCTCCCCTATGCCTTGGAGATCTTTCTCTTTCTCTTTCAACCCGCTGATCCCCATCAGGTCTAGGACCCAATCTATCAAGAAGCTCACCCAGGAAACACTGCAACTGACCATCCAATCCTAGTTGTTCTGGGTTCTGTGCACCACCCGACGGATTGTTCTAAGAATTTTGTTGCTCCTCAGACTCAGGACCGTGAGAACTTGGTGGTGAAGGACTCAGTTGGTTGGCTCCACGGCCACCACCTCGGCCTCTTCCTCAGCCTCTACCTCTACCCCTACCTCTGCCTCTAGGCATGCTTCTACACAACAAGACAAAGGTACATATGAGCTCAAGAGCCAAAATGCGAAGGTTGCCTAATGGACATAACTACCCAGAGACCCCAACGTTTGCAACCTTGGCTCTGATACCAAGTTGTAACGCCCGCCGTACAAACCCCAAAGAACAATCATATAAAAAGCACAATTTTTTTTTTTTAAAGAAAATCAAATAATCTATATACCAAATATTAAACAATCATATACATAATCATAAACTTCATTTCATTACAATACAAATAACATAACCGACTATGTTCTTTGGGGCACGTGAGGTCACATTGAATTAAACATTACAAAGCATCAACACATAAGATACCATTCTAACAACGAAGGAACTATTAAAGACAACATTAGATATATACATAGATTCCATCATCAGGTGAAACCATGAGGAATCACATAGCCAAATAAGGATACAAGGTTGAAATTACATTACAACATCTTTTAAATATACAACATACCCATAAACATAATTTACATCATGATTCCCAATCATGTGGGATGAATACAATATACAAGATTATCAAAATGCATAGAGTTCAACTGGTAAAAATCTTCAATAGGATGAGACTGGCCAACGAATGCTGATGGGGAACACAACAGTGTGCGGAGCACGTTCCACCCGACCACCCCTGTGCTAAGAGGTGACAGAGAAGTAACTCCGACCAAGATTGCCAACTGACAAGAACCGATGTACAAACATACAAGAAGTACCAAACATAGAGCCATAACACAATACTCCAAATTACAATGAAACAAAACAATAACATCATATAACAATACCATAAGAGTACAAGGTCATAAGTCAAATATCAATGAGATCATACAAGACCACAAAGTACACCAAAGATGTATTAAGACAATATTCCATAAATCAAAATAAATCCATTTATCAACAATCTAAACCAACTCCCATAACATACTTCCAAAGGAACACAAACAAGTAAAACACATGGGCAACTAGGGGAGAGTGTCATCGCATAGTCCTACATGGGCTATCCTGTGCTCTTCCTCCCAACTGGAGGCGCCGGTCCCATCTATGGCTATCCTGTGCCCTTCCTCCCAACTAGAGGCGCCGGTCCATAGGGTGACTAATGCGGAGCTATAAACCTCTCGTGAAGACGAGGTTACAACCTTGCCGACCACGGCCTTCTCAGTCTTCCATTAGTCTGCGGAAGCACTAATGAAGACGAGGCATCCATATTTTAAATCTTATAATGATATTACTACCCAAACCTCCTAAGTTAATTATTAGATTTTCACTTGATTACTAACTCACTCGTGGGTTATCCTGTGCCCTTCCCCTTAAATGGGGTGCCGGCCCCCACGAGGAGCCACTCTCCCTAGAGACCCAACCAAAACCAAAAAGAAATAGGGGTGTACCATCACAATCATGCATATTGAAATACAACAACAATAACACGCGAGGCATAACCCATCTCGCTAAATGAGTACATTATCAAAATCTCACAAGTCTATACACCCCATTCTCAAATCATGACATATCAAATACTCATAAAGAAAAGGCATAAATCCAACAAAAATCACAATCCTCTGGAAGACTACAGTTTCAGAATACTTTCATAACATTAACAGGGTTCCCTCACCAATGAACTAACAATGTCCCGAACCCAACAAGTCTACAAGACTCAACTTCATAAAAAGATAACTTATTTAATTCCATAGTAAATTCCATTTCCACAATATACACATTAAAAACAAGAATTAAATAATCAATGCTAACATATATTCATAAATTGCCTTTTTACTATATTATCCTATCAAAGTTCATAATTTAACAAATTAATAAAAATTCCTTTCTATTTTCATATTTTTGCTATAATAAAATTTTGTTTTATTCAGACCAGAAAAAGAAACAATCTGGTTATAGACAGAATTAATTGATTAATTTAACAGTTAAATCAGTGAAATATAATTAAATGAATTAATAAATATATATATAAATATATATATATGCATATATATATTTATAAAAGCATATATGCACATTAAAATTTAAAAAGAATTTTCATTTTAAAACAAAAATAAAGCACATACCATTTCGAATGGAAAATGGGCCACCAAAAGCATGGGGTTATACCCGGCTGTGGACAGTCTACAGACTGTCACAGCAGTCTGAAGGACTGCGTGGGTAGTCCGTAGACTGCCGCACCAGTACAACAGTCAGCTGGGTGGTGGGTACGGCCGAGGCCGAACCACCACTCAGTCAGGATTTATAATACCAAAAATAATATCAATAAAGCCGACGGAAGTACGGCGAAATTCGAAACTTAGAATGAAATTTACATTCAATATTTATATATATATATGTGTGTATATATATATATCTAATATATATATACATATATATATATACTGTATTTTAAATATTTCAAAAATAGGGAATGATAATCAACTGTACAAGTTAATGTATATATTTATATATAAAATGTATTCGTAAAATATATATATTAACAAGAATATACACAACCCAGAATTCACAGTAAGGGAATTATTCTTTAATTTATTTATTTATTTATTTTTTAGAACAAAACTACAGTAATACTGTTTAATTCTAGAACCCAACCAAAATTCCATTTTAAATAACAACAATCCAGAACCCAACAAAAATTTTCATTTTAATTGAATAACAGACCAGAAAACATTTCTACAGACCCGAAGATTTTCTTCACACACATTTAATTTCAAACCCAAGAATAAATTTCATTCACAATTTGTTTTTTTTATTTCATTTGTTGCTACAGGAAAAAGATAATTAAAAAGGAGAAAAATAACCTGGTGTCCTGTGCCTGTAGAAAATCTGTGGAAGCTTTCTCCTGAGCTTGATCAAATTCTTTTTGCAAAGCTACTCCTTCGCTGCCGAATGTTTCCAGCAACAGATCCAAAACCTCCCTCAAACTGAACCTTATTCTTCAATAAATTCTCCAGAATAATAGAAAGAGAATGCTATACTCCTCCAGAATGACAGAAAAGATGTATGCAAAATTTCTCTAGAATCCGAAAAAGAGAATGCAACCCCATACAAAGAAAAACCCCTAAATAAAATCAACACTCAGAAAGTCTCTTCCGTTTCCTCTTCCCGTGAATACCAGAAGTCACTTCTCCAGAAATAAATAAAATTTAAATATATTCAAATCCACAAAATTTAACTTTATTTATTTATTTATTTATCATCTCCACAAACACTTAATTAAATAATCACATGCCCATTAAAATAATTGAAATCAACCATTTGCAAGATTTTCTCAAAATAAATTTAATATTTTCACAAACTACTACTAACATTTATTTATTTAATTATTTATTTATTATTATATGCTTTATTTTATTAATTGTTTAATTATTTAAATCACAATATAAAACTATACACCACATTAGATAAGCCATAAAATCACAATAACATACAAAGACCAACGTAACAACAAAATGGCTATGACCAAGACGCACAAAACCAAGAAGGTACAAGACAGTTGACATCTTGGAACAGAGTTACTTCCATGTCACCTTTGTTCAACTTCCTACCATTGGGTTGGTACAATGCTCGCCCAGACCTATTGAAATAGGTGGAATCGAGTCTTATTCCTGCAAAGCCTGCATCCAACAAGGTGATATACAACATACATACATATAATCAATTACAAAGCATCGTGAGAAGGATTTGCAATGTAGCAGGGCGCTCGCAAACGAGTGATGCTACCTGTCCCCTCACCAAATCATATCATCATCTAATTCATTATAGAATTACATTAATTCGCATCAACATCATCAATTACTATTCTCTAGCCTACTGCATTCCAATTAACTCCATCAAAATAATCATAATAAAAATGTCATTATAATATCCATGGCATCATAAGAGTAATATAATCAGTAACAATCTAAGCTACCACAACATAATATCAACAGTATCATCAAAACCACAATGTGCCAAACAAAACCACAAAGAATGTCAAGAACAATCAGTAACATGAGGGGTATTACACAAACAATTAATGGTTCACCATTGATTGGCGCCACACTATGCATATAGTGAATGTAATTACTGTCACGTAAGTGGCTAAGTTTATGCACTTTTAAATAGTTGTTTGCAGCCACATGAAAGTGGTGATAAGGGAGGTTTTTGGTATGTGTTCCTATTTTCTTGGAGGCCCACTATTTGGGAAAAGGCATGAAATAGTGTTTTATTTTTTATTGGTTTTCCAACGTGCTAGTTAAGAGACTTTTTCTATAACAAAAAATTTCCAGCAACTCCATTTGGCTATGCCCAGGTAGCCGTGGGAGTAGAGATGAGGAAATCGAATGGTCTTTGATGTCTTTTCCAATTAAAATTGTATTGTTTTAGAACTATAAACTCCATGGATATGATTAGTGGCATTGTTGACTAAATCCAAATGCAATTCGTGGTAGTTAAATATTTGAGTTGACTAGCTCCATCCACATGACTAGCCGATTTCTGAGTGGTGGCAGTGTGAGAATTATTTGAGCTCCATTCACTTTTTATGTAGGAAACAACACTAGATACTCAGATGACAATACTAGGGGTTGCAATACTAAACTCTTCATTCAAGGGTAGGGCCACTTCTAGTTGGAAGGTGTGTGGGGGACCATCGGTTTGTGGTTGGAGGTAAAGCGCTTGGGTGATGCTCTCCCTCTTGCAGATGATACACTGACGCTTGTGAGATAGAAGAAATGTAATCCAGATAAGGATACCTTTGCCTTGATCTCTTGTAAGTTATGAAATTGAATATATGATCATGAATCTATCGTAATATGTAGTTGAAAAGATGAGTTTCATTTACTTATAATTATGTCATGTTATTTCATTTATGCAATGTTATGTGAAATTATTTATGTAGCATGCAATTATGTTATTGAAAAAGAAAAAAAATATTATCATGTTTTGAAAACTTTGAATTATTCACTTCATGAGTTAAAACTTAGGTGAAAACTATAGAGTAAGAAATGAGTATGTTACAAGCTCCAATTTGGTCCTCTCAAGATAGGGGTTTTGGTTAATGTTGCCTTGAGTGCTTCAAAGTAATTTTGACTAGTTTTCCATTCAAATTCGACATCTTTTGATAGTAAGACAAGTAGTGGGGCTGCAAGTTTGCTAAAGTCTTGGATGAATCACTTGTAATACCTAGCATGTCCAAGGAATTTTCTAACATCCTTTTGTCTATGAGGCACATGGAGTGTTGATATCACCTCAATTTTGTTGGGGTCTACATGAATTCCTTCATTTGACACAAAATGTCCCAATACAATCATCATCATGTAGAATTTCTCATTACTTAAGGACATGTTGTTTTATTTACACCTATTTAGTACCTTCTCCAAATTTCCAAGTGCTTGATCATAGGTATTCCAATAAGTTGTGAAATCATCCATGTAAACCTCCATGAAATCATATGTAAAGTCTGAGAATATGCTCAGTATTTCCCTTTGGAAGGTGGTTGGTGCATTGCATAGCCCAAATGCAAAGATAAAATAAGCATATGTACTTCAAGGGCATGTGAAATTTGTCTTTTCTTGGTCTTCTAGGGCCATCTTAATTTGATTATAGCCACTAAATCCATCCAAAAAGGAAAATTACTTCTTGCATGCTAATGAATCAAGTACTTGGTCAATGAATGGGAGTGGAAAGTGGTCCTTCCTAGTTGCAACATTCAATTCATGGTAGTCTACACACACTCTCTATTTCCCTCATTTCTTAGGGACAATTACTAGGGGAGACACCCACTGACTATTAGAGATGGGATAGATAAAGCATACATCATGCAATTTTTGCAATTCTAATTTAATTATATCATGAACTACAAGGTTCATTCTCCTTTGGGGTTGTCTAACCAGTTTGAAACCATCATTGATGTAAATCCTATGCATGCATAATGTTGCGTCTATCCCCTTCATGTCAGGGTAATCCCATGCAAAGTTTGTTGCATGTGCTTGCAACACATTCACTAGTGGTGTTTGTTGTATATCAGTCAATTGACTGCTAACGTTAGTATTTTACCCAACATTATCTCTAAAGTTAAGGATGTTATTTGAACAAATGAAATGACAAGTCCTGCTATGTTTGGAACACATTGGTGTGGTAAAAAAGTGGAAAATTTAGGAAATTGACTTAGATGAATTGGTAGGGATCATATTTTGCAGAGGATCCTGCAGACATGTTAGGCAGTCATGATGTTGTGGGTCCCTACCATAGTTGTTTTGCATGATTTTTTTCAATCAGGTTATCTTCATCTTGGTTTTCTAACAAGGGGTTGTGTTCAATAGTCATCAGGGTTTGTAAGGAGTATTGATCCTCCTCATCTAGGGCTGGCCAGATAGTTTATTCTAGGTTTGCATATGGCTGGGCTGGTGGATAAAGGACTGATTTTTTAGTCACATTACCATTGGAAATAATCATATTTCTAGACCTGCGATGTATGAAGGCATCTGTTGTTTCCAACCAAGGTCTTCCTAAGATGAGGGGATAACTTGCAATATTAGCTTTATGTTGCAATACCATAAAGTCTGTAGGGTACTCCCATGAATCCAATGTTATTACCAAGTCTTCAATAATATCCTCAAGTTTAACTATAGACCTATCTGCCAACTATAGCATAGTAGGTGTAGGTTTGAGTTCTATTACCTATAATAATTTCATGGTCTCTTTGGTCATTACATTAATAACTACTTAGTCAATTAGGGTGTTCTTAATGAGAGTGCTATTTATTTTGACATCCACTACAGGGATCCCAAGATCTACATACTTGGGGATAGTTATGTTTCCTAACATAATGTTTGTAAGTTATCCTAAGACATGTATAGTATAAGGGTCTTTGCACTTCCCACCTGAATTTTTTAGGTATAGTTTTCTCGTTGTCTTAGTATAAATAAGAACTTCCTTAATGGCCTGAATAAGGGGTATTTTGATGAAAACATCCTTGAGCTGTCCCAAAAACTTAGTTTCAGCTTATGTTTGATGCCTTTGAACTATTAATCTTTCAGGGAATAGAGGTTTTGGACTTAGATTGGTTGGGTTAACTTGATTTGACTCAGGTTCCTTAGGTTGTTTGTCCAAGGTCTTTACTAAGAGTTCCTCATCAACCAATTCAATGATGTGAGGGGATGAAGGCCTAGCCAACATTTTCCTTGATTTGAGGTGGACATCACTCACCTCAACCCCATTAGTAGGGTATTGAATAGCTTCGTTAGCATAAGCCTACCGAACATGATTGTTATTGGGGTTAGGTGTAGGTTGTGCTAGCAATTGAGGTGCTCGAAGTGGTTGTAATGCTAGATTTGTTGGAATTGGCATAATGACATGTTGTGGTTGCAAGGGTTGTTGTGGCTATTGATAATTCATTTTTTGATTTTTCCACCGTTGACCTCTTTGCCACTGAGGTTGAAATTGGTTTTTTTTGGGAGGCCATTGAGAATTATAGTTATATCCTTGGTAATTTTGTGATGGCTATATGTTTTTTTGTTGTTGATTCCAATTGGATTGAGGCATTGGCCATTGTTGTTTTTGCATATTGGCCCGAGATTGAGGGTTCCAACCAGGAAAATTTGTATTGTTACCAGGAAATGACATGTTATAATTCAAAGGGTCTTGGGGCATACCTTGTCTTGGTTTCCATGGTTTCCTTTGAGATATGTAGAATACTTTTCCATGTTCACCTAGTAATGCATGAAATTATGATGTCCCTTGCTTATCTTGAGAGATACTTGCCACCTTCTTACACTTGTAATTAGTCTTTCTCTATCTACAATGTGGGAAATATTTTGAAAGGGCTGCTTCTACCTCTTCTTGCTTCTTTTTCACATGGAGGGTGTCTAATTGTGTAGCCAAGTGGTTGATGATATCCTCCTTCATGTTTAACAAAATATTGCTCAACTATATTATAGAGAATCCATTGGATGATTTGTTGATGGAAGATGTCTTGTCTCTTCTAACCTTCTTGGTGAAAGACCTTGAATAGTTCTTGCATGCTTTGCAGATTTCCTCAAATGGTGCCTGTGAGATATCTCTTGTCCCAATGAGGTTGAGTGCATCCATGTAATCCTCATTAATCCATCTCAAGAATATCAACTTTAAGGAGTCATCAAAGAGTCTATTTTGGTGGAATTTCTTAAGACAGAATTGAAACCTCTCCATATAGTCTTTCAAGGATTCATTTTCCTTTTGTGACATCTTGAAGATGATATCCCTCTTTTTATCTATGCCTCTACACTAATCTTGGTACTTTTCTAGGAACTTTATCTTCACGGAATTCCAATTTGGAATAACATCTCTTCCCAAACCCATAAACCATCTTAGAGCAGCATCCTTCAATGTTGCTGGAAACAATTTAAGCCTATGTGTATCTGTGGTATAATCATAACTTCTGTATAGCATATCAAACTCAAAAAGAAAGGTATATGGATCCTTCATGACCAACCTAGAAGATAGATAATGTTAAAGGACATATGTTCTTCAAAGTAGTTGCTCTCTCTTGGATGACAATGGGGAACTCAAAGGTTACATGCTCTGGTGGGTCTTCAATTGCTACATCAGCCATGATGTTGATGTGTTTGCGAGAAGTTTCCTTTATATCTGGTGTGGGTGATGGTTTCGAGGATGATTCTTCTTTAGGAATACCCTTACTTTGTTCACCTTTATCCTCTAATTCTTTGTGTGATGTGGGGAGAATCTTCCTAGAGCATCTCGTTGCCTCTGTATATAATGATTATGACTCTTTCAATCAATGGTCCCTGCACATTGTTAGTAAAGCATGTTGTTGGTGGTTAAAACCTAATTACCCTAATGCTGAAAACAAAAACACTAAACTATAAAAGCTTGAAATTATAGAGGAGAATCCTAAATGTAGCACCGTCCTTGACAACGACACCAAAAATGTAAGGCGTTTCTTATGTTCAATCAACTTGGTGTTTATGAGTAGACACACAATTCAGAGGATAGGTTCCTAACTAAATAGTTCACCAAACCCTCACAAAGGCTTCATTAAATTATCAACTAGGGCTCGTAAGCTTTTGACAATGCTGACACTATATGTGTATTCAAGGATCCTAACTATGCTTTATATCGATGAAACATAGGTGGTCACACATGTAATGAAAACTATAAAGACTAGAAAGGAAAATAAACTATCCAATTACAAAATAGGGGAATAACATGAATTTTTTTCTTATGCTACGGGTACCTTCTACTTAATTCTATAACTGCTAACTATCAAATATGAACTTGCAACTAACTAACACTACTAACTTCTAACTTCTAACTTCTCTGGAGACTAACTTAACATAATGTTTCAGAATGTAATTCATGCTACAAAACATCATTCATGGAATTCCCATATATACAAGTGAGAATTCAAATAAATGGATACAACAATGTAACATCTAATCCAGTAGAAAAAATAAGATGGGTTGTCAGTATCTTGAGTGGCCCTTGCTCAAGTTGTTGCGCCCACAGGAGATATCAACTATGCACTTCTGATCAATAAATCACGATAGTAAACTAAACTCCTTTATTGCATAAGAACTGGACTTCTTATAGTTTGACAAGAATCTCTAAATATTTATTATTCATTAGTACATGATTATGGTGTCTAGATAATAGGAAACTAACAACAACTAAGTACTATCTAGTAAAGCAATCAAAAAACTATATTTGCTCCTCAACCACCAATCCCAATATATAGCCTTGTGAGGAGTTTTATTCATGCAAGGACTAAAAATAAAACATAAATGCATATGTCCACTCTCCCTTAAGAATAGGGAGAGGACTAGTTTTGTAACTGATAACCATAATTGAAAAAGACACAAGAAGAGAATTTAAATTGTAACTCTACCCTAATGGTATGACAAAGATGTGCTCCATGCAAATTGTCACATCATTAAACTTCCCTACTAAGAGTAGACTCCTTCTTGTCATCTTTTTGGTGCTGGTGGTGACTCACAATTGACCATTCAATGGTTTTCTTCATTCCTTCCTGAAATTGTCACGTTTCAAGCATTCTGGCTTCTCCCTTGCAACTGGTTGTGGTCCTTATGCTACGGGCTGCAAATCTAGTTGCTACAAGTTATAGTTCTCCTTAGTTGCAAAAGGTTATTTTCATCCTAAAGCATACACATAATTAATGTCATAAAGGGGGGAATAAAGCAATGGAAAATGTAAGCAAATGAATTAAACTAATTTAATTCAAACAAGATAAAACCCCAAAACCCATACTCATGAAATGAAGCTCTTAAAATAATGAAATCAAACAATGTAATCCTAAAGATAACATAAACTGAATTCAAAACTTTAAAAGGCTATGCCATCCCATGTTGGAGTTGTGTTTGTATTGACGTTTGGATGTCAGATTGCTTGATTCAATACAAATCCTCCATTGTTGTTGTTGTTGTAAAAGATTTGATTCGTGTTGATAATGATGAACTAGAATGTGAGGATAACAATTCTCAAATGTGCTCAAGAATCGGTTGTGCAGCGCTTCATGATGTAAATTCTAGATGATTTGTGAGAAGGTAGATGATTGTTTTATAGATTTCCTATTTCAAGATGAACGATCAAAATTTAGTTGAAAAAGATCAATGATCGACGGTTGAGAACCGTTGAGAGGAATATGTTTCTTAGTTAGCTTCTGTGATTGATCTAATTAAGGATTTTAATTGCACAATTAGAGGATTTTAATTGCACAATCAGAGGATTTAGATTGCATAATTTGTGTGATTGAAGAAATCAAGTTGAGTGGTTAGTGGGATTGAAGAATGGATGGTTTAGTCAACTTATTAAAGTGAGAAATTAGTGATCATGATTTTCTTAATAAAAAAAGGGGTGAAGATAATTAATTAATTGAATTAATTAATTAATATTTTGAGTTGAATGTGCAAGTCATGTTTGACTTTAACAAATAAAGTTGTATTTGTTTGTTGACCTTTTTGAATGATGAATAATTAATTTAATTATTCAGGTTTAGAAAGGGGAAAGTGTTTTAATTAAACTATTAAGTGATAACAATTTAATTGATTTAGGAGAATAGTGTATATAAGCGTCATAATTAAATAATTTGTGTTATTTAATTAATCAAGAGGAATACAGTTAGATAAATGGTGAAATAATGAATTAATTAAATAATTTAAAGATTATTCAATTAATAGAGGAAAATAAGGTTTTTGATGCAAATGATATGAAATGCAATTAGATTAATGATAATGATTCCAATCATGGAAAAATATCATTCAAGATGTGTGATATGTGTTAGGTCATTTTTACATGTCTACAATTAACAATCATAAATCAAGCATAAAATCATATTGAAATTCATGAACATTCATACATCCACACATGCAAATATCATCATATCATAATTATATTTCCACATACTAAAGTTTGGTTTAAGATGCATAAAAGATATAAAGGATGTATAAGTCTTTAGGATTGTCTATGAATTGGGAAAGTTGAAATATTAAAAGTCATGAACTTAATGAAAGAAAATAAGCTATTATCTAAGCTCATCATATGCCATGTATTCATTATTGGTAAACAATTTATTTCTATCGTGATGATTCCACATTGAACTATTTCTTATGGATTTAACTTGCATGACATCAAAAATTAGTTAGCATTGCATGAAATTATAAATAGTATTGCATGCACATTAAATATTGCTTGAAATTGAAAATAGTATCGAATGTACATTAAATATTGCATGAAATCAAGAAATATCAATAGAGATAAAATTGCATGCCAATAATCTAGTTGCATGTTAATAATTAAATTGCATGTCAAAAATACATTTAACCATCATTATGCATGAAAGGATTAAAATAATAAAAGATCTTAATACAATCATTTGCATGAAAAGAAAAAGAGTATTTATTTTTATGATCATTATGCATGTTATTGTCTTCTATATGTGATTTGTTTTACCTTTCGGGATGAGTGTTGAATATGGGCTAACAGAGGGGAGTAGATTTTCTTTTTCTAGATCTACCTACTATTTATGGTTTAATTGCTTTGGCCCAAGCTATGTGCATCATTGAAATAGATGAATGATATTTTATTCTCTCTGCCATATCCTGATAGTAGGGCATATCATGTTCATATGTGAAATGCATGTAGATATATCAAGTTGTATCGGATTCCATCTTGCCAATCGTTTTCAGGTTGTTAGGCTTCTCGTGTAGGGTCAAGTATTCTTTGGGTTAGGAAGAATTTTGAGAAAGCGTAAGCTTCATGGTTGGGTAGAAAAACACCTGAGCCATTTTCTCTTCTCTTGGTTTGCGGATGATCATTGTGGTTAGTGGCGGCTAGAGATACCAGTGATTATGTTTCTTTACTTATATTGATATGACCAGATGGAATGAGAACCTGAGTCATATTCTTGTAATAATTATATCCTATACTCTACAATACTTGAATAGGTTGTAATCCATGTGATGATGTACCATATTTCTTGTACTTAGTACTCTATATTAGACACTTTTACATGTGATATGTAATCTAACATTTGTATGTATTTAAGATGTTTCATTTCATTTCTATATTTATGTGAAAATGAGCTACTATTTATTTCTGTGAGATTGTCTAGGGTTTAGAACCTTACATTTGGTATCAAAGCTCTAGGTTTAACACTAGGGTCTTTGTTTAACTACACTAAGATGCAAAAACTTGACACAAGTCATTTCATAACCAACCATGGTGCAAACTAGGAGTAATGATCATGGTGGATCGATAAATAATGAGAAAAATGATAGGTTGGACCAAATCCTCAACCTTTTGACCAAAATAAGGAACAAGATGAAAAAAATAGAACAAGAGGTTAGAGGGAATCGAGAGGAACATAATCCAAGGAATGAAGACCATGGAATTTTGAGGGCTAGAATTGAAGAAGAATTGGGTAAGGACCTTAAGAGAATTGCACTTCCCAAATTTGAGATGGAGAAATAATTTGAACTTAGGAATCTATACAATGAGACCAAGGCTATTTAGGTTGGATATCAACTCACTAGTGAGACAACTACTTGGTGGGAAAATGAAAAAGCTAAAAAGAAGCTACTGCCAGGGGAGACAACTTAGGAAATATTTCTTCAACATTTTAGGAAGATGTGGTTACCTCAACTCTTATTTGACAAGTAGATGATAGAACTCTAGAATTTGATTCAAGGTAACATGATGGTGACTTAATATTCTTAAGTATGTATCTCAGTATCAATTAGATGAGCGATTCTAAATCAGGAAGTTCATCTTTAGATTGAAGCCTCATAGTGGAGCAGATAAAGGGTAGTGAGCTAATTGATAGATTAGAACCTGTGAGACAAAAATATAGAAGGACAAGAAGGATGGTGTTTTGAATAGCATAGATGGTTAAGGATAGTATATAGATTCATCAAAGCCCTGTTAAAAAAAAATTGCGATGACATGGACCTTATGAGAAAAGAGAGGATGACAATCTCCTTCAAGGAAAATTTTATGGAGCAGTGATTTTAGTGTATTTTCCATGGATTCATTACTAGTGAATAATTTATTTTTGTTGTGATGATTACAAAGTGAAATTGTAAAATTGAATATATATGAAACTGTCATTAATTGTTATGAATCTAATTATTTTATCTCCAATCAACATATCAAAAGTATAGTCAGTTATATATACACTTGTATATATACGTGTGTGTGTGTGTAAAAATAATGGTACAAATATGCATCATATATTATTAACTAGTTCTTATGGATTTAACCTGAATGACATCCAAATTTAGTTAGTATTGCATAAAATTGTGAATAATATTGCATGAAATTGAGAAATCAGTAGAGATCAAATTGCATGTCAATAATCTAGTTGCATGTCAATAATTAAATTGCATGTCAAATATACATTTAACCATCATTATGCATGAAAGGATTAAAATAACAAAAGATATTAATATAGTCATTTGCATGAAAAGGAAAAGAGTATTTATTTTTATAATCATTATGCATGTTATTTTCTTTTATATGTGATTTGGTTTACCTTCTAGGATAGGTGCTAAATATGGGCTAACAGAGGGGAGTAGATTTTCTTTTTCTAGATCTACCTACCATTTATGGTTTAATTGTTTTGGCCAAAGCTATGTGTACCATTGAAATAGATGGATGTTATTTTATTCTCTCTACCATATCCTGATAGTAGGGCATAACATGTTCATATTTGAAATTCATGTAGATATATCAGGTTGCATCGAATTCCATCTTGCCAGTTGTTTTCAAGTTGTTAGGCTTCTCATGCAAGGTTGGATATTCTTCAAGTTAGGAATAATTTTGGGGAAGCATAAACTTCGTGGTTGGGTGAAAAAGTGCCTGAGCCATGTTCTTGTCTCTTGGTTTGCAGATGAACGGTGTGGTTAGTGGTGACCAAAGACACTAGTGATTATGTTTCTTTACTTATATTTTTATGACCAGCTGGGCGTGAGAGCTTGAGTCATATTCTTGTAATATTTATATCTTGTACTCTACAATACTTGACTAAATTGTAATTCATGTGATGATGTACCATATTTCTTGTACTTAATAATTTGGATTAAACGCTTTTACATGTGAGATGTAATCTGACATTTGTATATATTTAAGATGTTTCATTTCATTTCTCTATTTATGTGAAAATGAGTTACTATTTGTTTTTGTGAGATTGACTAGGGCTTAGAACCTTACATGGGTATCTTAAAAGGAAAACTAAGGGAAATTTTTTAATTATTTCTAGCATCTCTTAGAAATGCATTGTATCTTCTTGAAATTTCTTTCAAGCTAAGATAACTTTGTAACTCATTATTCAGGCATGTACATTAGTAAATAAACACCTTTTGATCAATAAAGATAAGTTTTTTACCTTAGAGTTGTTTCATTATACAAAATTTATTCAAGATGGTTAATGGAGTCTTGTGGTCATTGTTAGCAAGAAATATAGGGAAACACAAACCAAATTTCTAAGCCCCAAGTACTTTCTGAGTGTTGTAGTTTATATCTAGACTCAATAATATAAAAGTAATCAACCTTTGATTCAGGCACAGGGAGAACTTAAGTAGATATTCACATATTGATAGATAACCTTAATTAGATAGAATTATGGTGCTCATTATATTAATTATGTTCCAAAAGGGGTACAATATATCTTCCCCTATACTCTACCTTACATATAATCCTTATACATTGATATACAAGTTCATACAAAGTTCTTACATTTCTTCATCTGTTCTTTATTCACATTTACATATAAACCTACATACATACATATATCTACGGGATGGGACGTGACCCATCTATGCTACCCCTAGTCTAGATGGTATCTTTACAATATTAGGCTCTACAAGCTCTTTACGAGAAGATGTGGTATGATTTGCTCGACAGTGTTTTCAATGTCACTATTTGCAACTAACATCATCCCCCCTTTCAAAAATTTGACTTGTCCTTAAGTAAGCACTATTGTGCTAGAATATGATAGTGTTTTAGTCACACTCCATTTACAAAGGATTGTAATATAGTCCATCTAATGCTTTGAGTTGTATTGCTCCAGAGTCAAGGAGCTGATGGATTTGATAAGGGCCCAATAATCTAACTTTGAGTTTACCTTGATTTTTGAATTTACTATCATAGAGTAAGACCGTATCATTGACCTTAAATTATTTAGACCTAAGCTTTTGATCATGTCATGCTTTTTTTCTATGTCTTTTAGTCCATAGATGATGTGCTGCTAGTTGTCTTCATCTAGTTTATCTAGTTCTTCAAGATGGTGTTTGATTGATTCATCATCAGTGAGTTTGAAGGTCAGTGATGTTTGGAGGTTATGGACCATAAAGTTTAATGGTATGTTGGTTTCCATGCCATATAAGAGATAAAATGGAGTGGTTTGGTGGCTCCTTTGTATGTAGTGCAGTATGCCCAGAGTACTGCAAGAATTTTAATGTCCCATTCGGTCCTATTTGCATTACACATCTTGGTCAAAGTATTTCCTATAATATTATTTAGTGATTCACTCACTCCATTTTCTTGTGGATGGTATGGTGTGTTGTAGTTATGTGTGATCATAAAATTTTCTAGTAATTCCTTTATTATTTTGTTAACAAAGTATTTTCCCTAGTCACTAGTTATACTAAGTGGACACATAAATCTAGTAATGATGTTATGGTATATAGGAATCTAGCTATGATATATGTGGTGCAATAATTTGTTGGTTCAACTTCAATCCATTTAGTTAAGTAATCTACTCTAGTGATAATGAATCTAACTTTGGATAGTTTTTTCGAGAGGATCTATAGGTCCTATGAAGTCAATGGACCATTTCTCAAATGGTACCTATGCTAAAACTGGATGGACGGACATTTCATCTCTAGCAATAGGTCACCCTATTCTTTAGAAAATGTCACAGTATTTTGTGTGATTTTTGGCATCTTTATAGATAGTTGGCCACCATAATCTGGCTAGTAGTATTTTCTAGGTGGTGGTGTCTCCACAATTATGACCTTGTGAAATGCCCTCATGTGCTTCCCTCGATATTTTTTCTTGTTCATGTTCGTAAAATACTCTCCAGAGAATGTCATCTCTCCTCCATTTATATAGTGCTCCCTCAATTAAGGTGAATGGTAGGTATTTCAGTAGCAACACCTTTTTATCATGTGTTATCATATCTATTGGGTATTGCCTTGTAGAAAGTAGTTGTGTTGTCATGAAATTCTTTCGTTACTATAGTTATCTATAATAGATGAGTTCCTGGTAAGTATTCTTCCTCAGACTCCTCAGGTTTTTCACCTGTATCAATTCTAGATAAATAATTGAGACCTTGATTGTTCCTTCCTAGTTTAACCATTATAAATTAAAATTGAATTCTGGAAATAATAGTAACCAATGAAAAACTCTACCTTAGATGGCCATTTTATTTAGGAGAAATTTCAAAGTCTCATGCTCATTGTAAAATGTGAATGGTGTAGATAGGAGGTAGTGGTAGAATTTATGTAATACATATACCATGGCTAAGGCCTCCCTTTTAGTTGTAGTATAATTCTTCTTAGCTTAGGAAAGTTTGTGACTAGAAAAAGCCATTGGATGGTCCTTATTTCCTCACAGTTGTGTTAAAATTGCTCCCATGGCTATCTTAGAGGCATCTACATGGACATGGAAAGGTACTAAGTAATTTGGAAACATGAGGATGGGAGATTCTGCAATGTTTTGTTTAAGTGTTTCAAATGATTTTTATCACTATTTGTTCCATGTGATAGCTTTATTGGTTTTCTTTTTAAGAATTTCTTCTAAGGGAGATGCTAAGTTTGCATATCTTTTGATAAATTTCCTATGATATACAGTATAGCCTAAGAATTTTTTAACTTTTAGTGTTGTTTTGGGTGGGGGTAATGTTAGAGTGAGAGAAACTTTCATTGGACTGATCATTAGTCCTTCTTTACATATGATATGGCCTAGTAACTTTTTGAAGGGTATCACAAAAATGTATTTCTTGATGTTCAAGGAAATTTGCATACTTTACACTTTTCTAACATTGTCCACAGTGCCTAGATGTTTTTTTGACTAATCCATATGCAGTCCAATCATCTAGGTAAACTTCTAAGAAGTCATGTATAAATTCCTTAAATGTGTTCACCATGATCCTACTGAAGACCGCGGGTGCATTTTTCAATCCAAAGGGCATCACAATATACATGAATGATCCCCATTATATGACAAATGTAGTTTTTGGTTGATCTTCTTCTCTAATATGAACTTGACGATATTCATAAAACCCATTAGTGAATGAATAGATTTCCCTCCCTATGAAAGATTCAAGTATTTCCTTAGTATAGGGAGTAGGGAAGGGATCGCGGATGCATGCTTTATTGAGTTCCCAAAAATCTACATATATCCAAATTTCTCTTGTCTTTTTATTTTGTATTATCATCAGGATAATCCATTCAAAGTCTTCCACTGGTTTAATAATTCATGCGGCTAACATTTTGTCTATTTTTATCTTGACCCTTTTCTTCATTTTAGGGTTAATATGACAAGGTCTTTTTGGTGTGGTTTGGTTCCCTCTTTTAGCTAAATTTTCATTACCCTAACTTCTTCTTTGATTCCTTTCATTTCTGTAAATGTTTTTGGGAAGAGTTCTTCATATTTTGTTAGAACTTCAATGATTGATGTTACCAGTGATTCATCCCAATAATCCCCAAATTTTTCCAATTTGGGATTTCTTTCATGCACTATATTTGTTTCTCTTAATTGGGGGGACTAGTTATAATAATGTTCTTAGAATCCTTATTTAATTGTATTTCCCTTTCTCCTTCTTCCACCACAATCTCAATTTTTGGGTCAGGCTCTTCTTCATCCTTTTGCATTTTATAATAGTGGTTTGGTACTGGTTGTGTTTGTTTGTCCATCCATTTAATTAGTTTCAAAATTCCTTGGTTGCAAGGTGGTGGGATTGTTGGTTGTTGGGAATGGGTGCTTTCTGGGACTGGTGTGAATATAATTTCATTAATTTTTCATAATACGATACATATATGCTTATTTTTTTCCTAAAAGGAAAATGTATGGATGAAATCATGTTGCAGTTCCTTCCAGTCCTTAGTTTCTCCCCATCTTTCCTAATCGATGTACCAAGTTTGGACTATTGGTGTAAGGGTCCAATAGAATAGTTGAATATAGAGTTGATGGTCACATTCTCCATCTTTTCCCCATATGTGATACAAATTTGAATATGTTCTTCTGGGGTGTTTACTCCTTCATATGAGATTGTATCTGCCTTCTTTTAGATATTGTTATTTGATTAAGATCTGGAATACCTGCCATGTAGGAATAGAACGTTTTTGTGTATGCCACCAACATGCAACATTACATACTAGAGTTTCTTGGAGAGCGATGATCGTGTGGTCTCAATTTGGAATGTTCTTTCCATATTTTCTATATATTATTTTACATTGCCTACTTTGAAAAACCTTGGTAGTTTAATATATGAAATTTCTCTTTGGATGTGGTTGATATGTTTTGGATTTTTTGTCATTTATGATTGCTCTTTGTTAGTAGGTAAGTAGCTTTGTATCATGAATACCCTTCTAAATCCATACATTCTATGTTCTGGTATTGCAGTAGGGTAAGTTTTAGAAATGGAGTAGACTGACTATGCCTTTTTTCCTATGTAGCTTCAAGCTTCCTTTTCTCCAAGTGCAAAGTGAACTATCTTGATATCATCTAAAAAAGAGATCTCTTCCTTCTTAGAGTCTATTATCCCATTATAATTTATAAACCATTTTAATCCAAGCAATGCAAAAGGTGTTAAAATGTTCCTTCATTTTTACAACTTTAAAATCAATAGTTTGTGTAAGTCCTTTTATGTTCACTTCCACATTTTTCCATGTCCCTAATGTTTCCATGCCAAAACTGTCGACTAAACTAATATTCATGGGTGTTCTGATAAGCTTAGGTCTGCCTAGCCTCTCCTAAGTAGTTTCCAAAATGATATTTAGGTCTACACCTAGATCGATCATGACATGTTTGACTTTATTATTATTTAGGTTTGCGGTAATTAATAAAGGACCATTCTTCCAATTCCGGTCTTTTGTAATTTGATGTACTTGCTGAAATTTTTGTTTATTCCAATATTTTCCTAACTATTTCAATTTTACTAAAAGATCTTTTTGCTGAGCTAATGATGCTAAATTCTTCAAAATCATCACTTATCCTTCTAAAAAGCATGCTATATCATCTTTTTGCTATTCTACAATTTTTTTCTTTGCTTTCTCCACTATCTTATCATGTTGTTTCTTACTTGGTCGAAAGTAGTCACACTCCTCTTCTTTTGGTTCTGATTCTTTAGTAATCTCTTCAATCTTCCTTCTATGTCTGGTATCTGTTCCCTATCTAGTTAACACTATAGCTTTGTTCTTTATTCTGGATTTCTTTTCTTTTTTATTTGCAATGGTTGTTCTTCTTCAAAATAATCATCATTTGATGCATCTAATAACTCGTTATTTATTATCCAACAAATTTTTACTCCTTGCGGTACTCTTACAATCACTCTAGCTCCTCTATTATCTTGTAAATCATCACTCCTAGAACGTGTTGGATTTTGATAATACTATTTTGCTTTATCACATCTAAATATATCATGTGAATCATCTTTGCAAAAGGGGAATTTTCTTCTCTTCTCTGCCTAACATTTTGTGGCATAATGACCTAATTTTTCACAATTGTAACATGTGGCATCACTTCTTTGGTGGTTGTTTCTTCCGCGTCCAATTCCTCCTCTGTAGTTAGATTCTCTATTGTCTCCATGTAGTCTTGCGGTGGGTTATTTTGTAGTGCATATACACTTATATTGTCTCTCCATGGTGGTCATCTATAACCTGCATCATATAGAGGTCTTTTCGCTAGTCCTTTGATATATGCCATGTTCCTATCTATATTTGCATCATAGTTGTGGTTCATAGGACATCTAAGATTAGGGTGAGTTTGTGTGTTCCGAATTTGAAATTGGTTTGCAAGACAGTCCTTCATGAGGTGACTATCCCATTCTCGATAAGTCCCACAATATATTGAGTTTTTTTTCGCCAAAACTGTCTTTAATTCTACACGTATTATTACATCAGTCCTTTCTCTATTTGCTTTAGGACAATTATTATGGAGGTGACCTTCCCTGAACAGTATGTGCACCAAATTTCTTTATTTTTCTTTATTTCTCCCCTTGCTAAAATTGAGTTTTGTATGGTTAGTTGTTCTACCACAAGTTGTAACTTCTCAATATTCTCCTTCATGTCATCCTTCTAAGGTCTGTGCCAAGTTTAGGCTTCAATATCGTAGGCCATGGTGATTAGGTCTATATAAGTATTAAATATTCTACCATCCAAAGTTGGTCTTATATCTTTTTATAGTCCAAAAATGAACCATTCTATCTGTAGATAGGTAAAAATGACCTAATGCATATCACACATCCTGAATGACTTTTTTCCATTATCAACATCATTATCATTAATATAATTGCATTTCACATCATTTTCATTATTAACCCTATTTTCCTCTATTAATTAAATAATCTCGAATTGTTTAATTAATTCACTATTTCATCATCAATCTAACTTCATTCCTCCCGATTAATTAAATAAACACAAAATATTTAATTATGTCACCAATATAACTTATTCATCTAAATCAATTAATTTTTTATCATTAATAATTTAATTAAGCCACTTTCCCTTCTCTAAAGTTGAATAATTAAATCAATTATTCAAAATCACTCAACATGGTCAACAAATAAATATATTTTTATTTGTTAAAGTCAAAAGCAACTTGCATGTTCATATCCAATATTAATTCATTATTCAATCAATTAATTATCCTCGCCCCTTTTTGATTGAGTAAATCAGGACCATTGATTTCTCACTCTACTTGGTTAACTAACCCATATATTTCCCAATCCCACTAAACACTAATATGATTTCTTCAATCCCACGAATCATTCAATCTAATCCCGCTTATTATTCAATTAAAATCCTTAATTGGATCAATCATAGGAGTTAATAGACCAATTTGTTTCCTCTCAATAGTTCTCAACCGCTGATCGTGATCTTGCATTGTTGAATCTTGACCGTTCATCTAAAACCTGAAAATCTATAAAACAACCTTCTTTCCTCCAAAAAAAGATAGAAGAATATGGAGAATTTGTGGAGAGGTTATGTCAAAATAGCCATTGAAGCACATTGAGCACATTTACATCTTTTATCACCATTGACACACTTTTTGAAGCTTTTGCAACAACAATGGAGGCTTTGTATTGATCCAATGCAATCTAACATCAATACAAATTATTCTTCGACATGCGATGGTAACATTGTAATGCTTGAATTCATTTTATGTTCCCGTTTATGATAGCATTGTTCTTCGAATTTTTAGTTTTATAATTTAATTTCATGAGTATGGTTTAGGATTTGACCTTTTGAATTAATTTGGTTTAATTCATTGTTGTTTTCCTTATGCTAAAGTTCCCCCTTACATTAATTAGCATGCACGGTGGGACCTAGGTCCTTAACACTAATGATTTCATAAGGTTTTGTGAGAAATTACAGGTTCCAGGATGCTGACATCTTTTGCAAGAAACATTATTGTTATTCAAAATGTGAAAGTCCCAAATATGAACACAGTTGTTGTTTCATTTTTACTGCGGTCGTCCTAAATTCAACCGCTATTGTCATTTTTGTTGCTATTGTTTGTTTTGTATAGTAGGTTGTTGAAGAAACTGATATTTATAGGGCCGCTTTCATCCTAAATAGGTTTGTTGTCATACCTTTTCTATATCACTATCGTCTAACATTGTCACAGTCATTTAAGTAAAAAGGCCGCTATTATACTAAACAAATCCGCTATTGTTCTATTTTTTGTTTTGTTTCAATCTATAAAGGTTTTTTAGATTTTTTGATTTACCTAACCCTAATGACTTAATATTTGTTGTGATTGTGAGGTTTTCTAACATTTTTGGTGCAATCTTTGTAGGATTATGGTGTGTTTTCATGTGAACAACTAACATTTTGCTTGCAGAGCTGACAAATGGTCCAAGACCTTTCAATTTTCAAAGCATTTTTAGTTGAAACATTTCATTTTGGTGCTCCTAAAATTGAAACTAAAAATCTCACATCTCATTTTTGTGCTCCTAAAATTAAACCTACAAATATCACATCTCATTTTGGTGCTCCTAAAATTGAACAATCAAATCTCACATTTTGTTTTGGTGTGCTACAAATTGATTTCACATTTCATTTTGGTGTACCTAAAAAAGGACCCACAAATCTCACACTTCATTTTTGGTGCAATAAAAATGGACAAGACAACTTTAATGTTTTTCTTTTGATACATTAAAAACTTGGTTACAATCTTCATGGTTTAATTTGGTCCATAAAATTGAACAAATATTTTTTGATTGCAAAATGAAATTTCTTGCTTGAAGTCTCAAACGTTTTGAAATTGGTGCATCTAAAAAATGAATTGGTATCTTTACACATTTCACTTTTGGGATTAAAATGAAATTGCTATAAATTGTATATTGTGTTTACCATGTTTGGAAAACCAAGTGTTTATCCTCTCCCCTTGCATCTTTGGACAAAACTGGGTGACGAAAAGCACTTTGGGTTTCACATTCATTTTTGCATCATTACCTTTAGATAGAACTTGCCTAAGAGATACATACCAAAAGGAGAACTCAAAGGTGACCCAAAGTGGAATTTTCCTCAAGCCACTATATAAATAATTTAGGCGAAAGACAACATTTAACTGGCATTAGCCTTTGCAGGACAGTTCCATTCAGAACAGGGAGGTACATTTGCGTATAAGTGCCCCTAGTAGGAGTAGTTAAAGCCTTAAGTGACTTGTTGTGCACTCGCAAGGCATCAGTCCCTTGAGTAGTGACTAAAAACCTTATGATAGTTTGCCCACCTTATTGATTGAGATATTCTACTTGGTGACACGGTTCAGTGCAAGGGATGCACACCATACCTTTGAGATACTTTACTCACCATATTAACTCCCTTGAGTTGAGATAGAAATCCTCGACTTAGCATAAGCTACTTGTAGCTTTCTGTGGAAAGGGTGATTTGGGTTATCCTTCTATTCCAGGAGGTACCTATTTGTCCACTCTCGAAAGACTTAAATGTATACATCCCTTTGGGTGTCCCTACCCTTAATTTGAAGGATCTTCCAAGTTGTGGGCTTGAAAGTGTTTCCATTGGCCAATTTGATCTTAGGGATAATATTGCTTGAAATGTTTTCGATGTTGTTACCAATTTAAAATTGGGCTGATTTTGGCCTCTTATCATTGAAACATACGGCCAGTTTATACACTTTGTTTGATGTGCTTTATCACTAGCCATATCTTAGACACAATTCTCAAAACATCTGATCAAATGAACATCTCAAATTTGCAAACTTATCCAACAAATTACTGTCAAGAAACTAGAAAATTTGAAAATAGAACCTCTATTGGAATTCTTGTTGCTTTTGTTCTACAAGATTACCGCTGTCATCCTAAGTTGTCACTGCTTCTGTCAATTTTTTTTCTATTGTTCTCACTATTTCACCAATCAAAAGTCTAAACAGAGACTGCTATTGACAAAAGTACCATAGTCATTCTAGAAAATAAACCACTACTATCTTGAGAATTACTGCTACTGTCCTAAACAAAAACCACTACTATCCTGTATTTTGGTGCAAATCAAAATTGGTCCAAAACTAGTTAATCCATAATTCTTTGAAATACAAACAATCAAACCTAAACCAAATCATATCAACATATTTCCATATCCATTGGAAAATCAAGACACCTAGTTTTAAGACACAAATCAAACACAACAACTTGGATTATCCTCTTTCTCTCATTTTCTAGGATATTAACATCAACCTTTTTCTTGCAACCTCAAGCTAGTTCAAGTAGAGTATCAACATATCCTTTAAAAAATGAAGCAAAATATCAGTCCAAGTATTGTACCCGTTGTGTCCTAAAAATAGCATCATATCAAAACATCCACCAAAAGCACTCATACTCTAGGGTCTTGAGCATCAAACATACAATCCATATCAAACCATCAACAATATCTTAGCAAAAGGTTTTCACACATCATCTTCATACACCATTTTAACAAAAAAATCCCGAAAAAAAACACCACCGCATTTCATAATTAGTGATCACAAAATTAACCAAGGTTTTGAACTTGTTTATGACAACAACGAGATCTCAACACAAGAGAAGAATGGAAGCCAACAAGAGTAGATCTAGTGCACCCAAGACAAAAACCACTACTGAGGAACCTCAATCATGGGGTTATAATCCAAATGAACTTTCAACTCCTCAAGGACAACCCACATTTAACACTAAGCAAAACCAACCACCTAGTGAGGAGGAAATACTTCTTAGACACCAAGAAGGAATTTCTAGAAAAAAACAACCTCATGGTTCTCAAACTTACACCATAGAAGAGTGTGATAATGACAAGGAAATTACTGAAGAAGAAATTTATGAGAACTCCCAAGATCCAAAATTATAGAAACTAATGGAAAAAATGCTTGGAAATAATGAAAACCAATATTTCCTTACACTAGCACAAAGTGGTGCCAAACTACCCATAGAATTTAATGTGGAAAATATTAAGGATCCTAATATCATTCCATTAGGAGATCAAACAGTGGTAAGAAAAATAGCAAAACCAATGGTGGATCCTAAGATACCACCCTTGTTCTCACAAAACAACGATCACCCTAAACCACAACCTATGGATAACCCATTGTTTAGGCAACCATAAAAAACTGAGCAAGTAAATGTGGCTAAAAAATATCAAGGAAATTCAACTCAAAACATGCCACCCCACAACACTATGCAGAACATGGGAAGCCTTCCAATGGACCAACAAGGTAACATCCATCACAAGGACAATACATGCCATAAAAAACATCATATTATGACCCTTCAAATAATGCACAATATCAACAAGGGCCATCACCTCAAAATCCAAAAAAACAAGGTGTACCCCAAATGCACTACTAAGGTACTCCTCAAGTTCCACAACAACAAGGTGTACCCCAAATGAACTACCAAGGTACTGTTATCGCCTAAAATTGCACCCTTGTTGAACCTAATGTTCAACACCTTAGTGTAACATGGGAAGACCTCTAAAGATGTGGGTTTCTTGTAAACAGAGGTCAACCTCTGGAGAAGGCCAGCTTCCTTTGTGCTATCACCTAAAACTACTGATTTTGAAAGGAAGAGGGAGAAGGAGAATGCTTTAAAATTAAAACTAAACCCTATGGTGATGCACCTAAACGTTACTTGGATTTGAAACCAGACTTCATACACTTGCTTGCAATGACTGGAGATAAATTTGCACAACTCACTTCTGTATATATTTTTGCAAAAATGCTTCACAAACAGGTCCTGGTGCTAAGATTCCTAGAAGGAAAGTTAATTTCACATCTAAAATTCATTTACATCTTTTGACACAATTTGTAACCTACAAAAAACATACTTTTTGCATAAAGGTTCTAAAATCTGAGACAAAGCTCGAAGGAAATAAAGATTACCTCACTAAAAGCTTGATCAATCAGCTGACTGAACACAAAAATGCAAAGAGAAAGTAGGAAAAAGCTTCAAATCAATAATAATCAAGGTCTTTACTGAATTTCATCTCCAAAATTGAGTTACAAAAGTTTGCTAATCTGAGAAAGGACTGCAAAAGTCACAAACTTCCGAAAAGCATAAGAAGAACTCCCTTACAAAGAGGCAAAAAATGCCATATATACAACAAAATGTCGGCCCCTAGGTCTTACAAAAATATCAGCCTTCAGAAAGATCTGCCCTTAGATCTTTTAGAATGAAGTTAATGTTGCATCAAGTGTATCCTTGCTGTCCATGTCGGTGTGAAAGATCACCCTTAGGAGGAGCCTTCAGATTTTTTTGTAATACTTGCATTTACTTCTGGCCTCTGTGTCCATATTCGAACCTCCTTGAAGGGCCGCTTTCAATGCTCTAAAGCATTATCATTAATGTTGATCTCTCTCTTCTGCCAGCAGAGATCCTAGCTATTACAGAGACTTGTGGCCTTTTCTGTTTGTAGGTTGACTTCCTCTGTAAGAAGGTTCAGACTTTCCATTAGATCTCCACACCATTGTTCCCCGAGCTGCTCCATCACCTTTGATCTCAAAACAGATTCATACCGTTGCATTCCATTGATCTTCTTCACAAGGATAGTCGCGACAGTCAAACTTCCCATGGTTCCCTCCAATTGGTTGAAAAGATGCCACACAAGCTTCCTCGGGCGGTCAAAAGTTTTCAGACAAAATCGCATGTCGGTGAGACACTAATTGTGTCTCCCCGATGCGATTAGACCTCGCAACAGCATTCGACAAGACATACAATGGTCGACAAGATGTAATGGCGAGCTCCCAAAGTTATATCGATATCCATTACGGTCGCTGAGACAATCACTATTGGCAAGAGGTCGTAGCGAGCTCCTATTGTCACACCGATATCCCTTTTCTATGGGCAAGTGATCGCTATCGGCAAGACACAATTCTCTCGGCAGGACCCCATAGTGAGCTCCTTTCCTCTCCCTGAGCTCACTTCATTTCGGTAAGACCCTATTGGGTCAGCGAGACATCTTGTCGAAGCCATCTTGTTTTGGTGAGAGCTTACCTTCTTATGCACAACGGTCGGCGAGACTATCAGGTCGGGGAGACTTCTCCCCGAACTCAAAATATTATACCGAAGGCACCCCTCTGTCGGCAGGACCTTCCTCATTCGGCCAGACCTCATGCCAAAGGCAATATCTCTTGGCGAGACTACCCTCGTTCGCCAAGACATCATGTCGAGCTCTTTACATTACACCGAAGGCACAAAACATGTCAGTGTGACTAACAACCATCGGCGAGACATCTTGTCAATAACGCCTCCTTTCGTCGAGCTCTCTGTTAATCGCTGAAACATCTCCCCGAGCTCCTACTTCTTCGGCGAGACCTCATGTCGAGCTCTTTTCCTTCGCCGATGCCGCTTCACTTCAGCGAGACCTCACCCCGTCAGTGAGACTTTACAGCGAACGGAAAGAGTCTTATCGATGTCCCTTTCTATTTTGGCAAGACCATCAGTGGTTGGCAAGACCTTACATCGAGCGCCAAACATTACACCGAGACCTTTTGTTTCGGCGAGACCACCCTCAGTCGGGAAGACATCATAGCGAAGGCACAAGCTTTCGTTGAGCCCTCCATCTGTTGGCAGGACCTTATGCCGAAGGCATAACCTTTTCAGCGAGACTTCAACATGTCGGGGAGACATTACAGTGAAGCCCCCATATACACTGAAGGCATCCTACTTCGGCGAGACCTTACCAGGTCAGCAACACATCTCAATGAAATGACAATCTTTTGGCGAGCTCAGACCATTTTGGGGAGACTCCCATGTGTCGGTGAGACATTATGTCAAAGGCAATCCCCTTCAGCGATACTTTACGCAGTCAGAGAGACATTACCCTAACTGAAATCATTTCCCCCGACGCTACCCTTGTGAAAAACTGTCGGCATGACCTCCCTCTGAGTGGAGAGACACATGAAGACTCATGGCGACCTGAATGTTCTGACGACAGGTGTGTTAAACCAAGTAGAACACATTGCTAGTCGGCAAGACAACAGTAGGGTCTTGCCGACTTTCTTCTCTGATGAGTCTTTTGTGCCAAAAATGATCGAGGCATGCCTTCCAACAGACCTCCTTGTGAAATATCCTCAGGTGCATGATCTAACCCTTGATGCAAATTCCCCATTTGGCCTTTATGAGCCTTTGAAACACAATTTGTCCTGCTTGATGAGCCCGTAGGTGAAAATCAGGCAACAGGTACTCCTCACAATCCACAACAACAAGGTGTACCCCAAACGAACTACCAAGGTACTCCTCATAATCCACAACAAAAAGGTGTACCCCAAATGCACTACCAAGGTACTCCTCAAGTTCCAAAACAACAAGGTGTACCCCAAATGAACTACCAAGGTACTCAAAATCCATCACAATAAGGTGTACCCCAAATGAACTACCAAGGTACTCCTCAACAACAACAAGGTGTACCCAAAACCCACTACCAAGGTACTCCTCACAATCCACAACAACAAGGTATAACCCAAACACATCATGAAGGTATTCCTCAACAACAACAACAAGGTGTAGCCCAAACACACTACCAAGGTACTCCTCACAATCCACAACAATAAGGTATACCCAAAACACATCATCAAGGTATTCCTCAACAACAACAACAAGGTGTACCCAAAACACACTACCAAGGTATACCCCAAACACAACATCATGGTATTCCACAAACCCAAACTCAAAATCCTATTCCATAACAACAAGGTATACCTCAAAATAAATATCAAGGAGTTCCACACAATCAATACCAAGGAGTACCTCAAAATCAATATCAGGGTGTACCTTACACACAACATGGTCATTAAGGTCCCATACCTACACAACATCTCGTTTATGACCAAACAAATGTCATAGGACAACAAGACTATAATGCACAAAATCCTCAATCAAGCACACCAAATAATGACATAATCATGCAACTACAAACCATCAACCAAAGAATATTGAACATCCAAATTGGAAAGCCAAAGAAGAGCTATGCTCTACAAGATATATGTCCATATCCCTTTGATCAAAACTTATCTATGATACCTTTCCCTAAAGGCTTTGAAATACCAAAATTTGACAAATATAGGGGAAGAGGGGATCCAATAGAGCACATGCGTGAATTCTCAGTAGTTTGCACGGATCTACAACACAATGGTACCTATCTAATGAGGATTTTCCCATGAAGTCTTGGTGGGGCCTCTATCAAGTGGTTCTCTCGTCTACCACCTAGTATCAAGGCATTCGATGAGTTGTCACATAATTTTTTCAATCATTTCTCATACAACATAGAGTGGGATATAACTATCCCCGATCTCTACAAAATTAAACAAAGTCAAGTTGAATTATTTTCTTCGTATCTACAGAGATGGAGACACAAAACAAGAAAATGTAAATGGCTTGTTCCTAAGAAACAACGCGTAGAATTTTTTTATCTCTAATATACATGTGGACATTAACTACCAACTCACTGTATTGTGCCCTAGCAACTTTGAGGAGACTATTGAAAATGGTTTGCTCATTGAAAGAGCTCTCATCGCAAGGGGAGTAATTAAACTCTATAACCATAAGGACCAACCTTCTAGTTCAAATGACAAACCAAAGATATGGGAAAAGAATACAAATGTAACCAATGATAGAGTGGTCGATGCTAAGGATATACGAAATATATAACCTCCCAATGGCCCATAAAATAATGTTCTAACAACACAAAAAAGCTATACTCTAAACAACGTGCCAAACAATCAACTCAACTATCCTTAGAACAACCAACCAAACAACCAACATCCCAATCAAGGATAGGATAATGAAAGGAGGCCACCAAGGAAACATGACCAACCTAGAAGAAAATTCACTCCATTGGGAGAACCCCTTGAGGTGATTATGTGCAAATTGGTCCAAACCAACCTTATCAAGATTAATAACAAAACAAGTTATGAGGATCCAAACTTCAAACTCCCTTGGTATAATGAGAACGACCAATGCGAATTTCACAAGATCAAGGGGCATACCACCAATAATTGCACGAGGCTCAAAAACATCGTGCAAGACTTAATAAAAAAAGGAGAGGTCAATATAGAACATTGTCCTAGAAATAAAGACTTAAAAATAAACAAGGATCCAATCACTGACCATTCTAGGGGAAATGATAAGGGTAAAGGGCAATATTATCATAAAGCCAACTTCACTTACAACGAGCTGATAGGAAACATCTCTCAAGCCGATCATACCATCAATGTTGTAACTATACTAGGCACAGATCCTGAGTGTAACACAACTACACAAAGAGGGAGAGTTACAATCCAAGGAGCCCCAACCCCAGTAAAATCCATAAGTAAGCCATCAAATGACTACAACATTGTGAAAAAATTAAAGAAAACTCTTGCCTTAATCTCCATCCTTGAGCTTTTGAAGTTGTCATGAGCATATAAAGAAATCTTGGAGAAATCTCTTGTCGAAACATCAGTCCCTAACGACCTTAACACTAATCAGTTTCAAGCCATGGTTGGTGACATCACCTCCACCCATCACTTAGTCTTTTTTGAGAAATACCTTCCACAAAAATCTTTCCACAATCAAGCTCTCTATCTAGAAGTTTGTGTCCATAAACACAAGGTCAAGAGAGTACTGATAGATAACGGTGTAGGATTAAAAATTTGTACTCTAAAATTAGTAAAACAACTGGGATATTCTAATGATGTAATAGATAAGAACAAGAGTGTCACCATAAGGGCTTATGATAATATGGAGAGAAACTTTGAAGGAAGAATCAAACTTACCATTCAAATAGGACCAACGATAGCAGAGACAACTTATCAAATATTGGATCTTGAGCTATCATACAACCTCCTTTTGGGATGACCTTGGATCCATGCCATACAAGCAATCCCTTCCACATTTCATCAATGCTTAAAATTTCCTTATAATGATAAGGAAGTTACCATATATGCTAACCTCAAACATTTTCATTACTGTGCAAAATTGGAGGATAAGTACAAAAAGATTCTTCAAATACCTAGCAGTGACATATCTTTCCACTCTTTTTCATATGTTGACCCATCATCACTAACTTCGTCCTCCATTGCACCTCCATCAACTGAGCAACCAAAATCCGATCTCAAGATCCAAGTGCTTGACAAGGGTTGCAGAGAATACCATTTCAACCAATCCTTTTGCATTGGAATGCTTCCCCCAACACCAAATACTTACGGAGGACTGAGAGAGATCAAGCATGTTAAAGTTGTTACAATGTAAGTCAAACCCACCATTTTCACCAAGTGGGGAGACATGCAAGATGAATAAGTGTTCAAAGAAGACCTATCTTCATGGATTTATAAAGAAGAAGGATGGGAGAAACCATTACTTCCTCTCCCTATTGATCAAAACAATAAAGGATATGAGATAGAAAAATGCATGGGGTTCATTAGAAAAGGTGGCCTTGGTCCACATGAATAAGGTATAAGAGAACCAGTTATCATAGAAAAGCACTCGAAGAGTCTTGGACTAGGTTATGGTTCATCAAGCATGATTACCCCAAGCATTGAAAGCACTTCTTATGAGGAAGGATCACCTTCTACTGTTGTTGAGACATCAAATGATTGCAACCTTCTAGACGCTACTTGTATATCCAAAACATATTTGGAAACCTAAATATAAATACCATCACTGTTGAACCTACATCTGAAGACGACCACATTGAAACAGATTCCAATGAATATGAATGGGATTATTATACCTCTAGTGAGTATAACTCGGATACCCTATGGAACCTTGATGAAACTGATATCCCTACCCTATCTACAACCTCCAAAAGCTTTGTTGATACCAATGAAAAAATACCCTTGCTTTACCCATAGTTAATAGATTGGGACCAACATCATACACCTATTTTGGACTTATTCCAGAATGATGATGCTATTGCAGAGTTCATGGGACTTCAAACTAATATACCATAGGGAGATCATAAGGCTGGTTTTGTAATGGAGCTTGATCAAAAAGAATATTTTGGGGGGGAGATTGTGTCCTCCAATCATAAAAATAAACTAAAAAAGAAAATAAAAAAGAGATCCCCTAAAGAAAACCATAATCTAGCTTTATCAGATCAAGAAAAGAGAAAAAAAAAGGATAACACTCTTGGTAAAAGTAGAGCTTTAGAAACTTCTAAACATCAAACCCATTGACTATCCTAAGTGGTTATCTAACCTTGTACAAGTGTCAAAACCCATTGGGGGCATAGGGATATGCATAGACTTTAGGGATCTCAACAAGGCATGCCCTAAGGATAACTTCCCTCTACCCAACATCGACATGATTGTGGAGCTAATTGCGAGGCATGAAATGATTTCATTGATGGAAAATTTCTTTGGATACAATCAAATAAAGATAGCCCCTAAAGACTAACACAAAACAACTTTCACTTGTGCATAGGGAACCTTTTGCTGGAACGTTATGCCATTCGGTTTAAAGAATGCATGGGAAAATTACCAATGAGCAATGACCACCATTTTCCATGATATGTTGCACATTATCATGGAGGATTATGTGGATGAAATATTAGCAAAATCAATCAAAATAAAATATAATCTGGCTAACCTAGACAAGGTGTTTGACATAATAAAGGAATACAATCTATGTCTTAATCCAAAGAAGTGTATATTCAGCGTGACATCTAGAAAACTGCTGGGGTACATTGTGTCTAGAAGAGGCATCGAGGTGGATCCCGCCAAGGTTAAAGCTATCCTAGAAATGCCTCCTTGAAAAACATTGAAATGGTTGCATAGTGTAGACATGGAAAATATGCCGACACACTTCATCCTGATTACTAACATTGTTTCGGCCTAAATCATCTTCTTAGCTTATCATCATATTTCATCCCTTAATTAAATAAATCATTATTTATCTGATTAAGTCATTCCCTCTTGTTAATTAAATATATCAAAGTTATTTCATTAACCCTGTGGTCTTTATTTAATTAAATAATTCATTTTATTTGATTAAATCTCTAAAGCCATCCTATTAAATTAAATAAATTAAAACCTTGTTTAATTTAATCTAACAATCATCCCTCTTTAATTAAATAAATCAAAATATTTTATTTAATTAAATCTAAATCATATTCTTCTCAACAACTAATCCCTCATTAAATTAATCAAATCCAGATTAATTTAATCCTAATCACCTAAATCTTCTAGATTTTGCCACTTGCACATGAAAACACATTTAATTGATTTATTAAATCCCTATTTTCTTTCAACATGGCATATTTAGGGGAATATTCCTCCAAGTTTGAAAATCTCTCCAAGTGGTTGGTCCTTCCAAAAAAGCATTTATCTCCTCTTACATGTCCTTGTGCATTGAGCCAAGTGGCATTTAAGTCATTTTCTTTCCCTCTCCAACAAGTCATTTCATGAATTTGAAATTCCACCTAATAGCATTTATCATGCACAATGACCAAAATGTGCTCAACCTTCAACCTCTCACATATTGACAAGTGGCATTTGGCCATTGGTTGGAAATTAGTCCCACATTCATCCATTTTGCCTCATTATTCAACATTCTCATCTATAGATAAGAGGCTTTCATTCTCATTTGGGATCCACAACTTAGAGTTGTAAGAGAGGGGGACCACCGCATGCAAGACCCCAGGTCACAGAGGGTCAAGACGCGAGAGGCTGCCCTAACTTACCTCAGCTAAATGTATTTTTTAGGGTATGAGGATGAGAATGATGAGGATCTTTGGGTCCTGCGATCACTCTGCAATCCTTAGTTTCAAGGTGGGGCTAGGCGAGTCTATCTTTAGGTCCAACTCTGCACCTCAGGGAGCTCTTTTCCTGAGGATGTCAGCATGGACTTCAGACGACAGTGCGACGCGTTGGCATCTCAAAAACGCGTTGTAGTCCATACAGTCAGATTACAGCAGAGACAAGTTGAACACACCAGAATGATTAACAACCTAGCTTTTAACGACTTCTAAGAGGACAAAATAACACTATGAAATACGAAAAGTACAAGCAAAGGTGATAGAGTAGATATACCAAAGCCAAGGTGATGAAGATAATCTCATAGAAGACCTTGTTCGCCAACTAGTTCTACAAGGTACGTCCACCTACACACAACAAGAGAGAGAATGTTGGGGGGTCACTGTATAGGGGTCTGCCTTAGTTAGACCCCCATTTAGGTGTTCCCACCTCCACGGATAGCAAATGGAAAAGAGATAAAGAAGTAATCAAAATACAAGCACTACAAACAATACTATGCTACTCAACCAAATGATAGAGGAGAGGA
This sequence comes from Sequoia sempervirens, assembly GCA_007258455.2. Taxonomy (NCBI): domain Eukaryota; kingdom Viridiplantae; phylum Streptophyta; class Pinopsida; order Cupressales; family Cupressaceae; genus Sequoia; species Sequoia sempervirens. The sequence continues at coordinate 285,043,994 of VDFB02058242.1, read as the reverse complement.
GAGGGAAGCTTACCACCTCCACCAAGAGCACTCAAGGCTGCTTGGGGGAGAAATGAGAGGAACTCAAGCCTCTGTTGCAATGGTGTGGTCCCAAACTTGCTCTACCAACGTAATGGAGTGTGATATTGCTGCTATGGAATGCTTGGAATGCTAGAATGTGAGTGCAAAATGAGCTTGAAGTGATGTAGAGTTCTTCCAATCTTCATCCAACCTTTCATCTAACCTCTAATGCAAGTTAAAAGGCTTGATTATAAAGGAATGAGGAAAGAAACGACCATATTCAGGTCAAGTGGCCGAAGGAGGTGTTACAACTTCGCTGCCAATGGGAAGAGTAATGTCTCTACTAGCTTAGTTGCAGGAATCTGCTAGGGATGTAAGCGCGTCGTGCAGACGTCTGCGCATTGTGCAGGCGTCCCCAACAGAAATTCCTCCATCGACACACAAAATAGGTGCCAAGTGGACTACCATCAGCGGGCTTAAGTGAATTAAGCCTTCAAATTAGGTTTTCTAAAGTGCAACAAGGCAAAAAAGGGAATTTCACCTAGGGTGCAAATTCACTCTTATACAAGAGCAAAGTTACTCTCTTCACATTGTGAGCTAATTTTATCCATTTCATATCAAGTATTCATCATTTTCATGGTTTCATAGCAAGGTTATGCCAAAAATTTCATCAAGGAGCTTCAATCATCATCAAAAATTCATAAAGCTTGCATAGGAGTTTGGAAAGGGCCAATTTTCACATCAAATTGGCACCAATTCCCCCATGGGATTGAGGGTTTGCTTGTTCAAATGGGATTTCAATTACTTTCTTTGCTTTGTTCTTCAATTTCTTTCCTTTTTGAGCATTGTAGATGAATTTTATGGGGAATCTTGGTTCTTACTTGCATTTGATCTAATATTGTGTTTGTGCAGGTATAGGATTGGGGTTCTACATTTGGCGCTAGAAGGAGGGTAAATCTCAAGTTCTTAACATGTTTTTTGACAAAATTCTATGGTTTTTTTTTGTTTTTGTGTGTCTAAAGGAAACTATACCGCTATCAATCCAACAACGCCATACAACGCCGCTATCAGCCCAACGATGCCATACAGTGATGCTACAAACTCCAAACTCCGACACTACAACCTTCCCACCCAAAAATTCAAATTTTCAAACTGCAACGCTGGTCTAGTTTTTTGATGCTGGGATTTTCAAACTTCAAACTACGCTGCCATTGTGCTCTCTGTTCTATTGTAGAGCATTGCTTCTAGACCTAGTGGCGCTATACAACGCCGTTGAATTCTTCAAACAGAGCCACATATGCGGGTTGTGTCACTGGGGTGGAATAAAAAGCCAAATTTCAATTTTTTCGACATGTACTTTTTTGCTTTTGATCATTTGGAGTTACTAACTTGTTTTTTGCCTCTGTTTTCTTGAATTAATCAATTTTGTAGGTGGAGCAAGGAAGGAGCAAAGATAAACTTTGAAGTATAAAGTTATTTGTCCATTGTTTCAAGTGTCTTTAGACACTTTTGGAAGTAATTCCAAATTTAAGGATTTTACATCTTCAAGCTTTTAGGACTCACTAATTTTCAATTTGGGTTTAAAACGAACAAGGAAAAAGGTTAAAAAGAACTTTAGGCAAATTTACTAGATTTTGTTTAAAGGTTAACAATTGAACAAGCAACTTTCATCTTTCACTTTGGTGCTTTAAAAAGAATCAAATCATTGCTTTGAGGATTTAAAATGAACATGTGCATCTTTGTTTTGCAATCACTTACCCAAAATAATACCATCAAAAAGACATATGCACTTCTCTCGCACCTCACGGCGATCTTGAGAATCAAAAGGCTTTTTGGTGATCTTAAGTTGTGTAAGTGATTTCCTCCACACTTCAATTTGGATTCTAAAATTGAACAAATCTTGCGAGTGTGAGTGGAACATATTGCATGTTTTCTCTCTTTATTTCTCAATCAAACTACGGATATGTTTGCTCGCTTTTGTTTATCTTAGAGGGCCTACCTTGTGGGGAAAAGTAATCACCCAAGGAAACGACCCAACCAGGAACACACTAAAGTCAAGCGACTTCCACTCAGAATATAAATGTGGGTACTTGAGGAAAGCCAAGTATCACGAGGATTATTCCGATGAGAAGGGAAACAATGGTCTCTCGTTGCATGGATGGTCCCCCACGAACGAAATGCCCGCATTAAAACCCTTGTTTAGAAAAAGGCCAAAATCCTTGATCTATTTGTTGGTGCAAGCACGGTCGTTCTGAAGCCATCCCACACTTTTACGACTTTTATTAGAAATGGAAAGTATGCCATGGGAGATTCATGGGTACTGATGCTTGGCTAACCCGAGAAGCGAGTGCATTGTAAGGGGGAGCTTGTGTGGTCAAGCATCTAACCATTCGCTAAAAGTAGGCATAGCTGAACTTGTCCAAGTGGGGATTCAACAAATACAGTCTTTCATATCCATAGGGTTGTGCATGTTCTTGGAAACAAAACAAACATTCAACATTATCATCAAATTTCAAACCCTTTAGGAAGCAAATATCTTTGACAAAATTTAAGTGCTATTGCTTTCCCTTGGGATTCTATCCTTAGAGGTTTCTAAGCATTTAAATTTATATCTCAATTTGCTTACTAAAGTCAACAATAGGAAAATTTTACCTTGATTTCCTTGATTTCCACATAATACACTTTGTGGGATGATAAGAAGTTAGGACATTAGACATTTAGTTTAAAAACCTAATCTAGAATTGTTTGTGGTAAAAAGAAGTCACTAAGCAAAGCTAAGAACAATTGAACCCCACACGTGTCTCAAATTATTTCACGCAAAATCAAAATATGGAAACCAAAGTCAAAATCTCTTAGTCCAAAAGTTCATCAAAAGCAACTCTCAATGCTCTACGAATTCAGACAAAGATTGCTTTTCAACTTTTACAGACGTGCATCAAGGAACAATCCCAATTTGTATGAATTCTTTTATCAACAAAATCCAAATATTTTTCAGCAATTTGAGCATCTTGTTTAGAGTAAAGCATGTTCTTCAAAACTGAGGTCTTGTAAACAAGAGTCTTTTTAGGTACACATAGGATCAAAAGTCAACCTTCATCCATCTTTCAAAACATCAATCAAAATCATCTCATCAACAACTCTTGAAAATCTTGGAACCATCCTTTATGCTAGACTTTTTGGCAAATCCATGAATCAAAATCCTTGAAATCAGAATCCTTGAATCAAAACATCAAAACATTTTGTTTGGTATAGTATGTGAGATGTATCCTTCTCCATATGCTTAGTTAAATTATCATCAAATCATCTTGTTTTGTTAGGTGTGGGTAGATGCATCCTTCTCCCTACACTTAGTCAAATTATCATCTCGTGAGAAAGTCTATCCCATAGATAACATCCAACATCTTGGGATCTATTTGTTCATTATCCAAAATCAAAACAATCGAAAACCAAATCAAGGTCAAAATCCAAAAATCCAAAATCAAAATCAAAACAAAATCAAAATCCAAGAATCCAAAAAAGTCCCTAAATTCTAGCATCCCCCTCAAGATCTTCTAAGGGTTTAATCATCTGTATCATCCACCTTTCACACATTTCACCATCAAACTTTGATCCTTAATTATCTTAGATCTTCTCTTTTGAACCTCATTTTATGGTTCAAACAAAATCGCAACACAAGAAGAACATGGAGACCAACAAAGAAACATCAACTTCAAGTGACCTAAGTCAAACCAATTCCAAAATTAATCCCGTTGGATCAAGCAATCCCCTAACCAATCTTCATCATCACAAAATCCTCAAGAGGAAGGTCAAGTAGAGGATATCACCAATAATGCCTTTGGGATGACACAAGATGAGATCATTGAAATGGTCCAAAATCCTGAAAATCATAGGATTGTCAATATCATGATGAAGCTCCATCCCTCACAATATATGCTTGAATTAGCAAAACAAGGGGCTAAATTCCCTTCCGATTACGATGTGAGCACCATTGTGGAGCAACCTCTTGGGATCATGCCCCCAATTTCATCCACACCTCCAATTTAATCCATGCCCCCAATTTCATCCACACCTCCATTGCAAAGCATCACTCAACCCATCCCCCAAATTACATCATCCATTGCTCCAACTCAACCCATTTCTCAATGCACTACAAACACACCCCCTTGTGAATAATCAAGATTTGGACGCAAACACTATCTTGGGGAAACCCGTACCCCAAAATCCATTACATCCATATGTCCCCCTCACCTTTCATGATCCCAATGACCCATCATCATCATTTCATGCAACACCTCAAACCCCTCTTCCTATAACCTCGCAAGGAGGTGACTTATTTGGACTAGGGGGCATCTTTGACCCTTCATCTTCATCATTTCCCCAAGCAAGTATGCCACTCACTTTTCCACCACTTCCACCCTTGCCGCCAACATCAACATCACCTCTTGGTTTGGGGTTACCTCCATTACCCTCACTCATTCAAAACAACCCCCCAATCATTAATCAAAGCATCATACCGAATCCTCCCATCTTGCAATCGATATCGCAACAACAGATGGAAACCATCCCAATAACAAAAGCAACCAACACATCATCAACCATTCACCAAATACCTCAAAACACGGTCTCTCTAGGACCAAGCATATCAATCGCACCATCCACTACACAAATCCCCATTATCAATATAACGGTACCTCTCATCACAACAACAAATGCCATTCTAAATCCACCACCACCTCCACCCCCAAACTCAAACATGTCAAACCAATATAGAATCGTGTTACAAGCCACTCAACAAGCTTCCTATCAAAAGGAACTCCAACAAATCCAAAATCGATAAGATGCACAACTAGCCGCTTAGCAAGTGCAAGCACAATTAGCTGCACAACAAGCTGCACAAATTGTACAAGTTGCTCAAGCAACTTAAGATTCTCAAGTTGTACAGGCTGTACAAGCCACATAGATTGTAGAAACTTCCCAACAAGTAAAAGCTTAGGAACAAGCGCAAGCTCAAGCCCAATACCAAGCTCAACAAGCACATGCACAAGCACAAGAACAGGCACAAGTGTAGGACCTCGCACAACAACAAGCAGCCCAACAACAAGCGTTGTTAGTTCAACAACAACAACAAGCTCAACAACATGCATTATTAGCACAACAACAACAGGACCAACAACAAGTGTTGTTGATACAACAACAAGTACAAGCATACTTGGCACAACAAAACATGCAAACACCATCCACCAACACTCCAACCAATCCACCCATCCCTCCAACAATGGAACCACCGCAAAACACCTTCATTCCACCACCTAATCTGCAAGATGATGTAACAATGCAAATCAAGTTGCTCTCATAGCAAGTGCTTGATCTTCAGTCAGGAAAAACCACAAAGACACCCAACAACTTGTGTCCCTATCTATTTTTTAGGAGTCTTGCAATGAAACCATTCCTAAAGGGATTTGAGATCCTCAAATTTGATAAATACCATGGGATAGGAAACCCTAAAGATCACATTAGGGAATTCCAAGTACATTGCATGGAAGTTGCATATGAAAATACATATCTGATGCGACCATTTCCTAGAAGTTTGGTTGGTCAAGCCATGGATTAGTTCTCTCGCCTCCCTCTAGAAATCAAGAAGTTTCAGGAGATAGTAGATGCATTCATAAAAAGTTATGCCTTCAATATCGGTATGGATGTCAGTCTTGAGGAACTATCCACTCATAAAAAAGCTAAGGGAGAATCATTCGCTTCCTTTCTGCAACGATGGTGATCCAAGGCCAATAGGAGAAAATGGGCCATGCCTAAAGAACAACAAGTTTGCACCATCATCTCCAATTTGGAGGGAACCTTGGCATTTCATCTTAGGGTGCAAGGTATCACCACTTATGACCAATTAATCTCCAAAGCACTCAATATCAAACGAGCCCTCATATCACAAGGGGGATCTCCTTCTTATCAAGAAAGTCGTCCATCCACCAGCTATAATGACAAACCTCGCACGTGGGTGAAAAATAGAAACATTACCATCAATGGTGTTGTTGATGCCAAAGTTGCCATCAGTGCTCCTCGAAAAAACACACCAACACCCCAACAACAACCCCCAAATAACAATCAGAACAATCATTAAGATAACACTATGACTCAATAGCCAAACAATCAAATATTCAACAATGTGAATGATCAAAGGGGGCCACCTTAGTGAAACAAAAACTCCCCCAAGTGGAAGTACACAACCCTTGGGGAATCGGCTGAATCCATCATGAAGAGATTGGTGGAGGAAAAACTCATCACAATCCCCACCTATGACAACTATCAAGAACCCTTGGTAAAACCATCGTGGTACAATGAAAATCACCTTTGTGATTTCCACAAAATCAAGGGACACACGACTGCTAGTTGCATGAGGTTGAAAAAATTGATCCAAGACCTCATTGATGATAAAATCATAAATGTAGAACAACCAACGGGAACTCAAAATCTCAAGATCTACATGAATTTGATGCTCAATCATAACAACAAAGGGAACAATAACAATGATAAAGGAAAGGGTACCTTCAAAAGTGTGAATCATGTATACGACCATGTTGTCGCATCCTTAGACGAGTATTGCAATGTTATCACCATCAAAGGAGCCCAAGCTGATTGTGGAGTCACCACAAGAGGCAAAAAAATCACCATCGTAGGGTCATCTCAACCTCCTAGGGCACCCACTTCCAACCTGAGATCCATTCCTAGTGGTTATAATGTCCTTGACTAGTTGAAAAGAACCCTAGCTCAGATCTCCATCATGGAGTTGCTGAAGATTTCATCAGCCCATAGAAAGATCCTTTAGGAAGCATTGGCTTCATCCACCGTCTCTGCGGATCTTGATGCTAAACAATTCCAAGCTATGGTTGGAAACCTCATTACCCCAAATCTTCTTACATTCTCCAATCAATACTTTCCCACCCAACCATCTCACAATCATGCACTCCATCTGGAGGTCCTAGTGCAAAAGAACAAAGTCAAGAGAGTCTTGGTGGATGGAGGTGCATGTTTAAACATCTATTCCCTCAAGCTCATAAAGAATCTAGGAATCTCAGAGGATTCTATTGAAAAAGGAAAAGGAATCACAATCAGGGCTTTCGATGATCAAGAAAGAGTGTCTCAGGGCACTATCCAACTCCCTATTCAAGTAGGGCCAACAATTAGGGAAACTACCTGTCAGGTCCTTGACCTCGATTTTCCTTACAACATTCTCCTGGGGAATTCGTGGATCCATAGGATGCAAGCAGTGGCATCAAATTTCCACCAATGTGTCAAGTTCACATACCAAGGCCAAGAGGTCACTATCCATGGCGATCCCAAACCCTTTTCTTACTGCAAGAGCTTAGAAGCAAAATATTACAAAATCCCCCAAGTGCCTAAGAATGACGAGGGCCCCTCAACTCCATGCATTGATCTAGCTACTCTTGTCTCCACTTCTGCGACAGAGACACCCGCCATCTTCGATATCAAGGTCATTATCCAGGACAATGGGTGTGGATACTATACAATTCCAAAAAATGCTTTTGTGGTAGGAGAGTTACCACAATCTCCCAGGTCACGAGGATGAACACAATCAAATGATGCTTCCTCATCCAAAACCTTTATAGCAAGCTTCTCTAGCTTCAGAAGCTGGGGAGACCTAGGGTGGTAAGTAATAGAAGAAGACCCATCAAACCTCCTATACCAAGACAATAGATCATAAGCTGATCTACCTATGGATGATAGCAGTGAAGGCTTACAAATGATGCTTGCCATGGGCTATGACAGAGACCAGAGGCTTGGATAGAATGACAATGGACTCCTAGTGTAGACACCTAAATTTGGACACTTAATTTATCCAAATTTATCCCCTTTCGTCTAAGCATCCCCTTATTTGCATTAATTAGACACCTAAATTTGGACACTTAATTTATCCAAATTTATCCCCTTTCGTCTAAGCATCCCCTTATTTACATTAATTAAATAATATCGCTATTATTTAATTAATATCCTTAATTCTGCTAAATCCCTAAGGTATTTAATTAATAAATAAATACCTTATCTCTTTAATCCTCATTTTCATCAAATGAATTAAATAAATATGACATTTATTTAATTCTTCATATGTCACATCCTCCATCATTTTTACCTAATCCTAATCCATCTTCTAATCTCATCATTAAAGATGTGCACATGCCTAATCCTTGATTAGGATGTGTCACATCCTCCAACTTTTGCAAGTTGGCCTCTAATCTCTCTTAGCCACCTAACCCTCCTCTAATCCTTCATTAACTAGCCTAATCAACCTCTCAAGGAATTTTTAATTCTTTTTATCCTTCCAAGGAATATTAAATTCTTTTTTCTCTTCCCCATGTGATCTTTGACTTGTCACATCAAGCCACATGTGAACTCTTGCCTCTAATATGTCATTAATTTATCTAATTAGGTACTTGCACAACCTTAATCACTTAATTAGGTCAACCTAATCTCCATGTCATGTGTCCTAAGTCAACCCTATTAAATGTTTTTTTCTTTTTGGAGAAAGCACCCCTTTCCCCATGTGAATTTTTAATTCACATTTAATCCCCCAATGCATTTCAAGGAATTTTAAACTCCATCTCTCATCCCCATGTGGATATTTGAGGAATTTTTAATTCCTCACATGTCCTCTCACCCACATGGGGACAAGGACCTCCTTTATGAGGTTGTCCAAATCCCAAGGTACTATGTAGTACCTCTATGTCATGTACTCTCCTTCCAACTCATGTACACATCATCCTTTTCAAGCCACTTCACATGCCACATGTCAAGATGTGAGGGCTTGTGAGTTCTCAAGTCACCATTTCCCTACATCTTGGCCTTGTTGGTTTAATCTCAACCACCCATTTCCCTAGAGAATTCCAAAAATCTCTATAAATACTCCCTCTTTTCTCAAATTTTAGGAGAGATCATTTATGCTAGCCAAACTCTTGCAAAATTTTCTCTTGAGCCATACTTAGCCAAATTCTCATACTTGCATCCATTTTCACTCATTTTCCATCCTCATCTCATCTCATAGCTTGCATCTCTTGCCACCAAAGGAGCATACAGCATCAAAGATCGAAGGGCCAACCAAAGGATCGATTCAAGACAAGGTGAATCCACTCTATTTGTTGTTTTTATTTATTTTTGAATCCAACTAGGCTAATCTTGAGGTGTAGGGTGTTTATAGTTGTTGTTTGCACTTTTTTGTTTTCTGCTCATTTTCTAGCAAGTATTTTCGCCCTATCACACCTAGTACCCATCATTCTTGAGATGCGAATGAGAAATCTTGGCCTCAGATGTACCCCTCCTAGTATAACCATACGTGGCCAAAATCCCCTGGTTAAGAAAGTCAAAACTCCTCAGCAATCGACAACCATCCTCCAATTACCCGTATCCACAGGTTTGCCTTTGGACAACTTCACCTTTGACATAACCGATGTCTGTAGTAGTAGTGATGATGAGGAGGATTCCATAGCTAACTTACCTATGCTTTTCAAGAATTCCTCTCTCCTCATGATTAGTACCATGCCATTTGAGTCAACCAGTCAAACCCATGAAATCAACCTAGTCTACTCCTAGCTCATCGATTACAACCAACGAGGACCGCCAATTATGGACACTTTTGAAAATGATGAGGCACTCTTGGAATTCATGGGATTGAGGAATATGGTACCATATAGAGATCACAAGGCTAGGTTTGATATCATTCTAAAAACACAAGCCTACTACGGGGAGATGATTGAATCCTTTAGTCGCAAAAGAGAAAATTTGAGAATAATCTCAAGGTCTTTGAGTGAAAACTACATTGTGGAACTCTCTGACCCAAAAAAAGTAAAAATAAAGGACGTATCTAGTGATGAAAACCTCTATGAGGCACTCGAGGATGAAGGATTCAATCTTCCTCTTAGTGCTCTACATCAAGAAAGGTTAGCGGTGTTAGCCGAGAAGTGCAACCTAGTTAACTTGGGAATAGAGGAAACTCTGCATATCACATTTTATGTTGAATCATTGATGACAGAAGAATAGGAGCTCCTAGTTGCTTTCTTAAGGGAGAGAAAGGTCAACTTTGCATGGAGCTATGCTGATATGCCCGGGCTTGATCCAAAGATTGTGGTCCACCATCTAGCAGTTTACCCCAAGGCAAAGCCCGTCAAATAGAAACTCAGAAAAATGCATCCCCAGATTTCCTTGTTAGTCAAAATGGAATTGAAGAAGCTACTTGATGTAGGGTTCATACGACCAATCGAATATCCAGAGTGGGTATCAAATCTAGTACTTGTTTCAAAGCCCGATGGGGGCATCCGTATATGCATAGATTTTAGAGACCTGAACAAGGCATGTCCCAAAGATGACTTCCAACTTCAACTTTTACTTGTCCATGGGGGACATATTGCTGGAACATGATGCCATTTGGCCTAAAGAATGATGGAGCAACATATCAGAGGGCCATGACCTTAATATTCCATGACATTATCCATAAGACTATGGAAGATTATGTCGATGACATATTGGAAAAATCTAGAAAGAGAAGGGACCACATAGAAACATTGAGTGCCATCTTCGACAGACTGGAGGAATACAAAGTTTTCCTTAATCCAAATAAGTGTGCCTTCGGTGTATAATCAAGGAAGCTATTGGGATACATCATTTCCATGAGAGGGATTGAAATAGATCCCATCAAGGTAAAAGCAATCCTCAAGATGGAAGCACCTAAGACTTTGAAGCAGCTAAGAGGCCTACAAGGTAGACTCTAGTCAATCCGTCGGTTCATAACTTAGCTAGTAGATAAGTCAATCCCATATTCTCACCTACTCCACAAGGGGGTAGCGTACAAATGAGACAAGTGTGATCAAACCTTTAACAAAATTAAAGAATATTTGCTCACACCTCCAATGCTTATGCTGCCAATCCCAAGAAAGCCTCCAATCCTCTACATATCAACAACAACAGCTCTTGGTGCTCTCCTAGCCCAATATGATGAAAACAGAACAAAGAGGGTCATCTACTACATCATCCAAACCATGGTAGGGCATGAGTTAAATTATTCATTCATAAAAAAGCTTGTCTAGCAGTGGTGTTTGCCTCACAGAAGTTTAGACACTACATGTTAACACACAAAATCAAACTCATCGCCAAGATCGACCCACTCAAGTACCTACTTTCCAAAGCAATGCTTATAGGAAGGATGGCCAAGTGGGTCATGATCCTATCCGAATATGACATTGAGTACATGGAACGTAAGGCCATCAAAGGGAAAGCTATTGCAGACCAACTGGCAGAAGCACCAATGTACTTAGAGAATCCACTAATTTTAGAGTTCCCAGATGAATCCATCTTCAACTTGAACATAGCAGACCATTGGAAGTTGTACTTTGATGGCTCCTACACATAGCATGGATCAGGAGTCGGGGTCTTTTTCATCACCCTACAGGGAGACTGCATACCAGGATCCTACAAGTTGGTATTTCCCTGCACAAACAATATCGCAAAATATAAGGCTCTAACCATAGGACTTAGAATAGTAGTGCAGTGGCATATCATGGCCCTCAAGGTATATGGAGATTCACAACTTATAATCAATCAAGTGAATGATGAGTATCATACTATGGATGACAGCTAACTCCATACAAGAAATTGGTGGAGAGTCTTAAGGATTCCTTCATTGAGATCACATTCGAATAGATACCTAGAGCAAACAATAGAGCAACAGACACCATGGTGACAATTGGATCCCTATTAGACATCCCTTGCAATGTACCAAAGCATGAATTCCTAGTAGAGAAGCTTCTCGTGTCTGCATTTGAGGTACCAGAGTCATAATTTGTGTGCGAAATCATTAGTCCCGGTGATCCATGGTACCATGATATATACACTTATCTGAGAATAGGAGTCCTCCCAGCCGACATAACCTCAAACCTTAAGAAAACCTTTGTGAAGAAAGCATCCCGATTTGTTATCCTAGGAGAAACCCTTTACCATAGAAGCATTGAGGGAACCCTGTTATGTTGCTTAAACACCGAGGAGGCATTGACTACCTTAACCGAGGTACATAATGGCATGTGTGGTTCACACTCGAGCGGTATGACCTTGTCCAAGAAATTGCTGAGGATGAGGTACTATTGGCCTACTATGGAAAGATAAGCACATGACTATGTTAGAAGGTGTCTACAATGTCAACAACATGGGGACCTCATCCATGCACTAGCTCAAGAGCTACACCCTATTGTCACACCATGGCCCTTTTCATAGTGGGGGCTCGATCTCATTGGAAAAATCACCCCCACCTCATCCAGTGGCCATAAGTTTATCATTACCGCCACTAAGTACTTCACAAAGTGGGTGGAAGCCATACCAATGACATACATAACCAGAAAGAAGATATCTAAGTTCATCTTGAACTACCTAATATGCCGCTAGGTGTCCCACAAGACATTATCTTAGATAATGGGACACCATTCAAAAATCGAAATTTCCATGACCTATGCGAAAAATTCAAAATACAACATCGCTTTTCCACCCCGTATTATCACCAAGAAAATGGCCAATTTGAGGCTACAAATAAGACCATTATGAAAATCCTCAAGAAAACGGTCAATGAACCTGGTCATGATTGGCATCTCTAACTGAATCCCGCACTCTAGGATTATCGAACCAGCATCCACACACCCACAGGTGCCACCCCCTTTTCCTTGGTCTACAGATCAGAAGCCATATTACCCATCGAGATCGAGCTCCCGTCATTGAGAATATCACTGCAGAATCTCATTACACATGAGGAGTACCGGGTATCACGACTGAATGAGCTGGAACTGCTGGATGAATGGCGAATGGAGGCCTTGAACCACTTGTAGGTGTATCAGAACTAACTCAAGTGAAACTATAACAAGAAGATCAGGAGCAGGACCTTCTAGGTCGAAGAACTTGTGCTAAAGGAGACCCAGAAGAATGTCTAAAAATTGAAATAGCAAAGGTAAATTTGAACCCAATTGGTTGGGAATCACAACAAGTTACAAGTCAGGGGCATATCAGTTATCAACACTAGAAGGCAAGCCTCTGCAGGAGCCCATGAATAACTCCCATCTGAAAAAGTTTTATGCCTAAATCTTTCAAGGTATAAAACCAAAAGTACAAAAAAAATAGAAAATGTCCTAAAAAATTGGTCACCCTGATGAAAACCTGGCAAACAGGCATCTTGGTGACAACAAAAAAATCAAAAAAGAAAAGAAAAATGATCAAAAATAGTAAAGAGAAGAAAATCGTCCTCTAGTGAAAACCACCTCGGTGGCGCTTTGGGCAAGTACCTTGGTGAAAACCTGGCAAATAGGCACCTTGTGTAAATAAGCACTTTCCATCCACCAGGATCTTCATGACTTTTTCTGCATCATCCATCCATTATGCTTCCATTATCCATCACACTCCATATCTTCATCCATCTGCATCCACATCATAGCTTGATCCTGTGTTCATGTCATGATCCCTCTTAGTACTACTCAGCCCATTCTCAAGGTCAGTTTGTCCCACCTTTATCGGAGTAGTCTATTGCATCATGTTGGGGGCATGTTCTCATCAGATCATAATCATGTATGTTCTTGAAATCCCAAAATCAAAAAATCCAAAACATCAGAAAATCAAAAAACCCAAAAATATTCATAAAATCAGAAAATCCAAAAAACATTCAAAACATATCAAAATCCCAAAAACAGGTCAAAAGTTAAATATTCAAAAATAGAGTCATCTTGTCAAACTACATCATCTCTGAGCTTTGAACGTAGGAAAGGTTGATCTTCGATCTTCCCCCGAGGCACTTAGGTCAGTCCTTTAGGAGTTCGTCATAATAAACTGGCAATCCATTTGTTCATATCTCATCAATAATCGAGTCTATGTCAGTTGAAATACGTGGTCTCTGTGTGTATAACGTAGGCAAGGCTAATCTGCTGATCAACCCCCGAGGCCCCTAGGATAGGTCTTTAGGTTAGTCTCTTGGTCAAAATCTCGAAAAACCCTAAAACATTTGAAAATTTGAAAATCATTTAATATTTGTAAAATCTTGAAAATACCAAAAACAGCCTCAAAACATTTCAAAAATGTCAAAAACATCCAAACATTTGAAAAAATCCATTTGTCTCATCTTGCTTTCACCTGCAATAAACATCAGCTCATAATAAAGCAATCATCACCTTCAACCTTTGGTAAAACAATCAGAAACAAGTCTAGCAGATCAAAAGTGAAAACTTAATTGTCAAGGTCTCAAGTCTAGGTCAATACTTAGACAAGTTGGTCAATTCTTTGTGTCAATAGCCTATCATCCAATCAGTCCCAAATCAATCATTTGATAACATCATGTCCTAGGATGCATCCTTCCTACAATGAACGTCAACATTAGGCATCACCGTAGTTTAGTCTTGGCTAACGGTATTGAAGAACATTAGCTTGTTTGTTTACTTTATCTTTGTCTTTTGACTTATCTTTTTGCGCTCATTTCGATGACCTCTCGATGATGTCCCAAATGAAGGGATTTAGAGAGAAATAAATGGGGCAATGATCATTATCTTTTTATCTGTTGTGCTTGTTGGATATTCTTGTAATATAACTTGGTCATGCATGCTTTGCTTGATTTGTAGGGAGGGTGTTTTAGATATCTTGTTGACCACATAGGAAGGCTTGCCCTTCTATGTTTTGGTCTGAGATGTTTGAAATATTTGAACTGCATTTTGAATAAGGTTCCATATGCTAGGTGTGAATAGGGATACTCCTATCTGATTCATCAAGTCAAAGTCCATCACACTAGGTGCAACGCCATCCTGGCTCTTTATACCTTGATGCATCAAACCTATGTTTGTTATCAAACATAAGGTAATTGACGCTTTTAAAATCCCAACTCCTCGGTAAGAAAATCATCATCATCATCATCATCATTATCATCTCATGACATGTTGGAGTCTCTTGCTTTCTTCCATCTTCTTTCCGCGCTAACATGGTACCATGATAGTTAATCGCAAATCATTATCACCAATGCATCCATCCTGCATCCATAAACCACTAACATACTGCATAACACATACCATATCATATAGAAAGCATTTATCATATCACCTGCATCATTGCATACTATATATTGGTTATTCTAAGCATCTCATAAACCATCCCATATGCATTATTAAACTCATGTCACATACCTCATAAAAATCCATTGCATAATCATAAAGGGCATATCATGTACATCATATACATAGGCATCATTAATATCCATTGCATCATATGCATATATATCATCCATTTGCATTATCATAACATAGGAATCATACCATAAACATCATACATCATTCCATATATCATTAAATATATCACTACATCACGTCATCATCATAACATCATAAGTGCATCGCCATATCATACACGAGAAAAACACTAAAAAGAAAAATATTGCATCTCATACATTTTATCATCCATTAGGTGCATAATATAGATTTGTTAGTCTAAGAATTTACATATCATAAAATTTTCCATTATCCATACATCATCATAAAAAGTGCATAAGAAAAGATACTGAAAAACAAAAATGCATCCATTAGATCATTGCATCACATCATCATAAATTCATGCATCGCATAACATCATTATCGCATAGGTACCATATAGAATCATGACATCACATATAGAAATAAAATCAATCCATAATGCATAAAATAGAATAGGACAACATCATCGAATCATCGCATCTCATATATATCATCAAATAAAATACTATCATGGTACAAAATTTGGATCAAGTGTGTATCAAATACATAAAGTAAAAATGCCCATGGGGCTATCAAAAATGATCCCATGGGGCACAAAAGAATCATGTCTCTGATCAAAAAATCCTCTAACCCTACTGGATTCCCTCGCCCTCACCAGGCTATCTCTCTCTGTGGTCCTCAGGGGATCTGTATCCTGTTTGTTGTGAAAAGTCGGGGACTCAGGATGCCCAAGGTATGGCCTGATGATAATGAACCCTATAGTAGTTAGCCTCTATGACTGCCTCCTTGTATGCTCGTAGCAACACTGAACTCTGGGAGGAAGAGGCGGACATGCTCTTAAGCTACTGTTTGCGGTCCGTCTCCTGAGTTTCCTAAGCTCTGCAGCCTACCTCTGCTAGACACCCTGATCTCTCTCCTATTGCACCTAGTCTCTCTTTGTCGTCAAGGAAACAACCTCTCCCTATAGCCCTGCAACCTGATCCTGTACCTACTATATCTACGCATCTCCCTGACCAGGTGGTGGTGGAGGTCCCTAGTCTCTCTTTGGTGGTTGTCTGTCTTGTCCATCTTGATCCTACCACCTCGAATCCTGATCCTTCTACCCCAAATCCTGATCCTACCACCCCTAATCTTGGTCCTGTCTTGGGGCATCTAGCTGTTGATCCTATGGACCCATGCCCTAATTTGGCTGATGAGGTGGCCCACCTCCTCCCGACCCCCATCCCCATCTTCGTCTTTGTCCCCTCAGCCTCCCTAGCCCCGACCTCGTCTTGCTCCTTTGTCTCTGGCCCTGCGCTGTGCCAATGGTGTCCCTAGCATTGTCAATCTGAGAGGTGGCCGAAAACAATCTCTGTAGGCCTGAGTAGTACCTATGTCGGCCTGACCCTGATCATATGGCCACGGCCTGGCCACTAGTTGTCTAAAAGAATCAATTGCCTCTTGTGCTGGAATGTAACAACCCCAAGAGGACTCCATCATAGTACGCATGATTATCGCCATGTACTGGTCATCAGGCTTGTCCTGGGGCTCCCCAAACTGCCTCTATACTCTACCTGACAGGTATCTCTCTATCATCATGTGCTCCCTGCCCTGCATAAGTCTATCCTATTGAGCGAAAAAGAGTTTTTTTGCATCATCATACCATGCAGGCCATCCAAGATATGGCCACCATGTGAAGGCTCGCATCTCATCCAAAACTCTCCTCCAGTGGGGAATCCTATGTTGTCTTGTGTGTGTAAATGAGACACCTCCTCTATACCTCCAGACAACTGGATCATTTGGCTCCATGTCAACGAAAATAACTCTCAGACGAAGCACTGTGATGTGCTCCCAGGCCCAGATATGGAGGAGTGTCACTCCAGCTCTGATGGCTTTGCCATCGTCGTATTTAGAATCATGTAAATCTTGATACAAAGAAGCCAACAATATTGGCCCCCATGCAAAGCATACCCGTCACCGGACCATCAGCTCCTAAGCGAACCCCCATCCAGGACTGAACTATTGGCCCTACCAATCTAGGGCAACGAGACTTGAAATAATGGTTGTTATAACCAAGTGGAAAGGAGACACAACGAGCCTATAACACTCCAGCTCGATCTAGCCCTCACAAAAGACAATCTCATCAAGGCCCATCATGTCATAGCAAGCCTCCCTCTCGACATCCACATCGTATATCACACACTGTCTGTGGATGGGAAATCTAAGTATCCACTACATGTCCTCTAGTGTGACTGTGGCCTCACTTGTTAGAAGGTGGAAGGAGGACATCTCACTATGCCACTGCTCTACAAGCATTGTCATCATGCCTAGGTGAGTCCTCACTGGCAGTGCATATGCAATGTACCAGAGGCCAATCGCCCCTAGGTATTCCTGTAATTGCATGGGAAAACTGACCAATCTGCTAAGAATGGAGGATCTACGCTTGTGTGAATGAAGAATCTATGCCTCCTCTTACATCAAGAAAGTCACCGCGTTAAGTTTCATAAAAACACATGATCTTGATTTACCTTGGCATACCTGAAACAACATATGTGTCACTATTTGAGGGTGCGACGTAGTTTGAAAGTTTCAAACTACGCCGCTAGGACCCCTAGTCTCTCAAACTTTGCCACCGCGACGCAGTTTGAAGTGTGACTCAGTTTAATGCTAAACCCTAATTTCCAAAGAGGCCTGCCGCAGTGCACTTTACGCATGCAGTTCAGTTTCGAATTTGAATCTAAACTCCAAATTCTGTTGCGGCATCGCTATTCGTGACTGCGGCACAGTTTGAGGTCGTGCGACACCGAAACAAACTTTCAAGCGGTGCTATATTGAACCGCTGGTAAAAACCTAACTTCCTAAGCTAATAAATTCATGCGTAAATCAAAAACAAGGTCAAGTCAAGTTGACTCACTGGTGGTCCAGTGCCAGGTAGCCTCTGGTGTGTACGTACTCAATCTGAAATGTGTCAGGGAAGCCGTCATTATGCCATCTCTCAAAGGGGTCAGAGCTCAAAGGTGTAGAATCTCAAAAATCTATGTGTGCAAATGAATTGGAAGTGGCCCCTTGAGGCCTATTTAAGCCTAAAAATTAGGATTTTTTGACCCTGTTAGTTGTCCAACTAGGGTTTTGGACCTCTTATCCCGTTTTCGCCCAACCGGGTGTCGTTTTGCATCGATTTTTTAGGATTTATCACATTTTTTGGCAACCCAAAGCCTTTTTGGACCCATCGGGAACCTTGTCATCTTTTTTCATGAGATCACCCAAAAATCCAAATTTTCATCCGATCTTTCGAGGGGGCAGTGTATCAGCATGTTTCTTCTCGCTGGGGCAGCAGTGGGGCAATTTTGAATTTTTTTTTTTTAATTTTGATTGAGACAGTTTATTCTTTGAACCAACGTAGCGAGTACTTTTATTCAAAGAGGGGAAAAATGTAGACATGGAAAATATACCGACACACTTGATCCTGATTACTAACATCATTTCGGCCTAAATCATCTTCTTATCTTATCATCATATTTCATCCCTTAATTAAATAAATCATTATTTATCCGATTAAATCATTCCCTCTTGTTAATTAAATAAATCAAAGTTATTTAATTAACCCTATGGTCTCTATTTAATTAAATAATTCATTTTATTTGATTAAATCTCTAAAGTCATCCTATTAAATTAAATAAATTAAAACCTTGTTTAATTTAATCTAACAATCATCCCTCTTTGATTAAATAAATCAAAATCTTTTATTTAATTAAATCTAAATCATATTCTTCTCAACTTTGATTTAAATCAATCCAAAAATCTAAATCAAATAGTCACATCAACTAATCCCTCATTAAATTAATCAAATCCAGATTAATTTAATCCTAATCACCTAAATCTTCTAGATTTTGCCACTTGCACAAGAATTTATACATTTAATTGATTTATTAAATCCCTATTTTCTTTCAACATGGCATATTTAGGGGAATATTCCTCCAAGTTTGAAAATCTCTCCAAGTGGTTGGTCCTTCCAACAAAGCATTTATCTCCTCTTATATGTCCTTGTGCATTGAGCCAAGTGGCATTTAAGTCATTTTCTTTCCCTCTCCAACAAGTCATTTCATGAATTTGAAATTCCACCTAATAGCATTTATCATGCACAATGACCAAAATGTGCTCAACCTTCAACCTCTCACATATTGACAAGTGGCATTTGGCCATTGGTTGGAAATTAGTCCCACATTCATCCATTTTTCCTCATTCTTCAACATTCTCATCTATAAATAAGAGGCTTTCATTCTCATTTGGGATCCACAACTTAGAACAAAGTTACTCTCTTCACATTGAGAGATAATTTTATCTATTTCATATCAAGTATTCATCATTTTCATGGTTTCATAGCAAGGTTATGCCAAAAATTTCATCAAGGAGCTTCAATCATCATCAAATCTTCATCAAGCTTGCATAGGAGTTGGGAAAGGGCCAATTTTCACATCAAATTGACACCAATTCCCCCATGGGATCGAGGGTTTGCTTGTTCAAATAGGATTTAAATTACTTTCTTTGCTTTGTTCTTCAATTTCTTTCCTTTTTGAGCATTGTAGATGAATTTCATCTGGAATTTTGGTTCTTGTGTTTGTGAAGGTATAGGTTTGGGGTTCTACACATAGTCTACAAGGTAAGCTACAGTCCATCAAAAGATTTATCGCATAGTTAGCAGACAAGTGTCATCCATTCACACATTTTCTACATAAGGACATAAAATTCAAATGGGATGGCAGGTGTGATTAGGCTTTCCAATAGGTCTAGGATTTTTTTCTCACTTCCCTAGTGTTGATGCCTCTAATACAAGATAAGGCAATGATCTTGTATGTATCTACAACAACAAGAACTTTAGGAGCTCTCTTAGTGCAACTTGATGATCAAAACAAGGAAAAAGCAGTATACTATATTAGCCAAACCTTGGTGGGCTATGAATTAATCTATACACCCATAGAAAGAGCATGTCTATATGTTATCTTCGCAGTGCAAAAGCTTACGCACTAGATATTAAATAGGCAAGTAAAGTTGATATCAAAAGTGGATCCCTTAAAGTATCTATTAGCAAAGGAAGCTCTAACAGGGAGGATCGCTAAGTGAGTAATGATACTTAGTGAATTTGACATAGAGTACATTGACAGAAAAGCCATAAAGGGACAAGTAATAGCATATTAACTACTAAATGCACCAATGGAAGATCATCAGCCTCTAGTATCAGAATTTCCATATGAAAGCATAATTCTAACCGATTAGTCAAGTTGTTGGGCCTTGTATTTCAAGAGATATCACACTCAAAATGGCTCAAGGGCTGGTATACTATTTCTTACACCTTAGGGAGATAGTGTATCCAAAGCTTATAGGATCACATTTCCATGTACTAACAACATTTCTGAATATGAAGCACTCATCACTGGATTGAAGATGGCCATAGAATACAAGTCTTTGGTGACTCCTAGCTAGTCATAAGGCAAGTAAATGATGAATACCAGATGAAGGATGACAATTTTATACCATGCAAAAGAATGGTAGACAACTTCAAGCAGTACTTTGTGATCATCAACTTTGAATAGGTTCCCATAATAAACAATAGAGCAACTAATGCTATGGAAACAATAGGTTCGCTCTTGGACATACCCCAAAACATTCCCAAATATGAATTCCTCGTGGAGCGAATACTTATACCAGCATTTGATATCCTAGAATCAAAACTTGTATGTGATGTTGTTGGTCCTAACTCACCTTGGTACCAAGACACGTTTGCCTATATCTAGCATGGTATCATACCTCCTAACTTAATAACAAATCAAAAGAAAACCTTTGTCAGTAGAACTTCTTGATTCACCATCCTAGGAGATACTCTATACCGTCAAAGTCTAGATGGTGCATTACTTTGATGTCTCATATAGATGAAGTGCAAACTTCCTTACAAGAAGTGCACAAAGGTGTTTGTGGGTCTCACTCTCGTGGACCAAATCTAGTAAAAAAAATGTTGAGAATAGGATATTATTGGTCCTCAATGGAAAAAGAATCCATTCATTACTCAAGGAAGTGTCACCAATGTCAACAACATAGTGATCTTGTTCATGCACTGACATAGGAACTACAACCTATAACTACACCATGGCCTTTCTCGTAGTGTGGATTTGACTTGATAGGGAAGATATCTCCTGCTTCATCCAATGGGCACAAATTCATTATAACTACAACATAATACTTTACAAAGTGGATAGAAGCTATTCTATTAACTTACATCACAGGGAAACGAATATCCAAGTTTATCTTGAATTATTTGATCCATCAATATGGAATTCTGGAAACTATCATAACAAATAACGAAACTCCATTCGAGAACCAAGATGTGTCACATCTCAGACTTTGATGTTGCTTGCATTTACTTTATGTGGAATTGATATATGAATAATTGTGTATGGTAGAATAAATGTTATGTTATGTTATTTGAAAGATGAAATAAGTGAATGATTATTCTATTTTAGAAAAGATGAAATGCAATGAATATATAGGAAATGTTATTTTGGAATGATAAATTATATTGCTTTGATATATATTTTCTTGGAAACTAATCTATTAATGGATGCCTGAGTTTTCATGAGTTGCAGGTTGTCAAAGACCAAGGGTGTGGTTAAAGTAGAGGAGGCTAGATACCTAGCAGGGTTAAGATGGAATGGCCTCTCTCTCACACACAAACACTTAGTAAACATATAGTTGCATTTAGAACTTCATTTAGTTAATTATTTTGTATTATTCTTACTTTATATTGGTTTATTTAATTAATTGGTGATAGAAATTAAATGCACTTAGAAAATAAAAGAATTAGTTTTATTTTATTTTAATTAATAATTTCATTTGAAGATTAAATGATATTTATTTATTATTTTGTGGATAATTGTGATGCATGACAAATAAATCATGTTTTCTTTTAAAAATTAGATTTATTGGATAAATTTAAAATAAATCATGGAAAAGAAAGAAAGGTTTTCGAAAACAAATCAATGAGATAGAAAACATTAGAAAAGTAGAAAAAATGGAGAAAATAAGTTAAATTTAGAAAACAAAACAAAAAAACAAAGCAAAACAACGATGGGAAAAAGAGAGAAAATAATAAAAGGGAATAATCTCTTATTTTTTCAACACAGAAGATTCATTCAGTACTCTAGATTCATTTTCTCTATCTTTCATTCTACAAAAACAATAATTGAATCAGGCACAGTAGAGTAGGGATTTTGAGCAAAGTAGAAAAAGAATAGTGGAAAGAGAAGGAGAACAAGAGTGAGCCAAAGCGGATAGCGTTTTACCAGGTTTTTATTCATTTTTCCAATGTATATAATTTTAGAATGTGTGAATAAATGATTGTTTTGTGTGAAAGATTGAATTCCTCTGTTGATACCCAATTGATTGTACAAATTGTAATCATGCATTTGGTGTTTAAATGTTTTATTTTCTGTATGAAATTCAACATCATGGTAGTACTAGTGTAGCACCCCTCCACTTTTGGCCCTTCGTGACGTGTGAGTAAGTTGTTTTTTCTGAGATGTCTTGTGGACTTCGTGATTATATTATTTAATTTGATTTCAGAATTATACAATAAAGTTAATCTTATGATTAGCCTTGAGTAATCGAAATAAATTGATTTACAAGGTAACTCAAATTAATTCGGAAGTAAATAATAATTAAAAGAAGTATGTTTATAAAAAGGTGATATTAATTATTTAAAATAAATAATGTGGTTAAATGTTTATGATAAAGAGATAAGATTTTCCAACGGATTGCAAAAGCTAGAAAACATGGAAAATTTTGAGAGCGTTAACATGCATGACTTGAAACCAAAAATGGAATTGGAAACTTATCATTTTTATTGACTTTTGGTGTCGAAACTTATCTGTTGAATTTTATTTTGGTAAAATAAAAACTCTTTCTGATTTTTAAGGAGAGAGGATGTTGGTTTTTTAGGGATGTTTTTTTCAGTTAATGTTGTTCTGGAAAGAAAACTTTTGCTCTACAAAATAATATGAAAATATTACAGTTTTTGGTTCTTAACATGGTTTTGAATGGAATTGAGCTAGGGTTTTCATAGAAGCGGAATTTGTAGCGAAAGATTGATCTCGGCTCCAGGTTCATTTCAATCAAGAAGGAATCAGGTTGGCTTCTTCTTCGTTCTTTGTTATGTTATTCATTCAATGTTGAATTTTCACTCTATTACAGTGTTTGATTTTTCTTCTTCTGTGGTGATTTCGTTATGCTTGGTTTATGATTATAAATCGTTATTGCTGAAACTTGATGGTTTAGTCCGAGATTGAAGCTTACAATTTTGCTCGTAGCCAATCTTTACCATTTGTTGTCTTTCATATCTTTGATAGAATTTATATTGTTCTTCTGCCCTACATCATTTCCTTTCTTAGTCGATTCGTTTCGAGTATTGATCTCAGAGTTATTCCTGAAAGCATTTTTATGTTAAGGTCTACCAGTGGATGGTTAAGCAACTCTCTTTAATATATTCAAAGACATTTTAAGACTGATACTTCTCAGTCGCTTGGGATTCCTCAATATCACCAATCGATCCCTATAGTGTTATCTCGATGCCCCATGCCATTCGATTTAGGTTTGAATTGATTGGCATCTGATATTTAAACTTCAATCAGCGTCTCCATTTTGTAAACCACAACATCATCCTTGTGGGATTTTTTTTTTTTTTTGGATTCATGTGTTTATATTCAATTAAATGATTCTTAGATCTATTATAGCCACCCTTATACTCGACAATCTGTTTACTCAGCCAATGTCTTGCACCTAGAAATTTCTTTTGCCTTCTCAACAGATTAAATTTATGCGTGTTCCACTATCATTTCATGCGAAGAGATCTCTGTGAGGCGGTCTGTCAAACAGTTCAAACATCTTCCCTGTGTCGCCAATATTTCCATGTATGCCCTCTAGGATAATTGGAGCTGCAGTGTGAGACTTATATATGTATGTTGCATACATGCGAATATGTACTCAACAAATACATTTTGGTTCTATCCTGCATGTTTTCAGCGTGTTCTCTAATGAAATGATTGAATTAAGACTCAATTTGTGTGAAATTATGGGTAAGCCACTTTCCACTCACCATTCGTATGTGACTATCCTCATATATATATATATATATATAATTATTTCCTTTTAATCATGGCGGATCCTGTGTAGGTGACGGAATTTGGTTCTCATCTCTCAGAACAATTTCTCTTGCAACAATCTTGGGGATGAATTTAGATGTAGTGTGGCAATCAGATCATTCTATGAATATTTTACTTCGATTTTATGAGCCCTTTATGCTACGCCTTCGCGCCTCCTCCCTCTCTCCCTTTAGTTGTTGTCCCTGCAACCAACGTTCTTGTTGTCTTCTCATTCTTTTACCTTGCAAGTTCTGCTTGGTGTCGTCGCCGCTACTCTTCTTTTACTCTATCTTAGGGTGCTTTGAGATGCCTGATGCTCCTCCACTTTCCTCAGCCTTGGGTCTCGTTTCACTTCCTTGTCTTCATCATTGTCATTAAATGAGTATGCAACATCAGTGCATTATTTGGAGCTAATCCCTGTTGCATTTGCTTGAAATTTTCTAAGCCTATTGTGTTTCTCCAACGCGCCTCCTTCCACTTCCTTTGTCGTTGCCTATGTAGCCAGCTTACTGGCCTGTATGCGCCTTGGTTTGTAGGTGGTTCTATTTCTCTATCTCTAAGAATTCTTTGATGAAAATAATATAGGTGATGACTTTACAATATAGCCTTGGTTTGTAGGTGGTTCTATTTCTCTATCTCTAAGAATTCTTTGATGAAAATAATATAGGTGATGACTTTACAATATAACTGCAGAAGACAATCTTATTGCCTGAGTTTGTAATTTGTATATGAATTGTATACTTTAATATCTTACCGTCTAAGTTCACTATTAATGTTGGTCTGGGTTATACCAATTTAGAATTCACTACATTCATGTTAGCATTCTTATTGTTTTATATACTTGTCGAATGGTTTTAGGATAGTGGCACGATTTCAGTTTATATATATATATATATAGGTGAATATATATATATGTATTTATATATGTGTGTGGTGGGTAATAAATGTGTGTTTTATTAAATTCTAAATTAGAAACTGTTTTATTAATCATGTGATATTATAAGTTTCCTTTTATATTCTATTATTTATGTACACATATCTATATATAATATGGAAATGTAGTTGAATTTATAGGCATATCAATATTTATCTTATTATTAAATAAGCATGTGCAATTCAATAAAGGATGTTTAAATAAACATTATTTTGAAAGTTCGGTGGAACCATCTTGTCAATATAGCGTATCCACCCTTGTCCTAGAATTGACTAGATGACCATTAGAGTTTCCAAGTTAAAAATAGTTGTTGATTTTCATTAAGCCCTATATATATATTTTGTAATAATGGTTACTAGTTGGAAACTTTGATTGTTTGTTGATTTGATCAATTTATACCCAAACGGGAGAATGATGGTGATCAGGGAACAAATATAATTACTTGGATATAAATCAAAGTAAATATATATCTTATTATACTTATATGAATAATTTGAGTTAATAGTATCTTGTAGCTGAAATTTTAAACACTGGTATAATATTGTGGGTTATAGTATGCTCTATGGATTTTTGTCAACTTAAATAGTATGAGTAGAATTAAAGTGTTTGTATAATTGATTTAAGTGCTTGGATTAAGTGAATAATTCGTTGTGAATATTGAGTGGTTTAATGTCTATATGAGTTAGTTCATTTATTAATATGAATTTTATTAAGAGTGTGAAAATATGTATTGAGACATTTACAAAATATGATTATATAACTTCTTTAGTTATTTTAAAAGACTTCTTAATGAATGAATAAGTAAATGTAATTGATTGTTAATCTTCATGATTATTACATTGAATGTATACGTGTGTTTAAAGGTTGATTTTGATGTTTTCATTTCAATGTTTCTCCCTCT
Organism: Sequoia sempervirens; assembly: GCA_007258455.2. Classification (NCBI taxonomy): domain Eukaryota; kingdom Viridiplantae; phylum Streptophyta; class Pinopsida; order Cupressales; family Cupressaceae; genus Sequoia; species Sequoia sempervirens. The sequence continues at coordinate 285,017,720 of VDFB02058242.1, read as the reverse complement.
TGAGTGATTGTAATTTGGGGAGATTTTATTCATCGAGTCTGTGTTGGAATTTATTTGGAAACTTGTATTGTTTTGACTTACCCTCACTTGTGAGTTCTTGGGTAGTCATTTTTCTTGGGCTTCTAGAGGAGGGGAAAGAAAATGTTGCTTTATAATTGTTTTTTCTTGTTGGTTCCTTGTGAACGATTGCTCTTATGTTCAATTTGATTTTGGTGGGTTTAGCCTTGCATTTGGAAGTCATTTCTTTATGAAGATTTTGTGTGGGATGGTGTATGCCTTGCTTTATGTGATTATACATGTCATTTGTATGTTGTGCATGTGGGCTTACCTAGCTAGTGACTTTTGAGTTTTGTTGCTAGTAGGAGTGGCTCTCAATGAGGGTATGACGCCCAAAGTAGTTGGTCTAGGGTAACTCATTGAGAGTTTAATCAAGTGATAATCTAAAATTAATCAGGGGGCTTGGGTAGTATCACACATTAATTCAGATAATGTAGCCTCACTCACGGCTCAAGTGCTCATTCAAACTTGGGATGAGTGGGAAGGCCTGGAATGGAAAGATCAACTACCTTACCCACTGCCTAGTAATCTTGGAAGGTATGTTGATCCTGCATAGCGTGTATGGGGATCCGGTGGTTGGTAGAGGTGGCCAGGGTAACCCAGGATGGGGGTCTAGTAGCCTAGGAAGGTTACACTTGGGTAACCCATAGCAACCTATGTGATGACACTCCTCTCTTTGGCAACCGTGTATGTTTGTTTGTTTCCCTTGGTTGCTTTTGTTCCTCTAGAAACAAATGTTGCCTTGTGTTTGTTGTTGCTCTTATCATGGAGCCTTGTTTTCCATAGTTCACTTGACTATTTGGGTTGTGGGTCTTTCTTGTCATCTCTTAGCATAGGGGGTGGACCTTAGGGTCCACATGGTCGGGTGGAACGTGCTATGCACCCCATTGGGTCCCCGTCTGAAGGTCGAGTTGTGCAGAGTTGTACCAGCTGCAGTGACTCCAGAGATGTGCCAGAGTTGGATCCAGACTTGGTGCTTTGTACTCATTCTTTTTAGTTGTATTACTCCATGTTATTGTACTAATCTCGTTCATGTTGGGGGTACCATTGTATTAATGTAATCCTTGAATGATGTAAATTCTTATTATAATTGTAATGAATATAGTCTTTGGCCTTATTATATGATCATTGATGGATGCTTATCTTTTATGTAATATATGTTGATCCTTGTGTTGTTATGTGGTTATTGTTTCACAGTATGTGATCCTTCATGGTGTTGTATCTGTGGAAATATTTATATTACATTCCTTGATGTGATGGATGGTTTTCATTTATATTATGTTATGGATGTTCGTTCATTGATTATTAATCCTATATATTAGTTAAGTGGAATACTCGTAATTAGTTAATCATTGTAATGGGTTTAGGATGATGTTAGAGATATTCAAAATGTAATGCAGTTATGTTACCCCAGGGGACTTAGTTATATGTTGTCTATGCATGGTTTATTACTAGTGGTATATGTAATGTACACTTCATATTAGTTTACTTTAAAAAAAATGTGTCATAAGTGTTAGATGTTTTTGTGTCCCTTGGGGTTTGTGTGGCAGGGCGTTACAACTAGACTATATTTTCTCATTCCTTTTAATATATATACGTTTACAGCTACAAATCTCGTTAGAGTTATTATGCATTAACTAATAATTAATTAATCTTTAATTGATTATTAGTCTAATTTATTCTCAACACACTTTAGCTAAACTTAGGAATGCTTTATTAGTTGAGCTTATATTAGATCATTATGTCACATCTCATGTGATGTTGACACTTGTCATGATCTGATCCCTTTCTCATTTAGGGCTTTGCTCTTATAAGCATTTAACCCTCATTGTAATTACTTCACGAGAAATATCTGAAGCTTTCATATCTTCTTGAAAGCTTCTTCTGTAACTTTTCCTTGTTGATGAATATAACAATTCTTGTTTGCAGATCTCTTGCATGGAAGGTGTCTTTGTTTTTTGTTTGATCCTGTGGCTCATGGTTTTGTGCTTGTTTCACAATTCTAAAATGGTATCAAAGCGTGGATTCAGTGAACCCCTTCTTGATTTATGAGGTTTTTTTCTTCAACAAGGGTTGTAGGCTTCAGATCTGAATCCCCTTTACTTTTTTTTGCAAATTTTGGAGGTGGGCATTTTTCGAAGCATTTTTGTGTGAAAAGGACCTCGTTGTTGGATCCAAAGCTGTTGAGAAAGTCAAATTTGGCTTTTTTTCGCCAGATTTCGATTTCATTTATCATATTTGTGAAGGTTTGAAGAAAGGTTTTTTTTGCCATAAATAGGGGGTGCCTGATTTTTCAGGGTGTTTTGAGCTCAAACGGACCTCACCATTGTGTCCGAAGCGGTCAAAAACCCTAAGATTGACTACCAAATCGTCAAATTTGAAGTCGGGAGCCTCTAAGGCAAAAAAAAATTGCTAGGAAGGCTGTAAGACCTCCCTAGCATGAAAATCGAGGTGAAATTTTAAAAAAAAATCTATATTTTTTCCTTGCAATTTAAAAAAAATCATATTGAAAAAAAAAATTAAAAATTCCCATTTTTTGGGGGGGGAGGGGGGGCTCGTAGGTTTTTTTTATCCAATTTTTTTTTATGCAATACCCAGGGTACCTGCCACCCTGCGGTGGCAAGGTCTCGGGCCCTGCATCCCTGCAGTGGCGGTACCGCAGGGATACTGCCCCTGCCACCTTGGCAGCCCCTACGGGCCCTACCAAGGGTAGCAAAGGGTGGGCCCAACCCATCGCCACTTATTTTAATATAAATTTTTTTTTATATGTTTTTTTTAAATAAAAAATATATATAAAGTTTTTTTATTTCTTTTTTTCTTTAAAAAAAATAAAAAGACAATTATTATTTTTTTGCAATTTTTTTTGCAAAATAATGTAAATGCAACATACCTGAAGAATTTTTATCTACAGTACTAAAATTAGCGGACCTCCAGATTTGAATTTTTTCTAACAAATTTGGCAAAGATCTTTTTTTCCCTACACAACCCCTCTACATTGGGCTTTTCAAATTTGCACCCAATATTCCAGAGGCCATATCTCAACCATACGATGGGCTTTTTCAGTGCAATTTTTTTTTAAATTGGGTGAAATTTCGTGCTCTTCGCAATGGTGTAGGTATTTTCCAGTTTTGACTTCTATTTTTTTCCAAAATTCTATTTTCTTAATGTTGTAGTTGTTCAGTTCTCGTTTTGGAGACTTTGACAGGCCATATCTTCTGCACCCGGACACATTTTTGGGTGCCATTTTTTTTTAAAGTGCATGTTTTTTTGTGTACTTCATCATGGTGCTATCAGTTTTCTCTTTTTTTTAAGAGAATTGTATTTTCAGTTGTTGTCCTTTTTTGGACCTTGTGGGCTCACATTGCATGTATTTATGATTTTGTAAACACACTGAGATAAAGTGCCTTTGTATGGCACCTATATTATAGGATCTTGCACATCACTTTGTGCCTTATTGTACTCACACTATGATATAAAGTGTCATGGGGGTTGATGTTTGCCTTTGTTTTTCCTTCATACCTTTCTCATGCATATGTGACTTTTGTTTTCTCATCATTTCTATATTCTTGTACTTTCATGATTGCACCTTCAAATGATCTTGGTTCCTCTTCATGCACTACATTCTGGCATTCAGTTTAAGTGTACCTGTCAGCCCTCTCCCTTTTTAGCATTATGGAGGGGTTTCTACTGTTGGTGCTATTGCTTCCTTAGTTTCGTGTTGGAGTGAGCTATGGATACAATATTTGTTCCTATGTACTAGGCAGATGTAGCAGCTGGTTACCCATGCATTTCAGTGAGATGGAGCACTTATCATATTGACACTCTTGCATTCCTATTTTTGGAGGTGACCTTCCATTTTCTCATGATCAGTTCTTTAGAATTTTGGTACCTTTGCCATCTATATCTTCGAGTTCTAGGTGTTTTCCTTTGTTTTCCATATGATTCAAGTAGTGTCGTTGGGGCACTCATACAGATTCTTGTCTTCTTGATCCTGACCATCATATATTTTAGAGAAGGTTCTTCTTTCAGCATTTTAGCAGTCCCTCTTCGACAGTGTTTGCAGCTTCTTCATGCTTTTGGATGTTCCTTTGTTCCTATCTTTTGGGACAACTTTGTCTTGTTTGGAGGCTTCTTTAGTCCTTCACTTGGCTTTCATCTCTTTTTGGAGTGGAGTTTTTCTGACGAGGTTTTCTCTATTTCTCAACATTATAGAGATCTTTTGTTTGTACATGGGTACCTTACTTGGCCTTGTTTTTCGGGACCCATCATGCATTCCTTTTAGGGTTTTTAGCTACTCCCTAAGTTCATCTTAAGGGGGGGGTGTTAGAGTTATCATACATTAGCTAATAATTAATTAATCTTTAATTGATTATTAGTCTAATTTATTCTCAACACACTTCAGCTAAACTTAGGAATTCTTTATTAGTTGAGCTTATATTAGATCATTATGTCACATCTCATGTGATGTTGACACTTGTCATGATCTGATCCCTTTCTCATTTAGGGCTTTGCTCTTATAAGCATTCATCACTCATTGTAATTACTTCATGGGCAATATCTGAAGCTTTCATATCTTCTTGAAAGCTTCTTCTGTAACTTTTCCTTGTTGATGAATATAGCAATTCTTGTTTGCAGATCTCTTGTGTGGAACGTGTCTTTGTTTGTTGTTTGATCCTATGGCTCGTGGTTTTGTGCTTGTTTCACAATTCTAACAAATCTTAGTAATGAGTATTTCATATATTGAACAAAAATTACAAATTGTTTTTTTGTAAATAATTTACTGTACATGATTATAATAATATTATATATTTATATATATTGTACCATATATATATATAAATATATAATATTATTATTTATATATTTTGAAAAATAGTGAATCGTTGTTTTTGAATTGTTGATGGAAGTGAATTAAAATAAATGAATGATAAGTCTTTTAGCAGCCACGATTTCCCAAGAGGGAGCTATGTTGTGGAGGCAGCAGCCCCTGTGGAGAGGGCGTTGCCATCCATAGGCAACACTCCTATATGGGGAGGTCGCCAGCCCTACCCTCCTATCTTCCATTATGTAAATCAAATCTTTATTGAATTTAAAACTTGCATGACATCCACTGGGAATTATGTTTATGCCTGCATTTTTTTCTTGGAAATTGTATTTGCTAATATATATATATATATAAATGTAATCTTCTGTTATTTGCAACATTTAGTGTTGTTTTTAAAATGATATTTCTGAAAATATAATTACTTATGATTGTAAATGAAATTTTTTGAATATGAATTATAAATAAATATGTATATATACATATATGTGTATGAGCAAGATCGATTTTTTGAAGTGAACATACTTACATCTAATTTGGGAAGTGCTTTTTTTGGAACATATAAATAGTAATCTGATTTAGAGAGTGAACATGAAGATTATATATATTAAATCATTTATTTCAGTTAAACCAGAAATAAAACTTATTTACTTATGGATTATTTTACTTGTGGATTATTTTCTTATGTAAGTCTATATAACGAACTTGGAGTAAAAAGTGTGTTTCTGAAAGAACTTATTAATTAGAGAATGTTTGAAACTTAAGAAAATTTATGAGATGCTTTATTTATTATTACTATGAAATTACTTCTAGGACAGGATGCTGAATGTGGGCTCCCAAAGACGATAATTTACCTTTTCTAAATTACCATTTTATTTTTATTGCTTGGCCAAGCTACTGTACCAGTGAAATAGATGGTTTGAAAAGCCTAGATTTTATATTATATGTCTTTGCCACATCTTGTATGCGAGTTTTATATTATTCTAGTTTAGGAATTACATATAGGCATTAGGCACGCATCGAGATATTTCCTCCTGCTTTTACCGTTCCAGGTTGTTGGGCTCCTTATGCAGGGTCAATGCTTTCTTTGTGCTAGGAAGAAATCCGGGGAAGTTCAGTACTTTGTGGTTGGGCGGAAATGGTGCCTTAACCTCACTCTTGGCCTCGACATGAGGAAGACCAGTAGAGTCATGGCGATTGAGGACAAAGATTCTTTTATTATATGGATATACTTCTTGTATTATTCTTGTATGGCTTGCTTAGCCAATTTGTAAATGTAAACTTATCTTCATGGATGTAATTATTGTTGAAAAATTATACTTGTAACATTGAAACAAATGTAATGTAACACCCTGTTGGTGTATGAGATTGTATTTCATTATTGTAACTTTCCGTAGAGATTTTTTAGATATTTTATTTAATATATCTACATCACTTTCCTTATTTGAAATATTCATTGATTTTTGGAATACTATTTTTTTAGTATGTGAGTTTCCACACTTTACATTTGGTATTAGAGCGTCTAGGTTAAACTCTAGGACCTACGCCTAATTATGCTTAAATGCTATGTTTTTTAGAGTAATCCAAATGGATACTAGATTCACTTACCAACATGGAGGAGGATCCCGTGGTGATCAGGATGACAGACTAGATCAGATCTTGTCCCTGTTGAATCCACAAGGGGACAGGATGGATAGTCTAGAGCAGGAAATACGAACAGGCCAACCAGGGTTGAACTCAGGTAGAAATGAGGGTAATGGAAATGAAAAAAATGAAGGAAATCCTAAGATCAAAGGAAACCCAAGTAAATAGGGGAAAGTGGCTGAGGAGTTGGGCAAAGACCTCAAGAAGGTCACCCCGCCAAAATTTGATGGCAAGACAATCGGGGACGGGGCAGAAGCATGGGTGATAGAGATGGAGAAGTATTTTTCCCTGCGTAATTTGTCCAATGAGACTAAGGCCGTATGGAGATCTTATCAACTCACCGGTGAGGATGCCACTTGGTGGGATAACAAAAAGGTTGAGAAGCGGTTGTTTCCCAGTGAGGTAACTTGGGATCAATTTCTGTAATTGTTCAAAAAACGTTGGCTACCACAGTTGTATTTTGACAAAAAGATGAGTGAATTCCAGAATCTCACTCAAGGGGGAATGAAAATAACTCAGTATTGGGAAAAATTTTCCCACTTGCTCAAATACATACCCCAGTACCAGCTTGATGAGAGGTTCTAGATTCATAAATTTATCCTAGGGCTCAGGCCTCAAGTTGGACCTAATGTAGACATTCATAATCCTTCCACCATGGATGAGGCTTTTGAGAAAGTGATCAAGCAGGAACAAAAGTTACAACAAGTTGTAAATTATAGAAAGAACATATATGCTAAGCATGGTAACAAGAAATCTCAAGGAAACAACTAGAACAATAGTAATCAGAATAATCAAGGCAATAACAATAACTGTTAGATCAGGAATCTCAAGAGGGGAAATAATTCTCAAGACCACAATGATGGGAATCAAAACAACAATAAGAGGGCCAATTACAACAATAATAATAACAATAACATGAGAGATGCTTCAAACAGATCCAGAGCACCCCGCGATGGATGTTACATATGTGGTGGTGAGCACTATGCCAGTGTGTGTCCTTAGAGAGTGAATAATCAGAAGAATAGGAACCAACATCACATTCATGCGGCGGTTGATAATCACTAAGTTGATTTCCAGACTACGCCAATCCAGTTCATGGGTAAGCTTTTTGGATGCCTTGTTTCAATATTAATTGATACTAGAGCCACTGAGTGTTTTGTAGATCCACATGTTATTTCTAAATTACCTGTTAAGCCGAGATATATGGCTAATTCATGGAAGTTCCAATATGGTAACTGGGTAGAGAGAACAATATAGCAATGTCTTTCCTATAGTAAACTTGAGCTTCCTAGCTTTGAGACATCGGTTAACTTGTATGTAGCACCCCTAGGGTCATATGATGTAATCTTGGGAATAAATTGGCTTATTGAGCATAAGTCCATTGTAGATTGTGAAAAGAAAACAGTGAAATGCTTAGATGATCAGGGTAACCGTGTTGAGATTCATGGTTTAAAAAGGCCCTTAGAACTCAAGCAGATCTCTGCCATGCAGCTGAAGAAGGCTAGCAGAAAAGGGTGCACTATCTATGTAGTAAAGGTCAGGGATAGCTCAGAGTTGTCAGCTAATGACCATCCTATACTAAAGGAATTCCAAGATGTTTTTCCTAATGAGCTGATTGAGCTACCACCTAAATAAGAGTTTGATTTCTCAATAGACTTACTACCTGGAATTGAGCCTCTATCTAAGGCACCATACATGATGAACACTACTTAATTGTATGAGCTGAAGGCCTAGTTGCAAGAGTTGCTTAACCTGGGATTTATAAGTTCAAGTGTGTCTCCATGGGGAGCATCTGTCATAGTTGTGAAGAAGAAATATGGGACCTTAAGGTTGTGTATTGATTATAGAATGTTAAACAAGGCTACCATCAAAAGTAAATATTTTCTCCCTAGGATAGACAAATTGTTTGATCAGATGAAAGGGGCTAAGGTATTAGCGAAGATTGATATGAGATCGGGCTACCACCAGCTAAGGATAAAAGATGAAGAAATTTCCAAGACTGCATTCAAGACTAGATACAGGCACTATGAGTTCACGGTGTTACTGTTTGGGCTAACCAATGCCCCAACAAATTTTATAAATTTGATGAATAACATCTTTCGAAACTACCTGGATGACTTTGTATTATTTTTCCTAGATGATATCTTAATATACTCCAAATTAGAGGAAGAGCATGAAAAAAACCTGAGGATAGTATTGCAGCATTTGAGGGATCATAAGCTTTTTGGGAAGATGTCTAAATGCACTTTTTACCAGACCAAGGTGCACTATTTGGGACATGTTATTTCAGCTAATAGGATAGCAGTGGATCTAGATAAGATCAAGATAATCATGGAGTGACCATTGCCACAAAATGTATCAGAAGTTTGGAGCTTTACAAGGCTTGTTGGCTATTATAGAATTTTTTTCAAGGGTTCTCAACAATCGCAACACCCATCACCACACTCCAAAGAAAGGGAAAGAAATTTGAATGGAGTGATAAGTATGAGAATGCATTTTAGTTGTTAAAGGAGAAACTTACTTCTGCACCTATCTTGATTGTGTCGGATCCAAATGGGCACTTTACTATGATAACAAATGCTTCAGGAGAGGGTGTAGGAGCAGTTCTTATGCAGGATGGATAGGTGGTGGCATACGAATCTAGAAAATTGAAGCAACATGAATTGAACTATACACCACATGACTTGGAGTTGGCTGCCATAGTGCATGCCCTTCAAATGTGGAGGCACTACCTTTTGGGGAAGCCTTTCAAACTGAAAACAGATCATTTGGGATTGTAGTATATTTTCACTCAACCCAACCAGAATGCTCGACAGAGATGATGGTTGGATTTTTTGAGTGAGTATGATTTTGGCATTGAGTATATAAAAGGAAAATAAAATAGAGTAGCAGATGCCCTAAGAAGGAGGAGACATCTTGCAGCTATGGTCACTATAAGGTCAAATTTTAGATAGCAGGCGATTCAAGCTTTGCCAGGAGATGAGCATCATGATAGGGTGAAACAAGCCCTAGAGCAAGATCCTTCAAATTGTAGATATGATGGATATATGTTTGAGACTGATGGAATCTTAAGGCACCAGGGATGGATGTATGTTCCTAGTTCAACAAGATTGAGGGAGTTAGTGCTAGCAAAGTTTCACAGTGCACCTTATTTAGGACACCCTAGTGTAACCAAAATGATAGAGGGACTCAGACCATTTTAATTTTGGTCAGGACTTAGGATGGATGTTACTGCTTTTGTAGCCTGATGTTTGGAATGCCAATGAGTTAAGGCTAAGCATGTACATCTGCCAGGACTTCTATATCCACATAGGGTGCCAAAATATAAATGGTAGGTAATCACTATGGATTTCATTTAGGGGTTGCCTATGACCTGTTGGGTGAAAATTATGTAATCACCTTTTCAATAGATTACACAACCTAGATTTCAACCACAGCTGTATGAGATATAATCTCTCCTCTCAAAAAGGGGAGGTGCCCTTCTTACTACTAATAGAAACAAAGGTAAAACTAATTAAGTATTCACAAAATGTACACTACACTTACGAAATGGGGGGTGTGTCACATTCATGCTTTTGGGAAATTCTTTTATGCAACACGTGTTCAAGTTCATGACCTCGAAACAAAGATACATTCTTTTCAACTTGACTGAGACCTTCGTGCATGTCCATCTTTTCAAATCTCAAGACAAGATTATCTTCATTCACTTGAACTTCAGAAAAATGACTTTCATCCTTTTACTTTTCATCCATGGCTTTCTGAGACTGCATAAACTAGAATTGGGAGTCACCAGCTATGTCTGCTTCCTTTTCTTGGAAGAGAATAGCGAGATCACTTGGATTGGAGTCAGGATGCTTCGCTATTTCTTTTACTAATGATGCCTCAAGAGCAAGTCTCTTTGTAGGTGAAGATAACTTGTGTTGATTTCCAACAACAAAATTATGAGCAACATTTGAAAGTGACCTCCCTGGTATGTCCTTGCGAGGCACAAAAAACACACCTTGAGCTAGCTTCTTTTTTAGGAAAAGTAGCTCATTTTCCAACCTTTGCACCATAGGATCCATCCTTATGATGGAAGAAAATAACTCCAAAGAACGAATTTCTTCAAATTCATTTGATTCAATTTTTATTTTCCCAACAAGAATGAGATCATCTTCAATTTATGTCGCAAAGGTCTGCACAATTGCAAGAGTAGCTGGGGGTGCTCTTCTCAATAGGAAACCAACCTCGGGCACTTGAGCATTTAGAAAGAAACATTTTAAATTCTCAGTTGTAGGTTGAGCAACAATTGGAATTCTTCGTATCAACTTGTTGAAGTGAGCAATGAACTCGCGCATAGGCATGTGAGATTCCTTCTTCAACTGGGTTAGCTGAGCCAACAAAGCATGAGTGTCTTCAGGAGGTTTGAACCTTCCCTCAAACTTGACTATGAGAGTTGCCCATTTGGTGATGGTACTTGGTGCCGGATGATAAAACCAATCTGCAATGACACCTTGGAGAGTCTCCACAAATAGCCTTACAGATACATCTTCGTATTCAACACCATGAACTCCACAAGCGATGTAGAAAGCATCAATGTTCTTTTCAGGATGTTGTTGTCCATCAACAAAGAACTTGGGAAAGTTCTTTCATGAGCCTTCAGGAAGAGCATGTAGGGGTAGAGCTAGACTCAATAGATCAAAAGCATTTCCCCAAGGACCTTGAGCAGCCATTTACATGTCCTTGGTGAAAGCTTGAAAAACTTACAAGAAAATAAATTATAATGAAAAAGGACATGGGTATACTTCAAATGAAAGTGTGATGCTTTCAAATGCGTATCATGTCCACAACAGAGTCACCAAAAAATTGTTGGGTGAAAATTATGTAATCTCCTTTTCAATAGATTACACAACCTAGATTTCAACCACAGTTGTGTGAGATATAATCTCCCCCCTTTCTGAGAGGAGAGATTATATCTCACACAATTGTGGTTGAAATCTAGGTTGTGTAATCTATTGCAAAGGTGATTACATAATTTTCACCCAACATGACCAAGACCTTATATGATGTCATCTTGGTCGTGGTTGATAAATTGACGAAAGTAGCTCACTTCATTCCTAGGAATCTTAAGGATGGTTCAAATTGGTCCTAGTGAAAAAGTTTGTACAGGAGATTTTCTAATTGCACGGAGTGCCAGAGATGATAATTTCTGCTCACGACACTCGAATGAATTCTAGATTTTGGACTACCTTGAATGCTTCTTTTGGAACCAAATTGAACTTTAGTTCAACTTATCATCCTCAGACTAATGGTCAGACAGAGAGGATGAATCAGATAGTGGAGGATGTCTTTAGAATGTACTGTATGGATCAACAGCATAAGTGGGAGTACCTACCTTTAGTGGAGTTTTCATATAATAACTCATAGAACTCCTCTCTAGGAATGGCACCTTTCAAGGCTTTGTATGGCTGCAAATGTTGAAAACCTATTAGTTGGGATAAGGTGCAAGACAAGATTGTCATTGGGCCAGAGATGTTGAGAGAGATTGAGGATTAGATGAAGCTAATTAAGGAAAAGTTGAAACAAGCTTCAGATCATCAGAAGAGCTTTGCAGATAGGAACAAAACATTTAGACAGTTCTTAGTGGGAGATAAGGTCTTCTTAAGGGTTTGACCGCATAAGAGTTCAATCTCTTTTGGCAAGAGCTCTAAGCTTGCCCCTAGATATGTTGGGCCATTTGATGTTTGGGAAGTTATCAATCCATTTGCATATAGGCTTGCTCTATCACCGGCTCTATCCCATATACATAATGTCTTCCATGTTTTTGTGCTTAAGTTGTACCATCCGGCTATTTCTCATATTCTTAACTAGTGTGCATTGCATGTTCAGGATCCAGGGGTGGTGCTAGTGGAGCCCACCAGGATTTTGGAGAGGCACAACATTAAGTTGTAAAACCAAGATGTTGTGTAGTATAGGGTCCAGTGGGATCGGTATTCGGTGGATAGTGCCACCTAGGAGAATGTAGAGGATATTGATAGATCATTTCTGCATTTGAGATTTTAGCATACTTTTATTTTTGCATATCATGACTTATTATATATACTAGATGTTTAAGACTATGTTATTTAGATGTTTTGTAATAAGACATTGAGACGATGTCACTTCCAAGTGGGGAAGGATGTCACATCTCAGACTTTGATGTTGCTTGCATTTACTTTATGTGGAACTGATATATGAATAATTGTGTGGTAGAATAAATGTTATGTTATTTGAAAGATGAAATAAGTGAATGATTATTCTATTTTAGAAAAGATGAAATGCAATGAATATATAGGAAATATTATTTGGGAATGATAAATTATATTGCTTCGATTTATATTTTCTTGGAAACTAATCTATTAATGTGTGCCTGAGTTTTCATGACTTGCAGGTTGTCGACGACCAAGGGTGTGGTTAAGGTAGAGGAGGCTAGCTACCTAGCAAGGTTAAGATGGAATGACCTCTCTCACACATGTACAAACACTTAGTAAACATATAGTTGCATTTAGAACTTCATTTAGTTAACTATTTTGTATTATTCTTACTTTATATTGATTTATTTAATTAATTGGTGGTAGAAATTAAAAAAATAGTTTTATTTTATTTTAATTAATGATTTCATTTCAAGATTAAATGATATTTATTTATTATTTTATGGATAATTGTGATGCATGGCAAATAAATCATGTTTTCTTTTAAAAAATAGATTTATTGGATGAATTTGAAATACATCATGGAAAAGAAAGAATGGTTTTCGAAAACAAATTAATGAGATAGAAAACATTAGAAAAGTAGAAAAATTGGAGAAAAGAAGTTAAATTTAGAAAAAAAAAAAACAAACAAAGCAAAACAATGATGGGAAAAAGAGAGAAAATAATAAAAGGGAATAATCTCTTATTCTTTCAACACAGGAGATTCATTTAGTACTTTAGATTCATTTTCTCTATCTTTCATTATGCAAAAACAATAACTGAAACATGCACAGTAGTGTAGGGATTTTGAGCAAAGTAGAAAAAGAATAGTGGAAAGAGGAGAACAAGAGTGAGCGAAAGTGGATAGTGTTTTACCAGGTTTTTATTCATTTTTCCAATGTATTTAATTTCAGAATGTGTGAATAAATGATTGTTTTGTCTGAAAGATTGAATTCCTTTGTTGATACCCAATTGATTGTACAAATTGTAATCATGTGTTTGGTGTTTTAATGTTTTATTTTTTGTATGAAATTCAGCATCATGGTTGTACTAGACTATATTTTCTCATATATATATATATATATCATCCATATATATACATATATATTTACATTTACAGCTACAAATCTTAGTAATGAGTATTTCATATATTGAACAGAAATTACAAATTGTTTTTATGTAAATAATTTACTGTACCAGATTATAATAATATTATATATTTATATATACTGTACCGTATATATAAATATATAATATTATTATTTATATATTTTGAAAAATGGTGAATCGTTGTTTTTGAATTGTTGATGGAAGTGAATTAAAAAAAAATGAATGGTAAGTCTTTTAGCAGCCACAGTTTCCCAAGAGGGAGTTGCATTGTGGAGGCAACAGCCCTTCCACAGGTCACGGCCTATGGAGAGGGCGCTGCCTTCCACAGTAAGCAATCCTCTATTGGGAGGCCATCGGCCCTACCCTTCTATCTTCCATTATGTAAATCGAATCTTTATTGAATTTAAAACTTGCATGAAATTCGCTGGGAATTATGTTTATGCCTGCATTTTTTTTTGGGAAATTGTATTTGCTAATATATATGTGTGTGTGTGTGTGTGTGTGTGTGTGTGTGTGTTTTATAAATGTAATCTTTTGTTAATTGCAACATTTATTGTTGTTTTTAAAATGATATTTCTGAAAATATAATTACTTATGATTGTAAATGAAAATTTATGAATATGAATTATAAATATGTATATATATATACATATGTGTGTATGAGCAAGATCTATTTTTTGAAGTGAACATACTTACATCTGACTTGGGAAGTGCTTTTTTTGGAACATATAAATATTAATCTGATTTAGAGAGTGAACATGAAGATTATATATATTAAACCATTTATTTCAGTTAAACCGAAAACAAAACTTATTTACTTATGGATTATTTTAGTTGCGGATTATTTTCTTATGCAATTCTATATAACGAACTTGGAGTAAAAAGTGTGTTTCTAAAAGAACTTGTTAATTAGAGAATGTTTGAAACTTAAGCAAATTTATGAGATGCTTTATTTATTATTACTATGAAATTACTTTTGGGACAAGATGTCGAATGCGGGCTCCTAGAGACGGTAATTTACCTTTTCTAAATTACCATCTTATTTTTATTGCTTGGCCAAGCTACTGTACCAATGAAATAGATGGTTTGAAAAGCCTTGATTTTATATTATATATGTCTCTACCACATCCTGTATGCAAGTATTATGTTATTCTAGTTTAGGAATTGCATATAGGCATTAGGCACGCATCGAGATATTCCCTCCTATTTTTACTGTTCCAGGTTGATAGGCTCCTCGTGCAAGGTCGATGCTTTCTTCGTGTTAGGAAGAAACCCGGGGAAGTTCAGTACTTTGTGGTTGGGCAGAAAAGGCACCTTAACCTCAATCTTGGCCTCGGCTTGTGGAAGACCAACCGAGTCATGGCGGTTGAGGACAAAGATTCCTTTAGTATATGGATATACTTCTTGTAATATTCTTGTATGACTTAATAAGCCAATCTGTAAATGTAAACTTATCTTCATGGATGTAATTATTGATGAAAAAATTATACTTGTAACATTGAAATAGATGTAATGTAACACCCTATTGGTGTATGAGATTGTATTTCATTATTGTAACTTGCCTTAGAGAATTTTTAGATATTTTATTTAATATATCCACATCACTTTCCTTATTTTAAATATGCATTTCTTTTTGGAATACTATTTTTTTAGTATATGAGTTTCTGCACTTTACAAGATTTTTGTGAACTTTGTTCAAAGTTCTCTATCCAACATCGATTCTCAACCCTATACTATCCCTAAGGAAACGGTTAGGCCGAAGCATCCAATAAAACCATTCTAAAAATATTGAAAAAGACTGTTAATGATGCTAGTCGTGATTGGCATTTATAGCTAAATCCCTCCTTATGGGCTTACCGAACAAGCATTTGCACACCCACGGGTGTGACACCTTTTTCCTTGGTATACAGATCTGAATCAATCCTACCTATTGAAGTCGATATCCCATCACTACGAGTATCCCTAAAAGGCATGGTTAAAAATGAGGAATATCAAGTGTCCAAACTTAATGAGCTATAACTTCTAGATGAAAGACGTTTGAGTGCATTAAACCATCTCCAAGTTTATTAGAATCAGCTCAAGTGAAGCTATAACAAGAAGATAAAGAACTAAACTTTCAATTCGGTGACTTGGTACAAAAGAAAATTAAAAGATCCAACTAAATCAAGATGGGAAGGGTAAGTTTGAACCAAACTAGGTAGGTCCTTTCATCATAACAACAACCTATGGTTCTGGAGCATATTAGTTGACTAATCCTGAAGGAGAACCTTTAGCTAAGCCTCTAAATGGTAGCCATCTCAAAAAAATTTACACTTGAGTGCATCAAAATATCTCAGGCAAAAAAGATAGAAAAGCAAAAAAATAAAAAATCAAGAAAAACAGTAAAGAGAAATAAAACGTCCTTTAAGTGAAAATCACCTTGTGGTGCTTCTAGGACTGGTACCGTAGTGAAAAATTGGTAAACAGTAAGTCTTGCATCTCTATCTATCGACACTATATGTCGCATCCACTCCATTTGTCCCCTAATAAAACGTGTATCCAACCATGGCTCGATAACTGATCAAGTGTTGAACCTTGTTGACCATCTTTATCCATCTACCCTAATGAACGTAATCTTGTTTCGAACTGGGGGAAACTTTTTGAAACAGGTAGTGAATTGGATCCTTTTTTATCCCATTACTGTCGAAAACTATCAAAAATAAAAAATATCCAGAAAACAAACAAAATCCAAAATAAATTTTAAAACATCAAAATCCCAAAAACATCATAGGTCGTCTCTAGATGAGGTGCATTAAGTCAAAATAAGTGAACTAAAAGCCTCTATGTGTATAACGTAGGCAAGGCCATCATTGATGATCCCTTGAGGCCCTAGCATAGTCCCCTTAGATTTCCCTTTTGATCTTTAAAACTTAATCAAAAATCCAAAAACATTCAAAAATTAGAAAAATAAAAAATATACTCTTATCATGGTCAAAACAAGCAAACTACGAGCCTTTGCATGTATAACATAGGAAAGGCCATCATTTTGAGCCCCCAAGGACCTAGGTTAGTCCCCCAAAACAACAAAAACATTCAAATATCTTATCAAAATCCAAAAACATCATTAAAAAGTTAGAAAAAACTCCAAAAACAGTGTCACTCAATACAGTCAAACTACGATGTCTTTGTGTTTGTCATGTAGGCAAGGCTAATCTCTGATTAGCCCATGAGGTACTAGGTCAGTTCTTTTAGGTCCCCCTAATTGTCTCTAAATATCTCAAAAACAACAAAAACAATATCAAATAATTTAGAAAAACTCAAAAGTCCTATCTCTATTGTCACCTATCTATAATAAAATTTCTATGCATAATAAACAATCATCACCTTCAACATTTGACAAAGCAATCGACAAGTAAAATAAACATCAAAATCAAAACTTCCAAAGTGAAGATTGAAATCATTGGATCACTATCAGACTATAACAATGCCTAAGTATTAACTACCTACCTATCGATAATTTAGCATCAACATCCTAACGTATGTCTTAATGGATAAAACATTCCTACAATAGGCATCACTGATGGATAACATCCTAAAACATCAAACAACTATGGAAAGTGATACTAAAAAATTGTTTATCTTTTTATGATCTTATCTTTTTTATTTATCTTAATGTCATATTCCCAAGATCTCCTGAGGATGTCCATAAGGATTTAAGGAAGAAGGAATGGGGACATTGATCGTCGATTTCTGTTTGTTTTGTTTGTTAGATTTTTTTGTGATACTACCACAGTGGATACTTTCTTTGTTTTGTGTATGGAATTTTTTTGGGGAAATTTGTGAGGTAGTTGTATGTTAGGTACTCCATACCTCTCTGTGTAATTGGTCTGAAATGTCTTGAAACTTCTCACCCATACACTCTAACAGGGTTTCTGTATGTCTGGTATGAGCAAAAATACTCTTTTTTTATAGATTCAAAGTCCAACACAATGGATACAACGCCGCCTTGATCATCAATACCATGGTGCATCGTGTCTACTTGTTATATCAATAAGGATTTCTAAAACTAAAAAGTCTCTATGAAAGAAAAAGAAAACCCATCAATGACTAACCACATAAATTTTCTTCTAATAATCCAACTAACACTTCTTCTAACTAACATCTCCATCCTGCATCACAATATCATTAGTACCACATGCATCCTACATCCACAAACTCATCAGTGCATATCATTGACCATTATAAAATAAAAAAATCATACATCATAGATCATCATCCATCACATACATTTATAAATCATACATCCATCCATATCATATAAATGCATAAGAAAAGTACAAAAAAACATGAGCATATATAAATCATCAACACATATAAGCATCCATAAACAAATCATTACACATATATGATGCATCGAAATAGTATATCTCACATATATCATAAAAAATGGGAATGTAATATACATCATCAAGTATCATGTGTGATATCAAAATATATAAAAATATATACGCAGCCTCAGCTGGGTCGATGAATGTATATACAAAATAAAATGTCTACACAAAGTCTCTAATACAATATAAAAGATCATAACAAAATTATCCTTGCTAGCTATCCCAAGGTGGGGACCTATGCTATTGTTGGCTCTAAACGGGAGATGGTTGTGGAATAACAAGAGACTGTTAAGGTTGTCTAACGGACTACCCACCAGACTCTTTACTTTTCTAAACACTCTACTCTTCAAAATGAGGGTGTCGCTGAGCCCTAGGAATGAAAGCCTCATACAAGGTCTAGTAATATGTGCTTTGCATCATAAGCCTATCTCGCTCAGCCTGATACTAAGCTAGGGGAATGGTGTTAGGGATCAGGAAAATCGGAGCAATAAACATTAACAATTATATGCAAATTAAATAACCCAAAAATAACAATGAAGAATAACACAAAAAAGATCAACACAAAATTTTAACGCGGTTCACCCAATATGGGCTACATCCACAGAAACTCAGGCATCCAATGATTTTATTATCTAGTGCAAAATAGATTACAATCTTGCGAATCACACAAACCACAACTTACATCCCAGCCGCTTATAACAAGATTTTAGGAAGCTTCTAAAATTAGGCTTTTATAAAGTCATTTTTTCATTTGATGTGTTAACGAGAAAACCTTGGCGTGTTCACAGAAAAAAAATTTGGGGGTTGTGCCCCCGAACCCCTACTATCGAGGGTTGCCACCCCTGAACCTCTGATGTTGGGGGCTACCGCTCCCAAACCCCAGTGAGGATACGTTACGAGTGTACAATATTTGCATGATCAGTTGCCACATACCAAAAATCTCCCACTTGGAGACTGGTCTTGGACGACACCATTGCACTTACAACTCCCACTAGATTACAGGTTTGGCTGGTTTCTTATATCCACCATTATTAGTCATGATGGTGAACAAAAATTGATGAGGAAATCATTTTCTCCCATGTAACTTCCTTTGTGAATTTTCTCCATCTTCAATTGTCCATCCTCCAAAACTGACCAAATGAAGTGGTATCTGAGCTGTATATGCTTAGTTTTTGAATGCAGAGCTAAATTCTTAGCAAGATTAATGGCATTCTAGCTATCAGTGTACAAAGGTCTATCTTCTTGTCATTTTCCCAATTCCTCCAAAAAACTTTGTAACCAAATCATCTCCTTACTATATTTCGTAGCAGCAACATACTTAGCTTCAATAGTTGAAAGTGCAATAACCTTTTGCAGTCTTGAAATACAACTAACTACAGTACCTCCTACAGTAAAAAAATACCTTGTAGTACTCCTCCTACCATCAATATCACCTACCAAATCAGATTCAACATATCCTTTTAGAGTAGAATTTATTCCTCCAAAACATAGTTTCTTTGAAGTAGTACCTCTCAAATATCGAAGAATCCATTTTACTGCATTCTAATGTTCCATTCCCAGATTGCTCATATGCCTGCTCATGACTCCCACTGCATGTGCAATATATGGCCTTGTGCATATAATTGCATACATCAAGCTACCAATAGCTGATGCATATGGTATCTTAGACATTTTATCTTCCTCCTCTTGTGTCTTTAGACACATCTCCTTAGTCGATTAAAATGACTAGGAAAAGGTGTACTAACTACTTTTGCATTTTGCATGTTAAACCTTTTCAACACCTTCTCTACATACTCACTTTGAGACAAAAATAATTTTCTATTTGTTCTGACCCATGTGATCCTCATACCAAGGATTTTTTTTTTCTACACCCAAATCCTTCATAGCAAATGGATTTTCTGATTTCTACTTAAGTTCATTAATATGATGCATGTTAGACCCGACAACAAGCATGTCATCAACATAAAGCAACAAGATAATATATCTGCCATTACCCAATTTCATAAAATAAACACAATAATCAAAATGAAATTTTTTGTAACCTTGTTCAGCCATAAAACTATCTAATTTTAGATACCATTGCCAAGGTGCTTGTTTTAGGCCATACAAACTCTTCTTTAACCTACACACAAATTCCTCCTTACCCTTGACCTCATATCCTTGTGGTTGCTACATGTATATTTCCTCTTCCAAATCCCCATGGAGAAATGTTGTTTTCACATCTAGTTGTTCAAGATTCAAGTCTTTTGCAGCTACAAGACTTAGAATAGTTCTAATAGAAGTCATCTTTACAACCAAAGAAAATATTTCATCAAAATCTATACCTTTTTATGTGCAAAACATTTTACCATGAGTCTAGCCTTATATCTTTTCTTGCCTCCATCTTCTTCCTTCAACCTATAAACCCATTTATTTGACAATGCTCTTTTACCTGTAGGTAATTGGACTAAGTCCCAAGTTTGATTTTGTAGCAAGGAATCCATTTCATCTTTCATGCCTAGCTCCCACTGCTTTTTGGTATCTACCTATATTGCTTCTTCATAACCTTCAGGTTCACCAGAATCAGTTAATAATATAGAATATAAGGATGGAGAAAATCTTTCTAGAGGTCTAGTTATCCTTGTAGAATGTATAACACTTGTAGGAGTCTATAGAATAACTTCTTGTTGTTGAGCATCAGGTACCACTGGCATTTTATTTTCTTGAATCTCATCCAGCACCACATATTCCTTTTTGACTTGTTCATGTTTCTTTTCCTACAGCTGATCCTTATGCATGACCTTCTCATTGAATATAACACCTCTTCTCCTAATGATTTTATGATTTTCATCATCCCATAACCGATAACCAAATTCATCTACTCCATATCCAATGAAGGTATCTTTTTTAGACTTAGCCTTAAGCTTGGTTCTATTTTCAATATCAACATGGACAAAAGCTTCACAACCAAAGGTTTTTTAGAAATGAATAGTTTACCTTTTTACCCATCCATGCCTCCTCTAGAATGCCACCATCCAAAAGATGTGAAGGTCCCCTATTTATTAAATAAACAATGGTATGTATAGCATCTACCCAAAAGTGTAAGGGTAGTCTAACATGCAATCTCATGCTCCTTGCATGCTCCATAATGGTCTTATTCATCCTTTCAAAAACACCATTTTCTTGTGGGGTTCCAAGAACCATTTTTTGCCTATGGAATCCATTATATGAACAATAATTTTCAAAATATCTGCTACAATACTCACCTCCATTATCAGATCTGAGACACTTCAACTTTTTTCCTTTCTCATTCTCAACCAAATCTTTCCACTTTTTAAAAGTTTCAAACACTTTTGATTTTTGTTTTAGGAAATACACCCATGTTTTCCTAGTTGCATCTTCAATAAAAGTAACATAATAGTAAGAGCCACCAAGAGAAGATACCTAAGTTGGTTCCCATACATCTAAATGCACAAGCTCTAATTTCTCACTCTTCTTCTCTTTCCCAACTTTGAGAAATCAGACTCTTTTATGTTTTCTGTAAACACAATTTTCACAGAACTCCAAGTCAATTTGCTTTAGACCTGGTAGCAACTTTCTAGAGTGAAGGATCTTCATCCCTTTCTCACTCATGTGCCCAAGTCTATGGTGCCACAATTTTGTTTGTCCCTATAGCAAGTGCTATAATTGTCCTAGTAGCAACTATTTTTGTAGTAGGTAAGGTAGAATAAGTATTATGAGTACACAAATACAATGTGCCTACCTTATCACCTTTAACTACTACTAACGCACCTTTAGTGACCTTCCAGACTTTGTCTGAAAAGGTAACTATGTAGCCTTCACTACCAGTTGTCTTGCAGAAATTAAATTCCTTCTCAAATTTGGAACATTCCTTACCTCCTGTAGCAACCATTCATTTCCATTCTACAACTTTATTTTTATCTTTCCTTTTCGAACAATCTAATAGGGTTCATCATCACCCAAATATACCTGTCCAAAATCACCTTAAACATAATCTACAAAATATTTCCTATGGGGTGTGGCATGAAAAGCCCCTGAATCTATTACCCAGGAATCATTAACATAATCTAAACACAAAATTAAAGCATCTTGCAATTTATTACTTGCAACATTAGCTTCCTTACTCTCATCATGTTGTTTGTCTCCTTGTTTGCCCTTTTGAGACCAATAATCCTTCTTCAAGTGTCTTGGCTTTCCATAGTGCTAGCAATCCATTCTTCCTCTGGATTTAGATCTGCCTTTCTTCGACTTCCCTTGTGACTTCCCATGATTTGTTGGACTTTTTCCTCTCTCCTTTGTTCTTCCCCTGTTCTCTATAGTCAAAGCATTACCCGATGTTGAACTCTCACCTATGCTTTTCTGTCACATTTCCTTGCTAAGGATAACACTGACAACATCATCAAATTTTAATGTATTTGAACCAAAGAAAAAGTTACTTACAACCATTACCAAGCTATTCCAGCTTTCTGGAAAAGAACATAAAATCAAGAGATCCCTCACCTCTTCATCAAAATTCACTTTCATAGAAGTTAACTGACTGGTAATCGTATTAAACTCATTTAAATGATTTTTCATAGATCCAACTTCAATCATTTTTAGATTAAACAAACGCTTCATGAGAAATACCTTATTAGAGGTTGAGGGGTTTTTCATACAATTTAGCCAAAGCTTCCATCAGATCCTTTGTTGTCTTTGCTTCTGTTATATTGAACGCCACAGATGGTTCCAAACACAACCGAATGGTTCCTAGTTCCTTTTTATCTAGAATCTCCCATTCTTCATCGAACATCATAGCATATTTCTTTGCTTTTCTTTACAATGGCCGCCATAGATCCTTTTGATACAAATAATCCTCCATCTACATCTTCCATAATTGATAATTCTAGTTGTTGAACTTCTCAACCTTGAATTTTCCTTCTTCCATTGCTCCCACTCAAATCTAGAGGTTTCCTTCCAATCAACCAAAATACATGTGGCTTTGATACCAGTTTTTAGGGATCAGGCAGATTGGAGCAATAAACATTAACAATTATATGCAAATTAAATAACCCAAAAATAACAATGAAGAAAAACACAAAAAATATCAACACAAAATTTTAATGTGGTTCACCCAATATGGGCTACATCCACAAAAACTCACTCATCCAATTATTTTATTATCCAGTGCAAAATAGATTACAATCTCGCGAATCACACACCATAACTTACATCCCAGCCGCTTATAACAAGCTTTTAGGAAGATTCTAGAATTAGGTCTTTACAAAGTCATTTTTTCATTTGACGTGTTAATGGGAAAACCTTGGCGTGTCAACAAGAAAACCTTGACGTGTCAATGGGAAAATCGATGAGGATATGTTACGATTGTACAGTATTTGCATGATCAGTCACCACATACCAACAAATGGAGGAGGCTAGTGAAATCTCAGTCGCTAGTCTCTGCTACCACTTCATAGCTTGCTCCTGCCTCAAAGAATCTCTCTCCTAACAAAGAGCATCCCTCTCTGCAATAATAACAACAACCTATCCCTCTACTGCTTGCCACTGAGCAATCTCGACATCCCTCTCAATAACTCAGGAATCCCTATCTACAGTCAACTATGTTATCTACACTGCTACATCCCCTTGTGGGAGAGGACCCTGAGGAGCCTACTATTCCTAATGTTGTTGGTCCTAGTGTTGTTGGTCCTAATGTTGCTGACCATATTTCCCATCATATTTTTGACCCTTAGCTCTATCCAGTTGCTCTACAACAATCCATACTTGTTGTCAGTCACTCCTCCTCTTAGTCACACCATCCACCCTTTGAACATGTCACATCATTAGCCCAACACCAACAAGATTTGTAATCCACAATGGAAGACGACGAGCCCACCACTTATCAAAATCCCATGTAGTGCTTGGATTTGCTGGACCAACTGCCTAGTCCCATCCAAATGGGGAAAGTACTTTAAACTCTCTAACAATATCAGTAGAGGAGGTTGTTGGCCCCCAAACCTTGACCTCTCAGGTTGTTTGTCTGAACCATGCATGATGAGCATCAAAAAAATGGGTTTGTCTCTCTTCGAACTATCGAAGAACCCTATCAGGAAGATACCTCTCGAGAATATTATCCACATAGCCTTGAAGCCATTGTATATGTCTACAAAAAGGTAGCTACTCCATGTCATTATGCCAGGCCTCACAAGCTATCCATGGCCTCCAACTAAACTTGATCATATCATTAGGAATACCTCGCCAATAGTGTAACTTGTTGGGCTAGGTGTAATGCAAAAAAAATGAATACCTATAATAAAATGGATCCTCGGGATCCTAATTAAGGATACCATCTGGCCTCGTCACTGGGATCCTCTCCCAGGCCCATACATGTAGAAGTGTCATGCCCATTGAGATAGTATTGCCTCCCCGATAAACAACCTTGTGCATATCTTGATACAAATGTGCCAAAACATAAGGACCCCATGCATATTTGGTCCCATGATCCATCATCTGCTCTATATAGATGCCCCAATGAATAGGAAATAACCTTCCTCTATGATAAGGCATTAGAGGCCTATTAATCAAACTAGCTAGTACCATCAATAAAGGATCAACACCATCGACGAACAGAGACAAGTCTATCTCTGACTCCACTACCTATAGCCATCGCACACCAAGTACTCGTTGCATGGCAAGGGTACCTTGCCTAACATCATAAGTGACTATCTCACCATGAATGGGGATTTGTAGAATCCTCCAAACATCATCTAGTGTAATCATCACCTCGCTAGTAGGAAGATGGAAGGATGACGTCTCAAAATGCCATCTCTCTATAAGTGTCATCATCATCCCCCTATGGCAGTGGATCTCGATCATATAACATATATGTCACAATTCCACAACATTGAGGAAGTCTCACTCCACCTTCTCAAAACCAAAAATAAAATCAAACAACTATCGTGGCCGTCACTCTCTGGAGTACAATAGTTTGAGAACCACCTGTAAACATTCAACCCATAATGTCAAAAGTTTGCTAGAAAAACAAATCACAAACTTAAAACTACAAACAAACTAGCTAAATCATTCATTTTTTACAATAGCAAGCCCTTTTTGGATGATAGTGACATGTTTTTACTAAAGCGGCCCTGTTTACAATGATAGTGATTAGTTTCTATGCTAGCGGCTAGATTTTACAATAGCGGTTACTTTTTACACTAGCGGCTAGTTTATGTGATAGTATTCACCTAAAACAATAGCATGTGGCTTTTACAAATGTATGCACTTTTTACAACAATGAAAAAAAATAGCGAACAATTTTTACTCTAGCGGCAAAATATACACTAATGTGAACTTTTTACTATAGCGGTCAACGTACCTAGTACGCTAGCGGTCAAATGACCTAACACATATCACACATCTTGATTGATATTTTTCCATTATCGACATCATTATCATTAATATAATTTCATTTCACATCATTTGCATCATTAACCCTATTTTCCTCTATTAATTAAATAATCTTGAATTGTTTAATTAATCCACTATTTCATCATTAATCTAACTTTATTCCTCCTGATTAATTAAATAAATGAAAATTATTTAATTATTTCACTAATATACCTTATTCATCTAAATCAATTAAATTGTTATCATTAATAATTTAATTAAGCCACTTTCCCTTCTCTAAAGTTGAATAATTAAATCAATTATTCAAAATCACTCAACATGGTCAACAAATAAATATATCTTTATTTTTCAATTAAAAGCAACTTGTATGTTCATCTCCAATATTAATTAATTATTCAATTAATTAATTATCCTCACCCCTTTTTGATTGAGTAAATTAGGACCACTGATTTCTCACTCTAATTGGTTAACTAACCCATCTATTTCCCAATCCCACTAAACACTCAATCTAATTTCTTCAATCCCATGAATCATTCAATCTAATCCCACTGATTACTCAATCAAAATCCTTAATTGGATCAATCAGAGGAGTTAACTGACCAATCTATTTCCTCTCAACGTTCTGAACCGTTGATCGTGATCTTGCATTGTTGAATCTTGATCGTTCATCTAAAACATGAAAATCTATAAAACAACCTTCTTTCCTCTAAAAAATGATCAGAGAATCTGGAGAATTTGTGGAGAGGTTATCTCAAAGTATCCATTGAAGCACATTGAACACATTTACATCTTTAATTACCATTAACACACTTTTTGAAGCTTTTGTAACAACAATGGAGGCTTCCTATTGATCCAACGCAATCCAGCATCAATACAAATTACACTTCGACATGGGATGGTAACATTGTAATGCTTGAATTCATTTTATGTTCTCATTTAAGATAGCATTGTTCTTCAAATTCTCATTTTTATAATTTCATTTCATGAGTATGGTTTGGGATTTGATCTTGTTTTGAATTAATTTGGTTTAATTCATTGTTGTTTTCCTTATGCTAAATTTCCCCCTTACACTATCTTTTTTGTTCAGTGAGAGGTTCTTCCAGTTTACAACATACTTCTTTGAACCTTTTATCATATGCTTTTACTGATTCTTCTTCTCTTTGGACTAGGTCCCACATTTTTCTCATACTTTCTATTGGAATGTCTGGAGTGTCAAAGGTAGCTAGAAAATCTTGGTTTACTTCATTCCAGCTCTTTCCATGTTTAGGATAGGTCTTCTTATACCAATCTAATACTTATTTTTTGAGTGAAGATACAAAGTTAAGTAATTTTGGTTTATCTTCATCAATATCTTTCCTTTCTCATAGAGATTCTAGTAAGAATATGTGTTATGTGGCTTATGTAGTATCTTTTCCAAATATGGGGATCTTGATTGAATATTCCATCTTGTCTTTTCTCTCTCTAATTCCAACTTTCCAAATTTGAAAATTAGGTTTTTCTTCTTTCTCTTTCTTTACCTTTCTAACAATATAGGGTTTTTTTCTCTCTGCCCTTTCCTCTCTCTAATTTTATATCAAAGTATTATTTTCTAAGTATTTCTTCCCACTCTACTTCTTTTCCTTCTTCCTTTTTTATTTCCTTACTTTACATTATCTCTTATTTCAAAATTCTTTGACTTTTATATGGCTAAGGGGATGGGTCCTGGTTAGGGGGTTGTGACTCTTGTAACGCCCTGCCATAGAACACCAGAGGACAACACGCCTATGATACAATAATGCAACAATTTTTTTTTTAAGCTCAATAATAAAAAAATGTAAATCATAACCAAACCTAACATACAAGCTAAGTTATGTCCTCTAAGGTTCCATGACTGCATTATGAACATACCCACTAAATAAGATCTAAACACACATCATGGATTAACTAACAATAAGAGTTCATTTTAAATCCATTACATTAAATGAATAAGCAACATACATTCCATACATAACACCAGATAAATAATCATCAAGGATCATTAATAAAGAATCAATAAGTACATACACAAATTCCCTTACATGAGGGTACAACATAATGATTACATCTTACATCAATGCTTCCCTGAATACAACGGAAAGAGTACATCAAGAATACATTACATGATACAAATGATATACAGGTACAATACATAACATGTACAACAGTCTCTCAAATTGGTACAAGATCTAAAATCTGCTACAAAAAGTACATCCTCCATGCTCATGAACAACAACAAGGGAAACCCAATGGAGGATAAAGCACAATCCACCTAACCATGTGGAACCCTAAGGTCCACCCCCCATGCTAGGAGATAACAATAAGGTCCCACTACATCAAGAATTCAAGAAGATAAAAGGCTAACACAAGGGACTAAACATGGCTCCAACATAACTCAATACAACATGAACATCA
This sequence comes from Sequoia sempervirens, assembly GCA_007258455.2. Classification (NCBI taxonomy): domain Eukaryota; kingdom Viridiplantae; phylum Streptophyta; class Pinopsida; order Cupressales; family Cupressaceae; genus Sequoia; species Sequoia sempervirens. Next base: position 284,989,695 of record VDFB02058242.1, on the reverse strand, counting down.
CATAACATAAACACCACTTCCAACATTGAATTCACTTCCAAAGGCACACATACAATAGAAGGGGAACTCAAAACTAGGGAATGCTAGACTGCAGTAGGGAAGAGTGTCATCACATGGTACTAGCATGGGTTTTCTGACATTCCACTCACTAGGACCCGACCCCCATCTATGGTTGTCCAGCATTCCTCTTACTAGGACTCGGCCCCATAGGGTGACACATGCATAGCCAACAACCCTTTCGTGAGGACAAGGAAGTTGACCTTTCCAACCATGCCTTCTCACCCCATCCTTAGCCTAAACAAGCACTACAGGCATGGGCGAGGTTACCATTATCTTGTTTATGTGTAAATTACCCATCCCCCAATTCATTATTTAGGTTATCACTGAATTAAGAACTCTCCAATGGGTTGTCCAGGTCACCAATTTTGGATTCGGCCCCCATTGAGAGCCACTCCCCCTACTTGAAACTAGAAGACCCAATACATCAAATAGGGTATAGCCATCTAGCACACTAGTCACAATCATAATAACAAGTCAACAGTGCAAGGCTAAAGACCCTCTTGTACACAATTCAAGTATAAAAATCAACCACTTTCAAAATGACATAATCATGAAACCAACAAATTCCATGTGAAACAACATAAAACTCATGCAAACACTCATATTGGATTGATATGGGTTGTCCTGACAGATCTTCCTAGGCCCCGACCCCCATCCTGGGTTGTCCTGGAAGCCTCACTTGATCCCTGGCCCCCATACAAACTCATGCAAGTAAAACCATACTCCCCTCAGCCTCTGGAAACCAACCTTAGTCCATTTGAACAAAACACTCCTACTTAAACAATTATCAAGATCACTCAATCCAAAATCAAACACATTATTCCAACAAGCAACCAATTGACAATACAACCAAGAAAACATTATTTCCACTTATCAAAACTATTATGCATGACACATCACTTAACATCATCCCGTAAATATACAAGTTCACAAGTTAGGTAACTTCCAATCTACAAAATAACATATATATTTTCAAATCAACATTCCAAACAATTAAAGATAAACAACATTGTGCAGTTGAATGACCAATTCTATAATATATACCCTAAGACATTAATGACAACATTTCTATAATCTTGAAAAATCATTATACTTCCCTCAAGTCTAATTACTCAATTTAAGTTCAATTCTATAGATTATTTACTCCAAATAGTTCTACTTTAAATTACACAGCAACTCTCTTAAATAATTATAATAATTAATCCCTAAAGTTTCACCCTTAATTAATGTTAACTTTTTCTAACTCTCAATTTTTGAGATATAAAATAGATCAATTCTCTTTAATAATTTACCCAAACCAATTACTTTTAACCATTTAAATACTCTTTAACTTCGTTTTGAACCATTATCTATTATTTCAATGACTGGCATATCTATTAATAACAAGGATATAGAATTTTCTTAATTCTCTAAATGAAATCTTCTCTTAATAAGTTAGCTAACCAATCAATCTACTCTATAGTTGGTATACCTATGCAAATATTCCCTTATTAAATAACCGTTCAATCCATATTTTTAAATAATTAAACCATGCAAAACAACCCTTATTATGAAGTAACCATTCACTCTTCACTTTAAACGACATTCCTATGTTCCCTTAATTCTCTTCTTACAATATAACTCTTAATAAATTTAAAGCTAATTAGTCTTATCATTAAAAGATATGTACATTCCACATGAAATCAACTCTTAATGAAGTAATTATTCTTTTTAAATTTATAAAGGATCCTAACATCTAGGGAAAAGCAACTCAATGCAACTAACTGAATTCCAAACTTGGATCATAATTATATGGCACCAAACAGAATTGGTGATCACCAAGCATAATTTTCTTACATCAAATGACATCCTTAAAACATTGTCATAGAATCTCAATAAATGCAAGTAACTATCAAAATAAAGATAGAAACCTGGATAGTTAACAAAATAAGAGACGCAAGGAAATGAGGCAAATATAAACCATCAAACATGCATCGAACCCCGGGCAAGATAAATATGCAACGATCCATCAACTCAAATATATCCATTGAATTCAAGCATGGTGTAAAACCAACAATTCCAAGCTCAAGGCAGATCTATTGATAATAATTACTTAGTATTTTATTGCATACTACAGGGAAAGACGCCATGATAGCAATCACAAAGCTTTTAAATTGTTTTCAAATCATTATAGGAAGCGAACCTAGGGAAGAGAGTTCGCTAACACACTATTTGCTAACACATACCAGTTCACTAACACATGGTTTGCTAACACATACCGGTTCGCTAACACAAACCATTTGCTAACACACTGTTCTAAATCTTTGAATTAATAGGCATACTAGAACACATCCTAATATTGGAAGCTTTGCATATGTTTTGGGCGCCGACAGGTTTGGAGAATGAGGGCAACACATGCGTGGCCTTGGAAAGGCTTAGAAAACTTTCAAGCAAATGCTATGGGCAGGAATATGGTGCTAAGTTTGGATTAAATACCAACTACAACATTTATATATATTTCCCAATCCAAACATGGAGGACTTTCACCAATAATCACATAATACATTAAACACAACTACAAAATTGAAATCATTTGCATGCAATAAAATGCAACTACATATCATAAGCAAAATTATGAAGAAATAAATAAAAGAAGATTTGACAAACTATCTAGAATAAAATCAGATTAAGGAAGCATAGAAAGAATAACGAAATAAGCAGAATATGCACAAACTGTTTACGGAAAAGAGCCTTGAAAAATTCAGAGAAAACATTAAAATTATTTTGATTCAGGAATTAAATCAACCAACAAATGTTTCCAAACAACATCATCACTCAAGTACTCATTTTCTAAAAAGGAAATTAAAATCCAAAAAATAATGGAACCTAGATGCAATCGCTTGACCGAGTTGAAGATTCGATGTTGATTTTGAAATCTATAGCCTGCAATTCCAATTTGCTTCAACCACCAAAAAAACTTCTCCATAATTCCTAAATCTATTTCCAAGATTACCAATTTTCCACACAAATACTACAACCCCTAAAAGGAATTATTATTTTTGCATACAAAGTTCTCTATTCGAAAAATCCCTAAAGAAAAAATAATGAAAATCCCCAAAATCTCCCCCAAAAATGATATTTAATAACCAAGGAAAGCTTTTGATTTTCGAAAACAAAAAGTGAATAAAAAATCTCGTAAAAACAAGTTTCCAAACAATAACCAGTTCGAAGTCATGCATGTGCTTCGAAATTACTTTGTCTATCTTTTCTAGTTGTTTAAATAGATTATCCATTATCTCCTTCCTTTTAATATTTTATTTGCATATTATAATATTTTCCCACCTTGTAATTTATTAAAAACTCAATTGTTAATAATAAATATCATTATATTTAATTTTTGAAGTACTTTTTACTTAACAATTTGATTTAATAATATAATTACTCTAGGCAACTCAAATACTATTTATCTTCATGATTTATTTAGTACTTTATTTAATTCATCAATTAATCGAACAACATAATTAAACAAATTTAATTCAATAACCCAAGCAACATATATCCAACATCATGAAAAAGGTAAATCATGGAGGGGCACTACAACTCTTCAAAACATATTTTCACTTTCTTATTCGTTGGTGTCATTTTATTTTTTGTAAACATAACTCTTTTCCCAAGTTCAATCTATTCTCTTTACTTTTCCTTATTTCTTCCTCTTTTAATTTCCTTATGCTCCTATTGACTAATTCTTCTAAATATTCTACTTGAATTAATGGAGTCTTCACTAGAGCGTTCAAAAATTGCATAAATCTATCATCCAAGTTAATAGTTACATTTGATAGGTCTGGTCTAATTATTGGACTATTAGGAAGTTACAGTAAGGATGAAGTCTATGTATTATTGCAATGTCCTAATAGAAATATTCTAGATTCCCCACAATCATTAATATTCTTCTTTAAATTGGTTATCAATTGTCCTGCTCTTTCCCAACATAATTTTGATCTTTTTTGAAGCTTTCCATTCTTCATTTTGATCTTCTTCTCTCTTTTCTTTGGAAGCACCCCCTTTGGCGCACTCAACAACACCCTCCTTGATGTGCTCAATTCTCATTTTCTCCACAATTTCCATTCTTTTGTGGTGTCTTTCTTCTCTCTCAATCTTCTTGTTATGCCTTGCATAACCACCCCATTTTGTTTTTTTGGTCAAAATGGGTCCCCCTTGTGTTTGTTTGTCCTTGGTGTTCTTGTTTGGGTCTTAGGAGTTGTTCTCTTTCCTTCTAAGGCCTTTTTCCTTTTGTTTTTGTGGGTTCAGAACGCAACCGAAACTGGACTTAGAACCTTTGCAAAGTTCCAAGTCCAATTCCTATTCTAGTTTTGGCCCCACTCCTTGCCTTGTCGTTTTCTTTGTTGTTTTTCATGCTCTTGGGTTTGTCCCTTGGGTTTTTGTTTCTTTCTCTTTGCATTATTTTCCCTTTGCGGAAGTAGATCCAGAATGAGAATTGGACCCAGAACTTTACAAATTTTTTGAGTTCGGGTTTCATTCTGATCCCACTCCTGTTTTGTTTGTCTTGTTTGGTCTCATTTTGTGTTTTGTTTTGGGATGGGTTTTGTCTCGGTCCCATTTCCCTTTGTTATTTTTTTTTTCTGTGTCAGTTTTTCTTTCTTTTTTTGAGAGCAGAACCAGAATCGGATCTGAATCTAGAACTTTTTCAAGTTCCACATCCGGATTCGGTTCTATTTCCGCCCCCATTACTTTGTCGTTCTTTCCCTATCACGGGACCAGAGCTAGATCCAGGATAGAGTATGGAAATTTCACAAATTTCTCACTCCTATTTCAACTCCGCTTCCATTCTCATTTTGCCTCTGACTTAAATGATTGGTTGTGTCCTTTCTTTCGCCTCGATTCCACCCCTGACCAACTACATTAAATGGCATTAATTATAGCCTCCTCACACGCGTGAAATGGTTTTAAAACCTTAATCACAGGTTATTTGGCTCATTACACATACTTAGAGAATTCTAACGAACAAGGAGTCGAGAGAACTCGAGGAGGAGTGTGATTCGGTTTGCAGTTGAGCGTTCATGAGCGGATTTCTTGTTACTGTCAACCTTTTTGGTAGCATTTTGAGGTAGGTGGTTTCTCCATTCCATTTCATGTTTTTCCCATTTTATTTTTGTCATCCTGTTGTTCTTTGCGCGTTTGCGGGTTTTCTTGTGTGAATCTTCGCTTGTTTCTTTTTGGTCTGTTGGTGTCTTCATTTGTGGTTCTTTGTTTTGTTTCTTCCCTTTTCCATTTTTCATTTGTCTTTTCTGCTTCCTGTGGTTTTTTGTTTGTCACCTGTCGTTTTCATCATTTTGGGTGACGTTTTCGTTTCACTGTACCCTAGTTTCGATTAGGGCTTTTCCTTTTTGAGGGGTTTTATACCTTACTGTTGTTTTAAATATGTTTTTGGACCCCTTCATCTCATTTTTGTCGATCTTATGGATTATGATTGAAGGGTTTTTGATGCCCTAGTTTTAATTTGGGTCAATGGACCATATGAGTTAGGGTTTGTGTTTCATGCCCTTTTCACGTAGTTTCCCTAGCTTGCTCGATCCGATCCTGGTGGTCTGGGTGGAGTCGAGCTCAATCTCTGCCTCCCTGTGTCCTTTTTAACTCATGTCTAAACTGATGTCGATGTGCAGAGAGAATCCTTTTAAATCTGGTGGTACATGGCGGAATTAGATCCGAAAATGGATTCATCCATTGAACTTTCGATGAGGTTCTGATCCAATTCTGATCCTAAGTCTGCCTTCGGTGTGTACAAATCTTGATTCCAATCCCGTCAACTTAGCAAGGTCAGGTCATTGAACGTTATGGGGTACTGAAACTTTTAAAGTTTCAGTTCTGGTTCTGGTTCCTATTCTGGTTCTGATAATGTTATTTCTTTCACTTCTTTGGTTCCTAATTTTCTCCCGATCTCGGTCCCGACAGGCTTGAAATTTTACTAAGTGTGGAGAGTTACCTAGGAAAGAATAGAGAGATGTGAAAGGATGACACTTGTGATAATAATTTTCATACCTTTGTTGGCCTAATCCAAGCTTGTTTTGCAGGAATAAATCATGTCAAGAGCATTAGAGGAGATCTCACAGAAGGAAGGGAAAATGGCAGAAAGTTTCAAAGGAGTAAAGCTCAAGAAGATCAAGGTGGAGCAATTTCCCTACACTTTGAGATACAAACACAAGGATGCTACACTCACAGCTAGTAAGCTAGATTCAGAATGGGCAGACATCACATACACAAATCTAGGCCCATTCAACTACAAGGAGCTGCTAGTGGAAACTTTATGTGAAGATGTAATTGGAAGGACTGAGAGAATTGCCCAATCTGGGCTGGCACATGTTACACTTTTCCCCTTATCAGTCTAGTGTCCAGAGCTCATCCTCACAACAACAGAGGCATACAACCCCTTAACAATACAATGTATGGACCTTCAAGGGAATTTCATCATTGACCTATCCCCACAAATGATGAGGTTCATGTTTAATGAACCTACCCCAAAGAACCCCAAGCAATTGAATGAGGCAGAGGCATTGGGTTGTTTATCAAGGAAAAGGAGGCTAATAGGTCTCACATGAACAAGAAATGGTTGAGAACTGAGAAGAAGTCTCTCACAAAGGTTCCTAAACAGCCCAAGAGGGGAGATTTCAAGAAGGAGATTGATGATCTAATCTTGATGCTTTCCAGAGTATTTGGGAAGAAGGACTTGGCATACTTCAAAGAATGGATGTTTCCATTCATCCAAACCATTCTAGATGGTAGGAAACAATTTGATTGGGGTATGATTTTATTAGACAGCTTGCATAACCAAATGCTCAAGGTGGGGAAAACCAAAACTTTCTTTATGACCTCTTATGTCATATATTCAGTTGCGAGGAGGGAAATATTCCCTGGATTAAATGTAGTGGGTACATTAGGAGAGGCTCCCAGGAAAAATAAGGCATGGGAGCATTATGATCAGCTGACCTTGCAAACTTCAGAGTTACACTACAGAAGGGTCAATTATGCTTTCCTCTATGTCATCATCACCTGATTGACAGGGGATGTTGGATACGGGATGAGCAAGGAAGCCATGGCTTTCATTTATGTGTGGGGACATTGATATATCCAATACCCAAAGTTCTCTTATTTCAGGTTGATTGGCTTTGATGGACATCCTCATCAACTGCCAAGGTGTTGCAGTGATAGGATGGTGCTTATGGAATTCATATATCAAGCTTTGGCGGTTAATAAAAAATTTGCTAACAAACACAAGCCTAGAATCCACAAATTCCCCATGAAGTTGGGAGAATTTGGTTGCAAAGGCAGTATGTGAAGAGATGAGATTTCTAAACTTGGGGTTGTATACATCAAGAAAACATTTTGACCTGGAGCACAAGATGGATGGCTTGGCTCCTACCATTTTTGAGAAACATTTTAACTTGTTAGAAGATTTCTGGATGGATATGCAAGATGATTATGATGTTAGAAAAAGAAACTATGAAAGGCTTACCATCCCATAGATGATTGAGTATAGGGTGAAGTAGGATATCCCTGACACACTATCAGATGATGGTGTGGTTTTAGACCCTGAATATGAAGATGAAAACATAGGAACTAAAAGCTTGGACCCAATAAATTGGGATGAAGAAGAATTCATTGATATTAAACAACTTGCTAGAACAGTAATGGATAGAAGTATCCAATGGGTAGTTATGAGGATCAAGGAACCAAAGGCTCAGTCTTCAAAGAAGAGGAAAGCTATAGGTACTCAAGGATATGGGAGAACAAAGAGGAAGAAAGCTCCTAAAGAACAATTGGAGTACCTTCCTCCTAGCTCTGGGGGAGATGTTGATCCAAGAATACCCTCTCAAGAAGCTCATGAATCAGAAGGTGTAGAAGCTATTACTACTAAAGAAGGAGCTCCATCTCAACCTTCTCTCTCGGAGGAATCCACTAGGGAGGTACCTGCAAGCACCCTTCATGAGTAGGCTAAAAAGGACAAACAAAAAGAGGTTGAGATTCATGATATTGATACTGATTTTGAGGCTACACATTCAGATCATGAGCCTCTTGTGACCACAACTACTGAATATGTTCATGATATTGGAATTGAACATGTTTTGAATACAGAGGACTAGTGGAAATTGTTTGAAGATGCAAAGAAAGAGGTTGATGCCAAAGCACAAGATGAGGCACTTGCAAAGCAACAAGAGGTTGAGTCCATAGCCAAGATAGAAGAGCTTGCAAGGCAACACAAAGAAAAGGAAGACCTCTTGCAGTAGCAATAAGAAAGTGAATGGAAATAAAATGCAGAAAGGGAGAAGTTGGCTCTCTTGCAAAAGATTCATGACCTTGAAGAGGAAAAGGCCCAACAGAGGAGAGAAAAAGAGGACCTTGAGGCCAAGGCCAAAGATGCAGAAGAGGCCCAAAGGAAAAAGGATGAAAAAGAGCTCTTGCTAAAGAAGAAGGAGGCAGAGGAACAAACCAAGTAGGAGCAAGAAGCAAAGGAAATGTGAGAAAAGGTTAAGAAATTAGAGAAACAAAGAGATTAAATGTTGGAGAAGAGGAGATTAGAGGAGGAAAGAGAGAAAGCTAAAGCTGATAGGCTTACCAAGGAGATGGCAGAAAAAGAGTAGCATCAAGAGGTTGATTCCCAACCTAAGGTAACAATTCTGCAACCTCTCTCCTCTACCACTTCTTCTTCACAACAAGTGGTTACTCCTACTGCCCCAACATGGTTGAAGCTTAACTTGGAGAAGAAGCAAATAGTCTAGCCCCAGCCTTTGAATTGGGATGATATGATAAAGGAGATTGAGAAGGAGAGGCCTAGAAAAAGGCTAGAGTTCTTCATTCCACTAAATTAATAGATGTTGGAGAGATAGTGGCTAAATGTGCCATTCCTATAGTGGATAAGGATAGATCAAAGATGCAGTTGACAGATTATCAACTGGGAACTGTGAACTTAGGAAGGCCTACAAGAAACCAACAGATGGACTTAATTGATATTGTGGCATCTTCCACCAAGTCAAGAATGGTAAAGGACAAGCAAAGGAAGGATGATCTCAAGGCTCAATTAGATCAATTGCATAGGTTCTTAAAGAACCTATCTTCTCCTATTCCTACACAATTTTTTTCTCCTACAATGCCAATTTTGTTGAGTAAAAGGGAAGTTGATGACCTTGTTGAAATGAGAAGCAAGGTAAAAATGTTGGATACATGGTTTGATAGGTTGAACCAAGAGGTGGAGGAGTTACTTGTTGAAGCCCACAAGGTTAATAAGGAAGCATTTGAATCATCCAATGATGTGATTGCATATGTTGAAGACCTTTGGAAGCAAGAAGAATAATACAGAGAGCATGTAAATAAGTTGAAAGATATTACTAAACTACCTCAACAAACACTCCTTGAACAATCTATTCTTGAAGAAGGTAATGAGAAGTTTGTTAATAAAACCATTAACATTATCAGATTCAAGACTTCATTCATTTTTTCCCATAGAAATGAGGTGCAACAAGTTGGTAAGGACTTGACAGATCAAATTATGGAGTTGGAAGCAATCATACCTATGATGGTGAATGAAGATGTCCCTGTCAAAGATGGCTTTCCTCTTGATGAGTTGAGAAACAAATGGAACAATAGATTTCAAGAGGCAATGTAGAAAGGGGATGATGGTGATGACTTATTGATTGACAAGTTCATGGATATCAAGGAAGTAATAAAGATTGCTCAGAAGAAGCTTGCTAAATTAGATGATATGCAAAAGTTCACCTTTGTAGAATTTAAGAGAATAAAATTTGAGGATAGTTGGGTAGATGGGCCGGATATGGACATGCTTAAACAAGTGTTGGATAGTTATGATGAGTATTTTCTTGAACAAAAGACAGGGGAGTATGTATATGGAATATTCTTTTTTGAATAAAGCATCAGATGGTATAGTCAGTTGAGCAACTTTCCCCTATTTTCCAGGATCATAACACAAGTCTAACTAAAAATCTCCCAGCAGTTCGACCTTCTCCTTGTGCATCATATTTTGATACAGGGTGATCAACAATTGAACTGAAGATCAACAGGGCATTCATCTCATGCAGCTTCAGTGGTTCCATAAATTTGTGGATCTCAATTTTTGACTGGAGGAATTAGTGTTAGGACTTGTCTATATGTAGTTTTTCTCTCCATATTGTAAAGGTTGGCTAATTGAAGAAATATTAGCAGCCTAAGGAGAATTTTAGGACAATTTCTACAAGTTTTATAGACTTTTACAGTTTTTATGCAAGACACTTAGATATTTTTATAGCTTTCAATACAGTTTCATGTTATTTTCAGAACTAGTTTTAATGATGATGTCAATGAGCAAATGGTCATTCATATGCCAGTGAATGTTGTGCATAAATGTCTCTTATTTGATAAAAATCAATAGAAGATTCTGAATCTAAGTTCGTTTCCATTGAATTATCTATGAATGATATTTCTTGGTGTTTATTGATCTATAAGTTTTAATGATGAGTTGGTGATGTGTTCTTATTTTGATCTTTGAAGTTTATGAATGATGAATGATTGAATGTCTTGAATTTTCACTATAAATGAATGCAATGGTATGGATTTTTCTATAGATTGTATCATTTTATGGTTTAGTTGTTTGGAAATAATGCTCATTGTGAAGTTTGTATGTTTGAATTGAAGGAAATCTACATTTATGTTTTGTTGTCCTAAGCTCTATCCTATCTTTTGATATTTATTTACACCCCCAAACATTAGATTAATTTGTATGATGCAGTTTGTATCCTTTTTACCAGTAGTCCCCTTGAAAATTACAGCTGCATAGGCCACCGAACAACATCAGCACAATTGAGAACCAACTTCAGAGACCTTGGAAGATAGGTTGCTTTAGGTTATTTATCTTTTTCAGGAAAAATGGAGTAGAAATATCTTGTTTAATGTTGTTGTGTTACTTTGACCATCAACACTTTTGTTGTTGTCTTCTCTCTTTTTTGTTTAGGCTTGTTATGTTTACTTTTCTTACAAATTGAATTTGGTCTCTAATCTTCCTTGAAGTTGTCTTATCTCCTTTTACCATGGGTGTGATTAATTTGGGGTTTCATTAATCCTTTTATTATTTCCCATGGTAGTTATTTTATATATTTTCTTTAGAAGGGCCACATATCTTTAGAGATCACTTCCAAAATTTCTCCCCCTTTCCATTCTCCATCCCCTTGGTGCCTAACCCCCTCTCATAAGGTAAGATCCAACAAGATATTTCCACATATTTTTATATCTTTATTGATTTTCTTTTCTCTCTCTATGTTTGATTTAAATTTTTAAAATTTTGGGTGTTACTTTCCTTTATATCACCTAACTAGGGTCTCAACAACATAGCCAATGTTAGCAAAAAATTTGGGGAAACACATACCAAAGTTATGAGACCCAAGTACTTTTTGATTGTTGTAGTTTATACCCCAGACTTAGTAATATAAAGGTAAGCAACCTTGGGTTCAAACACATGGAGAACTTAAGTAGATATTTGTATATTAATAGATAACCTTAATTAGATAGAATTATGATGCTCATTATATTAATTATGTTCCAAAAGGGGTACAATATATATCTTCCCCTATACTCTTCCCAATTCCTTCCTTTCTTATGTATAATCCTTACACATTGATATTCAAGTTCATACAAAGTTCTTACATATCTTCATATGTTCTTTATTCACACACACACACACATATATATACCTACATACAAACATATATTTTGTCATTCATATCTTTCCCTATACATGTATCTATGGGATGGGACGTGACCCATCTATGCCACCCCTAGTCTAGATGGTATATTTACAATATTAGGCTCCACAAGCTCTTTGTGGTAAGATTCAATATGATCTACTTGATGGTGTCTACACTATCACCATTTTTGGCTAATAGTGATATCTTTTCCCCCTTGATTTGTGTCCTATATTCATTTCCTTTGTGTAGAAAGTATGTGTTTTTGTAGGTCATGACATGTGTCTAACTAGCTAAAGATCAAGTCTAAGTTGTGACAATATTTATAGTTCTTTCTAAACACTATCCCTAACATATTGAACCTAGTTATGAAATACTTTTGCAAATACATATGAAATTATGAGTTGTGTATGTTTTTTGGTTTAATTTGTTGATCATATTGTGTGTCCAAAAAATAATATAGGTTTTTTAAATCTTTTTGGTGCATCACCTTATTAGTCTTAGGTATCATTTCATGTTTCCTTCCCCCCTTTTCTCAGTATGCAACATAGGTTAAATAGGCGAGTATCAAGGGAACCGACCCCCTCTAGAGGTTCATCTTCATCATAAGTTACCCACATCTTGAAGATGATCCCATGTTTCACAAGGTAGCTATGTTCTACACTCAATAAGGGTGCATACTTTAGTGATAACAATTTTTGGCACGCTCGGTGGGACTGTTTAAACTATCTCAGTTCAAAATTTGTCCTCTTATTGCTGCTATTTAGTGTGTGTATCAATAAATTCTACCTTTGGATTAAATATCTTCACACACCTAATGACTCCAAGTTCAATCTACTGGTTTCAAGTGGACTACGTGTTGGTATGTACTTAAACTTTTTTTCCAAAAATCATACCAGATTATCTTCATTTTAAAGAATATTTCAATGAATTTCTAGCTTGTTTTACCCCAAATACTTTTGCTACACAAAGATACCAACATGTTAAATATACTTGGTACCCACCCACCCCTGCTCAATCTTCTTAGCAACCTACATAAGCTTAAATTCAACCCCAAGAAGACCATTTTGTGTCCAAATAGCATAGCTATTCTTATAGTCAACCTCAATATGTGAATAATAGAGCATTAGGGATACAATGTTGGACTTTCAAAAGCAACTGAATGATATTGAAAGAGACCAAGAGTATAACTTGCAACAGGAGGAGTTGGCTTACGCAACTTACCAATGCCAACATGAGATGGAAATACAAAAGAAGGAATATGAGGAATCTCTCACAGAAGAGATTGTTACTAAATAAGAACAAATGAAGCTATTACTTTCCCAAGCACAAAGGCTATAAACCCAATCAAATCCTTATATTCCTAGCTTCAAGAAAGTACCTCTTACAACATTAGACCAACATGCAAAATAAGATCCTCCCAAGTAAAAAAATTCAAGTTATAGGAGTCTCATCCTTTGCAAATCCCCGAACCTAAGCAAGATCAACCTTCTCCAAAGCTTATACATCCTCAAGAAAATCAACAAGACTTATATAATTGAGCTAATAGATGGATTAGAACTTATGAGACAAAAGTATAGAATGCCAAGAAGGATGGTGTTTGCCTAGCATAGATGGTTAAGGATAACATATAGATTCATCAAAGTCCTATTAATAAACTTTTGTGATGACATTGATCTTATGAGGAAAGAGAGGATGGCAATCTCCTTCAAGGTAAATTGTATGGAGCGGTGGCCTTTAAGATAAATTTTACAAGTTTTGAAGATGACAAGATAGTTTGAAGATATGGTAAATAAGTTCCAAATGACAATCATAATGAAAACAAGAATTCAGTTCAAAAGTGGATAGTGTTTCATGTGAAGATTAAGGAGCTATAGTGGAGTGACACATGACAAAATTCAATCCCTTAAAGTTCTCCTACACCCCTAGAAGACTTTTTTATTGTTTCAAATCAACTCCCACATGTCCTATTAGTAAGTTTGAAGATGCTCCAATAGTTCAGAGTTGAATGAGCAGTTATAACTTCTTTCCATGCATTTATGAGCAATTGAAGGACATCTAGGGGTAGCTTGGTGAGTTCCAAAACAAATGGAGAGAATATAGGTCAATTTTACCTAGTTTGGAGCATCTCCAAGAATCTAGGAGTTGTTCAAGGAGTCTTGGCTTATAGATAAGTTCAAAACAATTTTTTTTTTTCATTCAAACACTATCATGAAGCATTTAGTGGGCTGGAAAGTAGGGATAACAATTTTGGACGCCCAAGAAGGATTGAATCAACAAAAATTATGTGAACACTTGTCTTTCATCTCTCAAAACATGTTCCTAATATCTAACAAGCTATTGACTAGTTTAAAAGAAAGACTAAGGGCAGATTTTCAATAAGTTCTAGCCTCTCTTAGCAATGTATTATAACTTCTTGAAAGTTCTTTCAAGTTGTGACAACTTTGTAACTCATTTTTCAAGCATGTACATCAATATGTAAACACTTGTTTGATCAATAAAGATAAGATTTTTACCTTCTTAGAGTTGTTTCATTGTGCAAATTTTCTTCAAGATGGTTGATGTAGTCTTGTGGTGATGTATTTTTCCCCTTGATTTCTTTCCTTTCTTCATTGCCTTTCTATCAAAAGTATGTTTTTTTGTAGGTCATGACTTATGTTTTTAACTAGTTATTTAGATGGAGTTTAAGTTGTGACAACATTTATAGTTCCTTCTAAACACTATCCTTGACATATTGAACCTAGTTATGAAACACTTTTGCAAATACACATTGAATTATGAGTTGTGTATGTTTTTTGGTTTAAGATGTTTATCATATTACATGTCCAAAAAATAGTATAGGTTTTTTAAATCTTTTTGGTGCATCTCCTTATTAGTCTTAGGTTTCATTTCATGTTTCCTTCTCTCCCTTTTTCTCAATATGCAATAGTAGGATAGGTTAAATAGGTGAATATCAAGGGAACCAACCCCCTCTAGAGGTTCATCTTCATCATAATTTACCCACATATTAAAGGTGATCCCGTGTTTCAAAAGGTGGTTGAGTTCTACACTCAGTAAGGGTGTATACTTTAGTGACAACATTAACTTGCAAAGGTTGAGACACCTTAATTCTTAATAATACACTCCCATAGATTGAGTATAACTAAGGATTGTGAGCCCATATTGCTAGTGGCTTACACCCAATCCACTTGACCCACACAACCAAATATATTATCTCAATAACAAGATTAAAATACACTTGTAGGTTCTCCATGCAAGGCCTCTTGGGCATCAAACACTCTAGTTTCATTCTTCCATGTGAACAAGCAAATGAGAACCATGTAGCCACATATTCCAATCTACACTTCCATATAAACAACCTACAATATATGCTCAATCTAATCTTAGTCAACAAGTGAAAGGTTCCACAAGCCAACCATAACTATTCATGTTCTTTTTTTTATAGAAACAATCTTGTACAAAACTACTGAATTGTATTACATAAACCATGTACTTCAAAATCATGACCTCAAATTAAATATTTTCTTAATGTGACACCAACATTAAATATTTATTCTACAGTCACATACAATATGAAGTGTTCCCAAGAATGCTTAACCCAATGTGATTTCCACATCTATAAGATATGTCTGTAACAACCCCGGTGTTTTAACCCAAGAATTTTCCATGTTTTTACCCACATTTAAATAACATATGCTTTCAAAATATAGCAATAAATTTTTTCTTCTATAATCTAATAATAATATGCACTTTTGGAATAAACCCATTCAAAACTTCCAATACATTTCAATAATAAGAGATGCATATTCGAAATAAACCCCATTTCAAATTTCCATTGCATTTTCATAAAGTGCATTACATAATTTCCAAGTAATGGTTATCTATTACATACACCCATGTAACGATAACATTTTTCCAAGTTATAATTTCTCAATAAGATTCGATATATATGTTTGCATACATAGCCTCCATGAGCTTAATAAATTAGATATACAAATGGTCTGGATGTCCCTACCTGGGCATACATCCTTGATGTCCCCTGCATTGGTGCATACATTCTAGATTTCCATGTCACTGGTGCATACATCTTAGTTGTCCCCAATATTGGCACGCACATTCTCAAATCCATGTTGCCAACTATATGAGGGAGAGCATCACTCAAGCGTTTTTCCGCCAACCAAAAAATTACTGTAGTCCCTTGCACATCTACCATACTGGTAAGATGGCCCTACCCTTCAATTAAGATATTGGTTGGATAACCTCATAATACTAGCCTTCTTGAGTAGAGTGTTATGTCCTACATATCTAGAGCTACCATACCTTCATTTCCCTTCCTAGAATGCTATCATGGACTACAATGAATTGACAATGTAAACAGTGGCTACTTACACTAATTTTTCCAAAGAATTAATCACCTAGTACTTCAAGTGAGAGTCATCTATCCATCCACTTCAAAAACTCGATTGGGTATTGACCATAAACATAAGACACATTTATCCTAAGGTGATAACATAATATAATATCCATCAAGTTAATTCCCTTAACCATGGATTACCTTAACCCCAGGAATACCCAAGTTTATAACAAAATGATTATCTAGGTTACACCCTTACCTATGGATTCCTCTACCCTAGGTATAACCACACTAACCATACATTTACACATACTAGTGTCTAGCTAGGTTATCCCCATTCCCATGGATTTCATTAACCCTAGGAATAACCTAATTAACCACCTTGGGTAATCATAACGTCATAACATTAAATGAATTTAGTAAAAAGTATGATCTCAACATTAAGTGCCTTCTTTTTAGAAGTATGACCTTATCAATAAATGACTCCATTCAAGAGTAAAATATCATCAATAAATGACTTACTCAAAAGTAGAATCTTCAACAATAAATGAATTCTATCAAAGACATAATCAAAAATCAAATGATCAATCTGATCGTATAGGTTAATCCCATTCTATTTGCTTCATTCAATAATCAAGTAAACAACCCTACTAAAGAGGTTATTCTCAACCTAGGGTTTCAATCAAATGTGATGTAATGATCAAGTGATTATACAAAAATCATAAAACCTTTCTTTCAATATACCTCATATGTTCACATGTTTACAATGTTCACTACACTTGTATATAATTTGGAGGACATTATCCTAAGAGGGGTCTGTGCTTCTACACCTACAAGTCCTCTTCTCAATACGACTTTGGGTTGCCGGAGCATGAGTCCTCCTCAAGTATTCTATAAATAGGAATAGACTCCTAATCAAGTATATGATTACAACATAATCAAAAAATACATTTCTCAACCCTACTATTGAATATTGATATAATAATCAAGTATTATCCCTAATCCTAGGGAAAATATTATCTTCCTACTTCAAGGAGATATGAGTAACAATCAAGTATAGGCTATCAACATGATTTGCATGACAACACAACCTATCAATGATATCATGACTATCATTCCATAATTCTCGTTGCATTACCAACCTCTTTATCCACAAAGGTTTACCTAGCTTTATAAGCTTACAAAACAAGATAGCATCATATTCCATATTTCACTTTTCACACAACCTCCTTATAGCCTTAACGAACTAAGTATAGTTCCATTAGAATTTAAGCCACACATACTTTTAACATAATATAAATGTATTCCCAAAATAATAGGGTTTCACTCATTCGAGACTCATTCAAGAATCACATAAGAATATTCCATATAGGAAATAACTAGGTTCATAAGAACAAGTATAGCATGAAATCAAAAAGCAATCTTTCCAAACAAAGGTGTTATAATCAAATAGCCTATCAAACATGTATATATAATGAAGGAATAGAAATCAACATGCCTATATAATAAGTTCCAACTTGATAATGTTTCCTTCCAACCTTATCTTTCACCTCCACGAATTCTACTACACCAAAGGTCAACTAGCCTCCAAACACTAGCCTCTTACAAATTCTCTCAACAATACAATTGTAAAATAATAAAGCAAATCACTAACTCTCAAGATCTCTAACTCACTTACACAAAAAATACAACAAAATAACGATGGAGAAATTAGAATTAGAAGTGTAGCAAATGGTAGAATGGGCACCTCTATTTATACTAAATTGTGAGTAACCAAAGGTTACAAACAAGTTAATACTTCTGCCAACTTTCTATCCCCATTCAATGACTCATCAAACTAACTTATAGGTTTGCAACACATAACAGTCCACACCTTTCAAATGCCTGAGTCGACTTGTTTCAAGGGACAACAAGACTCTTTTACCGAGTCAAATGAACAACAAGCTTCTAAGCAAGTTTCCTATTCGGTTTGCAAATTGAATTCCTTCTTGTATTTCTGCCAAGTTTACATTGGTTAAGTCTCATGGCTAAGATATTGCTTTTCTAGACTTATACACAGTAAAAAGACTTCTAAAGATTTTCTACTTTCAAAATATGGTGCCACATAAGTATTGTACCTCCTATTTCCATGCATACATTGACATAACTTCAAAAAACTTATCACATATCTTTTCCAAGTATTTAGAACAATTTATACCCATGTGCTAATATCTTATGTGCTTCGCTTCATTCTTTTTTTCATACTATTCATGCACTTCCATTTAAATATGGTTAATGCTTATTCATAGCAGCACTGGCTTTTACTATCATTTACTTTGGCATTTAATTCACATATCCTCTATGCTATGCATTGCATTATACTCCATCCATGTGCTTATATATGTGTTGCTCTAAGTGTTGCACATATTCATTATTTGGATGGCTTTAAATTCTTCTCCCAAGCACTATATATATGCACTAAACATTTAAACACTTGTTGGCTTTATTAAGCCTTGCTATATTTAATATGGCCCGACCATATATGCATCCCTATTTACTTTAAAACATATCAAAATACTTATATATAATAATATATATATTATTAATATATATATGTAATGTAACATCCTTTGTTATATTATATATACACATTTATTTAATCATTATTTGCTAATCAAATATATATATATACACATAAATATACATATATATATATGTATATTACTATATACGTTTTTATGTATGTAACATTATCGATACATACATAGATACATATATTTTAATATGTATATATATACATATACATTCCATATTTATTATTTCTTATCAACACAAATATATACATATCTTCATCGATAGGCATGTACATTATGTGTATATATATATATACATATATATATAATCGATTTCCCGTGTATGTATGCTTGTAAGTATTTCTACTCATATATGCATACATGCTTATGCTCTCATGCACGAGTCATTATATATATATATATACATATTTACATGTATACATTTAACGTGCATACAAATCAATGTAAGGATAACTATGCAGAAAATAACAAATACTCAAAGATTCAATCACGATAACTCAATCGAAAACAATCTAAGAAATCAAAGACATTTTCTTAATCATTTCAATCATCCCTAGAAACCATTACCAATGGTTTTACTTACCAATTCCAAATCTATCTTTACTCTTCTTAACCAACTAGGGTGTGAGTGTGTGTATGCTTAGTTAGAATTATTAAGGGTTACCAGACCAAGCTCCTCTCTTGAGTGATACTCCCCCTCTTGTACTTGAGGGCTTGAATCTTTCTTGGATCCAACTTAGTACTTTGCAACAGTAGTTATCCATTTACATGAAATTCATTTGCATCATAAAGCATTAAAGTATTCACATTGCAATGCATTTTCATTCATCGAATTTCTCAATAGTATAAAACATAATTATTCCTTCAACAACAATAACATCTTAATACATATTTTAGTATTTCATAAACATATTAAATTCATGATTCTCATTCATCATCATATTTGCTCATGAAGGTAAAAGTAACTCGGTAACTATGAGATGGGGTGTAACATACTTCCCCCTTGTGAATCATCATCCCCGATAATTTAAAGTAGCAGAACATATAGATAAAGTTAAATAGAGGAAGTACTTACAATTTTCCAAATCATGTAAGAAATAGGTATATAAAATAATCTTCCCTCATAACCCAGCCCTTTGCAATCTTGTCCTTCCTGTACTTTGCATTGAGTGACTCTGCTATTGCATAGGGAGAGCGTATGTGCTTCAAGCATACTTTTCTCTCCAGAGAAGTACTCAAGATAATTATATTAACTCATATTTATTCATATGTACATCATAAGTACAATAGTGTTGGTATCCTATATGACACCTATACCACAGTGATTGGAGAAACACATTCTCATTGGCTGACACACAATTATCCTTAGTGTAACCCAAGTGGAAAATGAATGTCAGTGTATTGTGCACTACACCATGGGTCCCATCCTTCCCTTTGGTCTTTACATCATTAGATAACTCAAAATCCAAGATCGTCCATCACTAACACAACATTTACCTAAGCATAATAGTACTTCCCTTGACTACTATCCATCTTGAGCATAATACTGCCTTTGGACACCTATTAATTCTAACCATAATAGTATTGCTTCTTAATTTAAGCTTTGCATCAACAAATTTTTCCTTGATCCCTTCCATCTACTATTCTATTTTGACAACCTTTCTAGTATAAGGGTAATCCTATTTCCTATCTTATCCTAGCTTTATAGAGGTTCAACCCTTCTTCCCATATAATGGACCAAATTTCAATGATAGAAGTTTATTATAATAAAGTTTTCCACAAATCCTCCAAGATTTGATTTTTCCCTTTTTGCCTAACTAGCTGACTCAAAGCAATAAGTTGAGCATACATTCAATTGAATTTTTCAATAAGGATCATGGTTTACACAAATCCTTAATGTTACTTGTGTGTCCCACTTTGAGATAGCCTTCTTTGGAACATAAGCAACTGCTTTACACAACTTGTTGTTTAGGACTAATGTCCTTTAAGTCAAATTTCCCAATCAAAATTGGTTACCTTGGTGAGTTCATCCACAATAACATTATGCTAGTTCCATCGATATAGAAAGATCAAAACTATTCTAATGATCTAACACTTCCTCATTGGAATTTCATGAGAGTATACAAGTCCTGCCGATGATGACATCCTTTCTTCATCCTCTAACATAATGGACAGCATCTTGCTACATACCTTGTAGCATCTTACTCTGTTTCCTTCCAGATTATAGTGGTTCCTCATTAGTCAAATAATTTTTTCATTCCAGTGTCTTGATTAAGACATCAATTTACCTCAATTCATTTTTTAATCCCCTAGAAAATTAGTACATAGGTTCTTTATTTGTTTCATTATAGTCCATCTAACTAAGTGAAAACTCTTCCATGGACTTTATGCCACATATGATCCTTGAAATATAATGATCAGATATATTTGAGGAGTTATAACTCCTTAATCTTAGGCATCCATATATTGGATTTCTTTCGTCCTTTCATCATTCTCAAAGTTGTAGTCTAATTCCAACTCAATTTATCTCTTCCAATGATAATTTCATATTGGTTGAGTAATAATTCTCGTTAAATCATGCTAGTTTGATATTATCCTCCAAAGATATCAATAATTATTACATACCTAATTACCAAGCATGAACATTTCTTGATAACTTAAAATCATGAGTAAATAAATTTTCCATTTCCTATTCCCATAGACAATAATCTTGCATTTCATGATCAAGCATACTGCCTATCTTTTCAAATGTATAAATGGTAATAACAATTGATCTTCCAAAACAATAAGTATAAATAATTGAGTTGTAATTATTTCCCTCTCATTTAGTCAATAGCCTCTGACCTTTTCAACATCTTCCAATATATCAACCTATAATTACAACAACCTTGTTGTGGTCATTGGGTATAAGACTTCAAATATAGGGTTTCTTGAACCATGTCTTATGGAGAAGTAAAAAGTTCTCCCAAACTAAAAAATACATCATTATTTTTTGTTGAATAGGGTACTTATCTGAGTACATCTACTCTCCCTCTTTCCCCCTTAGTGTTTCCAAGACATTAGATCAACTTAAAGTTGAACTCTTAGCAATCACCCATTCTCTCCAAATTGGTTGAATTGATTTAACATTCCTTGTTGTTGGATTTTGATAGTTGATTGACTATTACTAGCCTTTCTTACCCTCCATGGTATTCCTTGAATATACTTTTTCATTTTTGAAATTGGATTCATCATTTCCTTACAATCTCTCAGAAACAACAGTTGGATCCACTGTAATTAGGTCTAATGAATAATCAACAACTTAAAAGCTAAGAGATACTCTAGTATTTCATTCCAATGCTCTCTTCCATATATTCTAATAGCCTTTTAACCAAAGTAGAAGAATATTCCACATCTGGAAAGCCTAATTTGTTGATGTGTTAAATGAGATTTCCTAAGGATCCCTATAAAGAATGTGTTTTCACCTTTGTGAGTGATTTCCATTTTTTTTTTGGAAACATAGGCTCCTTCCATATCCCATTTTCCATAGGAACATATTCAAATGATCATTAAGGAACTAAACATAAGTTTACTTTCGTAGATAAACTTGTAAGTTCAATTTGAACTTCAACCAACTATGCTCTAACTGAGCCCTTTGTCCAAACAGTTTGATTTACCTTCCAAGATTTTACCTTGCAATCTTTTTTCTAAGTAATTTTGTCCCAATTCTTGGTAATTTAATTTCCTCATATCCTTAGATACTCTAAGGTTGTTTGGTTTCTTTCCCCATTTTCAACTCTGAGTTCTGACTAATTCTAGTTGGTGGGTTCATGTCCACTTCTATTCTTCATAAGTTGCCTCTTTTTCATGACCATTCTAGTCTCTGACCTTTACTCTAAGGTATCCATTTTCACTCTTGATTTTTATTATCATTGCAATATTTTAACCTTGTACGGATTCAAGTATGTCAAGGGTTATCCTACCTCCTAGATACCTCTCTAGTTGATTTTGATTCACAAAATTTTGACTTTCTACTTTGTCTGAAGTTTTCAATTTGTGCCAGTAATTAGTTTTCTCCAACTTGAGCATTCACATGAATAGTCATAATCCATATTCATATATTTATAGAATTTGAATGAACAGATATATACTTTACTCATTGACCCTTTGCAACTACAAGTTGCTATTAGAAGATGGGATTACTTAGATTCTTCCAAACCCTCAAAGTATTTTAACAATTTTGTAAGGTGAAGGTACTCATTGGTAATCCTTCATATCCTTCATATTGAACCTTGTTGCATAACCTCCAAAATCCATAGGTGTTTCTCAACGAGTTGTTAGTTTTAGGAGTTTCCAACTCAAGGGACAATTCTTTCCTAGTCCCAAACTTAAACAAGTTTTCAAGAAACTAAACTTTCGTTTTGTTTCCCCTTTGTTATTTTCCTCTTGATATCTTGGCATAAGAACTTTTCAACCATTAACTTCCAATAAGGTTTACGTTTTACTTATGTAATGAGATCATAGGTTCCATCGTTGCACTTAGTAGCTTTGATACCACGTGTAACAACCCCAGTGTTTTAACCCAAGAATTTTCCATGTTTTTACCCACATGTAAATAACATATGCTTGACAAATATAGCAATAAAAATTTTCTTCTATAATCCAATAATAATAGGCACTTTTGGAATAAACCCATTCAAAACTTCTAATACATTTCAATAATAAGATATGCTTATTCGAAATTAACCCCATTTCAAATTTCCATTGCATTTTCATAAAGTGTATTACATAATTTCCATGTAATGGTTATCTATTACATACACCCATGTAATGATAACATTTTTCCAATTTATAATTTCTCAATAAGATTAGAGATATATGTTTGCATACATAGCTTCCATGAGCTTAATAAAATAGATATACAAATGGCTCGAATGTCCCTACCTAGGCATACATCCTTGATTTCCACTGCATTGGTGCATACATTCTAGATGTCCCCATCACTAGTGCATACATCCTAGTTGTCCCTAATACTAGAGCACACATCCTCAAATCTTGGCTGCCAACTGTATGAGGGAGAGCATCACTCAAGCGCTTTTCCACCAACCACGAACTTATTGCAGTCCCCCACACATCTACCATACTAGTAAGATGACCCTACCCTTCGACGAAGAGATTGGTTTGATAACCTCATAATACTGCCCTTCCTAAGCATAGTGTTTTATCCTACATATCTAGAGCTACCATACCTTGGTTTCCCTGCCTAGAATGCAATCGTGGACTACAGTGAACTGACAGTGTAAACAATGGCTACTTACACTGCTTTGGCCAAAGAATTCATCACCCACTACTTCGAGTGAGAGTCATATGTCCACCCACTTCAAAAGCTCAATTTGGTATGACCATAAACATAATGTACATATTTACCCTAAGGTGATAACATAATATAATATCCATCAAGATAGTTCCCTTAACCATGGATCCTAACCCCAAGAATACCCAAGTCTATAACAAACTGATTATCTAGGTTACACCCTTACCCATGGATTCCTCTACCCCAGGTATAACCACACTAACCATACATTTACACATACTAGTGTATACCTAGGTTATCCCCATTCCCATGGATTTCACTAACCCCAAGAGTAACCTAATTAACCACCCTAGGAAATCATAATGTCATAACATTAAATGACTCTAGTCAAAAGCATGATCTCAACATTAAGTGCCTTCTTTTCAGAAGTATGATCTTATCAATAAATGAACTCCATTCAAGAGTAAAATCTCATCAATAAATGACTTAATCAAAAGTAGAATCTTCAACAATAAATTACTTCTATCAAAGATATAATCAACAATCAAATGATCAATCAGATCGTATAGGTTAATCCCATCCTATTTGCTTCATTCAATAATCAAGTAAACAACCCTACTAAAGAGGTTATTCTCAACCTAGGGTTTCAATCAAATGTGATGTAACGATCAAGTGATCATACACAAATCATAAAACCTTTCTTTCAATATACCTCATATGTTCACATGTTTATAATGTTCTCTACACTTGTATATAATTTGGAGGACATTATCTCGAGAGGGGTTTGTGCTTCTACACCTACAAGTCCTCTTCTCAATACGGCTTTGGGTTGTCGGAATGTGAGTCCTCATCAAGAATTTTGTAAATAGGAAGACTCTGAATCAAGTATATGATTATAGCATAATTAGAAAATACATTTTTCAACCCTACTATTGAATATTGATATAATAATCAAGTATACTCCTTAATTCTAGGGAAAAGACTATCTTCATATTCAAGGAGATATGAGTAACAATCAAGTATAAGCTATCAACATGATTTGCATGATAACATAACCTATCAATGATGTCATGACTATCATGCGATCATTCCCATTGCATTACCAAACTCTTTATCCACCAAGGTTTACCTAGCTTTATAAGCTTACAAAACAAGATAGCATCATATTCCATATTTCACTTTTCACGCAACCTCCTTATAACCTTAATGAACTAAGTATAGTTCTAGTAGCATTTAAGCCACACATACTTTTAACATAATATAAATCTATTCCCAAAATAATAGGGTTTCACTAATTTGAGACTCATTCAAGAATCACATAAGAATATTCCATTATAGGAAATAACTAGGTTCATAAGAACAAGTATAGCATGCAATCAAAAAGAAATCTTTCCAAACAAAGGTGTTATAATCAAATAGCCTATCAAACAAAGATAATGAAGGAATATAAATCAGCATTCCTAGATAATAAGTTCCAACTTGATAATGTTTCCTTCCAACCTTAGCTTTCACCTCCATGAATTCTACTACACCAAAGATCAAATAGCCTCCAAACACTAGCCTTTTACAAATTATCTCAACAATACAATTGCAAAATAATAAAGCAACTCACTAACTCTCAAGCTCTCTAACTCACTTGCACAAAAAATACAACAGAATAACATCAGAGAAATCAGAATGAGAAGTGTAGCAAATGGTAGAATGAGCACCTCTATTTATAGTAAAATGTGAGCAATCAAAGGCTACAAACAAGTTAATACTTTTGCCACCTTTCTATCCCCATTCAACGACTCATCAAACTAACTTACAGGTTTGCAACACATAACAGTCCACACCTTTCAAATGGCCGAGTTGACTTGTTTCAAGGGACAACAAGACTCTTTTATTAAGTCAAACGAACAACAAGCTTCTAGGAAAGTTTCCTATTCAGTTTGGAAATCAAATTCCTTCTTATATTTCTACCAAGTTTACATTGACTGAGTCTCATGGCTAAGATATTGCTTTTCCAAAATTATGCACAGTAAAAAGACTTCTAAAGAGTTTCTACTTTCAAAATATGGTGCCACATAAGTATTGTGCCTCCTATTTCCATGCATACATTGACATAGTCAGGAAACTTATTGCATAGCTTTTCCAAGTATTTGGAACGGTTTATACCCATGCACTAATATCTTAAGCGCTTTGCTTCATTCTTTATTGCACACTATTCATGCGTTGCCATTTAAATATGGTTAATGCTTATTCATAGCAGAATTGGCTTTTACTATCATTTACTTTGGCATTTAATTAACATATCCTCTATGCTATGTGTTGCATTATACTCCATCCATGTGTGTATATAAGCATTGTTCTAAGCACTGCACATATTCATTATTTGGATGACTTTAAATTCTTCTCCCAAGTGCTATATATATGTGCTAAACATTTAACCACTTACTGGCTTTATTAAGCCTTGTTATATTTAATATGGCCTCACCATATATGCATCCCTATTTACTTTAAAACTTATAAAAATAATTATATATATTATTATTATTATTATTATTATTATTATTATTATTATTATTATTATTATATATGTAATATAACATCCTTTGTTATATTATATATATACAAGTTTATTTAATCATTATTTGCTAATCATATATATATATAATATATATATATATATATGTATGTAACATTATCGATACATACATATATACATATATACATATACAATCCATATTTAATATTTGTTATCAACACAAATACATACATATCTTTATCGATAGGCATACACATTAAATATTATTTGTACCATTATTCTATTATTGTGCAAGTTGTGCAAGACACCTTTTCTAAGAATATTGTGGTACTGAAAATAAGATAAATGTATTTGTTATTTTGAAAAGTAAATATGAAAATCAAGGTAGCTAGCTCAATGACCAAATAATGAATATAGTGAGGATGATTATGGAATTAGATTGTTATATCATTAGAAAACAATGCCTCTATATGAGAAATTATTGAGTCTATCTTAAAAATATGGTCTATCATGGGCAAGTTCATGGGCTTAGGATAAGATTATGAGCCAAGGATGGAATTGTAGTCATTGATTAGTCTTATGAGTTTTGACTTGCCCTTGCACATAGCAAGATTCTACTCTTCTACTTGCCTAATGAACACTTGTCTACCTTGATTTTCTTAAATATTTTGGGGACCAATAGTATTTATAAATACTTTAAAAGGTTGTTGTTTCATCACAAGGAGACAATTTCTCCTAGATCAACTCATAGAAAGCATACAAAGGGCCCTAGAATGTAGACTCATTGCTTTTTTGTGCACGAAATCCAAGTGTGTCAATATTGGTAGCTCCTTTAAATGCTCTAGAATGAGAAGATTTTGAACACTTGGATCTCTAAAATAAATGCAATTGGATGTATTTGAATACTAACACATAACAATATATTGCATCAAACACATGTTTAGTTGACTCAAGTGAGAGGGTGAATGAGGTAGGCCAAAATTTAATTCTTATTTTTTTAAAAGGAAGGGGACAAGTTTGCAACTGCAAAAATGTCCCAAGATAGTAAATAATGTGATCTAGCTGACTAATGTCCATATAACAATAGACATATAAATGAATGTGATAAATGTAAAATAAATGTTAAAAATTAAAACTAAATCCTAAGAATACAAATTAAGAAAATGAGTCTGAATTTATACACAATCATATTAATTTGTGAATATCATATACAAAGACTTTCCTAAACCAAACAACAAAACTAAAATAAATTAATGAAAAATGGCATTGATATGCAAATTTTACCATTACAAAGAAAGAACAAAGCTTTAAACCAAAAAAAAAAACCTTATCAAATTATTAACATCGATAGACAATCTACAATCGTAGCCACATCCATACACATAATAAAAAAATGCCTACTGAAATCTCACTAGAAAAAACAAATTGTAGTCATTATCACCACTTTAATAGGAAAAATTCATCTACATAAGTTTTGGGCATTAGTAAAATTGTAGTTGTTCGGGCTTCTTTTAATCCACTTTTGCTTCTTTTAAATGTGCTGACACATCTTTGAAAAATGAACGCCTAACAAACGACTTATTCCCCAAGTTTCAAAATAACTTTGTAGAAGCCACACTCTTAATCATGTCATTATTATACTTATATTATTATTGTTTATATAATATAATATTAATATGATATTAATAAATTATTATTTATATTATGTTTAAAATTATTTAAATTATATTATTATTTATTATTATATTAATATTATAATTTATATTATTATTAATTATATTATATTATATTTATAAGAATAAAAATATAATAATCTAATAATAATATAATATAATATAATAAAAATATAATAATAATATAATACTATAATACAATATAATAACAATAATATAATAGAAATATAATATAATAATAAAAATAATAATATTATATTTAGTAAATGTCATTATTAATAAATTATTAATATCTGGACATTAATAATAAATTATTGTTAATATTATTAATATTAGTATTTTTTTTTATACTACAGGGGTGTCCCTGCGACCCAGCCCACCAGCCCATACCTTGGGTACCTAAGGCGAGCTAGGGCGAGACAAGTCCCCTGCGGGTGAGATTCCCCGCCCGCAAGAAGTACCACCTCTTAAACCCAGGAGCGGAGTCAAACCCAAGACCAATGGGGAGCAAACCCACTGCCAAGCCAACTCTACTACCCGTTCGGGCTATTAATATTAGTATTATATTAATAATATTAAATTATATATATCTTATTATTATATTATTATTATAATATAATTAAATATATTATATTATTATTAATTAAATAGATATATCTCAGTGTTATTTATATAGATTATTTCAAGATAGATATGTATTGCTTAATAAATGGTTGCATGTAGTAATGATTTTATTGAGGCAAATGTGTATTAAAAGAAGTGACTATGATTTTACATTGGGTGTTCAAGTACCAGGATTATCTACATCCCTATAGAACTACCAAAAAGTTGAACAAATGACCAACAAATACTTCTTAAGCTTTGTAATTAGGTTTTTGTTGACACATGAAATTGCACCCTGTTGAGCACACAACTCAACATTCCAATGACACAATGGAAATGACCTCAAGGTGTGGGACCTTTGCACGTATGAGGTTGAAACTATGGAGAAGGTCGGCTTCCTTTTTCAATCCTAGTGCAATGTGTTGGTCCAACCCAACACATGAAATCCTACCACTAACAGCTGACAAGGGAAAAGGGTTAGAAAATGTGTGAACCCCAATCCTAATACCTGCAAAATAACATGAACAAACACATTAGAAGATGAAATGCAAGCAAGAACAAGGATTCCCCATTAAATCCATTAGCATAGTTTAAAATAGGAAATAAGAATGAAGAACACAAATGAAATAGATTAAAATCCTATCAAAACAAGCAAACTCTTGATCCCATGGGGGAATTGGTGCCAAATTGATGTGAAAATTGGCCCTTTCCCAACTCCTATGATGCAAGCTTGATGTGTGATGAAGAGTGATCCACTTTTTTGATGTTTGATGAGTCTTCCAATAGAAAAATTTGCATAACCTAGCTATGAACTCAATGATAATGGATGAAATTTGCTAATGATTTGAGCATAGTAAGTTTACTCAAATTGTGGATAATAGAATGAGGATATTAACCTCTTATTTATAGAATGAGAATATGGATGAATGTCTAAAATAGAGCAATGTGGGACTAAGAATTAGCCAATGGAAAAGTGCCACTTGTCAACTTATGAGTGGATGGAGGATGTGCAAGTTTTGAGGATTGTGCCAATAAATGCATATATTTGAATTTTGAAATTGTTGAAATGGCATGCAAGAGGGAAGGAAGAATGCATTGAATGCCACTTGGCTCAAGGCAAAGGACATGTAAGAGAGAGTAAATGCCTTGTTGGAAGGGACAAGTCAACTTGGATTTTGAATTCAAACTTGAAGAATATTCCTTAAAAGATTTCTTGTTGAGGAAAATAGAGATTTAATAAATCAATTAAATCTATTTTCATGTGCAAGTGGTAAAAGATGGAGGATGGGACATGAGGAGAGATTAAATTAATTCAGGTTAATTAATTTAATGAAGGGATTAAATGATGTGACCTATTTGACTTAAATTTGTGGATTTATTTAAATCAAATATGAGAAGAATGTGATAAGGAATTAATTAAATAAGGATTTTGATTTATTTAATTAAAAGAGATGATGTTAGATTAAACTAAATAAGGTTTTAATTTATTTAATTTAATAGATAGACTTAAGAGATTTAATCAAATAAAATTAATTATTTAATTAAATAGGATAATTAGATCAAAAGTGATTAATTTAATTATCGAGAAAAGGTGACTTAATTAGATAACTGATTTATTTAATTAAGAGATGAATATTGATGAATTTAATCAAATAAAGGTATTTGATTAAATGGTTAGACCGAAGGATTATTCAAGACGAAACGATGTTAGTGGTTAGGATCAGATGCACAATGTCAATCAGTACATTTTATGTGTTTACATTTTGCCCCTCTTTGAAGCAATGCACTCGTTGCGTTGGTTCAAAGAATAAACGGTCTCGATCAAACCCAAAAAAAAATCTTTTTTTAAATCTTGCCCCACTACTGCCCGGCGAGAGAAAACATGCCAATATATTGCCCCCTTGAGAGATTGGACGAAAATTTCAATTTTTGGGTGATCTCGCGAAAAAAGAGGACAAGGTGCCCGATAGGTCAAAAAAGGCTCCAAGAGGCCAAAAACTTGTCTAAACGTAATAAAACGATGTAAAACAGGCCTCAACTAGACAAAAACGGGTTCAAGGGTCCAAAACCCTAGCAGGATAGCCAATCAGGGTGAAAAAACCCTAATTTTCAAGCTTAAAAAGGGCTCTGAGGGGTCACTTTCAATTCATTTTCACATAGCCTTCTGGAAACTTTGAGATTTGAGCTCTGACCTCCTGATGATATGGCGCAACAACAGCTCTCGATGCACATTTTTTACTAAGTCTAGACATACTAGTGGCCACCTGACATTGGGGCACCGGTAAGTGATCCTTACTTGAGCTTTATTTCTCATTTTTCGTGCTTATTTATTACTTGTAAAGTTAGTTATTTTGCAGTGGCGCTATATAGCGCCACTCAAAAATCAAACTGCGTCACTCGGTGTTAGATGTGTCGCTGCGGTGGAGTTTGGAAACAAACTCTAAACTTTGACGCTAATGCCACGGCCCGCGAGGTCATTTGCAAAGTGCGACGTGGCGGTGGTAAATCAAACAGGAATCTTTTCAAACTACACCACTTGACAGAAAAGTGCATCACGGCAATGTGCTTTCGACATTTTGTGCTCCAGCGTCGCAGTGTGAAAAGAAATCAAACTGTGACGCCTTCACAGATAGCGACACTGGAGTGGTTTTTTGGACGCTCGGCATGAATTTTTTCAAAAAATTTAACATGGTGACCCTTCCTGATGCAGGACACGGCGAGGGAGCTCTATTCTCGAGAGCATAGGTCGCGGGATCTCTTCGGCTACTTGCGAGACCTCAGTGATAGAGAGCAAGATTGATTATGGGATATGGGGCTATGGCACATCACATACACAGCGCTCGCGCGTACTCACCTTGGGATGATGTCAGCGCTTGCCGAGAGATGGCACATCGAGACCTCATCTTTCCACCTTCCTACCGACGAGGCCACTGTCACCTTGGACGACGTGTGGCGCATCCTGAGATTGTCGATTCATGGTCGGCGCGTTATTTTTGATATAGATGTCGGGTGGGACGCCTGTCACATAGTCCTCACCATAGAGGACATTATCTTTTGCAAGGGTCAAATTGAGCTTGAGTGTCATAGGTCTCTGGCCTCTCCCTTCTGCTTGGTTGTTGCAGCTATTATTTCAAGTCTCATTGCACCAGATCGGCGAAGGCGGTACTTCAGTCCTGGTTGGGGACTCTGCTGGGAGTGCATGGTGATGTGTGGCAGGCCATGTCATTTTTCTTGGGGGTCTATTCTTGCTTCACTTTATAAAAACTTACATGAGTACGTCTACCTTGATGGTAGAGCACTCGGGGCAGGTGTTACACTTCTCCATGTATGGGCGTGGGAGCACATTGTCGTTTTTCGACTGCGGGTTGTTGTAGTACCGATGGGGCCTAATGATCCCCTCGTGTGGCACTACAAAGGTGGTGTGTCCTTCACACACACGGGTGAGCACGGGATTCCCTACTGGAGGAGAGTCCTAGATGAGATGCAGGCTTTTACATGGCGTCCATACCTCAGTCGGCCCAGATTGGCCGACGATGCAAAGCAAATTTTCTTTGCCCACTAGGACCGGTTTATGCAGGGGCGGGAGCATACCATGGTGGAGAGATATTTTCCAGGGCACGTTCAACGCTAGTTCAGTGAGCCACAAGACCGGCCAGGCGATGATTATGTGGCCATATTTTCCCACACTATGTCACAGGCTTCATGGGGTCAATACATTCCTACTTCTGAGGCCGTTGACAGCTTTAGATAGTTGGTGGCTTAGCCATGGGCTTACGATCAAGGGCCTGCGGATCCAAGCATCACACAGGCGTACCAAGACTGGTTCTGGCCTCCCCTACGGTTGACAGTTCTAGGACTAGTCCCCACTCGGTGGAGGATGAGGGGCAGAGGGGGAGGACGAGGACGAAAAGACGGTGCATGGTAGGATCAGTCGATCAGGGTTCCACCTCAGCCAGGTCAGGCTGATGTTCAGATGCAGGATCGGCAGTAGGTGCCAGCTAGGCAGTAGGAGTAGGAAGGTGCACCGCCACAAGTCGAGGGTGAGGATCAGCCTCACGTGCATCCCGCACGAGCACAGCCAGCAGGGCAGTCAGATCCCAGAGACGCACTGATTGCACAGCTGCAGGGTCAGGTTCATACTTTGACAGGAGAGAGGGATCAGGCCAAGGCCAAGAGAGATCAGATCAGGGCCGAGAGAGACCAGGCCGTTTTGCAGAGGCAGGCCGTAGAGCTACAGGTGGCCGCACAAATGGACTGGAGACAGTAGTTAGAGAGCATGGTAGCCTCCTCTTCTCAAATCACAGTGTCCATTTGGTCTTATAGGGAGGTCGTCCGAGAGGCGGATTATTACCGAATGCATTATCATCAGACTGTGCCTAGAGCAG
Source organism: Sequoia sempervirens (assembly GCA_007258455.2). Lineage (NCBI taxonomy): Eukaryota > Viridiplantae > Streptophyta > Pinopsida > Cupressales > Cupressaceae > Sequoia > Sequoia sempervirens. The sequence goes on along the minus strand of VDFB02058242.1, from coordinate 284,956,507 downwards.
AGTGGGCCCCAGATTACTCGCAGTGGACCAGCCACAGACCAGCAGAGGGTCATGGTGACAGGGGCGAGGGTAACAGACAGGATGGGTAGACCTTGTTTTGATCGAGATGATACTTTTTGTGCCTTATGGGCTCCTTTTTGATAGCTCGATGGGCCTTTTTGTACTTATTGACACACATGTACAGTGATCCAATTATTTTGTACTATGACAGTTCCCCGATGATGATTTTGATATGATGTTATGTGTATCATTTATTTATGCATTTATGGATGGTTGTATTTCTATATGCTATGCAATGATGTTTATGATGTGATGCGATGGATGCATTTCTTTTCTGATGATGTATGCATTATGACTAGATTTTATATTATGTTATTTTATTCATGATATGCAGATGGATTTATATGATATGTGATGTGAATGGATGATGATGATTTATTTATATGATGATCTATGTATGTTGATGCAAATGATATGATATGTGATATGAAATGTAATATGCAAAATGATATGGTGATGATCTATGAGGTGTTCTATATATTTATATGGATGATTAATGGACGATATAATACAATATAAATGCAATGGTCGTGCTTTATATGATATGTATTGATGATGCAAATGAGATGGTTTTAAGATGCTTAGAATAACAAATATATTATCCTAAACATATAATGTATGTGATGCATTTACTGTGATGTGATGTAATATATGAAATGATATGTTAATGCAAAGTGGTATGATGATGTTTTATGCAAAATGAACGTAATGTGGAAGATGACTTTATGATGTTTATGTGATGTGAATATGCAATGGATTATCTATAATGCTCATGTACCTATTATGTTTGATTATGCAGTAGATGGAAATGTGAAATGTTTATGAAATGTTTATCCAAATGAATGTTATGCGATGGTTCATGTGATGAAAAAAAGTGGATGCAATGTAATGAGAAAGGGATGTGCTTATCTATGGAAAAAATGCTTATAATAACATGTTTATATGATGATGGAAATGTAATACATATGTTTCCTATATGATATGTTTATGCAATATGCTAATGATTTGTGGATGCAGGATCGATGACGATGATGATGATGACGATGATGATTAACTATCATAGTACCTTGTTAGCATGATGAGCAAGAAGGGATGAAAGAGAAGAAGTCATTTCAACAAGACAGAAGATGATGAATATGAAAATGATGATGATTACTTGCCGAGGAGTTGAGATTTTCAAAGGGCCAATTTTCTTATGTTTGATAACACACGTGGTACGATGCATCAAGGTATGGAGAACTAGGATGGCGTTGTACCTAGTGTGATGGACTTTGACTTGACAATTAGATAGGAGTATTCTTGTTCACACCTGACGTACAGATACCTTGCTAGGATGCACTTCAGAAGTTTCAAATATCTCAGACCAAAACACGGAAAGGTATAACCCATCAATGCAATAGTAAACAAGCTGCCCAAAACAACCTCCATACATATCTAACAAAGCAAGTATTAGCCAAGGTTATATTACAAGAACGTCCAACAAGCACAACGGACAAAAGATAATGATTGTTGCCCCATTCCTATTTCTCTAAATCCTCTATTCGGATATGATCGAGAAGTCTTTGGAATGAGCACAATAAGATAAGTCAAAAGGATAAAGAAAAAGTAAACAAACAAGTCGATGTTCTTCAATACCGCTAACCAAAAGGGAATGTGTTTTTAAGGATAAGAACCAAAACTATTGCCAAAAGATAATGCCCATTGTAGGAAGGATACATCCTAGGACATGTTAGTGGATGGCAGCACGTCATTTCGTTTATCCTAAGTGTTATTTCAAATGATTGATATGGGACCAATTGGATGATAGGTTATCAACACAAAGAGTTGACCAACTTGCTTACGTACTGACTTAGACCTGAGACTTGACATTTTGAGTTTTCACTTTTTTTACCGGCTAGACTCGCTTCTGATTATCTTACCAAAGGTTGAGGATGGCGATCATTTATTATGAGTGATGTCATTGTGAGTGTAAGCGAGATGAGATAGATGGATTTTTTCAAATATTTGGATGTTTTTGGAGTTTTTGCAATGTTTTGAGGCTGCTTTTGGTATTTTTTGAGATTTTCAAATGTTTTGATTTTTGGATTTTCCAATGTTTTTTGGGTTTTCTGAGATTTTGACCAAGAAAATAACCTAAGGACCTATCCTAGGGTCCTCGGGGGTTGATCAACAGATTAGCCTTGCCTACGTTATACACGCAGAGACCATGTAGTTCGATTGACGACTTGATTGATTTACAGATGACGATATACATGATGAAATGTCAGTTTATTATGATGGACTCCTAAAGGACTGACCTAAGTGTCTTGGGGGATGATCAAAGATCAACCTTGCCTATGTTCAAGCCTCAGAGACCCGTAGTTTGACTGACGAATTGACCGATTTACAGATGATGATATACATGATGAAATGTTAGTTTATTATGATGGACTCCTAAAGGACTGACCTAAGTGTCTCGAGGGATGATCAAAGATCAACCTTGCCTACGTTCAAGGCTCAGAGACCCGTACTTCGACAAGACGATTTTTTTTTTGACTTTTTGACTAACTTTTTGAGTTGTTTTTGGATTTTTGATATGTTTTGAATGTTTTTTGGATTTTGGTGATTTTTCGATGTTTTTGGATTTTCTGATGTTTTGATATTTTTTGGATTTTTCTTATTTTAGGACTTCAAGAATATACACGAATCTGATCTGATGAGAGCATGCCCTCAGCATGGTGCAATAGACTACTTTGATAAAGGCATGACAAATTGACCTTGAGGATGGGTCGAGTAGTACTAGGAGGGATCATGATATGAAAATAGGACCAAGCCATGGTGCAGATGCAGATGGATGAGTGATGGATGGAGATCTAAATGCGATGGATGATGGAAACGTAATGGATGGATGATGCAGAACAAGCCGTAAAGTTCCTGGTGGATGGAAAGTGCTTATTTACACAAGGCACCTGTTTGCCAGGTTTTCACCAAGGTACTTGTCCAAAGTGCCACCGAAGTGGTTTTCACCAGAGGATGATTTTTCTCTTTACTATTTTTAATCCTTTTTTCTGATTTTTTTGGATTTTTTGCCTTCTTTTTTTTTTTGTCACCAAGACACTTGTTTGCCAAGTTTTCGCCAAGGTAACCATTTTTTCAGGACATTTTCTAAATTTTTTTTTGGTTCTATACCTTAGGCATTAAACTTTTTGAGATGAGAGCTATTCATGGGCTCTTGCAGAGGTTCCCCTTCGGGTGTTGATAACTGATATTCCCTTTATTTATAACTTGTTATGATAACGAATGGTCCCAACCAATTAGGTTCAAATTTTCCTTTACTGCTTGGATTTGGTACATTATTTTGATTCTCCTTTAGTACCAGTTCTCTAACTTGGAAAGTCCTGCTTCTAATTTTCTTGTTATAGCTCCTCTTGAGTCTATTCTAATAGACTTGTAAATGATTTAAAGCGTCTATATGCCACTCATCTAGTAGCTCCAGCTCATTTAATCTTGATACTCGATACTCTTCATCCGTGATGAGGTTTTGCAGTGATATCCTGAGTGACGGGAGCTCAATCTCAATGGGGAGTACTACTTCTAATCCATAGACCAAAGAGAAGGGGGTGGCGTCGATGGGTGTGCAGATGTTGGTTCGATAGGCCTAGAGGGCAGGATTGAGCTGTAGATGCCAGTCATGACCTGCGTCATTGACTATTTTCTTGAGGATTTTCAAAATGGTTTTGTTTGTGGCTTCTACTTGGCCATTGCCTTGGGGATAGTATGGGGTGGAGAAGCGATGTTGGATTTTGAATTCTTCGCATAAGTCGCGGACATCCTGATTCTTGAATGGTGTCCCATTTTTTGAGATAATGGCTTGTGGGACACCATAGCGGCAAATGAGATAGTTCAGGATGAACTTTGATATCTGCTTCCCAATTATATACGTCATGGGTATGGCTTCCACCCACTTAGTAAAGTACTATGTGACGGTTATGATGAATTTTTGGTCATTAGATGAAGTGGGAGTGATTTTTCCAATGAGATCAAGTCCCCACTACGAAAAGGGCCATGGTGTGATGATGGGATGAAGTTCTTGAGTTGGAGCATGGATGAGGTCTCCATGTTGCTGACATTGTAGACACCTTTTGACGTATTCATGTGCCTCCCTTTCCATTGTAGGCCAATAATACCCCATCCTCAGCAATTTCTTGGCTAAGGTCATTCCACTCGAGTGTGAACCACAGATACCATTATGTACTTCAGTTAGAGTGATCAATGCCTCCTCAACGTTTAAGCAGCGTAGTAGGGTTCCTTCTATGCTCCTACGATACAGGGTATCTCCTAGGATGACGAATCAGGATGCCTCTTTGACAAAGGTTCATTTTAAGGTTGATGGTAAGTCAACAGGTATGACGCCTATTCGAAGGTATGTATAAATGTCGTGGTACCAAGGATCACCGGGACCAATGATTTTGCACACAAATTCTGATTCTGGTACCTCAAATGCAGGCACAAGAAGTTGCTCTATCAGGAATTCATATTTTGGAATGTTGTGGGGGATGTCCAGTAAGGATCCAATCGTTGCCATGACGTCTGCTACTCTATTGTTGGCTCTGGGAATCTGCTCAAATGTGATTTCAATGAAGGATTCTTTGAGAGTCTCCACCAGTTTCTTGGATGGAGTGAGCTTATCATCTTTAGTCTGGTATTCATCATTCACTTGGTTTATTATCAATTGAGAGTCTCCATATACTCTGAGAGCTATAATGTTCCACTGCACTGTTATTCTGAGACCTATGGTTAAAGCCTCATATTCTGCAATGTTATTGGTGCAAGGAAACGCCAGTTTGTAGGACCTTGGTATGTAGTCCCCTTGTGGGGTGATAAAGAAGACACCGGCTCCTAATCCATGCTACGTGTATGAGCCATCAAAGTAAATTTTTCAGTGGTCGGCTATGTTTAGATTAAAAATAGATTCATCTGGAAACTCTGAGATGAGAGGATTCTTTGAATAGATTGGTGCTTCTGCAAGCTGATATGCAATGACTTGGCCTTTGATTGCTTTCCGCTCCACATATTCAATGTCGTATTCTAATAGTATCATCACCCATTTGGCCATTCTTCCAGTGAGCATTGCCTTTGACAGTAAATACTTGAGAGGGTCAATTTTGGCGATGAGTTTTATTTTGCGTGCCAACATGTAATGTCTGAATTTTTGTGATGCAAACACTACTGCTAGACATGATTTCTCGATGAATGATTAATTTAACTCATGCCCAACCATTGTTCTGCTGATATAATAGATGGCCCTTTATGTGCCATTTTTCGTCATGCTAAGCTAGGAGAGCTCCAAGGGTTGTTGTTGTTGCTAATACGTAGAGAATTAATGGTTTTCTTAGGATTGGTGGCATTAGGACTGGTGGTGTAAGTAGATATTCTTTGATTTTATTGAAGGCTTCTTCACACTTGTTATCCCATTTGTATGCTACTCCCTTGTGAAGTAGGTGAGAGTATGGGTTTTGTTTGTTTGTCAGTTGTGTTATGAACCTGTGAATCAATTGAAACCTGCCTTAGAGACCTCTTAATTGCTTTAATGTTTTTGGTGCCTCCATCTCAAGGATTGCTTTTACTTTTGTTGGGTCTACCTCAATTCCTCTCATTGACACTATGTATCCTAGCAGCTTTCTTGATTGTACGTTGAAGACACACTTCTTTGGGTTTAATCTGACCTTGTACTCCTCTAACCTGTCAAAAATGGCACTTAGGGTTGATATGTGATTCTTTCTCCTTCTGGACTTGGCTAGAATGTCATCAACATAATCTTCGACGGTATTATGGATCATGTCATGGAAGATTAATGTCATGGCCATTTGGTATGTTGCTCTTGCATTCTTTAAGTCGAATGGCATCATATTCCAGTAGTACGTCCCCCATGGACAAGTGAAGGTTGTTTTGTGTTGGTCCTCTTTGGCAATCGTTATCTAGTTATAACCTGAGAAACCATCCATCAAGGAAAGCATTTCATGTCCCATTGTCATTTCTATGATCATGTCAATATTGGGCAATGGGAAATCATCTTTCATACATGCTTTCTTCAAGTCTCTAAAGTCTGTGCAGATTCTAATAGCTTCTTTAGTTCCATTTTTACTAGCAGGGTGATCTGAGAGTGCATTTTTCTGAGCTTTTCTTTAACAGGATTTGCTTCTAGGTATACTGCTAAGTGGTGAACCACGATTTCTGGATCAAGCCCTGGCATGTCAGCATAGCTCCATGCGAATTTTATCTATCTCTCTCTTAGGAAGGCCTCTAGGAGCTCTTGTTCTTCTGATAGTAATGATTCTGCATAGAATGTGATGTGTGGGGTTTCCTCTGTTCCTAGATTGACCAGATTGCATTTTTCTGCCAAGACTACTGATTTTTCTTGATGAAGAGCTTTGAAAGGAAGATTGAATCCCCCATCCTCTGGCACTTCGGAGAGGTTTTCACCATTGGATGTGTCCTTTCTTTTTACTTTTTTCATGTCGAAAAGTGCCACGGTGTCATTTTCACTCAAAGACTTAGATATTATTCTTAATTTTTCACTTTTGCGACTAAGGGATTCAATCGTTTCCCCATAATAGGCATGTCTATCTAGCTCAATTATGAACCCTGCTTTGTGATCCCCACATGGAATGTTTTCCCGTAGTCCCATGAATTCTCAGAGTGCCTCATCATTTTCGAATGTATCAAGAACTAGTGGTCCTCGTTGGTCGTAGTCAATGAGTTGGGGGTATACTAGGCGGATTTCATGATTTTGATGGTTCGATTCAAAGGATAAGGTGCTAATCATGAAAAGAGTGGTATCCTAAAATAGCCTAGGTAAGTTGGTCATGGGATCCTCGTCATCACTACTACTACAGACGTCGGTTATGTCAAATGTGAAGTTATCTATGACACGACCTGTAGATACTGGTAAGCGCAATTTAGTTGTAGTTTGCTGAGGAGGATTTTTGACCTTTCTAACTAGAGGACCTCGACCACGTATGGTTATACTCTGAGGGGTACATCTGAGGACAAGACTTCCCATTTGTATCTCTGGAATGATAGGTATTATAAACCCTCCTAGCGCCAAAATGTGCGAACCCCAATCCTAATACCTACAAAATAACATGAACAAACACATTAGAAGATGAAATAAAAGCAATAACAAGGATTCCCCATTAAATCCATTAGCATAGTTTAAAATAGGAAATAAGAATGAAGAACACAAATGAAATAGATTAAAATCCTATCAAAACAAGCAAACTCTTGATCCCATGGGGGAATTGGTGCCAATTTGATGTGAACATTGGCCCTTTCCCAACTCCTATGATGCAAGCTTGATGTGTGATGAAGATTGATCCACTTTGTTGATGCTTGATGAGTGTTCCAATAGAAAAATCTGCATAACCTAGCTATGAACTCAATGATAATGGATGAAATTTGCTAATGATTTGAGCATAGTAAGTTTACTCAAATTGTGGATAATAGAATGAGGATATTAACCTCTTATTTATAGAATGAGAATATGGATGAATGTCCAAAATAGAGCAATGTGGGACTAAGAATTAGCCAATGGAAAAGTGCCACTTGTCAACTTATGAGTGGATGGAGGATGTGCAAGTTTTGAGGATTGTGCCAATAAATGCATATATTTGAATTTTGAAATTGTTGAAATGGCATGCAAGAGGGAAGGAAGAATGCATTGAATGCCACTTGGCTCAAGGCAAAGGACATGTAAGAGAGAGTCAATGCCTTGTTGGAAGGGACAAGCCAACTTGGATTTTGAATTCAAACTTGAAGAATATTCCTTAAAAGATGTCTTGTTGAGGAAAATAGAGATTTAATAAATCAATTAAATCTATTTTCATGTGCAAGTGGTAAAAGATGGAGGATGGGACATGAGGAGAGATTAAATTAATTCAGGTTAATTAATTTAATGAAGGGATTAAATGATGTGACCTATTTGACTTAAATTTGTGGATTTATTTAAATCAAATATGAGAAGAATGTGATAAGGAATTAATTAAATAAGGATTTTGATTTATTTAATTAAAAGAGATGATGTTAGATTAAACTAAATAAGGTTTTAATTTATTTAATTTAATAGATAGACTTAAGAGATTTAATCAAATAAAATTAATTATTTAGTTAAATAGGATAATTAGATCAAAAGTGATTAATTTAATTATCGAGAAAAGGTGACTTAATTAGATAACTGATTTATTTAATTAAGAGAGGAATATTGATGAATTTAATCAAATAAAGGTATTTGATTAAATGGTTAGACCGAAGGATTATTCAAGACGAAACGATGTTAGTGGTTAGGATCAGATGCACAATGTCAATCAGTACATTTTACGTGTCTATAGAAAGAATGTGTGAAGGGAAAAGTGGAGGTGATACACCAATATGGAAATGGCCACTTCTCCCTAGCTAGGATTTGCACAATACATCAAGAACTCACACAACTCTCTATTTGATTTATTTCAGAGGAAAACATAGAGGTTAAGGTTTGACAGGGCACTGGAAGGAAAGAGAATTTCTCAACACAACAATTGCAAACAATCTTAACACAACATACGTGCATGAAAATGCAAACAAACACTCAGACATGAAGGTAATAGAAGATTTCTCATATATAAAAGAGAGAGCCAACAATAATGATCAGCTTCATTAATAGAAAGGCATATAGCCAATCTTTACAATTATACAGATGTAAAGTACAATGCAAAAGAAAAACCCCCGAGGAGCAAGAAGAAGAAGAAAAACCCTTAAAAAATATACAAGTGTTGCTTTTATAGTTTAAGCATAACTCAGATAAACAATAACTAACCCTAACCTAGCTAGGGTCACCCATCAAAGAGATCTGATCCAGAAATAACTGCTCATGAAATTCGTGCTAAGAAGGGCCATGTATGTCATACCTGTTGTGGGGAATCATGTCAAGAAGGACCTGAATAAGGCATAGCTAGCACACCTTAACCTATAGTGGAGATTTTCTTGGAAAAGTTGTGAAGATCCCCCATGAAATTCGTGAAATAGGGATGTGAATGGCAGAGAGGACGAGCAACAACAATGAATGGGCATGGTGCCCATAAATCCGCCAGGAGAAGTCACCAAAATGCATTAATGTTGTCCTTAAACCCTAAAAATTCAAGCTTGGCCACTAGGAAGTAGATGCACATTAATGGTGTTTGGTGAAGAAACTATTCCAATTCATGGAAGGTCGGGACGTCGGGCCCAACAGGGAAGCTCTGCAAGCATGTGAATTAAACAACCCATACACCCAAAGATATGTCTTGTCAGAATGTTGTAGGGACCACAAAACAGGTCCCGCTGAAATCCCAAGTCTCACCGATGTCACCTTCGCATCTTTGTCGAGTCCCACTAGTGTCACCATCCCATCGAGATGTTGAAGGGACCACAAAACAAGTCCCATCAAAATCCACTATTACTTCGATGAGGAACCTTCAGAGATCAGGCCTCAGGTCGTCGGATGTCAAGCGTTGGACCTGCAACTTATTGCATACTTGGAGGAAGGTGGAGGAAATTGCGATGAAGGAAGAAAAGGTCAGAGGCAGAGAGGAGAGTTACCTCTTACTAAGGAAAGGTAAGAGGTAACAGAGAAGGTCGTAGGCCTACTTCTAAAATTTTGATAGTCAAATTTCAAAAGGGAAACTATCGGGCAGACAAGAAGATGTTGGAGAGACCGAAGAAGAAGTCCCTTCGACATAGTGAATGAGCCTTAGGCGATGAACGAAAGCTAGAAAAGCAAACTTTCAGAGGTCGAAGGGAATCCTTACCTCTTACCTCCAAAGGTAAGAGGTAAGATGCAAGGGAGAAGGGCGAAGACGGGGGGTTGAAGAAGAAAAAATGAAAGGAAGAGGAAGGGAAGAGGGAAGAGGGAGGACCAAAAGCCGAAGGTCGAAAGGAGAAAAGTGAGAAACGGAAGGAGGAAGAGATCGAGGATGAGGTAAAGGGTAAGGCCAAAGGGAAAAACCCAAATCACTTAGAAGAAAAGGGGGAAGGAAGGAAGCGATGGAGAAAGCAAGCAAAGAAGAAGGTACGTGACAACCAAAAACCTTGAAATTCTAGGACTTAGTCAATTTTAGGGACCCCCTAGGAAAACTCATGCAATATGGCCCATGGAAGATCACTCAGATCGAATATCAGTGATGGGTCATCTAAGGGTGGCATGAAATGACAACATTTTCACAATTTTTGTGGGATGATTTCCTGCTAATCATGGAGTCCAGAGGCCTTATCAATCCATTGGGCATGGGGTCATGAGGGTAAAACTTTAACAGTTGGGCCTCCTCAAAGAAAAGAAAAAACATGTGCAAATGCACTTGGAGAAAAGCATGAAAGCTAAGAGCATACATTCCCATAAGGAGAATGCAAGGTATGCAAACACACTGTTAAAAATGAAGGTAATATTGTAGCTTAAAACTTGTAAACCTATGTGACTGTAGATTTAATTAAGTGTTCTTTGTCACAATTATTTGTGTATGATTAATCTGTTTAGATCAATTTTACCAATTGTAGAAAGAGACAAAAGATTGTAGAAGAATGAGACAAGAAGATAGAAGTGACACAACATATACGTGGAGAAACCCTTTCGGGAAAAAACTCCACCAGAATCAATAGTGCTTGTATTATTTAACCTTAGAACAAGATTACAATAATATTGTATCAATCCTTGATTGATATGCTTCCTTTCCTTCAACAATCCTTCTTCACAACCAGCACAAAACTCTCATACACTTTTTGCAACACAATCTATCCATGCATTCTATGTGACCAAGCATGAATCCACACATCTCATGCCATGCTTCAAACCCTCACACATGTACAATCTATACCTACTAACCTGCAATAAAATCTGATGAAATTGCTGCAATAAATAGATAATTAATGAGCATGTAAACTCATAAGAATTATCAAATACAAGAGCATAAAGCTCCTCTCAAAAATCTATGCCTAGATTGTGCAAGTAGAGTTCCACACTATAACATGAAGTCAAAACCAAAGTCTCCTCAATTTAGGCACCCCAAATTGAACACTTAACTGATCGTTGGTCAAGAAAATATCTTGCAAGCATCACCTCAAATTTGGCACCCAAGAATGTGCCCACTTAACTAAGCCTTGTAAATATCTTCTCATGCAAAAGGTGTTAACTCAAAGATGCCAACTAGGGCACCCAAGGTGGGTCCAAGTCAATCTTAGTTAACTGAAACATATCTCTCCACCAATTCATGCAAACATTATGCATGATTGATCATCCCCACTTAAATGAAAGTATCCACCTGTTATCTGTCATGCAATTGAATTCATTAGTCATGCAACTCAAGTCAACTAAAGTCAACTAGAATGCAACACAAACTAACTACATGCAACTGAAGATAACTGAACCATAACTAAACTAAACTAAACTAAACTGAACTGATACTAAACTAAACTAAACTCCACTCATGTAAATATCAATCCCTAACTTTTAGGATCTAAACATGCATTACTGAAGTGTTATCAATCTCCAAACAATTAACTTAAGCAAGGTGGGTTCCACCATCCATGTGGGCACCCCATGTGCTCCTATTTTGTAAGATCTCTTCTTGGGCATCCCCACATGTTCCTATCATTTAGGAATAATTACAAATTTCAATTTACATGTTCATTTCATTTGAATTTAATCTCTTTCTAATCCTAGTGTTGGGGAACACTTTCCAAGGACTTAGGAGATACATGAAATATGTTTAGGATTGCAATTAAATGGCATCCTATTCCCAACATTCTCCCACTTGACATTATACATTGCAATTATTATAAACAAGGAATCATTATTATAAATCAAGTACAAGACTCAAGGCCAATTTCCTTCCTGCACGAAGAGAACTTATCTGCAACATTGATCAAAGTGTCAACTTTCTCAATCAATACCTTTCCCAAGTCTCTGTAACCAAACTATCATAGGTAGAACTTCATGCTATCAACATAACAACCCAAATCTACAAACAAGTCCATGTATATCCACCATCCTGCAAATATAATACTTCAAGGTAATAACACACATAGACATGAGATAAAAAACCTCTAAAATAACTCATTGTAGTAAAATGTAACCAGTCCAAGAGAGGTTCCCCTCTCATATAGAACACATATACCTTCTGGAACTCTCACTATATAGATAATGTCAAATCTAAAAACAAGATCACAACATTAACAAGTCCTCCTATAGCACTTCACATAGAGGATGTGACTAACTCCTCTATCATAGTTTCAAAGAAGCATACAACGATATGCAAAACACATCTCTCATAACATAAGAACCTTCAAGAAGAAGACTATTCCCACAAAGAGAGAACCTGTAAATCAAACCATGTTCTTATACCACATTAACATGTGCCAAACCATGTAAAGTAAGATCTCCTTCAACACTCCCGAACTGAAAGGATATCAACATCTAACCATTCAACTTATAATGAAACATGGCAGAACTTAGATGTAAACCTCTCACAGAAAGTATATCAAACTTAGCCAAACATTCCCACAACAAAAGGGAATATTCCCAAAGCCACTAACTATCTCTCGTACCTCTCCTACCCAAATCCTCTGAACTAACTCAAGTTAAAGATTGCAAGGAGAACAATGAAATACATAAAATCATGCATCTACTTCTCAATAATCCCTCAGAACTCAATTTTCAAGGCTAATGCATGAGATAAGACAAGATACATATAAATAATGCATCTAATAATCAAGTAGGCAACACCTCTTAGATCATTTACCTGTCGAGTAGACCAAGAGTGGGATACAAGATTGTCTTGTGCATACAACACCAAGCAATATAGGCTTTCAATAAAGACAACCTTCTCATCAGGTCTATGGACTCACATCCATTTCTAGGTGTAGGCTCCTCATTCTTTACTGTTGAATTTTTTTATAAGTAACCATTCCAACACATATCTCTTAACATAAGAAATATCCAGCCTAACCCAATTCTCTCTAGTATCCATGAGCACCCACCAATCAATCCATGCCAACTTCAAATGCAACCTGCATAATCATGAAACTCCAAGCAAATGATTAATACTCAAAACCAAAGAGAACTACATCCTCTCCAAAGGAAGAACAATAACACCTTTACCAAAGACTCTAAGGGCCCTCCATGAAACAAGATGTTAAAACCTCTTCAAATTACGTGAAGATAACCATATCCTACCAAAGCTCCCACTGAATTGTGATACCGAGCTATACATGGCAACAAGATAAACATCAAACCATCACTGTCAAAAAATTCCACTGAAACATGTAACCAAGCTATCCATGACATCGTGATAACCATCTCCTAAATGAAGATCATCCATGGCATCAACACACTCAAAGAATCTGTTGTTAACGAAACAACTCCCAAAAGGTCAAGAAAACCATAATCTCTAAACCAAGAAGATAAAACACACTTCTTTTACAAATTTGTAATAACACAATAGTACAAGCTCCCACTATAGCCAAAAAACCTTCAAAATTTTAAGAGAAAGGTGTCCCAAACTCTACCCAACTATTAGCTTTGATACCAAATGTTGAAAATGAAGGTAAAATTGTAGCTTAAAACTTCTAAACCTATGTGACTCTAGATTTAATTAAGTGTTCTTTGTCACAATTATTTGTGTATGATTAATTTGTTTAGATCAATTTTACCAATTGTAGAAAGAGATAGAATATTGTAGAAGAATGAGACAAGAAGATAGAAGTGACACAACATATACGTGGAGAAACCCTTTCGGGAAAAAACTCCACCAGAATCAATAGTGCTTGTATTATTTAACCTTAGAACAAGATTACAATAATACTATATCAATCCTTGATTGATATTCTTCCTTGCCTTCAACAATCGTTCTTCACAACCTACACAAGACTCTCATACACTTTCTGCAACACAAGCTATCAATGCATTCCATGTGACCAAGCATGAATCCACACATCCCATGCCATGCTTCAAACCCTCACACACGCACAAGCTATACCTGCTAACCTACAATAAAATCTAATGTAATTGTTGCAATAAATAGATAATTAATGAGCATGTAAACTCATAAGAGTTATCAAATACAAGAGCATAAAGCTCCTCTCAAAAATCTATTCCTAGATTGTGCAAGTAGAGTTCCACACTGTAACATGAATTCAAAACCAAAGTCTCCTCAATTTAGGCACCCCAAACTGAACACTTAACTGATCATTGGTCAAGAAAATATCTTGCAAGCATCACCTCAAAGTTGGCACCCAAGAATGGGCCCACTTAATTGAGCCCTGTAAATATCTTCTCAGGCAAAAGGTGTTAACTCAAAGATGCCAACTTGGGCGCCCAAGGTGGGTCCAAGTCAATCTTAGTTAACTGAAACATATCTCTCCACCAATTCATGCAAATATTATGCATGATTGATCATCCCCACTTAACTGAAAGTATATATAGGCACCCCAAACTGAACACTTAACTGAATGTTGGTCAAAAAAATATCTTGCAAGTATCACCTCAAAGTTGGTACCCAAGAATGGGCCCACTTAACTGAGCCTTGTAAATATCTTCTCATGCAAAAGGTGTTAACTCAAAGATGCCAACTTGGGCGCCCAAGGTGGGTCCAAGTCAATCTCAGTTAACTAAAACATATCTCTCCACCAATTCATGCAAACATTATGCATGATTGATCATCCCCACTTAATTGAAAGTATCGGCCTGTTATCTGTCATGCAATTGAAGTCATTAGTCATGCAACTCAAGTCAATTGAAGTCAACTAGCATTCAACTCAAAATAACTACATGCAACTAAAGATAACTAAACCATAACTGAACTGAACTAAATTGAATTGAACTCCACTTATGTAAATATCAATCCCTAACTTGTAGGATCTAAACATGCATTACTGAAGTGTTATCAATCCTCCAAACAGATAAATTAAGCAAGGTGGGTTCCATCGTCCATGTGGGCACCTCATGTGCTCCTATTTTGTAGGAGCTCTTCTTGGGCGTCCCCACATGTTCCTATCATTTAGGAATAATTACAAATGTCAATTTACATGTTTATTTCATTCTAATTTAATCTCTTTCTAATCCTAGTGTTGGGGAACACTTTCCAAGGACTTAGGAGATACATGAAATATGTTTAGGATTGCAATTAAATGGCATCCTATTCCCAACACACACTTCATGGAAAACAAGATATTTACAATATATATAGTAAACTAACAAAAAGAAAAGAATGGAAGCTTGGTTTTTTCAAAGATGAACCTTTTGAAGGAGTTGATCTCCCTCAAACCATAGTTGGAGACCTCACCCAACTGCAACCACTAAAAACTACTGCCAACATGCATGGGAATGCACAAAATTCTTGCAAGGTGAAGGATCGCTTCACTATAAATTTTTCCATTGCAAGGAAAGCATATGATGCATGTGTTATACTCATCTAATATTGGTGTCTCGGCTGAACATATAGCAACACGGGTGAAACTTTTTGAAGGAAATTCAACATCCAAGAACAAACCTTTTGTAGAGGGAAAAGCACTCACCTCCCAAAAGGATAGGCCAATGTCAACACTGCTGACCTCTTCAAAGCATCAACTGAAAAAAAGAAAGAAAAAAGATTCCAGCTCACATGGTGATGCAAAATATGTCAAATTTGATTTTTGATCTGCACAAGGAATCTCTTCTTCATGAATCTCAAAAGAAAAGCTTTGAAGTTCAGGCATACTATCAAACTGAGCAACATGAGCATCACTCTCCAAACAAATGTATTGCTGCTCAATGGTGGATTTTTCAATGTGTTGGCTCCATGTGAAGCACTCTAACTCAGTCACATTATCCCCAGTGTCAAAGGTCACATCTTCATCTTGAATGAAGACCTCATATTCAACATTTCTACATTCAGGGACAACATAAAACCAATAAACCTCATGATTACTTGTATTGATGCACACCTCATCAACACAAATCTCCAATTTTTGAGACATTTTGGGTGAAGAACTAAATTCTTCAAATTGTCTCTCTATTCTAATTCCTTCTTGGCAACTAGCTGCAACAGAAATAGACTCTTGGCATGTAATGGTTGCCACGTCCTCTTTTGTTTCCTCATTCTTATTTTTCTGCCCCCAAAGCACATCTTTTGGGGGTGATGATTTTATGCTTAACCCTAAATAAAATATTTCTATAACATCCCAAGAGAGGCCCTCCAAATCAGAATTGTAGACCTCAATAGATTATGGATCTTCATCCACAATAACAGGGGTTAAACATGTTTGTTGTTGTTGCTCCAAAACCATGGAGTTGTCTTCAACCATCAAGCCCAAACCAAGTTGTTCGGAGGCTTCAACTAATGTAGGTATATCTGATCTATCCCCCTCATCTTCAATAAAATAAGGAAGGGCATCAAATGAGAGGATTGAATCCTTTACTCTATCAATTATTTTTACCATTTTAATGTCTTGTTGTTGCAACACTGTTTCATCTTGAATTTTTTCTTGCAACAAACCAAGACACTCATTGTTTTGAGCACACAAAGGCTCCAAAACAACAACCTCTTCATTTCTAGCCCAAAAATTTCCCTTCATTTGTTCTTTTGACCAATTAGGATCCCATATCATAAGTCCACCCTTGAAGAGTGAAATAGGAAAAGAGGGAGCAAAATGATCAAAAGGGCATCGAAACTCTTGTTGAAGTTCTGGAAGGGGTTGCTCAATAGGAGTAAAATGTTGAGCCTCCTTAATGATAGGTTCTTGTGAGGAATAAAGGCTCGTAAAATTTAGGATCTCCAACATAGAAGATTCGCTTGATGGCACAAGAGGTTGAATAGGAGAATCAAGGGGTTGATTGGGATTCTTGAAACTAAAGTTTTTGAGCTTGCAAACCTCTTACACAATAGGTTTTTCTAGAACAAAAGGAGGGCTAACAAAAGTTTCAAGAGGCTTGTTAGGGTTCCTAAAACTTTGGAATTTATGCTTTCTTACCTCCTCCTTAGTAGGTTGTTCTGGAAATGATGGAGGTGCTTGTTTAAAACTAGGCACACAAGGGGTTGCCCGAGTCTCAGGAACTTGTGCTAAAGCAAGGAAAAATATCATTTTTTCTTGCCTAGCAACAACCTCATTTTTTGTATACTCTTCTTGTTTCCTTCTTTGTGCCTCCAACTACTGTTGATACCTCCATTGAGCTTCTTTATTTTGTTGTTGATAATGATCTTGATGGACAAACTCATCATGTTGTGGGAAACAACACTACTACCTCTGATAGACTTGATTTTCCCACTCTTTTTGTTGTAGGTCAAGCTCTTTTTGTCTACAAAGCTCCTCAAGTCGTCTATTAAAATCAAGAAAAATACTTGTGATTTCACTTGCATTTAAATTATCAAAATTTTGGGGTTGACTAGGAGAGGAACAAAGTTGATTTTCAAAGTGATAAGTCTCTTGGGGTTATTGATATGAATGTGTAGGCATCCAAGAAGACTGAGCAGGGTGGGGTGGGTGGTATGCATTTTGAAAGGGTTGAGAAACCACAACAACAAGGTTCTGTGGAATGAAATGGGAGGTATAACCAGCCTGATATGGTTGATTAGGAGGTGTAAAGCTAGCATTATCATGATATGGTGGGGTGTACATGTGGTTTCCATTATAACTTGACATTATTAAGCATGGGAAACACTTCAAAAATTATAAAATAAGGGAAAAGGACTACCCAACCAGAGATTTTGGGTACATACCAAAGAGTCACCCAAAGAGTTGCAGAGTCGCCAAATGCTTGAAGAATGCCTCCAAAGGCTGAAACATTGAAGAAGGCACCACTTCCTCAACTACATGAAGTAAAACCAACACTGCTTGAACTAGTAGATGTGAATGGAGTCACCATGGTGTTTGAAGATTTTCCTCCAAAGGCAAGATGCATTGAAGAAAACACCAAATTCTTTTATGGAAAGAAGCTTGTCCCACCATGCGTGCCAAAAACTATTGTCACATGAAATTGCACCCTATTGAGCATGCAACTCAACATTCTGATGACACAATGGAAATGACCTCAAGGTGTGGGACCTTTGCGTGTATGAGGTCGAATCTCTGGAGAAGGTTGGATTCCTTTTTCAATCCCAGTGCAATGTGTTGGTCAAACCCAACACATAAAATCCTACCACTAACAACTGACAAGGGAAAAGGGTTAGAAAGAATGCGTGAAGGGAAAAGTGGAGGTGATACACCAAGATGGAAATGGCCGCTTCTCCTTGGCTAAGATTTTCATAATGCATCAAAGAAGGAGACCAAATAACTCACACAACTCTCTATTTGATTGATTTCAGAGGCAAACATAGAGGTTAGGGTTTGACAAGGCATTGGAAGGAAAGAGAATTTCTCAACATAGCTATTGCAAACAATCTTAACACAACATAAATGCATGAAAATGCAAACAAACACTCAAATATGAAGGTAATAGAAGATTACTCATACATAAAAGAGGAGAGATCCAACAATAATGACAAGCTTCATTAATACAAAGGCATATAGAGAATCTTTACAATTGCAGAGATGCAAAACACAGTGCAAAAGAAAAACCCCAGAGGAGCTAGAAGAAGAAGAACAACCCTTAAAAAATATACAAGTGTTGCTTTTATAGTTTAAGCATAACTCAGATGAACAATAACTAACCATAACCCAGCTAGGGTCACCCATCAAAGAGATCTGATCCGGAAATAACTGCTCATGAAATCCACACCAAGAAGGGCCATGGACACCATACTGGCTATGGGGAATTATGCCAAGGACCTAGAGAAGGCATAGCTAGTACACCATCACCCTATCGTGGAGATTTTCTAGGAAAATTCATGAAGATCCCCCACAAAATCCATGAAATAGGGATGGGAATTGTAGAGAGGATGAGAAACAACAATGAATGGGCATGGTGCCCATAAATCTCTTAGGAGAAGTCACCAAAATACATTAATGTTGTCCTCGAACCTTAAAAAGTCAATCCTAGCCATTGGGAAGTAGATGCACGTTAATGAAATTTGGTGAAGAAACTGTGCCAATTCATGGAAGGTCAGGATGTCGGGCCCAAAAGGGAAGCTCTGCAAGCCTATGAATTAAATGACCCAGACCCTCAAAGATATGTCTTGTCAGAATGTCATAGGGACCACAAAACAGGTCCTGTCGAAATCTCAAGTCTCATTGATGTCACCTTCGCATCTTCGTTGGGTCCCACCAGTGTCACCATCCCATCGAGATGTCGAAGGGATCACAAAATAGGTCTCGTTGAAATCCATTTTTACTTCGATGAGGAGCCTTCAAAGATCAGGCCTCGGGTCGTTTGATGTCGGGTGTTGGGCTTGCAACTTACTGCATACTAGGAGGAAGGTGGAGGAAAATGTGATGAAGGAAGAAAAGGTCAGGGGCGGAGAGGAGAGTTACCTCTTATTGAGGAAAGGTAATAGGTAACAGAGAAGGCCGAAGGCTGACTTTCAAAATTCTAACATAGTCAAATTTTGAAAGGGAAAGTATCAGGGAGACAAGAAGATGGCAGAGAGACTGAAGAAGAAGTTCGTTTGACATAGCGAAGGAATCTTAGGCGATGATCGAAAGCTAGAAAGGAAAAATTTCAAAGGTCGGAGGGAATCCTTACCTCTTACCTCCAAAGGTAAGAGGTAAGACGCAAGGGCGAAGGGTGAAAATTGAGGGCTGAAGAAGAAAAAATGTAAGGAAGAGGAAGGGAAGAGGGAAAAGGGAGGACCGAAAGCTAAAGTCCAAAAGGAGAAAAGCGAGAAATGGAAGGAGGAAGAGATTGAGGAGGAGGTAAAGGGTAAGGCCGAAGGGAAAAACCCGAAACAATTAGAAGAAAAGCGGGAAGGAAGGAAGCGATGGAGAAAGCCAAAAAAGAAGAAGGTAAGTGACAGCCCAAAACCTCAAAATTCTAGGACTTAGTCAATTTTAGGGACCCTCAAGGAAAAATCATGCAAGATGGCCCATGGAAGATAACTAAGACTGGATATCAGTGATGGGTCATCTAAGGGTGGCGTGAAATGACAACATTTTGGCTATTTTTGTGGGATGATTGTCTGCTAATCATGGAGTGCAGAGGCCTTATCAATCCATTGGGCATGGGGTCATGAGGGTAAAATTCAAAAGTTGGGCCTCCTCAAAGCAAAACAAAACATGTGCAGCTACACTTGGAGAAAAGAAAGGAAGCTAAAAGCATACATTCCCTTAAGGAGAATACAGGGTGTGCAAATGCACTTCATGGAAAGCAAGATATTTACAATATATACACTAAACTAACATAAAGCAAAGAATAGAAGCTTCCCTCTGTCAAAGATGAACCTTTTGAAGGAGTTGGTCCCCCTCAAACCATAGTTGGAGACCTCACCCAACTGTAACCACTAAAAAATGCTGCCAACATGCATGGGAATGCACAAAATGCTTGCAAGGTGAAGGATTGCTTCACTATAAATTTTTCCAATGCAAGGAAACCATATGATGCATGTGTTAGACTCATCTAACACTGTGTCTTAGCTGAACATATAGTAGCACGGGTGAAACTTTCTAAAGGAAAGTCAACATCCAAGAACAAACCTTTTGTAGAGGGAATAGCACTAACCTCGCAAAAGGATAGGCCAATGTCAACACTACTTACCTCTTCAAATCATGAACTAAAACAAAAAGAAAAAGCTTCCAGCTCACATGGTGATGTAAAATATACCAAATTTTATTTTTGATCTACACAAGGAATCTCTTCTCCATGCATCTCAAAAGAAAAGCTTTGAAGCTTAGGCATACTATCAAACTGAGCAACGGGAGCATCACTCTCCAAAAAAATGTGTTGTTGCTCAATGGTGGATTTTTTAATGTGTTGGCTCCATCTAAAGCACTCTAAGTCAGTCACATTATCCCCAATTCCAAAGTTCACATCTTCATCTTGAATGAAGACCGCATATTCAACATTGCTACATTCAGGGACAACATAAAACCAACAAACCTCATGATTACTTGTATTGATGCACACCTCATCAACACAAACCTTAGATTTTTGAGACACTTTGGGTCAATAACTAAATTCTTCAAATTATCTCTTGGAAACTAGCTGCAATAGAAGTAAACTTGCCATGTAATGGTTGTCATGTCCTCTTTTGTTTCCTCATTCTTATGTTACTTCCCACAAAGCGCCTCTTTTGGGGGTGACAATTTGATGTTTACGTTCATATGTGGCGACTGATCATGCTATACTGTACACTCTTCATGTATCCTACTTTTTCGTGTCATCATCGAAAAAGAAAAAAAAAACTGACTTTGTAGAACCCTAATCTGGAAGCTTCTAAGCTTGTTATAAGGGGTTGGGATGGGAGTTACAATATGATGAAAAATACGATTATTCGCGAGATTGTAATAAGTTTTTCACTAGATAATAAAATCATTGGATAGTTTTGGTTTTGTGGATGTAGCCTGGATTGGGTGAACCACGTTAAATTCTTTGTGTTATTTTTTTGTGTGTGTTTTATTTCTCTTTATTAATTAAATTTTTATTTAACTTGTTAGATATTTTCCTTCTAACCCTAACAAGTGGTATCAAAGCGAGGTTGCTTTTCAATTATCTTCTACAAGAAGGTCTCACGGTTGAGTGGGAGCAATGGCAAACGAGGGTAAGTTGAAGGTTGAGAAGTTCAATGGGCAGAACTATCAATTATGGAAGATGCAAATGTAGGACTACCTCTATTAGAAGGATTTATGATGACCATTGGAAGGGAAAACCAAGAAACCCTTAGCGATGTCTGATGAGGATTGGGATATTTTGGATAGAAAGGCACTTGCCAGTATTCATTTATGCCTAGCACAATTGATGGAATTCAATATTACAATAGCAAAGACAACTCAAGAGTTGATGCAAACCCTGGAGAAGTTATATGAAAAGCCTTCCGCTTTGAATGAGATATTTCTTATGAAGCATTTATTTAATATGAAAATGGCAAAAGGTGAGTCAGTTGTTGATCATTTAAATGAGTTTAATATAGTTACTAGTCAATTAAATTTTGTAAATGTAAACTTTGATGAAGAAGTTAGGGCTCTTTTGATTCCATGTTCTTTGCCTGAAAGTTGGAATAGCTTGGTCATGGCTGTTAGTATTTTTTTTTCTGGTTCAAATACATTGACATTTGATGATGTTGTTAGTGTTATTTTAAGTGAGGAAATTTGTAGGAAAAGCTCAGGTGGAACATCCACACCAGGCAGTGTTTTGAATGTAGAAAGCAGGGGAAAAACAAAGGAGAGAGGAAACAATTATGGAGGTCGTGCGAAACCATGAGGAAAATCAAAGGATAAAAGGTCTTAAACCAAAGAAAGGAAGGATTGTTGGTATTGCGGTAAGTTGGGTCATTTAAAGAAAGATTGCTAGTCTCAAAAAAATTAAGGAGACAAAAAGGAAGGAAGTAAAGAGGAAAATGTGGTAAGTAATAAATCTAATGAGGATGCTTTGATTCTTTCCCTTGATAATGTTGATGATTCTTGGGTGTTAGATTTAGGGGCTTCATTTCATGCTACACCCCATAGAATTTATTTTCTTGATTATGTCCAAGGGGATTTTGGGCTAGTTTATTTGGGAGATAATGAACCCTGTCAGATTGTTGGAAAGGGAAGAATCAGGATTAAGTTGCAGAATGGGAATCATTGGCTACAACATGAGGTAAGGCACGCTCCAAAGTTAAGCAAAAATTTAATTTCAGCAGGGCAACTAGATGATGAAGGTTGTGTTGTTACATTTAGTGATAAAAATTGGAAGGTTACAAAAGGTGCCTTAGTGGTAGCAAAAGGTGTGAAAATAGGCACCTTATATCTTTGTACAAGTCATACTATTCCTTCTACTTTAACTATTGCAAATAAAAATCGATGTTCAGGAACAATTGTTGTAGTTTAGCAGGAAGAAAATCAAACAGTTGTTGTGGATTTTAAATCAACACTATGGCATAATAGACTTGGGCATATGAGTGAAAAAGGTATGAAAGTCCTTCATTCAAAAAAAAATTTACCAAGTCTAAAATGTGTTAATATGGATTTTTGTGAAAGTTGTGTGTATGACAAACAAAAGAGAGTTTTCTCAAAGATGGGAAGGAAAAGAAAGATGAGAAATTGGATCTTGTGTATACGGATGTATGGGGACCAGCTCAGGTACCTTCTCTCAGCGGCTCTTAGTATTATGTTACATTCATTGATGATGCAACTAGGAAGATATGGATTTATTTTCTTAGGCAAAAATCCGATGTATTTAAAACTTTTTAAAAATTGGAGAAGCTTGGTTGAGAATGAGACAGGTAAAAAGTTTAAAATGTCTCAGATCTAATAATGGTGGTAAGTATTACAACAAAGAGTTTGAAGATTATTGTTCCTCTAATGGTATTCATAGGAAAAAATGGTTCCAAGGACTCCACAGGAAAATGGAGTGGTTGAGCACATGAATAGAACAATAATGGAGTGTGCACAGACTATGAGATTGTATGTTGGGCTGCCTTTAAACATGTGGGAAAAGGCTGTAAACACTGTTGTTTATTTAATTAATATAGATCCCTCTAATCCTTTGGATTGTGGTATTCCAGAGGAAGCATGGACAAGTAAGAAGGTGAGTTATTCTTTTCTCAAGACCTTTGGTTGTGAAGCATTTGCACATGTAGATTCTGAAAATAGAGCCAAGCTTGATGCAAAATCAAAGAAATGTAAATTTGTTGGATGTGACATTAATGAATTTGGTTATAGGCTTTGGGATTTTGAAAATTAGAAAATTGTGAGAAGTAGGGATATCATATTCAATGAGAAAGTGTTGTACAAATATCAATTGTAGCAGGATGAGAAGAAATAAAATAATTATGCAATGTTGGATGATACTCCAAACAATGATGTTCCAATGGTTCCTCATGCTTCGCAACACCAGCAACAACAAGTACCACAAACTCCAGTGAATGTTAGACGATCTTCAAGGATAAGTAGACCTCCGGAAAGATTTTCTCCCTCTTTGTATTCTATTTTATTAATTGATGTTGGTGAACCAAAATGTTATGATGAAGTTATGCAGGTGGATACCAAGGTTCAGTGGGAGCATGGAATGGAAGAAGAAATGGACTCCTTGCTAAAAAATCAAACTTGGGAATTATGCAAGTTTATAGGTAAAAAGGATTTACCAAATAAATGGGTTTATAGGCTGAAAGAGGAGGATGGAGGTAAGAAAATATTTAAATCCAGGTTAGTTGTGTTGCAAGTATGAGAAAGTTTGGTGGTGTTTTCATTAATGTTGTCATTGATGTCAACACAGTTTAGTATGTTACATGTATAGATGAGATGTTGTTGAGGTATTGTGAGTACATGGAGCTATCTTTA
The DNA here is from genome assembly GCA_007258455.2 of Sequoia sempervirens. Classification (NCBI taxonomy): domain Eukaryota; kingdom Viridiplantae; phylum Streptophyta; class Pinopsida; order Cupressales; family Cupressaceae; genus Sequoia; species Sequoia sempervirens. Next base: position 284,932,081 of record VDFB02058242.1, on the reverse strand, counting down.
TGGTGTAGCAGATGTTGGTTTGATAAGTTTCCAAGTGCTTTTGAGAAAATTAATAGAGAAGAGAAGTCAGAGTGATGAAAGTGTTTAGAATATGCTCTGATATGTGCTCTGCATTTCTCCTATGTTGATCCTATGCTTGTGCGGATTTGAGGGTTCGATAATGGTAATTTGGTGGTGATATCTCCTAAGTTTTAGCTTCTGGTTTGATGGTACATGAAAGTTATGTTCACTGGTATGTGAACTGTTCTGGTAGAGTTGGTCTTTTGTGGATTGGGAGAAATATTGTTGCTTTGTAGTCCTCTATTTCGTTTCAGATCTTTTGGATCTGGAATATGTCTTGTGAAGGTCTTTCCTATGCTCTGGCAAAGAGGTTTGAAGATTGGTGATCCGGAAGTTATGTTTCAGTATTTTAGTGTGAGTTTATACAATCCGGTTGGACTGGTGAAAGGTGTTCGGTGATTGATGTCTGTTGTTTTGTTGCGGATGTATCTAGAATATTCTGAGATGTATTCTCGTGCATAAGGAATCATGTTGTGGCATTCGTGTGTCATCTTCTTGTTGGGAAGTGTGTACATAATGATCATTTGTGTTTTCATTAGGTTTGGTCGACCTAGTGTTTACACTTCATTCGAAGAATAAAATTTAATTAAGAAAGCATGTGGTTGTTTCGAGATATTATTTTTGATCTTGAAAAATGTTTTTATTGGTCCACTCTTATTCCTTTCCACTGCAGGAATTTTGAGTTGCTGACCTATTTTGAATTTATGAAATAAGGTATTTGTGGTCAACCTTGGAGAAAGTTTCTAAGGTTCAGGATGGTATAAAATCAAGTCGAATTGTGAAGAATTGTATGACAGTGTGATGCAAAGTGATGAAAGTGAGCCATAAATCATAAGAGCAGAAGTGTGTGTGTGAGTGAGTTGTGACAACAGTTCTTCATTGTGTTGAAGGAAGTGAGCTAAAGGTTTTTGCAATCTTGCAAATGTGTTAATTGTTGTGGTGGATCTTTTTGTTCTCTTTTGTATCTGTAGGCAGTTAGCCTCCCTATTGGATAGTGAGTCCTTTCTATGGACAGTGAGTTGGACCCTTTTGTAGGTAGTGAGCCTTTGTACTTGAATAGTGAGCCCTCTTCTAGGCAATGAACCTTTGTTTTATAATCTTTATATTGTGAGCTAATCCTCACCATGGTTTTTCCCTCATTAGGTTTTCCATGTAAAAATTTGTTGTTCATTGTGTTGATTTACTTTATGTTATTTGTGTTTCTTGCTCTTACTCAATAACAAAATAGTGTGGTTGTGGAATTAATAAGTATTGAAGTTTTAAGTTTGAATTTTGTGACAACTAATTCACCCCCCCTCTCAGTTGTCCTACACCTATTTAACAATTGGTATCAAAGCTTTGGTTCCTTGGTATAGAGCTTAACCACTTAAGGAAGATCTAATGGCGCATATGTTGGTGATCCCTATGTTCGATGGAACTAACTACAATGATTGGAAGGGATAGATGAAAGGATACATTATCTCTCTTGGTTTTAAGACCTAGAAGGCTATTGATACAAAGTATACATACCCGTTTGGTGGTCTTACTACTGCAGATGAGATCTCTGCTAATGAATAAAATGAGAAGGTGAAGTATGCTATTTGCAGCAGATTATCTAAAAATGAGCAAGCTAAATTTATTTCCTTGGATACTACATATGAGGTCTGGAAGAAGTTGGAAGACATGTATGAAGGAAATGAAAGAGTCAAATTGACAAAGAAGTTGGCGACAAAGTGCAGATTTGTGAATTTAAAGAAGGAAGAAGGTGAAGAATTTACAAGTTTATTTCAAAGGGTTGAATTGACTACAAATGAAGTTAGAAATCAAGGAGGAAAATTATCAAATGAAGACATAATTGAGAAGATCTGGATCACCCTACCAGATTGCTACAACGATAAGATCTTGGTGATTGAAGAAGTGTATGATCCTAAGAAGTACATATTGGAACACTTGTTTGACACCTTGCAAGCATTTGAATTGAGAAAGTTCTAGAAAGAAGACAAGATAGAAGAAAAGACAGAAACGACATTTAAGCCAATGAAGATTGAAGAGGAACTGGATAGTGATGGTGTTGATGAGTTGGAAGCAAACTTCACCAGGAAGTTGAAGAAAGGCACCAGAAAGTATAAAAGTTTGTTTCCCTTTAAATGCTTTAGTTGTGGTAATATTGGTCATTATGCTTCAAGATGTCCAAATAGAGTTGTGCATAAGAAGAACAAGGATTATAAGGATAAGGATAGGAAGGATAAGAAATATAAGAAGTTGTACTATGTTGAAGAAGCAGGAATCTCTGATGATGAATTTGAGAATGAGGTTGATGATAGTGAATGCTTATTCTTAGCTTTGGAAAGTAAATCTGTATCCACTAACCCTGGAAAATGTGTAAGTAAGAAGGATCTGGAGAATAAGAGAAATAGGATGGAAGGTACTTTGGTTACTGCTTTTCATGCAAGACAGGATGAAGATTATTGGGTAATTGATAGTGGATGTTCTAATCACATGACCGGAGATAAGAGTAAGTTCACTAAACTTGAGAAATATGATGGTGGTTTAGTTATGTTTGGTGATGATTCAAGAGCTAAGATCTGTGGGAAAGGTTCAATTAGTTTTGATGGAGTGCACAATACTGATGATGCATATTATGTGAAGGGTTTGAGGCATAACCTTCTGAGTGTTGGTCAAATGTGTAGCAATGGTTTTAAACTTGTGTTTCAGAACAATACCTATGAAATCATAAAAGGATTTGGAAATGGAGATATGATTGTTGCTGGAAGAAGAATTGATGGAAACATCTACCAGCTGAAGGGAGTTGATGGTCATTGCCTTGTATCTCAAATTAGTGAAAGTTGGTTATGGCACCAGAGAATGGGACATGTAAATTTTGATAACCTAGTCAAAATTAGTGCAAAGAAGATTGTTCGAGGACTGCCTAGAATCACAAGACCTGGTAATGCTATTTGTAGAAGTTGTCAATTGGGGAAAAAAACTAGATGCAGCTTTAAGGGAAAAGAGCATTCTACTACTAGAATGTTGGAGTTAATCCATATTGATCTCTGTGGTCCGACTAGGACTGGAAGCCTGAATGGTGATAGGTATTTCATGCTACTTATTGATGATTATACTCGAATGACATGGGTTGTTTTTCTTAGAGAAAAGACTTAGGCTTTGGATTGGTTTAGGGTATTCAAAGCAAGAGTGGAAAATGAAGTAAATTTGAAAATAAAGTGTTTGAGATCTGATAAAGGTGGATAATTCACTTCTGGTGAATTTAATGCAATCTATGAACAACATGGCATAAGAAGACATTTTTCTGCCCCAAGAACCCCTCAGCAAAATGGAGTAGTTGAAAGGAAAAACTGGACAGTACAGGAAGTTGCTAGAACCATGATGAAAGAATCAAATGTACCAGATGTGTACTAGAGAGAGGCAATACATACTATTGTCTATGTTCTTAATAGAATCCAGATCAAATACAACACAAAGACTCCTTTTGAGTTATGGACTGGTAAGACTCCTACTGTGAAGTATTTCAAGGTATTTGGAAGCAAATGCTATATTAAAAGAGATGATGAAAATATTGGAAAGTTTGATGCTAGATGTGATGAAGGAATTTTTATTGGATACTCTACTACTAGAAAAGCATACATATGCTTTAACAAAAGATTGAGAAAGATTATTGAAACTGCTAATGTGAAAGTTGATGAAGACATACACAGACCTATTGAGATAAGTGAAGTTGAACCTGATGATCCTATATGTGGACATGTACCTGAAGAAAATAAGGAGAAGGAAGAAGAAGAGAAAAAAAGAACAAGTGGAAGAAGAAGAAGAAGAAAATGAACTGGAACCTGCTGTTAGGACTCCTAAGTATGTACAGAAAAATCATTTAGAAGATCAGATAATTGGAGATAAAAGTGAAGGTGTGAAGACAAGAAGCAGAGTTGCAGCTGAGGTAAATTTGTGTCTATTTTCTAAAATTGAACCTAAATCTGTAAGTGAAGCATGTGAAGATGAGATTTCGATGAGAGCTATGAAAGAAGAGTTGCAGCAGATAGAAAAGAATCAAACATGGGAACTAGTCCCCAGGCCTGTGAATAAAAATGTGATTGGCTCGAGATGGGTGTTCCAGAATAAGCTAAATGAAAGTGGAGAAGTTGTAAGAAATAAGGAAAGACTGGCATGCAAAGGGTATTCACAAGTTGAAGGTATATATTTTGAAGCAACATTTGCCCCTATGGCTAGAAAAGAAGTGATTAGGATTTTTTTGACATTCTCTACCCACAAGGACTTCAAAGTGTATCAGATGGATCTTAAGTCAGCATTTTTGAATGGTGAATTAGAGGAAGAGGTGTACATGGAGCAACCTGAAGGGTTTCAGTTGTTTGAAAAACCAGACATGGTTTGTAAGTTGAAGAAGGTGTTGTATGGACTGAAGCAAGCTCCTAGAGCTTGGTATGCAAGATTGGATAGATATCTGACAAAGCAAGGATTCAACAAAGGTTCTGCTGACAAAAATATTTACTTCAAAGTGCAAGGTAACAAAATTTTGATAGTAGTTGTATATGTTGATGATATCATTTTTGGTGGAAATGAAGGCATGTGTAAAAGGTTTGTTGAAGAGATGCAAAAATAATTTGAGATGTCTATGATTGGTGAATTGAATTTCTTCCTTGGTCTATAAGTGAATCAAACTAATAAAGGGATATTCATTTCACAATCTAAGTATGTAAAAGAACTGTTGAAGAAGTTTGGGATGGATGATTCCAAACCAGTTTGTACTCCTATGGTAACCGGATGTAAACTGAGCAAAGATGATGAATCTGCTAAGATTGATTAGAGAAAATATAGATCTATGATTGGCGGATTGTTGTATCTTACTGCTACTAGACCAGATATTATGCATGCAGTATGTTTAGTTGCCAGATTCCAAGCAGATCCTAAAGAAGCACATGTTACAGCTGAAAAGAGGATATTTAGATATCTTAAAGGTACACCGGATTATGGATTATGGTATCCTAAGAGTGATGATTTTACCCTAAGTGCTTATACTGATGTTGATTGGGTCGGATGTGTAGATGACTGGAAGAGTACCAATGGTGGTGCTTTATTTCTTGGTGGAAGATTAGTTTCATGGTTGAGTAAAAAGCAAGACTCGGTTTCTTTATCCACTGCAGAGGCAGAATATATTGCTGCAACATCCTGCCGCACACAGGTTTTGTGGATGAAGCAGACACTGAAAGACATTAGAGTGATATGTGATGAGCCTATTTCTATTTTCTATGACAACACAAGTGCAATGATCATTTCAAAGAACCCGATTATGCATTCAAGAACAAAACACATATCTATTAAATATCATTTCTTGAGAGAAAAAGTGTTGGAGAATGAGGTCAGATTGGAGTATGTGAACACAAAGCAACAAATTGCAGACATTTTTACTAAGGCTCTTCTGAAGGATACTTTCGAGCATCTAGGGAGACGTTGGGGGTCATTAGCCCTCCTAACTAGGTGAACATGAAGGTGCATCAGTCCAGTGAATTTATAGGTTCTTCATTTATCTGAATTGATAAATGGGTCTACTCCGTGGGGGGAGTAGAAAAGGTTTTCATTGTTGCAGTATGAGTGTACTCCTAAGGGGGAGTAATCAATGTTGTTGATCTTTTCCATTGATGTCAAAGGGGGAGAGAAAGTCATGTGAAAAATAGTTGCAGAGGAAGAGAAGGTGTTCTCCCAGGATATTATGTAAATTTTTATCTTTGATGGTTTTTCACATCATGTGTTGCCATCAATGACAAAGGGGGAGATTGTTGCAAGTATGAGCAAGTTTGGTGGTGTTGTCATTAATGTTGTAATTGATGTCAACATAGTTCAGTATGTTACATGTATAGTTGAGATGTTGTTGAGATGTTGTGAGTACATGGAGCTATCTTTATGGTGTAGTAGATGTGTTAGTTTGATAAGTTTCCAAGTGCTTTTGAGAAAATTAATAAAGAAGAGAAGTCAAAGTGATGAAAGTGTTCAGAATGTGCTCTGGTATGTTTTTTTCATTTCTCCTATGTTGATCCTATGCTTGTACTGATCTGAAGGTTTGATAATGGTGATTTGGTGGTGATATCTCCTGAGTTTTAGCTTCTGGTTTGATGGTACGTGAAAGTTACATTCACTTGTATGTGAATTGTTCTGGCAGAGTTGGTCTTCTGTGGATTGGGAGAAATATTGTTGCTCTACAGTCCTCCTTTGTTTCGTTTCAGATCTTGCAGATTTGGAATATGTCTTGTGAAGTTATTTCCTATGCCCTGGTAAAGAGGTTTGAAGACTAGTGATTTGGAAGTTATGTTTTAATATTTCAGTGTGAGTTTATACAGTCCGGTTGGACTGGTGAAAGGTGTTCAGTGATTGAAGTCTATCGTTTTGTTGCAGATGTATCTAGAAGATTCTGAGATGTATTCTCATGCATAAGGAAGCATGTTGTGGTATCTGTGTGTCATCTTCTTGTTGGGAAGCGTGTACATCAATGATCATTTGTGTTTTCATTAGGTTTGGCCGACCTGGTGTTTACACTTCATTCGAAGAATAAAATTTAATTAAGAAAGCGTCTGGTTGTTTCGAGATATTATTTTTTATCTTGAAAAATGTTTTTATTGGTCCACTCTTATTCCTTTCCACCGCAGGAATTTCAAGTTGCTGACCTATTTTGAATTTATGAAATAAGATATTTGTGGCTGACCTTGGAGAAAGTTTCTAAGGTTGAGGATGGTATAAAAGCAAGTCAAATTGTGAAGAATTGTATGACAGTGTGATGCAAAGTGATGAAAGTGAGCCACAAATCATAAGAGTAGAAGTGTGTGTGTGAGTGAGTTGTGACAACAGTTCTTCATTGTGTTGAAGGAAGTGAGCTAAAGTTTTTTGCAATCTTGTGAATGTGTTAATTGTTGTGGTGGATCTTTTTGTTCTCTTTTGTATCTATAGGCAACGAGCCTCCTTGTTGGACAGTGAGTTCTTTTGTGGACAGTGAGTCCCTTTTGTAGGCAGTGACCCTTTGTACTTGGACAATGAGTCCTCTTCTGGGCAACGAGCCTTTGTTTTATAATCTTTATATTGTGAGCTAATCCTCACCATGGTTTTTCCCTCATTGGGTTTTCCACGTAAAAATATGGTGTTCATTGTGTTGATTTACTTTCTGTTATTTGTGTTTCGTGCTCTTACTTAATAACAAAATAGTGTGGTTGTGGAATTAATAAGTATTGAAGTTTTAAGTTTGAATTTTGTGACAACTGATTCACCCCCCCCTCTTAGTTGTCTTGTGCCTATTTAACAAGTTGTAAAGGGATTTGCACAGAAAAAGGAATTGATTTTGATGAGATTTTTTCTTCGGTTGTTAAAATGACTTCTATACACATTGTTTTAAGTATTGTGGCTATTGAAGATTGTTGAAAATTGAGGTGTTTATGTAGCTTAATACTTTGTAAAACTTTATGATTATTGATCTAAATATGTAACAAAGTATACATATTTAGATCAGTAATCATAAAGTTTTACAAAGTATTAAGCTCCATAAACACCTCAATTTTCAACATTTGGTATCAGAGCTGAGGTTGGGTAGAGTATTGGGACGCCTTTCTCTTAAAAGATTGGAGGTTTTTTGGTTGTAGTGGGAGATTTTATTATTTTTTGTTATTGCTGATTTTGGAAAATAAGTTTTGTTACAATGAATTCTCGTTTAGATATTGAAAGGTTCAATGGATCTAATTATGAGATGTGAAAATTAAAAATGGAAGATCTTCTTGAAGAAAGAGATCAGTGGTTAGCTATTGGTAATGAGACAAATTCACCTACAATGATGTCAAATGAGGATTGGGATAAGCTTGATAAGAAGGCAAGAGGGACCATAAGATTATGTCTTGCTGATGTTGTTCTCTTGAATGTTTTAGAAGAAACTACTGCATATAAGTTGTGGAAGAGAATAGGTGATATTTATCAAACTAAAAGTCTTACTAATAAGTTGTATCTAAAAAGACAATTGTATTCTTTAAAGATGAAAGAAGGTGATTATGTTGCAAATCATTTGAATGCTTTTAATTTGATTCTAATTCAATTAACATCTATAGATGTAAAGCTAGAAGATGAAGATAAATTCATTTTGTTACTTTGTTCTTTACCAAAATCTTGGGAAAATCTAATTGTTGCTATCAGTGGTAGTGGTGAAGATTCGAAGATGGACAATATAATTCCTACTCTCCTATCAGAGGAGATGAGGAGGAAGTCTAAAACGAAAATCCAAGATGCCTTGTTTGTAAAAGGTAGGCCTGAGAAAAAGGAACCTAAGGGAGACAAGGAAGGGAAGGGTAAGTCAGAAGGATGGAGTAAGGTAAAGTGTTGGAACTGTGGGAAATCGGGACATGTGAAGAAGGATTGTAAGAACAAGAAAGAGAGTTCTGATTCATTTATAGAGGAATCCTCGGATGACAGTAATGATGCATTGGTTATTTCAGCTAATATTGTTTGTGATAACTCTTTGCTTCATGTTTCAAAGTGATCTTCATAGAGAGGATGGTATTCACGATGCCATGTGTGACTCGATACCACAATTCAGTGGAAGTTGTTGGCAGTGACGTGGATGTGTCATTGGTGAGGTTATCTCCATGTGTTGGAGATATGGTTTCTTGGTTTAGAGTATATTTGTTATGATGTCATGTTATACTCGTGATACTAGTTTAGAGTTTGGCATATTACATGTTCTCTTGAGACCAATATGTATATATGTTATGGTGCATGTGATCTCCTAGGAGGAGATGGTTAGATCATGGATGTCATGTTTATGTTCAAGATTGGAGCTTTGACATTGATCTTATGAAGTTATCTTATGTATTGGGTACATTAATCATTTGCTTGATTACTTCATGAAAGTGTTGTGTTGCATTTGGAGTTTGGCATGGATTGGTTGGTTACAGTTCCTCATGGATACTTGGAGAAATAGGTGAGGCTTAAGTTCTCTTATGGTAAGAGATATATGTTGGAATGGTTACTTGTAAGAAAAGCTATTTTCAATAGTAAAGACCGAGAAGCCTACACCTTGGTTGAACGTGAGTTCAACACACTCGGCGGTTTAACATGCTTCCAAATAGGTAGTTTGGTTATAGAGACTTTGGGAAAGGTATTGGTTTTAATTGCAAGTGAGTTAAACTTGAATGTGATAGTTAGAGTGTTATGTGTTTAGCCAAAAATCCTATGTATCATGCTCGCACTAAGCATGTTGATGTTAAGTATCACTTTGTGCGAGAAATGGTTGAGAGCGGGAAGGTATTAATTGAGAAAGTTGACACTTTAATTAATGTTGCAGATTATCTTATGAAACTAGTTCCTACAAATAAGTTCTCTTGGTTTTAATCATTTGCTTGGAGCTTCATGATTATGCAAGTTGCATTTGAAGTTGGCATGGATTGATTAGCTGGTGCATGAAGGCCATTGGCCTTGAGTCCTGTACTTGATTTATAATATTGATTCCTTGTTTAGAATAATTGCAATGTATAATGTCAAGTGGGAGAATGTTGGAAATAGGATGCCATTTAATTGCAATCCTAAACATTATTTATTTCATATATCTCCTAAGTCCTTGGAAAGTGTTCTCAAACACTAGGATTAGAAAGAGATTAATTTTGAATGAAATAATCATGTTAATTGGCATTTGTAATTAATTCTAAATGATAGGAGCATGTGAGGGCGTCCAAGATGAGTTCCTAAATAATAGGAGCACATGGGGCGCCCACATGGAAGGTGACACTCACCTTGAGTTAAGTTAACTGTTTGGAGTAAAAGATAATACTTTTGAATGCATGTAAAGATCCTAGGAGTTAGGGATTGATGTTTACATGCATGAAGTTCAATTCAGTTATGGTTCAGTTATCTTCAATTAGTTTTAGTTGAATGCTAGTTGACTTTAGTTAACTTGGAATGCATGACTAATGACTTGAGTTGCATGACATATAACAGGTGACTACCTTCAGTTAGTAGGGGATGACCATTCTTGCATGAATGGTGTTGAGAAATGTTTTAGTTAACAGAGAATGACTTGGACCCACCTTGGGCACCCAAGTTGGCTTCTTGGAGTTAACTCTTTTGCATGCTAAGATATTTCATAAGGCTAAGTTAAGTGGGCCCATTCTTGGGCACCAACTTTGAGTATAAGCTTTGCAGATATCTTCAGAATAAAGGTTGAGTTATGACTTCAGTTTGGGATGCCCAAATGGATGAAGGAGTTGATTTGACATTGTTCTTCGTGGTATAAATCTACTTGCAAGAGATAGGCGCACCTTTTACAAACAAGGAATCTTGGATTTCCGTTTTAGACTTCCTCCTCATCTCCTCTGATAGGAGAGTAGGAATTATATTTTCCATCTTCGGATTTGCACCACTACCACTGATAGCAACAATTAGATTTTCCCAAGATTTTGGTAAAGAACAAAATAATAAAATGAATTAATCAAATAATCACCCACAAATAATCTATAACAAAAGAAAGCATATTTAGATCAACAATCTTAAATTTTTACAAAGTATTAAGCTAAGAAAAAACCTCAATTTTCAACAAATATTTGCATTTGGAATAGTTAGATGTTAAAATAGTCTTTCTCCATGGTGATTTGGAAGAGGAAATATATATGGAACAACCACAAGGATTTGAGGTCAAAGGTAAGGAGAAAATTGTGTGTAGATTGAAGAAAAGTTTATATGGCTTGAAACAAGCACCTCGACAATAGTATATTAAATTTGATAGTTTTATGGCTAAGCAAGGCTATAGTCAGTGTAATTCAAACCATTGTGTTTATTTTAAGAGGTTAGATGATGATAGCTACATTATTTTATGTTTATATGTTGATGATATGCTTGTAGCGGGGTCTAACATGGATCACATAAGGGAGTTAAAACAATAGTTAGAAAATTCATTTGCTATGAAGGATTTGGGGGCAGCAAAACAAATCCTTGATATGAAGATTACAAGAGAAAGGAAAAACACAAAATTGTTTTTATCTCAAGCTGATTATTTTTTTGATTAGCAAAAAATAGGTTTTGCGGGGACTAGAAACCCCTTACAAACAAGTTTTGAGGGAACTAGAAACCCCATACAAAAAAAGAAAGTTGCAAAAGATAAGAACACAAACAATCATCAGCCCAACATCAACAGTCTACCAAAAGATATACAAGACAAAATAGACTGTAAGAAATAAGCTTTGAAGGGACTGAAAACCCTTTACAACCAAGAAATCACATGGGACTTAATCCCAGAGCATCTTTAACTAAACTGCTTGAATCCGCTAGGCACCAAACACAAACAACAACATCCACTCCATAGCAAGATGGTTGCAACACCTTAACCAGGTTTTTCAGGGACCTTGACCCTATAACAAGTTTTGAAGGGACCATAAACCCTTTATAAACAGGTTTTGGCAGGGACCTCAAACCCAAAGACACAGAAAAAAACCCCTTCAAACCCTTTATGTTGAAAAGGTGTTGCAAAGATTTCATATGGAGAATGCAAAAGTTGTCAGCACACCTTTGCCTAGTCATGTTAAATTGACTAAGGATATGTGTCCAAAGACACAAGAGGAGGAAGAAAAAATGTCCAAGGTACCATATGCTTTAGCTGTAGGCAGTTTAATGTATGCCATGGTATGCACAAGACCAGATATTGCACATGTCGTAGGAGTTATTAGCAAGTATATGAGTCATCCTGGAGTTGAGCATTGAAATGCAATAAAATGGATTCTCAGGTATTTGAGAGCTACATCCAATAAATGTTTATGTTTTGGGGGCTCTAATACTGATTTAAAAGGCTATGTTGACTCAGATTTGGCAGGGGATGTAGATACCAGGCGGAGTACCACAGGTTATGTATTTATAGTTGGTGGGACAATAGTGAGTTGGATTTCTCGGTTGCAAAAGGTGGTTGCTTTATCAACCACAAAGGCAGAGTATGTTGCTACAATAGAGGAAAAAAAGGAGATGATATGGCTGTGTTGCTGCAACAAAGGTGACAAAGGAGATGATATGGCTGCAAATTTTCACGGAAGAGTTGGGAAAACAACAAGCTGAAAATTACTTGTTTACGAACAACCATAGTGATATACATCTTGCAAAGAATTTTGTCTTGCACTCTAAAACCAAATACATGCAATTGAGATATCATTTCATACGGTAAGTGTTGGAGGATGGATAGGTCAAGCTATAAAATATACATACATATGCAAATCAAGCGGATATGTTTACGAAGGCGGTGACAAGGGAGAAGTTGAGCTCCTCTTCAGCTTCGGTTGGCCTTCAAGGTTGAATTCAAGTATAACAAAGCAACAAGGTCCAAGGTGCTTATTTCCAATGGGCGTTGTAAGTGCAACGGTGTCGTCCAAGATTAGTCTCCAAGTGGAAGATTTTTGGTATGTGGCGACTGATCATGCTATATTGTACACTCTTCATGTATCCTATATTTTCGCGTCATCACCGAAAAAGGAAAAATCACTGAAAAAAGAAAAAAAAACTGACTTTGTGGAGCCCTAATCTGGAAGCTTCTAATCTTGTTATAAGGGGTTGGGATGGGAATTACAGTATGATGAAAAAGGCGATTATTCGTGAGATTGTAATAAGTTTTGCACTGGATAATAAAATCATTGGATGGTTGCGATTTTGTGGATGTAGCTCGGATTGGGTGAACCACGTTAAATTCTCTGTGTTATTTTTCTGTGTGTGTTTTATTTCTTTGTTTATTAATTAAATATGCATTTAACTTGCTAGATATCTACCTTCTAAACCTAACAGTTTAACCCTAAACAAAAGATTTTTGTAACATCCCAAGAGAGACCCTCCAACTCAGAATTGCAGACCCCAATAGATTGTGGATCTTCATCCACAATAACAGGGGTTAAACATGTCTGCTGCTGCTACTCCAAAACCATGGAGTTGTCTTCAACCATCAAGCCCAGAATTGCAGACCCCAATAGATTGTGGATCTTCATCCACAATAACAGGGGTTAAACATGTCTGCTGCTGTTGCTCCAAAACCATGGAGTTGTCTTCAACCATCAAGCCCAAACCAAGTTGTTCAGAGGCTTCAATTGATGTAGGCATAGCTGATCTATCCTCTTTATCTTCAATAAAATAAAGAAGGGCATCAAATGAGAGGATTGACTCCTCTACTCTATCAATTATCTTTACCATTTTAATATCTTGTTGTTGCAACATGTATATAAAATAACATAATAAATCTTTTTAGCATTCAACAACATAACTACGACTAGACTGCCATTGGAGAACATCCAACCCAATTTACATTGTGTCTGACCATAACAATGAGGTTATGTTAATTGATATTTAATTTAACTTTGGTAGTGATTTGAATTTGAAAATAATAAAATAATAATAATAATTTAATAATTTAATATTATTAATATAATAATAAGAATAATATAATAGTAATATTAATAATAATTTATTAATAATAATATAACACTAATAATAATAATATTTTATTAATTAAAATATTAAAATATTAAGATTAATAATAATATAATAGTAAAAAATAATTTAATAATAAAAATAATATAGAAACAATAATATAATAAGAATAAAAATAATATAATAATTCTAATATTAATATTAAGATATTAATAAAAATATAAAAAATATAATAATAATATAATAATAATAATATAATATAATACTAACTCTTATTCTAACCCTAAACATAAGTGAACATTAAACATTATTGATTACCACCCTTAATTGAACCATAATTTGAAATCTTAACCTAACTCAAAGTGATCCACAATTATAATCCTAACCTAAACTTTATCAACCATAAACCTAACTCTATCCCAAAATCAATCCTAAACCTAACCCTACCCCTAACCCTAAACATGACATTAACATTATTTCAAACACCAAGAGTAAAAATAATAGTAACTCTAATCCTAACCCTCACCCTCACCCTCATCCCAACCCTAAAACCAACACTAATTAGAAGTCTAAACATAAATGCAACCTTAAATGAACACTAGACAACTAATTATAACCCTTACTCTAACCCTATTTGATCCCCAATCTTAACCCCAACCATAATACAAATTTAATCATAACCCTAATCTTAACTCTTATTAAATCCTAACCCAAATTGAACCATAACCATTAATGAAATTGAAAACTAAACCTTATTTAGTTTAAATAGTAATTCTAATTAAACCCAATCATTAATAATATAATAATAATATAATGTAATTAATTAATTTATATAAATTACTTCCAACACATATTTGAGATTTTATTAAGGATATACTTTAATTTCCAATTTTTGAATAAAACAATAATAATAAAATATAATAATATAATTTAAAATTATAATCATAGTAATATTTTACTAATTATAATATTAAGATTAATAAGGATAATTTAATAATTAGATAATATAAAGATTATTGTAATATTAACCTAACAATTAGAATAGAAAAAAAAAACAGTTCATTTCGAGAAACGGGCGACTGTTGAGCTATGGAGCCACGTGGATAATGCAATACTTTAGAACTCCACGTCGGCGCAGAAAAGATGTGAAAAGGCAAGGCAAGCTCCGCCTCGCCCCTGAATGCAATTGAATTGAGCAATCTTTGCATTGCATGGACACGACTTAAAATAGCGGTTTAATTCATTATAATTATTGCTTTACCCTTTCCCTTTCTTTTTGTTTTACAGAATTCTGTTTGTCTGTGCAGTTGGGAATCAGCTAATTTTTCTCAGCATTCTCTCAGGTATCCGTTTGGAATCGAACCCCCCCCATCTCCTGAGTCATTGAATTTTATATACTTGTTTGCTGGGGTTTCATCGTCGTTATTTGAATCTCAAATTATGGCTTTCGATTAACTGGTCTCCATTTATTCCGCTCATTGTGTTTTGATGTTTTATAGTTTTAAATTTATTTGTACCTTGGTGTGATTAAATGCAATTTATGCTGTGGAATGAAAGAAAAGAATGTATTTCAATTTTTTCGGTTTTCAGTTCTAGCTGTCTGCCTTGCATAAGATTTTCTGTTTTTGTATCCATTTTCTATTTTTTCTTAGATGGTTGATATATTGCTGCCCTTCGGTTCTTATAATTGATATTGCCTGGTGAGTATTCTATTGAGTTGGGCAATTACAAGCTGAATAGTAGGCCACCTTTCACATTTGAGAATTGGAGTTTGAACCCAGGTCCTGTTGTAGTAAATGGTCTGACTTGCCAATCCACCATCTCGGATGGACCTTCTTTCCCTAAGTTGTTTTTTTCTAAATAGTATTAGAAATAGGGATAATTTCATTGGGTCTCCTTAAAGGAAATTCTTAGGTTCTTAGAGTAGCCGAATTGTCAAAGGCATTAAATGCCAACTTTGCACTGGCATATAACATCATTTGTCATCAAACTCCAACTTTAGCATAGAAATATAACATCATATAACCAAGACTCTGCTTCCAGCCCAATCCGTTAATCACATTTCTCACATTAAGTTCACACAGATTTCTATAAAAAACCTTTTCATAAGTTCTGTTGCTTGTAACTGAAATGCCAGTCTCCAGCGCAGCTCCATCCACATTCTTCAGATCCTCGCTCTTCAGACTAGTAACTTATAGATTGAATTAGTAAGAGCAAACTAGATCTTTTCTAGTGAATTCACAGTTCCAAAAAGATCTCAGTGTGTGTAAGGAATTGTCTACTGTTCCTGTATTGACATTTATGCATGTATGATGTATGCCCACGATTTCAGTTTCCATTTTTCATACCATGTCATGACTCTGAGCAGCATCCCTTTACAGTGAAATCTTCTGAGGTAGGTTTCTCTTGATACTCTGTCAATGTTCTTTACGGTCAATCCATATGTACAACAAACAAAAACTGTCATCGTATCTTAAAGTCAAAATTCTCACTCTTGTAGAAAAATTCCAACTCTTCTTGTTTGAACTTCTCCTTTCACCAAGTCCATAAGCATCCTGGGGAAAGGATTTTTGAAAATCCTAAAGTTTGTATTTTCCTTCTATAATTTTAACCCTCTATTTGTTAAGTTTTTCATAGTCAACTTGCCTTATCTAAGAATTTGTGCAATTTTGTATTCATGTATGAAGGCAAGCAGTTCTTTGCTGTCATAATTAGCTTGATTGACTTATCTGGTGCAAACATGATCTCTTACTGAAGCCACTTATTATGATTTGGGAGTCCCTATTGATTATGAGTTTATCCGACTTGTATTGGATAAAATATGGCACCCAACTTGTTGGTGATTTATCCTAGTGAATTAGGTAAAAGACTATATCGCACACATTGAATAATGTGATCTAAGCACAGCCTTGTGTACCAGTTCATCAGCAACATTGCCTTCCTTGCATCCTCTGTGCATTCTCCTATGCACTATCACAATGCCAAGATGATCCTGCACATAGATGCATGGCTGGAAGTTCTGTTTCAAGTGCAACTGCACAAGCTTCAATAGCTCTCTGCAAACTGTGCAAGCCTTAGCAGCTCTTTATATATCATACCCAAGAACATTCTCTTCAGCATCGTGCATCACTGTGCATGTTCCTTACATTTGCTGTGCTCTAGTGTACCTAGCATTGGACCATACATGTGCAACACGTGGCATCAACGCCTTAATAAGGAACAGCACCTTACACCTGGTGGCTCATGTGCCATAGGAAGTGGCTCCATACAGGTTTGACATTTGGCACCATATGCACTTAACATCTAGCAATGCTCACGCCACAGAAAATGCCACCATTGAGATTTGACACATGGCAACATCCTCTCCACACATGCCACATGACTGTATGGTCAAACAGAAGAAAACTCAAAACATAGATGTGGCACCTAATTGTCAGCCTAGTTGGACTTCGTCTACAAATGTCTGCACTGTACATCTTGCATAGGTGTGCAGAGAGAGGGAAACATGCCAATGTACTCTGTGTATCTGGTATCAATCCCATCACAATCCTGGCAAATAAAAAAAGATGCCTCACCTCTCTTCTGATCACAAGAGTTCTTATTCTCAACCTTGCTGTGCTTTTTACACATTTATTTTATCCTATTCTGCCATTGAATTGAAGTAGCTTCTTTGCCAATCTTGTGCCCTTCAAATGGGTAATAGTTTTCTGCATCTTATGTTTTAAGTTTCCATTGTGCATTCCACAATCTATTACTTTTTTTGAGCAATTCTTTAACATAGATAAGTTGCAGATTGTTAGCTGTGCATCTTTTGGGCTCAACATGGATCATTGGTATCAGAGCTTGAAAGTCTGCTATACTGACAGTCATTTACTATTTAGCATGGAATTGGTATCAGATATGCACATACCTTCATAGTTGCAGTCATGGGTAAAGTGAGTAAGAAGGCGAACAACTCCCAGATAGAAGAATCCTCTTTTCAGCGTCATTAGATGACAACAGTTACCTGCTTGAGGAGATCCAACATCTCCAACACCAGAATCAACAGTTGCAAGATACTCTTCACTTGAGTGAGAAAAGCTTCAATCTCATCATGGAACAGCTCACAGATCTCATGGTGCACAACATCCATCTCATAGCCCTATCCTAGGTCTTTCTCAAGCCAAGGGTAGAGGTATTAGTTGACTATTAGATAAACTATGACATCCAACTAGTTGGGTATGATGTATCCATATAGATTGAATAAAATACCACATATTTGTCAACACATTCTATAGAACATCCAGTGAAGTTGTTAGCCATGGCTTACTTTAAAAAGGATATTTATGAAATAAAAAATTAACTTAATCTAGAAAAAAAAAATTATAGTGTGTTTGACATTTGGTCAAAACTTCCCATTAGGCAATAGGGATTTTCAAGCTATAGACCGTTATAGAGGCATCCACATGGATAGAATGCAACTATAATAAGGTACACTAATTCCATCCTAACAAGAGTGCATTTGAGAAGGAAGAGAGCAAGCCAAGCTCCTTTCCTTCTTTCTACTCTCAAATTTCCCATCTATCATTTCCTTTCTTAATTTTATTTAAAGAAAAATACTTATGTTTCCTAGCCATGCAGTGCAATATAATAAGCAATCTTTGCATTAATTACACTTCATTACCCTCACTATAGCAAAGCTTTAAATAACATTCAAATTTAATCATAACCAACATCTCCTCTTTTCCGTTGTTTTTGGCATATGATTTTCCGAGCCCCATCTGTTCCTATGTGTGTGTTTGCAGTGAAAACTGGTTGAATTGTGTGGCCATCTGCTTTTTTTGTAGAAGTCAATTGCTTCAGCACATTTTGCTCCCATCTTCTCTCCTAGGTACTCATTCAGAATCGAAGCTTTAAACTTTCAAGGAATTGGGCTTCATATGCTAATTTGCTGGGGTTTCATAGTCAATAGAGCTATATACTCAATTACTTGCACACAAGATGGTCAGAATATAGTGCTGGATCTCAAATCATGTCATTTTTTATTATTGGGCTTTATATGCTGTGCTGATTGGATAGTTTTTAATGCGGCTTGGTATGATTGGCTAATGCTCTATTCTCTGAAAATATGCATACATGTTGACTTTTTAGTAATAGTATAGGAACTTTGGCTGCATAATTTGCAAACTACCTATTTTCCACAGCAATCAAGAGTCAGTTTAGCTGCCCTTAGCGTTTTTAAATTGGATTTTCTGTCTGAGTATTACATTGGGTAGTTAGAACTCAAAGAGTGGGATTTGTCTGCTTGGTCCCAAATGGGCATAGTTGTTTTTGAGATATTAACTTAAAAGAGTGTATCTGTGTACTTGCTAGCTTTTGTTGGATGACTGATTTAGATGATTTAAACTATCAAAATTACAAACAAGAAGGAAAATAAACTTATTGGGATTAAAGACTGAAAATCTGTTTCCGGCAGCTAGAAAAGATCACATATCATGGAGTACTCTTCAATTTACTGCTACGAACATATGAAACACTAGCAGGCAATTTGGCCTATTAGCCGATATTGGCATCATGTATTTTCATGTCATGGCCATTTAGTTTGTTAAATTTTGTAGACCTGTTCAATGTTTGTTTCTGGAATCAGTTCTATTAGGGTTCTTTCCAAAGTGTACATTTTCACCTGTTTGACATGCTTAAGTTCTTTGATGCTGTTTGTTGGTCCATTTTTTTTGCTATGCAAGGAAATGATCTTAATAATGTATAACAAATGTAATTGCATAATACAAAATTGTAGCCCAAGGCTATGCTGTATCTGCCCTATTGTCCTCCTCTCTACACAATTCAGCTCTGCAGATTTTGCTAATAAATCTAGGGATCCATCAGCTCTAGAAGTGCAAAATAAGGGTGCAAAGGAGATAGGCAGGGCGTGCAAAAATCATGAACTAATTTCAAATGGTGGAAGATTATCTAGTTGTTCTCTCCATCAGTCATCAACTAGATATGATGGAAGACTAAAGGTTTCAATTGACAGGGATATGATGAAAGTATCTGTATGAAAGTAACTGTATGATGGCTAACATAGGAGGCCACATGTTACCTTAAGGCATATATTCATTAACTGGGTTGCCATGTATTGAGAAACCCTGTAACCCACACCAGACATATTTCTAAATGGTAGAAGGAAGACTGGCCACTGCTACTACATACAGTTACTTTCACAAGCTTTTTAAGGAAATGTTCTAATGGTTTAAATGAATGTTACTTTAGTGGAAGACTAAAGGTTTCATTTGACAGAAAATACAGTTACTTTCATAGCCATCATACATTTATCTAGTATTCCTTTTTTAAATGAATGTTCTACCAAAGTTAACTTGATAACTCACTTTTTTATTGCATCATAATACATTGATTGAGTGGTTTTACCAACCTACAACAGCCCACAAGAACAATCAATCTTGTTTACCTCACAATTTTGAGTCGTTTCCATTTGATCCTTGGTATATTTGATTAACTTCATTAGATTTTTGAGAGGTATAAATGTTGCTTTGATTTACTTTTTCAAATAATTAAATGCAAAGTGATACCATTTTCTTGTTCATTGGAATCTTGCATCTTGTTCTCTTTCTCTTATGTTTGGGTGGCATTATTTTTTTCATAGTCCATTGTATACTTGGCACTAACTCTACCAATGTCCAAGTTTGGTACCATTTGTGCCATCTTGTTTGGTGCTTCACCAATTAAGTATGCAATGCTAAACTAGTTGTCTCAACGCCATCTCTCCTGATGTACACAACCGTGCATGATGAACATCGCTATACATGGTAATTGAGCTGTCATCTACTCCCTTGTCTTGTCTAAGGAAATTGTATTGATGCAACAAAGAAGATGAACCACCAATCATAGAATGTTACAAAACTAACTTGTTTCCTAACCATTCTTGATTATAACTTATCTTTCTTGTAATTCTGTATGTGCACTTGTATTCAGCCTTCGATGGCATCAAATAGGAACATCATCTTTGAAGCTACACGTGGGCTCCCATGTTTGCAAGACCACAATTGTTCCAACTAGAGAAATAAGCTAGGATGTTCTTTTGTAGTCTTGGGTAACAACAAATTGAATTGCCAACCTTCTAGTTCATTGTAAACATATATATTGTTGTGTTGTATTCTATTGCATGGTCATCGTAACACTAGCTTACTAGCTAACTCATTGTGTTGGGCCCTATGGTGTAGATTGATATATATATGGAACACACAAGGAGGGAAGAAATATAATTTATTAGACATTGGGTGCATATTCTTTCATCCATAGGTTGGTTTTGACTATTGAGATATGCAATCAATTGTTGTTGCCACTTCCTCAATTTGAAATAGTTAGTTTCTATATTATTTGGGGTCTATATCTTGCTATTTATATTAAAAATAAGTTGAATTTTCTATATTTAAAAATGCACAATCAAATTAACTTAATAGAGCCTACTGGCATATTGTGCTATTGTTTCACTCTATCTTACTAAAGTGGCTTTAAAAAAGCAGCCTTTCTAGGTATGAGTTGAAGTAGAATTGGGTATAGGTTTGAAACATTTGAGGATTCAGGTAGGGTACAGGTTTGAGCATCCAGAATCAGATGGAAGTGATGGAAAACGTATCTGGGTGATTCAACTGTCAATGTGGTGATTACAAGTCATTTCTAAATCATTTCCAACGTTGAGCAAAATTTTTGAGTTAGTTTTATGACTTTTTTATCTTATAAAACCCTAGATGTCGTCCCTAAACATAATGACCGCCATATTATCATGTTTCATTTGCAGCCTTGTCGCAACTAAACAAAACTACCATTCTAGTCACAACAAGAAGGAAACCCCTCCATTTCATTTGTTGTAATCACAATGGAAGCAAAAAATAACTATGGAAAGGAGTGCTCAATGCAACAAACAAAGAAAAGAATCCGCTGTGAACAAGAACAACTCAGAAGTTACGTATATCTAGTGACCACCAGGCATTTTTCTACTTTCTTTTTGACTGGGTTTAGGTATTTTTCAGCTCACATATTGATTAGATGACAAAAAAATCATGAAACCTCAAATAATAAATCACCTTACAATTTTTAAAATACCATATAAATGCATTAATAAATTTGCATTAGCTCTGCTGTTTACTGTTTTATTGTTTATAATTATAATTCAAATTTGTGTTTTATAATGTTTAAAATTTCTATTTTGTAATATAAATTAAATATATTTAACGTTTCTTTTGTTAAATAACTTGGAAAACCACCAATTGAACCAAATCATCAGCCAACTTGTTGACTGACCCAACTAAAACATAAATTGAAATTGGGCAACAACATACCAACAAAAAGACCAAATCCAAACCAATAAAAAAACCCAGCCACCCAAACATTGTTCATACCATTTGTTTGCGACCGAGCCAAAGGGGGGAGGCAAATTACAATGGCTTCCCCACTTTTGAAACCAATCAAAATTATTTAGTATAAATATACATATTAATATTTAAAAATTTTAATCAGTAGGGGATGAAGCAAATTACCTTGGCCTCGCTGAGCCCTCACTGGCCATTTTCTAACATTTATCTTCCATAGGAGGAGGAATCACAACCACATCCTTTAAACTCTCATCATCACAACAATCTGAAAAGGCAAGAATGTCATCATAGGATAGGATTACCTTTAAACCTTTGGCCAACTCCTCAATAGTTCTCTGCAAGTGCTCTTGACATTGCTTGTTGGCATGTGGATAGTCAAGAGAATCGTTAAAATACACCTCACTTTGATGTTTGCCGTCTTCGACATCATTGTGGAGGAAATATGAACTGACCACTTTCGGTAGCATGTACGAGCAACTCAAAGCTTGGGCCATGTCAAAAATGTTCCTTTAGCCTTTTGTGTGGCAAGGTTCCAAGAGCAAATATGCCCACACAAGGCCTCCCTAATGCCCACACAAGGCTCCCCCATAATATCTTTTCCTAGTTCTCAATTCTCGAGCACCCAAATCCTCAACCCCAAGTTATGAATTTCCTGCTCTAGCTATGACACAGTCTTGACCATTGCCTTGCTAGTTACCCTTGATTGTCTTTGCTTTTTCTTCCCTTTGCTTGTCTTCTCCTTCCCCTTCCTTCTTTTGAGGATTCCAGGATCCTACACTTGCCTCTCCTCTCCTTCTCCTTTGAATCCATAGAGTGCTTTTGCTTCTCTCAACTACCACATAGAGACATGTCATGGCCCACAAGCTCTAGATGTTATTAAGATCTAAGTACTTGTCTGTTGTCATTCCCTATCATCATAATTGCATGCCTTTCTTCATCGATCTCTTGTGTGCTTACAATCATCAAGTTAACTTTTAATCCCTATCTTGATTAGATGCAACACACCACCCCTTTTTGGGTAAAAAAATTTAACATTAATTATAATGTAAATTTAATATTTATTTATTATACATGAAAATTTTAAATTGTATAAAATAATAATTAATAAAAATAGTATATATTATAATTGTAGATGTTAAATATATGATTATAAATTATATGCACATGCTGATTACTAATTGTATTGTTTTAATATTGAACAATGATTATCTATCATGGCATTCAAGTTTGACAAATTGATTGTTGGTGTGAACAAGGTATGTTACCTAACTAGTTTCATATTAGGTCCTATTCACACTTGTATACTTAAGCTTACTTAGATCATTTACATTTTGGGTCTCAAGTCATAAGATTATGACATTTTTCATAATCTTAGTTTGTCTTAGGGTTTATTCTTGTCTTTATAACAAGGGTTTCCTCATGTATGTAATGTACCATTTTGTATGTATCTAATTAATTCTTCCTTTTCATAGCATTTCCATTGCTTCTCTCTTGTGTAGAAGGTTGTTTTCATTGCAAGTGATCCTTGGCTTTCGTAGGGTTATTCATCAACTCTTACATGGTATTGGAGTTTTAGATTTGCATTTCCCTTCCCTTATTTTAATAGTTTTCACCAATAATTTTCATACGATGCATCCTAGTGCAAAATGGACCTCACC
Organism: Sequoia sempervirens; assembly: GCA_007258455.2. NCBI lineage: Eukaryota > Viridiplantae > Streptophyta > Pinopsida > Cupressales > Cupressaceae > Sequoia > Sequoia sempervirens. Next base: position 284,908,572 of record VDFB02058242.1, on the reverse strand, counting down.
ATTGAGTCCAAAAGTCTCCAAAACTTATAAATCGATATAAAACTCAATAGAGTTTGTTGTTGAGAAAATTTTGGCCTTTTTTGGGAGGGTTTGCAGAATTTCCTTGGCAAAAATCCATACACGTGCAGTTGGTTATTCGGCTATTCCATAGGTAGGTGTAATTATTGGGCCATCTTTGCATCAATTTGAGGCTTGTTGAGTTTTTAATTGGCATCCTATATGGTTTTTATGAGAACGTGATGCCATTTGCATAGGGTGGTCGAGGCCCTTGGTCACTCTTTGTTGTAACCCTGCACATGATATCAATCCTTTGTGCCCATATCCATTATCCACCATATCAATGCCAACCCTCTAGCCGCCTCAATAGGGTAGGCTGATTTTTTTTTGCACATAATGGAGTTGCTCTTTTTTCTAGGAGCCATATATTGTGTATACGGTATTGGATTTTCATGTTGTAGGCATTGGAAAGCTAGTTCCAAGCACTACGCAACCTTCTTGTTTTTTTTTAGATTTTGCCCCAAGCACCAATTATTTCAGTTTGAAGTCACTTTTTTTTTTTTTGACTTGTACTTCTGATATTTTGCAAAATATGGGAACCATTTTTTATGCTGCAAGGGTTCCAATTTCGCATGTTTTGATCTCTTGTCAATCATGGGTTTTGCAATTCATCTTTATGGACTTGTCTTTGAATTAGGGTCATATAACTAGAAACAAGCATGGGATTATAGGAATGGTCCTGTTCTTAGATTGATTGGTTCTACCCTTGATGGTGACACTTTTTGGGAGATCTTAGATATTATGGTAGAGATTGAGTGTCCATGCATAGTTTGGACTGGAATTTGGGAGATCTATGGAGACTCACATCTTTCTCCATTCCCAAATGATCCTCTTATGGATTGTTTTGTACCCCTTGTTGATTGTTATAACCTATCATATGACAATGATACAGAAGAGAAGCTTGATTATTTCATAGGTCTTGATAATTGTGATGACATTGAGCCTTATCTTGATGCTTCTTTTCCTCCTACAAAGACATCCATTGTTTCTTTGGATTTTATGACTCCTATTCTAGATTTAGAGGCTCATCTTCTTTATCTTTGAGTTAATATTCTAAGGCTGAGAACTCTTGCATTCTAGTATTGGCAAATTCATCTCTAGGTTTTCATATTTAGATATCTTGTGTGAACACATCATCATGGGATGGTTAGTCTAGTTGGATGACATACATTGAGATCACATCTCCATCACTCGTTGCTTCGATTGATTCTTTGCACCAAGTACATATTAGCCTTCCAATTTAGTTCATGGGGACGAGTACTTGACAGGTATTGTGGTTTGTTTTGTGAGTCCCATTTTGCAGATTTTCCTAACATGCTTGAGGACATTCATCTCCTCTTTGATGACAACCCCATCATAGTTGTTGCCCATCATCTTCATCTGTGAATCTTGTTCTTCATTAGTTTCCACTTGGTCTTGGCTTGTTACCATCTTCATCAATTGGGCTTGTACTTGTTTTGATTGTGGCATTCTTTCATGGTGACACTTGAGTAAAGTTTAGAGACATCATCATGCATCATGATTTTTCTTCCTATATGTTCCTATTTGGCATGGGAAGATATCTTGCATACATATTTGATTTTGCTTCTTCCCAAGAGGAGGGATGTTGTTCTACATTATTGGATCTTCATCATCCTTTGTCGAGCATCCACCATTAGTGCAGGCGATTATACATTGTGGTGGGTTGCATATTCTCTGTTCTTCTCTCCTATGGGGGGAACATTAATTATACATTGGTGATGGAAGTAATCCTTGGGGGTCGCATTGAGTCTTTATACACAATCCCCCCTTTTAGTTGTACATGTTTTCATTCATCTTTTCTCGATTTTGGAGGGGTCTTTTTCTTATGGATTTTTCTCCTTTAATTTGTTTATTAGAGATTTGTTTGTATATGGGTACCTCAGAAGGCCTTGTATTTAGGACCCATCCTTGCATCTTTGCATGTTTTTTTATTCTCCTTAAGTTGCACTTAAGGGGGGTATTGGTGTGAGCAAGGTATATTATCTAACTAGTTTCATATTTGGTCCTATACACACTTGTATACTTAAACTTAGTTCATTTACTTTTTGTGTATCAAATCATAGGATTAAGACACTTGTCATGACCTTAGTTTGTCTTAGGGTTTTATCTTTCTATTTATAACAAAGGTATTTTTATGTATGTAATATACCATTTTGTATGCATCTATTCAATTATTTGCCTTCATACATTTCCATTGCATCTCTCGTGTGGAAGTTGTTTTGATGTTTGGTGATCCTTGGCTCCTGTGTGGTTATTCTTCAACTCTTACATTGATATCAAATTAGTTTTATTGTATTTCAAACTTTGAAATTTGTAATAACTAATATTTATGGTGGTTTTGTTTAGCATATGCATGATATATGGTATTCTGAACTTAATTCTGTTTTTCTATGATCTTTCTATGCTTTTTGTTCATACATACCCAGCCCCTCTAAAGAATCTACCATACTGGCTTATTGTACCCACGTACCCATATGCATACCTGATTTTGATTTGGTAACTTAGGTCACTTTCACATAGTTCTTTGTTATGCTTGCAAGTTGAAAGTTGTACAATACAAATATGTGTAGAGTCTATTTTGAGTGTGTTGAAAAAATTAACATGCTGCACAGTATCACAAATTTCAATCATAGGGTATTGCCATACACTTATAATTTGTACTTCATTTTGCAGTTTGTAATAGTCACCTTTCTGAAGCACAAGGGCACTGCTGCTTGTAATGCCCATGGAGCCTACAGTGAATGGAACCTTTTCACAGGTCTCATCTATACAATATCATGGGCTCAAAGATGAACATCTTGCTATTGTAATTCATCCACAAAGTTTTCCACGTCAGCAACGGCACTGTTCTGGAAATTCATCTCCTGGCGAGTCTCCTTTATTTGCTACCAATCCATCGATTATTTTACGTGTACTTACTGAATATGATTTGGATCCACGAGATCTTGCAACCCTTGAGGCAAGTTTTCATACATGCATTTTTTTGTCTAGGTATTTTCTTGGATACAAATATTATTTGGTTTCCAGTTTCTTTTATATTGCAGGTTACATGTTCATTCTTCAGGCAACCTGCAAACTTCTCTCCTGATTTTAGTCTATCTATATCTGAAGTTGCGGCACTGGATATGTGCCAAAAGAGAGCTATATTTAAACCAATGAAGCAAGAAGAAAGAAATTTCTTGAAACAAAGATGTGGTGGTTCATGGAAGTTGGTATTGCAGTTTCTAAAGACTGGTGAAAAGTGCTTCAGGCGTGAGAAGTGCCAAGCCATAGCTGGCCCTGGTCATAGTATTGTGGTAACAAATTCTGGGGCAGTTTATTCTTTTGGTTCCAACAACTTTGGGCAGCTAGGTCATGGGACAAAAGAAGATGAATTGCGGCCAAGGTTAATCAGGTACATGTTTTTGGCTTGATGAAGTGTGTTGAGTTTCTTGGTTGAGGCTATTAGAGTGATATATTTCAGCAAGAGCTACAAACAGGTGATAGCCATTCAGTGTAATTGTGCCTATTAAATAGGCTTACAGATAGAAGCCAAGTTGGCTATCCATAACCTAGACAAGCAAATAAGAGTAATATCTTAACGAGGCAACCAAATATCTTAATTTGGGTAAGCTATGATCTAACATGAAACTAATTCATATGTTCTATTAATATATAATATATCTAATTCCCCCTTAATGACTAAACTAGATACAAGTCCAAGCTTATCTCTAAATTTGACAGATTAAAATCTTCTAAGCAATTTATTCATTATGTATGCAACTTGCTTCTCTATAGGATAATACAATAAAGACAAGCATCTTCCTTATCAACCAACTGGAAGATATAATTATGATGAACTTCAATCTGTTTGGTTCTGGCATGATGGACTGGAATCTTCACTGTCATGAGGACTCCTTGATTATCACAAAAGAGTGAAATTGGTGCAGTGAGACCAAGTTGAAGATTGAACAAATTTTTTTGCAACTTGCAACCACATTGCTTCAGATCTTGTACTAATAACTGCCTTATATTCTACTTCAATGGAAGATAAGTTGATTCTATGCTGTAATTTACTCTGCCATGTAATTACTTTTGATCCGGGAGTAAAGATATGCCTAGCCGTAGAGTAACATGTAGCAAATAATCCGCCCCCCCTGCAAATTCTGATCAATGCAAATGGTCCTCTAAAGCATTCAAAACACTAAACTTGCACTCTCCATGACTGCAGCAGATCCTTTATGTCTATCACAGCCACCTTATGACCTTTGTCCTTCTAAGCACTGCTGTGTGCTGCCATTTCTCAGATGCCTTAGGGATTGCAGAGATCAGATCACATGCCTCTCCTTTATGCCTATGGCAGCCACAACCATTCCCAAGAGGCTAACCTTGCTTTGATACCATATTAGAGCAATAAATTTCAGCAAGAGCTATGAACAGGTGTGTAATTATGCCTATTAAATAGGCTTATAGAGGTAAGCCAAGTTGCCTATCTGTAAAAGTCCATAGCAGCAAAAATCATTTGGGGAAAAAATTGGCAAACCAAAAGTAAAAGATTTTTTGAAAAAATCAGTAAAAATCAGATTTAAGAAAAAACGTAAAAAATTGTAGAAAAAGATACAAAACTTTTTTTTTTTGAAATTTAAGGACATTTCCATAGCATAGAGATACATAAAATAGAGAGTTTAACACATGAATTGTAGAAAATAGGATTTTGTTGTTTATATTCATATCACTGATTACATTGCATTGCACAAAGCATACTTCATAGTGCATAAATAATAACTAAATGGTTACAGTTGATAAAATTTCAATTACAATATGGTTTGTACAAAGTCAACCTATAAACTAAGTACAAAGTTCCAAAAAATCAAATGTAGCCACTGTCTCTTGCTACTACAAATAGAGCTATGCTAAAGAGTTGCAGGTCCTGATGATGAAGCCACTGGTTCAAAGCTTCTCTTAAGTCATTCAACATCATGATATCCAAGTTGGCTTCTAGGATCTCAAAATCCTCAAGCTCAAGAAAGTCATTAAAAAGACAATTTTCTTTTGTTGAGTAGTCATCATAAATTACAAAACTTGAATGAATTGGTTCATATTTGTGATTTAACAGTACTTGCAATTTTTAGAACAATGTCAAAGACAACTATATGAAGAGTGTGAAAGGGAAATTATATGACAAAGAAAGCAATTGCAAAGTTCAACTTAATAGGTTTTGAATCAAATAGAGCTCAAGATAGAGTAATAGAAAATGCTTTTGAAAAAAAATCTTAAATCTCAAAAGACCATAAATGATATTGAAATGTTCTCATTGATAACTATTTTAGCAGATTTGTAGAAGAGTAAAGGGAGTGTTAAATATTTTTCCATTAGTTAATAAAAACCTGCTAGTACAAAAGAAGAGAGCAATTATTTGAGCCACAATTTTAGCTATTATTACTCGAGTAAATTTTCCTTGATTTTGTGCATAAGTGGATGATGGAGTTAAAAACATTGATCGTCTTTGAGTTGAGAATTTGAGAGATTGTAGGTACAAGTTTCAATGGAAAATCAAAGCATGAGGAACATTCCCTTTTAGTGGGATAGTTGCTACTGAAATCTATTTGGATTGTTAAAGAGAAAAATATATGAGGTTTGCTTTAGGAGGGATTAAGATAAACCCACAAGACTAGGGCATGACTTCTCTTAAGGCATGTATTAGTTTGCCTGATACCTATTTAACATGCATGTAATGCTACACTATATATGTCCAAAGCATTCATGCACTGCTATTATACTCCTTGCAGGCCTTCTAAACCTCCATGTATATGATGATCCTAAATGGAATGTAGTTCCTGAACAAGTGCAGGGCATGATTTATCATTTAAGCAATGAGTTTCACCAATTAACAAAGCATTAAGCCTACGGAATATATAGGAAATTTAAATATAACCAAAACAATCTTTCATTTTGATATAAAATACTGCTACAGTTTTTTTTTCCAGCATTACAAGCTGCTTTTTATCATTCTGATAGGAACCATTCTTCTTTTGGTTCGACAATGTCTATATAATACTATGTATTTACTTATGCTTCCCACTTGATTATGCAATTGTCATTACCCTACCCGTTTATCATTAAAACTTGATGGCTAGTGTCAAATTGAAGCTCCAAATTATCACACTTTGTTAACATCTGAAAAGGAAATTTGTCCCAACCTAACCTTGATAATCTAAACAACCACCTTGGTATTGTTGTTGACAATTGAAATGTTAAAATTCTTTTGAATAGTCAAGGTCACAAGAATTCAAAGAAAACAAACCTCTTTAGGTTGATATCAAGCCAATAGAGTTTTGTTTCAGTTTAGTTTGGCTTTCTATATTTACTTTTTGCAAGTACTCTTATAAGGTATAGATATTTAAAAAAAATTAAGATAGAAGCCTTACTTAGTATTTATGATATTGTCTACTATTTCCCACTAAATTGTGTCTTTGGATCTATATACATGGAAAGTATTACTACAAGCCTAGGCAAATGACAGTAGTGTGGAATATAGAGAAAAAAGTAGCACATCTCTTAACCATTCCATGTTAATGTCCTTAACATCAAATGTAGAAGCATACCAAAGAACATGTCTTTATTTTAATGTCCTTAACATCTATTAGAAATATACGTCCATTTAAGGTTGCCTACCTGCGATTTGCTTCAGCAACCTAATGAAATCTAGTGAAAAAACCCAATTAAATCGCGATTTTGCACTGTCATGGTTTAATGACGGGTTGGTTGGGCAATTTTTTTGCAATTTTTTGCAATTTAAACTCTTAAAAATTGTTGAACATTGTTGAAAATCATGGCTGATTAAGTCGGGCTTTTTGGGGGAAAAAATCATTTCGGTCGAAGATTTTTTTAAAATCAGGATTTTTGCGATTTTTAGAGAATTTATGCTTCTATGTGTAAAACAACCTACACAAGCAAAACAAGAGCAATATCTTAACCAAATGTCATGCAGTTGCTAGCATAGTAACACTGGGCTATAAGATTCCTCCATGCCAAACCACAAAGTCTAGCTGCACTGCAATCTTATCGCACAGGCTTCTGACACTATTTTACCAGTCTGTAATCAAATTTGTCAAACAGGAACTTGAACAGTCAAAAACTTTTTTGGCTCGGGAACTCTGCAGTTGAATGACACATCGAAGTTCCAACAGGCAACAACAATAGGGAGCCTGCACTTTATATTGCTTTCTCATCTTTAGCATTTCAGTTACATAAGGGTTGATTGGTTCTTCTTTTGAATTTGGGTATGATGTTATGTTTGAGGTAGTAATTGGAGTGATTGATGTGTTTTAGAATGAGATATCATAAACCATCAGAATAACAATGTGATTTCCATGCCTTGGCAGGTCACTGCAAGGCATTAAAATAATTCATGCTACTGCTGGATTAGGGCACACAATTCTTGTCAGTGACATGGGACAAGTGTATGCATGTGGTAGAGACTCATTTGTTGAGTCTGAATATGATGCCCAAGGCTCTAATTTTGTCACCATTCCGAAGCTGGTGGATTCATTGGATGGCATTTTTGTAGTACAAGCTGCTATTGGAAATTTCTTTACTGCCGTTCTCTCTAGAGAGGGCAAGGTGTATACACTTTCTTGGGGAGATGATGCCAAACTTGGCCATCATACAAATCTTCATGATCAGAAACCACATTTGCTGAAAGGTGTTCTAGAGGATATTCCCGTGGTACAAATTGCAGCAGGCTACTGTTATTTATTAGCTCTCACGTTTCAACCAAGTGGCATGTAATGCGTATATTTGTGTTCTCATTTCTTTTTCAAGCGCATTATTTTTGTTGTGGTTTGGCTATTGCAAATGTGGTTCAGAAGCCTTGTGATGAATTCAAAAATTGTCCATTATTATAAAAGCAGCAGAAAGGAAAAGTGAACAAGTGACAATGTAGTCTAATATCAAACATACAAGAAGCATTATTGTTGAAGAAATTCTTAAGTTTATCCTATTAATCTAAAATTATCTCTTGTGAATGGATGTGCAGGTCAGTATATTCAGTGGGCTGTGGGTTGGGGGGAAAGCTTGGGCACGGCTCTAGGGCTGATGAATGCTATCCTCGGCTAATTGAGCAATTTCAAAATCTGAACCTGCAACCAATTGCTGTAGCTGCAGGTGCATGGCATGCTGCTGTTATGGGCAAAGATGGACGTGTCTGCACATGGGGATGGGGTCAATATGGTTGCTTGGGACATGGAAATGAAGAGGCTCAATCTGTGCCCATGGTAGTAGAATCACTGCGAGATATTAAGGCTGTCCACGTTGCAGCAGGTGATTACACGACCTTTGTGGTGGCTGACAATGGGGACGTTTATTCCTTTGGGTGCAGTGAGTCATCAAACCTTGGGCATTTGAATTCAGATTCTGACGATCAGGTGTGTGAAATCTTTTTGGCCTCAAAGCTTTTATGGTCAGTCATTTTAAATGTGTATGACTTTCTGAATATCATATTAATAGTGTAATAGCTACGTTCTTTAGGGTTACTACATCTTATCTTATATGTCATCATTTTTTTTATGTGGGAGCTTTACTGGAGCAGGTGACATGTATCTTGTTGTTACTTATAATTAAATCATTTCTTCTAACAAATGACTAATTCATTCAAGTCGTGCAATATTTTTTTGGTTTAATCTTCAGGCAATTGTGCATGAAAATGTTCTCCACCCAAAATTAGTCTTGTCATTGAAACAGAAACGGGAACAGGCTGTGCATATCAGTTTAACAAATTCAGTCTATTGGAATGCTCACACTTTTGCACTGACAAGATCTGGAAATCTCTATTCATTTGGAACGGGAGATAGAGGACAACTTGGAACAGAGATGGTTGCTCAGCAAACTGAGAGGATAAACCCCACACGTGTTGATATTGATCTAAACTAAAGACAGTGTACCTCATTCCAAACATGTGGATATCAATCTAAACTAAAGCTGTCATGTCTCCTTCCATTCTTTGTAAATTCTCTCAAATTGTCAAGTCTTTTTCTTGTGTGTGCTGGTTCTTGTCTAACCTGTGTAAGGCCTTTAATTCTTACATCTCTACTTTCCATGTACATTCCAATTCCTTTTCCCACTAACAAATATATCTGCCACTTCCTTCCTGCTTTACACTCAGCTGAGCTTTTGCAGTGCCATCTGATCAAGGTTTATGCATAAAAAATTGAACTTCAAAATTCAGGCAGGTTGGATAGCATGGCATATGAAAGGAGATTTTGGAAGGAATTGCAATCATCTGCTATTTTTGATGATTTTTCCAATTTACTAGCTTTCTATAGCTGAATGGCATTAATATTGCCAATTTAGTTGAACGGTAGCAGTTATTCTTGGTTTTATAATCCCTAACAAAATTAGGCCAACCTAAGAATTTGTGGAGGCTCTAAAGAGAGCGACCTGTCTATTTGGGTTCTGCATTATCTTCCTTGTATAAAGATTGTAATCATGACTTAAATATTGGCATCGAGAAAATATAATGGGAACAAGAAACATGTTGATGCTGCAGGTAAGATCCTGTATCAGGGAAAATGACATTTTAAGTGTTTGCACTGTTTACCGAAGGCCTATATATTAGCGTATTCATCATTTTTTTGGAGAATAAATGCATGCCACAACTAGCTTTCTGTGGCATGAGACACAAGTTTTTTTTGACTTAGACTGGATTTATCAATACCATTAAAAGTTTAATGCTGTTTTAGTGCGCCCACCTGAATATCTTTGAAAGATTATCGCTAACTTTGGTTTTTTGATGTGATTTTTTCAGAGACCTAAAGGTTCCATCTTAAGGCAAGTTGATACTATCTATATATGTCTTCTGATATACGTTAGTGTGAACGGGTAACACTTTTTAAGAGAGCCAGATAACAAATAGATAAAAATTCAATGGTTTCTATTATTTCTTCTACACGTGTTAGTTACCCATAGTGATGGAAGGATAGAAATCTTAATTATAGGATTATGGCAACTTCCAATCTCTTGGGCAGTTTGAAAAAGTCTAATTAGATTCATGCAATTTTGTATCCCATAACGTAAAGCAATTTTGAAAAATAAATAAAATTTCTCCTAATGCCATTTTCTAAGATGTAGGTCAGGTTGAACTAACCCTTGCATTGGCTCTCTTTTGCAACATATTTTTTATTGTGAAAGCCATGCCAAATCAGATGGCCTGCATGGTGTTTGAATAACTATGAAAGCATGAAATACCTTGAAGTTTTTGCTAAATAAAAAAGCAGTTTTCTATAGTTGCATATTTCTGCTTGATACTTTTAGCAAGCCTAAACACAATACTTCAACAAACATTGTGATAAAATTTAATGGAAGCTGCAATGATTTGTAAATTAGAGAAAGCCCGACCTTACTACTAGTCATCACAGACAGATCTTTGAAGGATTAAATGAATTGCACTTTCTAAGCAAGTATCTTAAAAGTGATCTAGAACGAAATGGAGAGCAACAACACAGTAAAGAGAAGATACAAGGATTTACCATGGAGAACCCAAATTCTAGGGGAGAACTCCAAAAAGTGATGCAAAACACTCATTTATCCACTATGTTGAAAGGGCAATACAATCTTAGTGTAATGTACCCTAATTGGGGGCATGACAGTCCGCCCTTCCCAATATTGCTTGTCCTCAAGCAATAGATTTGAAAATTATATAGCTAGTGATGATTGTCTTGATTATGTCCGACTCTATACTACAATGATGTCCTTGGAGAGTGGTTGTTAGTATACTCACCTCATCTTGACTACCAATAAGGTTAATACCATCATCTAAAGTATGAGGATGATTTATCATCCAATTCTTGTCCAACTCCCAAATCAATTGGAGGTTGTCACTCCCTTGTAAAATTTGACACTAAGATGATTTTCATATCTTAGGAGGGTGTTGATTTATTTGGTTTTTTTTCCAATGTTTAAGAGGTGAAAATGATCTTGGGATTTGTGGGTCATGGGCCCACATTGTAACTTAAAATAGACTTACGTAATAAATTTGGGTGTGCCTTGACTTGTATCAAATTTATCTCAGATACTTAATATTGATGTCCTTGACTTTAAATCATGGATGTAGAGCTACTCTAATCAAGAAAAATGACTTAGGAGAAGAAGCGCCTAGGATGAAATTATCTCAAAATATTTTCTATATCACTAGTTAGAAGGTTGATCAATGCATTGCTAGTGTTTCTGTGGGTGTGGGATGGATCATATGGATTATGGATTTGATTGTGAATTATGATCTTACTATTTATTAGAAGGGGAAGGAAACACTTGGGTCTGAAGGGATATGTCCCTTACAAAGGTAAGAAGTGAAAGAAGGTGACTCTCCCCCAACAAGATATAAAAGGAGAAACAATTCAAATGGAAGAGGCATGCAATAACCCACTCTTAATTTTTTTTCAAATTTACAACCAATTAGTGTTAGCCAAATAGAAATGAATATCAATTGAGTAAATAACCCTCCACTTTTTGATCACCTAGATCCCAATGAGGGCAAGGTGAGAGCATACGATGGGAAGGGGATCCTTGTATTAATTGAAAATCTAGCTAACTGAAAGTAAACACCTTCCACTTTTTGATCACCCAGATCTTGAGGTGGGCAAGGTGAGAGCATACGATGGTAAGACTTACATTTTTTGAGTTTCTAATCTACCACTTCTTTGATGGGGTGAGTAAGCAAACCAAGTGTGTGAAAGTAAATCATTCACTTATTCAGTGGGAATTACAACAAAGTAAATAAACACTTGGTGACAAACCGACAAATCAAAGCAAAGTCCTTCGCTTGTTCAATGGGCATAACATGAAAGCAAAGGAAAACTCAACCATTTATTCAACGAGAGTAGCATGTAACATAAAGTAAGCTCAACCACTTATTCAATGGGAGCACCACATATTCAGTGGGATAAATAGCAATGACAATTACAGGAGCAATCACCAGTGGTACTACCAATGGTGTTACAATAAGCTCAACATGAAATATTTCAATTCATCATATGCTACTACTACGTTAGGCAAATGATAGAAATATGAAGCACAAATTCCCCCAAAGATGCTACAATGATAATATGAGAATACCCCCACAAATTATAACAATAATACTTCAATAACAAGGCCTCTGGAGGTGGGTAGATGGTTGAATAATATTGATATGGCATACCAAAGTGTGCCAAAATGGCCAAATTATGCATCCATGACATTAACCAAAATGAAAAAATAAGAGGGAAGTGCTAGGGTATACATTTTGCTCCCACTTTGGTATATATACAAAACGAAATGTGTTGGCTTATCAAAGTAGAAATGCATAGAAAAAGTAAGTTGTGATAAAATTAATATCAATTTTGTTGGATCTAGAGAATTGGAGCCAATGAAGTAAATGTATGTCACTAATAGATTGTGCATAAACAAAAGATGGGACAAGTAGATAATAGGCCCCCTTATAGTGTGTGTACTAATATGAAGCACACATAAATCAAGGAGAGAAAATCGAAACTAAAAATAAAGAGTGAATGCAAATTTGAGATTGTTAATTTTGAAAAATCTAATATGGAAAGTAGACATAATATTTTTGGTTGTGAATAAATGTGCACCTAAAATTACTTACCCATGTAGGTGACTAATATGTTGGAGATGTTCCCCCTTTTGCCTCCAAGAGCAGGAGTGAGGGGAAGGGAAGGAAGGATAAAAATATGACAATCAACTAAGGGCCTAGTACTAGGTGAAACATTGAATGTACAAGGAGCAATCAAATTTTAAAAATATGGGTAAAAATTAGAGCATCTATATTTGAAACAAAATAATTAGAATATCTAATTGTAAGGGGTGGTCATGTAAGTTACAACCTCACCAAAATGAAGGGAAATAAAATGACCCTTCAAAATATCTAGTGTGTAGAATAAGTGAATAAGTCAATTAAGCATACTAAGTATGATAAATCAATTGAAGTAGGTTGGCATAGATTGTAATTAAACATGTGTTAGAATGTAAATAAGATAGATTAAGGATGTGTAATTTGAATTGTTAGTTTTGACTAATGACATTGTGACAAAAGATTGATTCCTAAGATATGAGGTTCAAAATTAGATTAGAGAGCATAAAAAACTAATTTCTAATAGGTTGAGAATTTGAGATAAAATATTGGCAATGATTTTATTGAGGGGCATGCTCTCATTTGTATTTATGTGATCTTGTCTTGAATAGAATTGGATATTTGGTACGTGCAATACCTATTTGCTTGATGATACTTAAGGTAAGAAAAACGATTGGTGCTAAGGAGCAATATGGTGCTCACTATGCAAGGATTGAAGTTTAGGATTTTCTTATGCATTACTTAAGCCCAAAGATTGAATTAATAGTAAAAGAAATAAATAATGGGGTGGAAATGTATGCTAATGCAAGGTGGAAATGAGTGTCTTTAAGTTGATTGTTTGCTAAAGATTAATGTGAAACCAATGAATGATTTGTTAGAGAGTGTACTCAAAGTGTGTTCTAAAAATGTGTTGCTTGATTGATTGTTGCTAGTGCTAGCATAAGACAAATTATGGTTGATGTACTTATAAGATATTTTGACCCTTTTGTGAATGCTACCTAATCATTATGTGATGATCTTAGAATGTCTTAAGATGTTGTTCCCTAAATACATAACCCTAGACTCATAATTTTGAATTTTTGGTGCCCAATCCGATAAGCAATGGTTAGATCCCAAGAATGTTGAAATTATAATGTAAGAATCCAAAATTTGAAAGTGGGTGATGAGATTGCATCAACGATTCTATCTACATGATAAGATCATTGTTGCAATCTTGTCTAAGATTAGTAGATTGATGGAAACTAGGCCAAAAAGGTTCTAAACATAGTGACTTGGTCTATCTAAGTGTAGGGTTAGGTCTGGGGGGTGATGACAACTCTAAAATACTCAACTTATGTGTTAGAATCATGCATCTAAGATATCAACCAAAAGTGATGTAAAACAAGAGGGAACAAATGTTAAGGATATGCACATTTCTCCTCTCTCAATATTTGGAGGGTCAAACTTATATGCGAGATTGTCTCATAACATTCAATTAGTAGTGGGATTTTTTGGGTGGTGTAGTTAGGATACAAGTAGGCGCTTATTTTGTTTTAAATCATTATTAATGATTTGCAATGCTTTTAAGCACTCTAAAAGATATTTGTTCTTCAATTATATTGGCATGCTTGATTGTCATAACCCCATTTTCTAGGTCACAAAGTCCACTATTTTTCACTATAAAGTTTTGTTGTTGCTTGTTTCTTAATTGAGTGAATGTTATGAAGTTTATGTAATTCCTAGGATATCCTAGTTGACTAGGTCTATTATTGAGAATGGATCATAGTTTTAGGAATTCAACGACAAGTATAATGCAAAAGAATGCCATAACTCCATATGACTAAAAATGTAAAAGATTATAATACATGTTATTCATAGTACACAAAACACTCATCATTTGCCACATATGAAAGTGAAATGAAATTGTAATATCATCGATCAACTAAATCAAATGTATACACTTTTGAAATACATAATTACAAATAATAATAAAATGTATTTTTTATGAACCACAACACACATAAATAAAGTATAGAACAATTGTCATATCATAATATGAATTTAGTTACAATAGATGTGGATATTATATTTGAATAACTACATTTCAACATAGCTAAAGTACATTTCATTTACAAACATCATCTTCAAAATCCATTTACATCTGTATTACATGAAAGTTTAAAATGATGTCATTAATCAAGCTACAATTTGCACGTTTTTTAATGTTAGGCATTTCATATCATCTAAACAAAACAATCGCAAATCAGTTAAAGAAAAACAATCCAAATAAATTACATATAAGTATACCTTATAAATCAGTGATGAAACAAAATTTATCGTTGAACAACCTCCAATACATTTATTGATATTCATGAGAGAAAAATTACCTTATACGAGTGGTTTTCCTCCAACCAATATTGTTGAATGGGATTACTTCATGCGCCACCTTATTCAAGTGGGACCTTTCACGAGCATGGTCACAATAGAGTACTATATAGGGGAAAAATAAGTCAAGTCCAATATAAGGGATTTCTAATTCAATCTAAAAATCTAAATAATTGATCATTCCTACAATTGTTAACCCTAACCAAGGTTTATGTGTTAAGACAATGATTGTATCTTCTATTACATTTATTGATATTATTAAGAGATAAAATACATTATATAAGTGATTTTCCTCCAGCCAATATAGTTGGATGGGGCTACTCAATGTGCCACCTTGTTCAAGTGGGATCCTTCCCTTCATGAGCATAGTCATAATGGAGCATTATATAGGGGAAAACTAGGTCAAGTCTGATATAAGGGTTTTTTATGTCAATCTAAAAAATCTAAATAATTAATCATTTCTACAATTGTTAACCTTGACCAAGCTTTATGTGTTGCCATGATAACTATATCTTCTATCCCAACATTTAGAATGATACACTACTACTACATATGCTTAACTCATATGTGGGAACAACTCACCAAACAATGGGGAAAATGCACAAGTCACCAAACCCCTAGAGTTCTTTGGAAGACAACTCCTAAACCTTAATCACTACTCTTCTTATACATGATCTAAATAAAGTTATAGATATCAAGGCACATGTACGATAATTGGGAATAAATGAGATAAGACGAGTCCCCCATAAGCCTTGTCTAACACCACTACTCACACTAACATGCAAGAACTCGATTCCCTAATGAACCAATAAAATAATGTCTTAACATGACTAACACCTTATTACAAGGTCTAATGGAGAAATAACATTCAAAATTACACTTTTTACACATTCAAACATCTAATGGTTACACAAGATCTACTTCTCATAAAAGTCTCTGAAATCTTGCTATAATGCAAGAATAAAGTTTCCATGTACTATTCCTAAGTTATATTTTTTGTACTTTTGTATTTTTGAACAAATGCAATACTAAGACAACAAATTGGAAACTAATGGAAATATTGATTACAAACAATAAATAATTGAAGATACTTGAATCAAACCCTCTAATTTTAATAGGTAGCCAATGAAACACTCAAATATAAAATATGGATCAAATTTGTGAATGGAAATGGATTTATTTTCTCTTAACATCCTCATATAAACCTGAATTATGTGATTACCTCCAAATTGAAATACACTTGTATGGACTGAAAGGGCACCAATATAGTATATTTGGAACTAAAAATGTCTAAAAGCAACAATGAAGTATGTATGGCTTCGAAAGGCTAGAAATTATTGTAGCCAAATTGGAAATGGATGTAGGCAGTTGGAAAAGGGTGCAAAAATGTTGTACTAGCCTTCCAAGGCTCCCTAAATGCAGGTCGTTGCTCTAAATTCTAAATATGATTACCACAAGCTGATCACCCTTCCTCACACGTGGTTTTCCCTCTAAAAATGTCATAAATGTTGTCAATGCTAGTTGCCCTTAGAAAAATAGTTGATTTGCCCCTTTACGAATGGTGCAATAGACTTAAATCATGCCAACAATGACTTCAATCAATAACAAACACTAAAAACTTGCAAATAAATAATTATGATGATCTTCCCAAGTGTAGCACTCAATGATGGATGATAGAAATAATCTCCAACAACAATCATTTATGATTTTCTTGTAAATATCCCTTTGCCAAAACCTCTAAAAATGGAAGTCAAGAGGGTTTTATCCTCAAAGATTTATAAAAAATACTCAAGGATTTTCATCATTGAATGAATAGAATGAATATGTCAATTCAAAAAGTGAAATTCCAAATGAAGTTAGATGCCTTTTGCACTTTTCCAAATTGGGCCCATAATTAATATTTTCCCTCTAAAGTATGTAAAAAATAAAAATTTAAAATTAAATGTTTAATGTTTTTAATTAAATACAATAATATTATAATAAGTTGCATGCTAAATATAAAATTACTAGGCTTGACTTGAAATAATTTAAAAATTAATTTCCTTGCTTTGCCCTTTAGCCTATAGAAAATGGTGACAGGCTAGAGGTCTTCTTCTTGACACTATTTTTGAAAAGGCGACATGGCAGCCCACCGTTCCCATGATTGCTTGGCCTCATATAATTGTGGATTGGGATGACCACACAACACCTTGCCCAAGTTGTGGATCATGATGTAGCACTTGTAGAGTTTGGATCCCATGCTTGTTAAGTGAAGCAACTTCGACCAACAAGTATATCTCCCAAATCTATTACTTACAATGATTGTATACAACCCTTAAAATTTTGGAGACAATTTGGCCAATACATGAGCATGATCCACAACACAAAATTTTAGAAATTCCACGATTAGATCTTGAAAAGTCTCCTTCCAATCCCAAATAGTACTAGACAAGGAATGCAACTCACCCTCAAGTTGATCCTCTTTGATTTGATTATACATGAAAGTATCCATAAATTCCCACAATACCAAACACTACCACATTTACTCACCACCGTGTTTTAGTCACACCACTTGGCTCCTCTTGTGTGATGAAGAATCTAGAACACATAGTAGAGCTTCATAAACAAAACCTTGAGTTCCAATGAATAGTCCAATTATGTTGCAAGTTGTACCTTTCAAAATATGGTGGAAACCAAACAATGTATAGACTAGAAATAAGTTACAACAACCACAAACCACCTATAAATAATCTCACCCAAATTAGAACTATGGTGGATGAAATGATTGTTCCCTTTATAATGTAAAAGTTTGCATACCCTTGCAATTTCACATTATATTTTGCACCCGTTTTGGCATCATAGCCTTCTCTCTCTATGCCAAAGGCTTTATGTTTTTAGTCTCATTTCTCCTTGTGTTTCATATGTTTTGTTTATGTTGTTGCTAGAGTTTTGGACCTTTGTTTGGCCCAAATTATCTAGAAACTAGTGCTTAACATGGATATTTGCACAAAGTAATGTCCCCATTTTAGCCCTACGCTCTTTAGTGACTGATAACCTATTTTTGGAAATTCGTAGGCTGATCAAAAGTGCAAATTAGGGTTTCCTATTTTATAGGGGGTTTTAGTTGAGCTTTTGATGGCTTGCATGCAATAGTTTGGTAGTGAGCTTTATGGAGCTTTATGGGTTTTTGGAGAGCTTTACGGTGTGGTAACATGCATTTCATGAAAATGACATGCATTTTTATCTAGTATCTTGCATGCAGGAAAGGTTTATGGGTTTTTGTAGGTTTTCAGAGATCTCCAAGGGGGTGTAGCATGCATTTGATTCTATTAACCTTTCTAGACACTTACTATTTTTAGTAAGTCATGCCAGCTACCTAATTTGTGTTCAAATGAAGTTTGGGAACACTTACTATATATAACAGTTTGCTATTTTTGGTAAGTTCTATTTATGGTAGTGTTTTTCTAGCAGCAACTTAGCTATTTCAGTCCACCATTCTATTTCTAGTAGTAAGGCAATTATGTTTGGGCATTGGCTTCTCCAACCTTTTTGGGCTCAAAAAAAGAAAGATTATACTTTAAGTCATAATATATTTTATTGTGACTTTTGGCCCCCTATGCCTAGGCGTATAACTTTAAGTTGTTTTTAAAAGAGGGGATTATACTTGGACACATAAAGTGGAGAAATAAATATATTAAAGTTGAATATTTTCCAAAGTAAAGTGGATGCCTAGGGAAGTGAGCAAAAAGATGATTTTTAATTATTATTTCAAATTGGTGTTTGGGCATCCTTCTTGGGAAGATGAAGTGATTCATATTTCTTCTTAGAGGTTACAAAGTGATTCAGATTCCAAGAAGAGTCTATTAATTCATAACTTGCTCATTTATTATCATCTTTTGGAAATTATGATAATGTTATGCTACTGAAATAATTTTAGAGCTTTGCTTCGAGGAATGCATACCTCTTAACTTTTTCTTCTAGTCTTTATGCTTGAAAGATAGGACTTAGTTGGACTTACTGAAGACTATGCTTCACTCAGGAGTGCAGATAGAGCTTCAATTTCTGATTTATTTAAGTAGATTGTGTTGTATAATTTGTTTTACTATTGTTGGTTTGTGCTTGGTTGTAGCATGTTTTCATTCATAGCTCATTGGGCGAATTTCTCTTGGTTTTGGGTATTGGTTCTATGGTTTTTCCTTGCTAGGGTTCCCCTTTACACAAAGTTTCATATTTTTTGAAGGTGTATATGAATTTCTAGATCTCGTCACCCCTTTTTGGAGATTGGAGTTGTTACTGTGGTTGCATTGGGAAGCATGCATAAATAATCCAAAGATATTTGGTCAGGTTTCTCCTTTGGTTCTTGATCATCCAACTCCTATCTTTCGTTTGCATTCAGTTTCATCTTCATTGGAGGTGTTTGGAGAGAGATATGAACATTTTGGTGAATTCTATACTCTGGTCTAATTTTTTGTACATTACTATTTCTTATCAAATCCGCTTTATTGTTGTTATGAGCTTATTTGTTGATCATTTGCATGTTATATCAATTAGAGAACATGTCTCTAACATTCTGATGTGATTAATTTCAAAAAATTAAATTGTTGTGCAGTTGATTATCTATTTTGTAAAGCTGGTTTAGTAGTACTAACAACTATTTATAATCTACACTTTGTATTCTTGTTTATACTCCCACTGAAGAAGTCGTTGAGTCTGATTTTTACTTTCAGCACTTGTATTTTAATTCCCCTCACTGAATAAGTGGTAGTGTGGATTCATGGCTGAATTTCTACCTTATTAATTGTTAATATCTCCACTCCCACTGCATAAGTGGTTGAGTTTGTAATTTCCTTTCATTCTATGGTCAACTCACTGCCTATGTTCAATTGTAATTACATTCCAATTTGATAATGATCTCCAACACTATATGCTCTCACATCGCCCACATTGGGATCTTAGTGATCAAAAGGTGAAGGGTTACTATTCTTGTTGGTCTATATTTGGAGCTAACGCTAACGTGGTGAAATTGTGTTGATATTTTCAAAAAAATAAAATAAGGGGATATTATAGTGATATCGGAGCCTATTTTCCTACCATCCTATGAATTCATTGCTTCATTTTTCAAATGAGTGATAGGGAAATCCGATACTACACCAAAGGGTAGAACAAAATTCAGTTTCAACTTCCAGAAGTTCCTAAAGATGATACATTTTTCGAAGTTTAGAAACCATGAGATGTCAAATTTGATCATGGCTTCCAATGAAGAAAAGAGTTTTGCAAGGTCACTTTACACCACAGGAGCATGGCTCATTAAAGAATGTCAGACAAGGGATGAAGAAGTGAGAATACTTCTTACTTTGGAACAGTGTTTGAGCCAGGTGAAGCAATCACCTTCTGAGTTGATGAAAAAAGCATTAACGCTTGCAGTGACCTCTTTGATTCATCCCTATTGGTTGAGGCATGCAAATGAAGAAATTAGTCAGCTGATTACTCCATGCCTCAGTGAAGTGATGAGAATCATAGAACCTTTGATGCCCTATGATGATGATACTATTAAGAGAGTTCTTCATATGATTGTGGAAAGCTTTCAAGATCTTGATGAAACTGATAGTAGTCAGTACTCTAGAAGAGCTACTATATTGAAGACGTTTTCAGAACTCAGAACAAGTATATTGTTAATAGATTTGGGTATGCAAGATCGAATATATTATTTGATCCATATACCTCTTCATTTCAACTTGGAGTGAACAAGAGGAGGATGTAGTTGCAGCAATGAGATGGATGACATTCCAAAATCCCTCCTATCTTTTTTGCTAAACATTCATGAACAAGAAGGAAATAATTCTTCTACTGTTGATATGTTGATCAAATATTTGTTCAATCAGTGTGAGGGAAAATTGAAGCCTCACTTGAAGAAGATAGAGAAAATAAATGAGGTGGTCATTAATGCAGAAGATGGGAATAAAATGTTGTTTCTCAATGATTCTATGGTGGTTTCAAAGGATGTACCTATTGATATGAATTTTTCTGCACATGCTAAGGATGAGTGCAATGAGGAAACATCGGTGTTGGATATAAATGAAGAATCTATGACAAGTAATCAAGAAGACCCCCTTGGTATGCTTGTGACTACTAATGAAGAAATCAGTAATATACCTTCACATGATGGGCTTATTGAAGGTAAGAAGGATAGAATCCTCAAAACAACTAACATTGATGATTCTTTACTTTCTTTACTTTATTATAGTGATGGTGGCATGGATGGTTTGAGTTTGATTATCAAACTAAGCTCTTGGAAAGGGATACTCTTGAAGATATCAATTTAAGTGAGTTGGGAGGCGACTCATTAATTGATTCAACACTCCAAGAGGAGTATGAAGAGCACCTTCTTTTTGAACAAGCTAATCATCCCTTTAGCATTTGGGATCCAGGTGTGAAGGCACCTAAGGTTGTCAAGGAACCTGTATGGGATAAATTTCCCTTTGATCCCAATAGAGTACAAAATACAAATTTTAATGCAAGCTATGAGATGACCATCAGAGGAGAAGATGTTTTTGACAAAGAAGCTTGCATGGAAAAGCCCCATAATGACTCTTTGATCAAGTTGGGGGCTGCCTTAACATGTAATCAAGGAGACAGTGAAGGAGAATTAGAGCTAGAAGACCACATGGCCCTTGTTGATGAAAATTTTAAAGAGGTTCTCAAATTCAAATCAAATTTACCTCTACATGTAACTAATTGTAAGCAAAGGCCCAAAAAATTGGTAGAATTTGATCCTCTTCATGACCTTGAGCATTTTCAGCTAGTGGGTGATGAAAGACTAGAGTCTTGGAGCAGCTATGAGGGTTGCAAATACAAGAAACAAAATTCTGATTTTGAAATGCAGCCTATTAGCAATTCACCATCCTTGCACATTAATGAGTGGAAAGGTCAATTCATGATATCCATTGAAGATGAAGTGTAAGTCCTTTTCAAAGTTGATCACACACAGTTTGAATGAAGAGAGACAAGTAGGAATTAGGGATGGAGTCACCCTCTTCAATTTGTAATTCATCAAAAACTCCTTGGAAATTATGAAATCAAAATATCTATGTTGGATTAGAGATCAGAATTATGCCTTTAAATTTGCAAAGAAATCCATTAGTGCATTCCAAGGAAAAGGGGGAAAGGTTGATGAGCTTACTCTTGAGCTTGAATCAACAAACATGTTAGAGAATGCTCAGTGGGCTCTAACGGAGGTAGAAGATCAGCTAGTTGATTTCAAATGTCTCGGAGAACAAGAGAATGAATTAAGAGATGAAGAAATCAAGCAAGTAATTGAAGAGCTTGATTATCTTAAGGGGAGTTTGATTTGAAGGGTTTCCCTAAGAAATCAAAAGATGCAAGTGTATGCATAAGAGGTATAGAGAATTTTGTTTCCATATGGGAAGTGTTGATTTATGATGAATTCCATATCTTTGACACCAAGGTGTTGTTCAGACATGGTTTGGTAGTTGTTGATGGTTTAATTACATAAGCAAGTAGCGAAGATTTCAGACTTGTTATTCATGAAGTACCAAGACAAGGTGTTTACATGTCTAATAATCCATCCTTTGGGTTGTGTGTTGTTTCAACTCACACTATTTTTTTTGGATTGGTTTTGAAGACAATGATTGTCCCATGTACTCTTGTTGTTGAAGCTTTCATGGTTTGGCTTCGAAGTTTCACTAGAGAGGACATCAATCTCTTGAGAATTCACTTGGTTCTTATCAACATTTGGGAACATGTTGAGAATTTGTTTTGGAATGTTGGAGATCATTTTCGGTTGGGTATCCATGTTTGAAATTCTCATCATGTTTTGATGATAATCATTATGTGTGGAAAGAAGGATCTTTGGAGAGTTAAGCATCATATTTTCAGATTTATGGGTGTTGTTTCTTTCTTTATCAACCATTTGTTGGTTCCTTCTGGTCCACAATTGGTGGTTTGGAGACAAAATTTGAGCAGAGAATGGTTCTTTGTTGTGATGGAGTTTTTAGAGAGGGTGTTTCTAGCCTTGAACATGAGCAGATTCATCAAAATGGATGATGATTTTCAATGTTGCAGCAATTGTCCATTTCCTTGCATGCTATTTTTTCTTAAATCAAATTATAATTCATTCATTTTAGACTTGCTTGGTAGTTGGTACACTCTTTTTCAGACTTTCCAATCTCTTAGCAGTGATGAGTTTTGGCCTCAAATGGGAGAAATGATGATTCAGAGTGATCTGAATCAATATTTGGATAGTGTTCAAGCTCTTTCCAGTGGCTATCTATGTACATTCTCTTGTACAAATTTTTCGAGTAGCGAATCTTTGTTTGATTTGGTTCATCATCTTGAGACTCTCAGAGAGAGTTTTGTGAAAGTTTTCAGAAGTCTTCATGATTGTAGCAGAATAAATCAGAGAAGGCATAGTACATTCATGAGGAGTTATAAGGATGTGTTAGTTGCACTCTTGCTAAGGATTGCTTTCTTCCTTACAAGAAGATGTGGAAGAGTCACATATGCAGTTGTGACTCTCATTGATGCTTTGGGGAGTTATGCTGATGAGTTTGTTTTTGAGTTGATTAGAAAATTATTCCTTGTGCCCAGGAATGTGATAGTCATTGGCATTGTTGATATTGACTCCTTAGAGTCTTTTGGGGGTGTGATGTTGTAGGGTCTTGATTCCAATCTTTCCATGTTTCTTAGTTTGAATTTCACGCATATTAACTCATTGAGGTTGCAGGGAAGGTTAATGTAGTTCTGGTATAATGGCTTTAATTGTGTGATCAAAGTGGTGCAACATCGACATGGTGGGTCATTCCAGAGATGGACATGGGACCCTGGGATCTTACTTGGCATTGTATGGATCAATCTGTTTCCTTGGCATATGGAGGCATTGCTTGAGGGCAAACAATTTTGGGAAGGGTGGATTGTAATGTTTCCATTTTAGTCTCACACTCTTCAATGATTGATAGCCTATTTCTAGAAATTCGTAGGCTGATTAGAAGTGCAAATTAGGGTTTCCTATTTTATAGGAGGTTTTAGTTGAGCTTTTGATGGCTTGCATGAAGGAGTTTGGTAGTGAGCTTTATGGAGATTTCTAGGTTTTTGGAGAGCTTCAGGGTGTGGTAACATGTTTTCATGAAAATGACATGCATTTCTATTTGGTACCTTGCATGTAGGAAAGGTTTTTTGGTTTTTCTAGGTTTTCAGAGAGATCTCCAAGGTGGTGTAACATGCATCTGATTATGTTAACCTTTCTAGACACTTACTATTTTTAGTAAGTCATGACAACTTCCTGGTTTGTGTTCAAATGAAGTTTGGGAACACTTACTATTTATAGCAGTTTGCTATTTTTGGTAAGTTCTATTTATGGAAATGTTTTTCTAGCAGCAGCTCAGCTATTTCAGTCCACCATTCTATTTCTGGCATTAAGGCAGTTCTATTTGGGCATTGGCTTCTCCAACCTTCTTGGGCTCAAAAAGGAAATATTATAATTTAAGTCATAATATATTTTATTGTGACTTTTGGCCCCCTATGCCTAGGCGTATAACTTTAAGTTGTTTTTAAAAGAGGAGATTATACTTGGACGTCTAAAGTGGAGAAATAAATATATTAAAGTTGAAATATTTTCCAAAGTAAAGTGGGCGCCTAGGGAAGTGAGTGAAAAGATAATTTTAAATTATTATTTTAAATTGGTGTTTGGGCATCCCTCTTGGGAAGATGAAGTGATTCATATTTCTTCTTGGAGGTTACAGAGTGATTCAGTTTCCAAGAAGAATCTATTTATTCATGATTTGCTCATTCATTCTCATCTTTTGGAAATTATGATAACGTTATGTTGTTGAAATATTTTCAGAGCTTTGCTTTGAGGTATGCATACCTCTTAGCTTCTTCTTCTAGTCTTTGTGCTTGAAATATAGTACCTAGATGGACTTTCTGAAGACTGTGCTTCAATCAGGAGTGCAGATAGAGCTTCAATTTTTTATTTATTCAAGCAGATTGTTGTTGTATAATCTATTTTGTTGTTGTTAGTTCGTGTTTGGCTATAGCATGTTTTCATTCATATCTTATTGGGCGAATTTCTCTTGGTTCTAGGTATTGGCTCTATGGTTTTTCATTGCTAGGGTGCCCCTTTGCATAAAGTTTCATATTTTTTGAAGGTGTATGAATTTCTAGAGATGGTCGCCCCTTTTTGGAGATTAGGTTTTTATTGTGGCTGCATTGGGAAGCATGCACAAATAATCCAAAGATATTTGGTGAGGTTTCTCCTTTGTTTCTTGATCGCTCAGCTCCTAGCTTTCGTTTGCATTCAGTTTCATCTTCATCAAAGGTGTTTGGAGAGAGATATGAACATTTTGGTGAATTCTATATTGTTGATTTGATTTTCTGTACATTACTGTTTCTTATCAGATATGATTTATTGTTTTTATGAGTTTATTTGTTGATCATTTCCATGTTATATCAACTAGAGAACATGTCTCTAACATTCTAATGTAATTAGTCTCAAAAAATTGAATTGTTGTGCAACTGATTATCTATTTTGTAAAGTTGGTTTAGCAGTACTAATAGCTATTTATAATATGCACTTTATATTCTTGTTTATACTCCCACTTAAGAAGTGGTTAAGTCTGATTTTTTACTTTCAACACTTGTATTTTAATTCCCCCCATTGAATAAGTGGTAGTGTGGATTCATGGTTGGCTTTCCGCCTTATTAATTGTTAATATCTCCACTCCCGCTGCATAAGTGGTTGAGTTTGTAATTTCCTTTCATTCTATGGTTGGCTTGTCGCCTATGTTCAGTTGTAATTACATTCTAGTTTGCTAATGATCCTCGAAACTGTATGCTCTCAGCTCACCCACATTGGGATCTTGGTGATCAAAAGGTGAAGGGTTACTATTCTTGTTGGTCTATATTTGGAGCTAACGCTAACAGTGGTGAAATTTTGCTGATATTTTAAAAAAAAAACTAAGGGGGATATTATAACACGACAATCTAGCATCCCATGACAATTTGTATTTCATGATTGTTTCCAAGCATTTCAAACTTTGGCATATATTGCATTTGACAAGTAATTTTATTGAATATATTTGGGATGGATACCCACCCCTTTGTTCTCTTTGACTTGACTCAAACTAATATTTATTTATTGTATCACTTCTTTTGCAATTTTTATTAATCTTCTTGTATTCTAGCTATCTATCAAAAAATTGTGACGTTTTGTGAGGCTCTTGAAGTTATCTTATTTTTATTTGCAAATATCCATTAGTGTGAAGACTATCTTGTGCTTACTAGATTCATGGAAGTGTGGTAGCAACATCTTCAACCTAGCATTGCCCCTCTTGGCTTTCCCAAGTGTTTGAGGTGATATTGTTTTTATATTATTTCTCTAACTGTTTCTTAGTTTCTTACTATTATTGTCATTGAATCCTTTTGTGCATGTACCTTTGGAATTTTGGGAACATACTCTCATTCATTCACATTATCATTTCCATTTCATCACACCACTATTATTCTACTTGCATTATATATTGCATTTTTAAATATCATTATCAAAATATGTTGTTCGTGAAGGTTGAAAAACCTATCTAGGGGTTTGAATTGAAAGCAAGCCCGTCAACCACCAAAAATAGATTTTTTTCTCTTAAGTTGTAGGTTTCATTGATTAGGAAGATTTCCATAATTTATGGATTTGGTGATATCTTTCCTTCTCCATTTCTTCATCATTTTGTCATTACTATTTCAATAGAATAGTTTAAATTTGTATTATTTATTTCACCTCATCATTGGTGACATGCTCTTCTACTTTCATTTTTGTGTTATTAGGTCACTCTTTTCAAGGAAAATTCACATTATGAACTTTTTGGCCATAGAAGACTACAAAACATTAGGCAAACATCCATGTTTAGCACTAGTGTTTGGTCCAATGAGCTCTAGATTCTAAACCCAAGTTCTTTATTTTCTTTTCCTAGTTCCATTTTCAACTTGTCATTTTTGTCATTTATTTCTTAGTAATCAATAATAGTTTATTTCCATTTAAGTGTTTTAGCTCATTGGTAGATTTAAATATTTCACTTTAAAACACTTTTAGGTATAAAATTCAAATTAATTCAAATAGTAGTAGTATTATTTTAAAAAAACTTAAACTAAGCTAGTTAACTTGAGTGTAAAGTCTATTTGGATCACTCACAAAGAAAACTAATCTTTCTTTGAGTCGAATTTCAACCTCTACACCCTTCAATTGTAACCTTTTACCAACATCATCTAATGACGAAAATACCTTAAAATGTACAAACCTGCAATCATTCATGATTGATAATAATATTTTTAGGTTTGATATTTTCAAGACCAACAATATGATAATGGTACATCAACTACAAAATCGAAGCTTTATCACAAAAATAAAAAATATAAGCAATATAGAGGCTAGGAACAACCATACATGGATTTGATAAGCTCCATTAATGGTCACAAGTTCTAAAAAAATTCCTTCCCATGATTGAATACATTTATAACAACATTTGTATGAGTGCAAATGTAGTGTGTGGCGGTTGATAATGACCTGGTGACAACATCATCAAGAATGAATTTAGACACATGGATGTCTTAAGTGTGTCCCCTCTATTGTTTTATTGTAGGAAATTGTTACCAATTGCTTCCTTCATATCTTGTTGATGATCCTTTGTACAAATACCAAACTTAAAGTCACTCCATATGCTCATGTGCTACTTTGATATTCATGTGATTTGCCTCTTGAGATCTTCATCTAGTCTTCCTAACTTCCTCAATAGGAAGAATACCTCCAACAACATCCTCCCTAATATCTCGATGGGTATTGCTACTAAATAGTAATCTCAGAAGTGCAAGATCAATCTCCACATAAAGTTGATCCAAAGTAGGTCAAATTTCATCATATGAAGACATGCTCTTAGCTATGACAACTTTTGGAGCTCCTTCTTCTATACAATGAGGTACTACCTCTTTTCCATCAAATTTGAATCTTAGATCCATAGTTTGATAGTTGAGGGTGAGATCTCCAAGTGAAAATAACATTGCACACCCAAAATTATGTCCATTTCTCTTAATCCCACGACATAGAAGTCATTGGTGATGTTGAGCTACTTTATTTTTTAGTGCATGAAATGGTTAAGAAATCCACAACTATAATATTGAAACCCTTTAAAACTTCTCTATGTATTCCTCTCCTATAAACCAAGTCCTCATCAATAAAATTGAGTGGCTCTAATATTGATCAATTTTATAACCCTTTTCCCAAGAATTCTACCAATAAATCTAAAAGGAGGATACTTAAGTGCTCCTAAAAGTGAGGAAAGAGTGCCTCCTAAAGTCTCCTCTTCTTTGGTTCCCCCATGCTCTAATTCTTCAATTTTAGGCTTAGGATTCTTTGCTTTTGATTATTCTTCTAAAACTACCTCAATGTAGTGTATTGTCCTCTACCAAGACATCAGTGTCCCAACTACTATGGCTCTTTATAAGACAAGCACAATTTCTTCCTTCCAAGCTCATTATTCAATTCCTCTTCATTTCTTTCCTTTTTTGGTATATCCATTTAAAGTGGCACTTCCTTCTGAAATTATTTCACTTCGTGTTGCTGGAAGTGGTGTTGTGTGCTAAAATTTAATCTTTGGAATCAAAATCTCAAAAGTTAGATCTCTCCTAATGGAATTCAATAATAATGGTGGATCGAATTATTTAACCCAACCTCTAAGAGATTTAGTCAAAATCTCCAAGAAAATAATCGTGAGCCTCCTCTCCAAAACATCTATAACCATCACTGATAATATCTAAAAATCCTCCACATAATTATCCACTATACCACTCTATCTCAATTGAATCAACTCTTTAAAGTAGATCTTTGAATCCTTACTATCAAACCTATCGATAAATCTTTGACTAAACTCTTCCTACTATGCTAATTAAACTATTTTCTTGAGTATCCAATCCATGATGTCACCACTCATGCACTATATCATTTACATTGTGTAGTAAATTTGATAACCTCTTTGTACATAATGTTTAATGAAAAATATGCATCAAGTTTCTAAATCCGAGTCTGTGCAATACCTTTATTTGAGCCATCAAAAGTATGAATGGATAACCTACCCAATCTATTTAAGAGGTCCTTATGAGGCTGATGTCCCTTTGTCTTCTTTTCCATTTTCTTTCCACGTTTCATCTTCAATTTACAAAAACCATTAATGTTTGAGTATGAAACTTCAATTCAAAAGCTCTATAATTTAAAAATAGGCTATAAAATTATCTCCCTCTTGATTCTTCTCTTCTTCCTATGGATCCTCCTTTCCCTATAAGAACTTGGGTTGGAAGGGTCTAGATGTAGAACCTACCATTGTTTTATGGTTCCCTATAACACTACCTTCACTTGCAGGGGTGGTGTAACATTTGAAGTACCCAAGTTTTGCATAGTCTAAAGTAATTGCACGATAAGGTTTGTCATTTGATATCTTAACTCGTGTTAATAATAACATTACATTGGATTTTGGCCTTCTCATCATCTGTCAAAACCTTTTTTCCTTTTTTCACTCATTTCTTCTATGTGTAGAATAGGGTAAAATTAAGGTAAAAGGCATGAATCAATAAAACTCAAACCCTAAAGGCCCTAAACCAACAATGAAGCACAAATGAACATAGAAACATAAAATAATGAAGCAATATTACCATGATTCCTATGTCATGCTTGATTCACCTTTATTGCCTTTCTCCATTTTGCTTTATATGCTTGCTTGCCCTCAAATTTTGATTATGCAACAATAAGCCCAGTGATAATGATAGCAAAATATTGAAGATTGTATTTGTCTCCTTGAATAGCATGTACTTGAATTAGGAATGAAATGACAATGATATGTCTCTTTTATAGAAAACCAACTTTGAATGAAGGGCTAGGATTACAAGCCAATATGACATGGAAATCAATGTCCAAGATTGCTTGAGAAGCAATGAAATAGGGTTAAGGAAAAATTAGGGCAAAGATAGGGTTTGGTTAAGGATGGACAGTTGAGATTGAATTATAAATTAATTCAATCAAGGGTGGAAATTAATTGAGATGTGAAGAGACAAGAGTGGCACGATAAAGAGGTTGTCATAGAAAAAGAGGTTGCTAGAGTAAATTAAATATTTATAAAATTATTTAATTTAGGAGGGAAAGTGAATAACTAAATAATTAAAAATAATTATTTAATTATATAAGAAAGGGAAAGTTGAATTTTTGATTAAATAATAATTTAATTCAAAAGTGGAAAAAAATGACAAATTAATAAATAATTAAATAAATAAAATTTATTTAATTATAGAGGAAGAGGCTAATGAATAATTAAATAATTAAAATATTTATTAATTATAGTAGAAAAATGATAATAATTAAATAAATAAGAATTTATTTAATTATAGAGAAAAGGGGACATTAGTGACGTAATTAAATGAATATAATTTATTTAATTAATCAAAAATAAAGAATAAAAGGAAAGAAATTAATTAATTAAATAATTAAAATTATTTAATTAATAGAAGGATGTGACTTTAGACAATAACCAAATAATTAAAATTATTCAATTATGTAAGGAAGAAAGGGGATTGATGAGGAAAAATGGTGTTCACAGGCTTAAGATATTTTTTAGTGCCTATATTTTCCCCCTCTTTGATATGATTTAGTTTATCGTGTTGTGTCAAAGAAATTTAGTTCCAAAAATATGTCACAATGTGCTGATAGGAAGACAGGGTAGACCTATTCCCCCTTGGAAAATTTTGCCAATTTTTGAAAATTTAAAAAATTCTTCTGATCAACAAATTTGATAGTGGATGAATACAAGGATTGATGAAGGGAAATATTAGCGAGAGGAAATGTTAGTGCGGAAAGAAGTTGAATGGAGAGGGATTGATATTTTGCTTGATAGATATTAGGCTTGCATGATTAGCATCATTGGGTGTTAAAAAAATATGGCAAATGGACAATAAACACAATGGTATTACATAGCCAAGGTGTGCAATGTTATCCCCTTGCAAAAACAGACAGTTGACAGATATGGAATGTCATAACTCATACTAGGAGCCAAGTTTCCCCAGTCTTTCTACCAAGACAATCCAAAAATAGAAATCAAAATAAAAGCAAGTCATGAGACATCATCGCTCCTCTAAATCCTTCTTGGGACATCCTCGAGGTGGCTATTAACATGACCAAAAAGAAATCAATAAAAAGATGAGGCAAATTAGACCAACAAATTCAACAACCATATAGATCATTTGCCAATGACTGTTTGTTGATAAGATTGATGGGATTGATTGACTGGTTGATTGATTAGTTGATTGAATGATAATGCCTGGTTTCAAGAGAGAAAGCATGTCGTATAAGATGTCAAGTTTGGTTTCGACCATGCAACCACCTATATAAGGAAAATGATAAGGTTGATAGATGGCGATGTTTGGTTTCAAGGAATGAGGAAAATCACATAAGATGTCAAGTATGGTTTCAACAGTGCCACCTATTGTATAAGACCATTGATTGACTAGTTTAACATTGACTTGATGGTTTAGGCAATTGATCGATTTGGTTTAAAAACTAGTTGGATAGTTTGTCTGTTGGTTTGTGATTTGATTGAGACTCAGATAGTTGTTTGTGTCTAATCAAAGTGTCTAATTGATTATGTTATGGATAGTGAATGACTTGAAAAACCCTAAAGGACTAACCTAATGCCTCGGGGGCTCATCAAAGATAACCTTTCCTACGTAGCATGCACAGAGACCTCGTAGTTTGATTGACTTGATCTTGGATTATTTATTATGTACTAAATCATGATTGACTCCACTTAACAAACCCTAAAAGACTAACTTAGCACCTCGAGGGCTTATCGATTGGTGGCATTTCCTACATTATACACACAGAGGCAATGTGTTCGATATAATTTGACTAACATGACTCGACACTGACTCTATTTTTGGAAATTTGAAGGTTATTTGGATGTTTTTAGATTTTTGGAATATTTTAATTTTTTAGATTTTTGAAGTTTTCTAATTTTTTGGAATTTTGGGGATATTTTTAATTTTTTTGGCACTTTGGTATAATGACCTCCAATACCCAGTGTAGGATCCATTGAATACATTGGTTAAGTACTTTCCCCCAATCAAGACAAATTTATTAGGGATGGAATTGGATAAGCCTTATTGTGGATAGGTATAAAAGGAAAAAGACATGAAATGTCAACCGTTCCAGGCTATGAGAAAGACAACAAAACGTTATTATGGATGATGTGCGGAAGTGAGGAAGCAAAATTATTATGAGTGATGATGAAAAACCAGATAGAATAATGGTAGATGATGGAGCAAAGACTAACTACACATGGTGCATGTTTGCTAGGTTTTCACCATGATACTTATCCAAAGTGCCACTGAAGTGGTTTTCAGTATTGGACGGATTATTTCTCTTTACTATTTTTTTATTTTTTATTTTTTTTGGAGTCACACAAGATGCATGTTTGCCATGTTTTCATCAAAGTGATGATTTTTTGTTTTTTTTAGGTTTTTGATAAGGCTCTTTGAAGCTAGGTGTAGAATTTGTGCAAGTGTAAGCTATTAATAGGCTCTAGCAATGGTTCCCCTTCAAGAGTCTAAATTTGATATGCACCAGACCCACATACTTCCATGACGATTTATGGACCCATCCAATTAGGTTCAAAATTTTCAAGCTTCTCTCTTTCTGCTTGATTATTAGGATTTTCCATTAAAACCAAGTCACCAATGTCAAAGTGTCTAATTAAAACCTTTTTTGTATTTGCAACGAAGATGATTTTGATAAGCTTGTAGATGGGCCAATACATTTTGTCTTCGCTCATCTAACAATTCCAACTCATGCAGTCTGGATACACGATATTCTCATCATCAATAAGCCCTTGCATGGATACCCTCAAGGAAGGTAACTCGACCTCAATAGAGAGGATGGCTTCAAAACCAAAGACTAGGGAATATGGTGTGGCTCCTATGGGAGTGTGGATACTAGTGCAATAGGCCCATAAGGTAGGATTGAGTTGAAGGTGCCAATCACAACCAACGTCATTGACAGTCTTCTTTAGGATTTTAATAATGGTTTTGTTGGACGCCTCGGCTTGGCCATTACCATGGGGATAATATGGAGTGGTGAAGTGGTGTTGAATATAAAATTTCTCGCATAATTGGAGGATTTCTTGGTTCTTAAAGGGACTACCGTTATCAATGATGATGGACTGTGGGACACCATACCAAAAAATGATGCAATTAACGATGAATTTAGATATTTGTTTGCCAGTAATGTATGTCATGGGAATAGCCTCAATCCATTTGGTGAAATATTTGGTCACTATGATGATGAACTTATGGCCATTGGATGAAGTGGGGTGTATTTTACCTATGAGGTCAAGTCCCCATTGGGCGAAGAGCCATGGTGATGTGATCGACTAGAATTCTTGAGCTAGTGCATGTATAAGGTCTCCATGTATCTAACATTGTCAAAACTTCTTGACAAAGTGGTATGCATCGTGTTCCATCATGGGCCAATAGTATCCAGCGTGCATGATCTTCTTAGCTAGAGTAGGACCACTAGAGTGTGCTCCACATATACCTTCATATACCTCTTGTAAGGTTGTTTGTGCTTCGTCAATATCGACATCTCAGGAGGGTGTTTTCTAGGCTTCGATGATAAAGAGTGTCATTAATGATGGCATATATAGAGGTTTTATGGATGAAGGTCTTGTGTTGGTTGGAAGATAGGTCAAGGGGAATAACTTGGTCATGTAGTTAATCATAAACATCTTTGCACCAAGGGGAATTTGGACCAAAAAGTTTGCACAACATCTCAAACTCGAGGATATCAAAGGCAGGGATCAATAGCTATTTTACCAAGAACTCGTATTGTGACACGTTATTTGGAATGTCCAAGAGAGAACCAATTGTTTCCATTACATCGATTGCCTTGTTTTGGATTCATGGAACCTACCAAAAGATGATGTCATCAAAGTACTTAAAATTGTCAACCATTTTTTTATAAGGAGTGAGCTTCTCATCCTTTGTGTCATGGTTGACATTAGCTTGTCAGATAACCAACTATGAGTCACCACATACTTGAAGGATTTTTATCTTCCATTTGATAGCCATGTGAAGTCTTGTGAGTAGGGCCTCATATTCTGCTATGTTATTGGTACAAGAGAAAGCAATTCTAAATGACTTTGGTATGGTATCTCCTTTGGGTGTAACAAATAGTATGCTTTCTCCTAAAACATGACTTGTGTGAGATCCATCAAAATATAACTTTCATGTCATTGACATATCTAGTGTGAAGATAGACTCATCAGGAAAGCCTGAAACCAATGGATGATTTGCTTTTGTGGGTGCATCTGCAAGTTGGTCAGCTATAACTTGTCCTTTTATTGCTTTCCATTCAACATACTAAATGTCATATTCACTTAGTATCATTACCCATTTGGCTAATCGACTTGTCAAGGCTACTTTGCTAAGGATATATTTTAAGGGATCTATCTTGGAAATGAGTTTCGTTTGATGGTTCAACATGCAATGCCTGATTCTTTGAGTGGAAAAAACCACCGCAAGGCAGGCACGTTCAATGGGACTATAGCTAAGCTCATATCCCACAAGTGTACAGTTGATATAATAAATTTCTCTTTCTCTTCCTTCATTGTCATTTTGTGCGAGTAATGTCCCCAGCGCTAACGCGGTTGCTGATATGTAGAGTATGAGATGTCTTCCATCAATAAGAGGCATTAGGACTGGTAGTGTTAATATATAACCTTTTATCTGTTGAAAGGCCTCTTTACATCGATTTTTCCACATAAATGGTACTCCTCTTAGAAAATGTTGGAATGGTTGACACTTATCTATCAGTTGCGTGATGAAATTAAGATGGACTATAATATGCCTTGGATTGTTTGTAGCTAACTTATATTTGTTGGTGGTGGCATGTCTATGATAGCTTTTACTTTGGCAAGGTCAACCTCAATACCTCTTCTGGAGACAATGTTCCCTAGGAGCTTTCTTGATGTTACTCCAAACACACATTTCTTTGTATATAACTATACTTTATATTCTTCTAGACTCTTGAAAATCTTGTCTAATACTCGTAGATTATCACCCCTTGTTAATGATTTGGCCAATAGGTCATCTATATAATCTTACATGAGGGTGTGCATGAGGTCATGAAAGATCGTGGTCATGGCTCATTGATATGTAGCCCCAAAAAATTTTAGTCCAAATGGCATGACATTCCAGTAATATGTTCCCCAAGGACATTTGAAAGTTGTCTTATGTTGGTCTTCGGGAGCTATCTTAATTTTATTGTATCCCGAGAAACCATCCATGAGGAATAGCATCTCATACCATGCCATTAAGTCTAATATGATGTCAATATTTGGTAAGGGGAAGTCATTTTTTGGACATGCCTTGTTTAAATCTCAGAAATCAATACATATGCAGACTCATCTTGTTGGTTTTGTCACTGGTACTAGATTGGAAATTCACTCTACATAGTCAATATGTCGAATGAAGCCAACATCGAGTAACTTCTTTAACTCGGCCTTTAAGAGTAGGGAAATTTGAGGATGCATTTTTCTTAGTTTTTTTATTGGTTTAGCATCAAGAAATAGTGGCAGGTGATCTAAAACCAACTTGGGGTCCAAACCAAGCATGTCAGCATAAGACCAAGCAAAGTTGATTTGTCTCTCGGTAAAGAAAGCACAAAACTTTGGCTGCTCTGACTCTGTCAAAGAAGCTATGAAATGGATGATCTTAGGATTTTTATTAGTGCCCACGTTGACTTCCATAGACTTATCTACCAGCATGGGTGATTTCTCTTGGTAAATGGGAATTAATTCCAACCCTCCATCCTTGGGTGCCTTAGAGAGGTTTTTACCCTTGGATATGTCCATTCTTTTTACTTTTTCTAGGTCTAGAGGTGCCTTTCGGTTTTCACCTAGAGACCTTTTTTTGTTTTATCATTTTTTACATTTGCAACTAGAGGGTGGGACATACTCCCCGAAGTAGGTTGTGTTGTCAAGATCTATGGTAAAACCAGCTCTATGATCTCCATAATGTATGCCTTCGCATAGGCCCATAAACTCAACTATTGCTTCATTATTTTTAAACGTTTCTAAGGTTGGTGACCCTTGTTGGTCCCAATCTATCAATTGGGGGTATACTAGAGGCATGCCATCATTAGTCTTATCAAGGTTCAGTGAATGGGAAGAAAGGGTGAAAATGAAAGTATTATTGAGGTCTCAAAAGAAATCAATCCAAGCTTTTCCTTTAGTCGATGGGTCAAATAGGTCAAGTTCCTAGAATATCTCAGCTAAGTCATAGTCACTAGATGTGCAAGAATCCCACTCCCATTTATTGGAGTCGGTCTCGGTATGGTAATCCTTAGATGTCTCGATATCTTTTGAAGTACTCACTTACTCACTCGTAAGCACCTTAATACTAGGAGCACCCACTTTTAATGGTTTGTACCCTAGCCCTATGTTCTTTGGTCTCTTTGGAGGCATTAGGGGTTCTATCATCCCATTCTTGTGCAAACCAAGTCCACTATGTCCATCATAACCTTTGTGTTTCAAGATCTCAAATCCTTTTCCATACTGTTCAATTGGGAGTTGCATGGGTTCAATGTCCTCTTCTTCATTATATAACCATGTGGAAATGTCCTCTTTGTTGATAGCTTCTTTACTCAGTTCTCCCCATTTCGTGAAGGTTGTGGTGGGAGATATTCAAATAATAACATTGGGTTCCTTTTTGATAGTTGATGACTTACCATAGGATTTTGGAGATGTATGTAATTTTCTGACACAATAGGATGTCTTCATATGCTATTCTCCACACCCCTTATCTTGGACCTGGACCTTGGGATTAGAAGATGGAATTTTGGAAGTGGATGCTTTAATTAAAGTGGAGGGATCAACATAATGGGATGAAGTAGATGATGGACCTTCCCGATTGATTGGCACTTGTTGTTCAAGTGTCTCTCTTATATTACTACAATACTGAAAAGGGTCTAGATCACCATCTATTATGATATCAGTGTCATTGTGGGGGAAATTTAAGTATTGGTGGTATGTGGATGGGACAACATTCATAGCATGAATCTATGGTCATCCAAGGAGGAGGTTATAGGGGAGATCTAGGTCCAAAACATGGAATGTGGTATCTAATACGATGGGACCAACTCTGATAGGTAGTGAAATGACACCCTTGGAAGAGTGCTCTTCATCGTCATAAGCCTTTGTGATAATACTCTTTGTTGTATCCACACAAGCTTTAGAGAAACATAAGGTTGTAACCAATTTTAAAGTGCAAATGTTCAATCTTGCTCCACCATCTACCAAGACTCGTCTGATTTTATGTTTATTGATGTAGACTTCTAGGTGTAGAGAGTCATTATGGTTGGGATTTTGTGAGGAGAAGTTTTGGTCAGAAAAGGTGACATGGTGGGTGTTGGCTAAGTATCCCACCATTTCCTGAATTGATTGAAATCAAGGTTGGTAGGCACAAAAGTGTCTTGCAAGGCTTTATCAAGGATAACTTTGTACTCAAGAGATATGCAAAGTAACTCAAGGATAGATATTTGGTTTTGCAAGAATGTTCAAACTTGTTATTTGGTCTTTCCAAAATGTCCAAAACATCTAGTGACCTACCTAAAATTGACAGAGAAATAGGTTGTTGGACAACATTTGGGTATGGACGGTCAAGAAAATTTGGATTGTGAGAAAATCCAACAATGTTACTAGACTAGGTGTCATGCTCTAAAATCTCATGCGAGAACAAAGAGTATGGAGAAGAAGTGTCAGTAACTGGGAAATTAGGGATCCAGGTATTGTGCATGCGATGAAGGAAGTGCCTAGTTCTGGGGTGATATACTCTCAGGAATTTTTTCCCAAAACCATAGCCTGAATGTAGGAACATAGGGCCAGTGGATTAAAATTTCTAGTTCCACTTGATCACTCTGAATATCCAAAAAATTCCTACATTTTGTTTGAATATTAAGTTGATTGTTTGCTCAATCTGGTCTGATATCCTGATTATATTTTAAAGACATGAGCCCAAAAGTTTCAAGTGTTGAAGAAGGTCAAAGTCTATTGACTTATTTAGAAGTTTCTCTTGCCAACTACCACGTGTCGCGTGCTCTACTACAATTCATCTCTTGGATTCTCTCTCATGTGTCAATTGAATTTCCTGAGTGTCTTGTCCTTATAAAAAGCAAAGAGATGTTTCATTTTTATTAAGTTTAGAATTTGTGGATTCCAAAGAACTAAATTTTTTTCAAGTTTTATTCTTTTTCTTGTTTTCTATTCCATTCCATATTAAAAACTTGTTTCATTTGAGATTAACTAAAATCAAGGCCAATTCAAAGCTATTTCCTGATATGAAATCCTATGTAGCTGATTGTTTGTTCCTATCACAAAATACTATGTGTTGTGCTAGATTTGGGTGCATACTGACACTATCTAGTGGAAAATAGTCCCCTTTTCTTTAAACTCTTGCATCATTCTATGCCTAGATGTGAAGCAATCTAGTGAAGTATAGAGTGGTTTGCTCTTATTTAGTTATTTCTTGAGGCATGTGTAGATAATACTTGGGAGAAATCTTTACATTTCAGTATTTTTATGCTTTATTTTAGATTAGATGCTTTATATTTCCAGAAAATGTTCCAAATTTGATAAATGCATGGATTTTTATCATAAATCTTTCGATTCCATGAAGTTTTTGAGTTCTTAATGCTAAATTTGCTTGAGTATATGCAAGCAATTTGAATTTCATGAAATATTGCAAATATTTTGATTTCATGAAGTTGTTAAGTGACATGTGAATGATCAAACTAAGATTATGTTTCAATATTTATAATACAATCCAATTTGTGACAACCATAGGCCCCTCGTGTTTAACAAAAAATTACACAACGAACCCTGAGTGAACCTAGTGTGTCAAGACCTGACATTCCCGAGCCTTGGGATCGAACTAAGATTACCTTAGATTTTAGGTTTTTTGAGTGGATCTTTCAAGAAACGTAGGTTCGTACAGTACTCTGTGAGGATTTATCTGCCTGTTGGTTTGCATGTACAACATTTGCGTCAATAGAAGTGGTGCTAGAAGGAGGGAATGTTTGTCCTTAAGTCGGTATTGGTGTCCCAATCACATACTTGAAGTCCGCTTGTGAGTTAAAAGGTCTAAGTGAGCTTATAATGGAGAGTGAGAAAGAGACAAAAAAGCTCAGGAAAATTCTTAACCAAAATTTTTCACCCTTCAATTTGTTCACTTTTGGTCGGGTTACAAAGTGCAGAATTAATGACACAACTGACCATAGTGAAATTGATTGTAAGGTTTTCTTGACTAGGGTAAGTTTTGGCTATTCATAAGGTGATTTCGCTAACGGAGGAATCCTTAAGTGTGAAAAGGGGGGAGTCGTTATCATATCAGTGTTTGAATTCTAGGAGAATGCATAACCCTAGGGGAGATAGAGTTTTCAACAGTTCAACCATTGGATTAAATGAATTTTCTAACCATGATTGTTATGTGGAAATCTTGGAAGTTTTGCGGGAACAGAAGCAAGGTCATGAGAATTTGGGAATATCGTCCTTTAAGTGTGAATTTGAAATAATTTGTCGTTCCTCGCAAACATGGATGATAGTAAGAAGAAAGAATGGATGAAACAGGTAGGAGATGCATGCTTTTTTCCCCCTAATTGTGAATCCACAACTTAAAAAGGAAGAAACCTTTGTTTTATACAAATGATAGAGTATCTGAATTTTACTTTCTCTCTTTCTAAAAAATTATGTAAATCATGTTGAAGTATATCCTAATGAGGAAAATAATGGTGTTAAGATTGGAGACAAGACAGGTTGCCAATGAAATCCTGAAGGAAGAGGAGACCGAGCAGTAAATGTAGTTGTTCGTGAAATAGGGAAAAAGGAAATGAAATGCCATAAACAAAGGTTGGAAGAAGGTACACATTTGAGACAAATGAAAATGTGTGTGCAATCAGTTGTCAATCAAGTCGTTTGCATACATTTTAGAAAAATTGTGGGTAAGTACGCCTTTGAATTTTTATTCATTAAACGCATAAAATTTTGAATAATTGATCATTATAGTAGGTTATTCGAAAGTTACCTAAGCAAATTTAAAGATAAACCTGCTAAAATTTAGACTAAAAGCATTATAAAGTTAGTGTTAGAGTTTAAGGTAAATTGCTCAATTAGGGTAAATTGTTTGATTAGGGTAAATTCATTTTAGTTAGGTTAGTTTGCTTTAATAGTTTTTCCCTATTTTTTTGTTTAGGTTTTGAAATTAATGAATTCATCTTAATCTAAAACACATGATAACTAAATCATGAAAACATTCCACTAAAAATTGAAAATATAAAACCATTTGAAGTAAATATGCGCATGAACAGAGAAAAGCAAAATTTTCATTATATTTTATATTAATACTATCGTATGTACATGAAAATACAAAATTCTCATTGTAAGTTGGTATCAAAAAGAAAAAATCAAAAAAGGGGTTGGATGTTCAAAACACTATGTCAGAGTAGTTGGCATACTGGTTAATCAATTTGTTGTGCTTCATCCCGAAGAAACATATACCCCAAGTAGGCATTGTCTTTGTGGTAATCAAGGTTAGGGGTGTGCAACATAGTGAGGAAAGGAAGGAGAGGAACTATCTCCCTCTGGTGCTAAAACCATGGAATATCTTCAATCACTGGAATCCCTACAGGAGGTTGAGCAACAACTAGAATGGTGTCCAAATTTCCCAAGTAGTTCGGTCGCATAATCATTACCACAACAGAATGAACTTTAGCTACAGAAAGTCTAAGGTCCAATAGAGAAGCCACGAACTATGAGGATAGGTATGAATTCACCCTATAATAGGACCTGATATTCATGAAAGTTTCCCCAAGGACCATACGCAAAAAAGATTTGGTGGAGAACATCCTAAGGAAAATTACTTTTTCGAGTTGTTGGCTCGTAACTTGGCCCAAAAAACCAATCTCGCGACAAACACTGGTAAGGTAAATGGGAGTATCCATAGCCTAAAGACAAGAGCAAATGTGAAGAGAAATTAAAAATTGAAGATAGAGGTACGAAATTTGAAGGAGAGTGTCATATTTATAGAAAGTCATGAGAAATCTACAGTCATAATTGTCTGGAGATAAAATCTTGGGAATACAAGTTGAGGTGGTGGAAGTACACTTTTCTTCAAAATTGAAAGTTAAATCAAATAAATTCTCATGAAATTGGTACTCGATGCTTCGAGGATGGCTAGTACAAAGATCATGTTAGTACAAAGATCATGAATCAAGTGAATTCAATATTACAAAATTAAATGGTGGTCATTTTAGTTCATTCGATCAAGCCATGTTAATTATGAGTTATATAGGTGTGCTATTTGGAAGAAGATTTGGACTAGTGAGTTGGAACATGCCGAAATGTTGAGAAATTTGAGAAAATTAATACATGTGTAATTAGGCATGGAATTAAATTAAGAGCATGATGATCGGGTTAAGGTATAATTATGACAAGCCTGGTGCATTAATGTAATCGCAAAGCCACCAAATTTGAATTTGTTGACCAAGTTTAATTTAGTAGGTTGCCATGGATAAAGTAAAATAGATGGGTGATAACTAATGTTTTTAAATTTAGAAGTGAATAGGTGATTTGATAACTTGTAGCTAAATTTTAACTTTTGTTTTTTTTTTTAGCAGATAGTGAATTGTAATTAGTTGAAGTCTAGCATAAGGATGGTAAAATTTCACTAGAAAGTTTCACATACAGGAAATTCATTAAGTGAATCTTTTGGGAATTGGTGAAAATAATGAAGGATATTTACATTGAGTGAAAAATCTAAAGGTAACCTTTGCTACCGTTGTAATTCCCAACCTAATAGCGGGCTTCATTGCCTGCAAGTTGAAGCAAAAGAGCTTACAATGAAATATCAAATGAAAAATAAAAAATGAATATCAAAGAAATATCAAAGAAGAAAAATTCAACTCTTCAGGATATCCAAATATCTCTACTGGGGCTATAGAAGTGTGATTGGCAGTAGAGCTATGTTTGGGGGAATTATAGAGATAACCTTGTCAGGGCTATGGATGTTTGATTGGTAGTAAGGCAATATCTAGGTTGGCTATGAAGGATTGCTAAATTAGGTAGCTCAATGTAGATGGACTAATCCTTTTCATCAGGTTCCCAAAGATGGTAATAAATCAATGCACACACTAATACTTTCAGGTGGAGTTTTATGATCTTTATGTTGGGATTCAATTGAAGGCAATGAGCTACTGTAGGAAAATATGCATAAGTTATAATTTATGA
Organism: Sequoia sempervirens; assembly: GCA_007258455.2. NCBI lineage: Eukaryota > Viridiplantae > Streptophyta > Pinopsida > Cupressales > Cupressaceae > Sequoia > Sequoia sempervirens. The sequence goes on along the minus strand of VDFB02058242.1, from coordinate 284,866,182 downwards.
CGGTGGTTGATTCCCAGGTTTTCTTTTAAATTTGGTTCTCTTGGTTGCAAGTTGTTGTGTGGTCTCACAACATGCCCAAAGAATACAAGGCTTGGGGGCCCAACTTAAAAAAATAATGCTTAAGGAAGGTGCAGGTTGGCTAATGGTCACTAGGAAATATGTGAAAGTAAAAAATCTTGAAAATAATTCATGATTCAGTATACCAGGTGTTAAGTGTACCGGGTGTCGAGATTCCAGGTAATGTGAGCTCGGGTGAATAATCAGGATGAGTTCATTAAGGAAGCTTAACGAGTTGTTGTAGTTGGGAGTCAAAAGCCCAGGGTTTTAAAAAGATCGATAAAATTCAGAAGTTGGGTCAGGATTTGTTTTGGGAAAGTGAAGTGTATCAGCTAGTTGGGTTTCAAAGGCAAACAAGCATATCAGGAGTCGAGTACTGGATTACCCGAGTAAATGGTGCATCGATGCAAGAATGTTCAAACTTGTTATTTGGTTTTTCTCGAATGTCTAAAACATCTGGTGACCCGCCTAAAGTTGACAGAGAAATAGGTTGTTGGACAACGTTTGGGTATGGACAGTCAGGAAATTTTGGATTGCGAGCAGATCCAACAATGTTACCAGGATGGGTGGCATGCTTTGAAATCTCATGTGAGAACAAAGCGTATGCACAAGAAACACCAATAACTAGGAAACCAAGGATTCAGGTATTACGCATGCGATGAAGGAGGTGCCTAGTTTCAAGGTGATAATTCTCGAGCATTTTTCCCCGAAATCATAGCTTGAATGTAGGAACACAATGCCAGTGGATTAAAATTTCTAGTTCCACCTAATCACTCTAAATATCCAGTAAGTTCCTACATTTTATTTGAAGATTAAGTTGATTGTTTTCTCAATTCAGTTTGATATCCTGATTATATTTTAAAGACGATCCCAAAAGTTTCAAGTGTTGAAGAAGGTCAAAGTCTGTTGACTTATTCAGAAGTTTCTCTTGCCAACTGTTACATGCCACGTGCTCTGCTACGATTCCTCTCCTAGATTCTCTCTCATGTTTCAATTGAATTTCCTAAGTGTCTTGTTCTTATAAAAGGTCAAGAGTTGTTTCATTTTCATTAAGTTCAAAATTTGTGGATTCCAAAGAACTATTTTTTTTTCAAGTTTTATTCCTTTTCCTATTTTTTGTTCCATTCTAGATTAAAAACTTGTATGTTTCATTTGAGATTAACTAATATTAAAGCCAATTCAAATCTATTTCTTGATTTGAAATCCCACGTAGCTGATTGTTTGTTCCTATTAGAAAATACTGTGTTGTGCCAGATTTGGATGCATACTGGCACTATCCGGTGGAAAATAATCCCATTTTCTTTAAACTCTTGCATCATTCTATGCCTAGTTGTGAAGCAATCTGGTGAAGTATAGAGTGGTTTGCTTTGATTTAGTTATTTCTTGAGGCATGCATGGATAATACCTAGGATAATTCTTTACATTTCAATATTTGTTATGCTTTATTTTAGATTATATGTTTTGTATTTCCAAAGAATGTTCCAAAATTGATAAATTCATGGAGTTTTATTGTAAATCTTTCAATTTCATGAATTTTTTGAGTGCTTAATGCTAAATCTACTTGATTATATGCAAGTAATTTGAATTTCATGAAATGCTATTGCAAATATTTCGATTTCATGAAGTTAAGTGACATGTGAATGATCAGACTGACATTATGTTTCAATCTTTTGAATACCATCCAATTTGTGAAAACCATAGGCCCCTCATGTTTAATAGTAATTTACCCAATGAACCTTGAGTGAACCTAGTGGGTCAATACCTGGCATTCTCGAGCCTTGGGATCAAGCTAAGATTACCTTAGATTTTAGGTTTTCCTTTTGGATCTTTCAAGAAAGGTAGGTTCCTGTGATACTATGTGAGGATTTATCTTCCTATTGGTGTGTGTGTACAACATCCATGTCAATAGGTCTAAAAGATTATATTGGAATTTTTTTTGTTGTTTAGGGGGAGTACCTTGTAATGTTACCTTGGTTCGTCGCATTGTGATCACACATTCTGGTGGTTTCTTAATGGTAATGGTATTGATATTATAATCTGAGGCTTGGATAGTATTTATGGTATAGTCATGGGTGACACTGGTATAATTGGCTTGGTTTTTAGTCTTTGCACTTGAATCGGAGGCTTTCCCCATCCCATGGTCATGCAAAGGATTTTTAATTATGGTATGGTCACTATTGGAGGTCGCTTGTTTGTTGTCTACCTCTATTACACCATTCTTGAAAAGGTCATGAATTATATTTTTGAGTTTCCTACATGATGAGGTCTTATGTCCTTTAGTACGGTGATATTCACAAAAGGTGTTGTCATATGACCATGACATTAGACTACAAAAGTTTTTTCAAGACGAATTTGATTGGTTCCCCTAAGGGAGTGTATTTGTGCTTTGGTTGAAAATTTCTTTGAGGTCCATGTCTTTGGTTATTTTGTATTGTGTTTTTTGCGTCCTCAGGAACATGTGGTGGGTTATTTGATGCATTAGGTCCCTTAAGGGTGATTGTGGGACCAAATTTTTGTATTTCCTTTGTGTCTACAACTCCATCATTCATGGCATTCTTATTGCGAGCCCAATACATACTTTTGTCATTTGAGGTACTTTAGGCTTTTTTATTTTTGTTAAAAGTTTTAATTTCCCCTTTTGCAATTAGTGCATTTTCAAGGGTAGTTCCTTTCTCCAAAAGGTTAGAAAATGTAGTGCAACAATGGACTTGTAATTGGTATTTCAGTCTTGTGACTAAGTTTTCAATGAACATGACAACCCTTTGTTTCTCAAGTATCTCGCAAGGACATCAACTAGCAAAACTTCTCCATCTTTGGAAGAATGGTATGAATGTATCTCCTTGTTTTGTATGACACAATATAGCTATGGTAATATCATTTTCAATGTTGTAAGCAAAATGCATCACAAATTTGTCTGCTAGTTCATCCCATGTTCGTATGTATGTAGTTAAATGGGAAAACCATTCAAGTTCTTGTCTTGTGAGAATTCTTGGGAATAATCTCATTAGGTATGTATGTTCAAATGTGATGTTTATGCAAGCCTTGTTAAACTCCTTCACATGTTCAATTGGGCTTCCCTTTCCTCTATATTTGGTGAAATTTGGAATAACATAGTTGTGAGGAAAGGGAGGCATATATATTCTCTTGTCAAAAGGATATGGACATAGCTCTTGTGTGGAGTAGGTTTTCTTTGTTGAGATTTTCATGTTGTCAACTTGTCTTTGTAGTGCAAGCATTTGGTTTATCAAGACATCAACTTTAGTCAATGATGTGTTTGTTGCATTAGCAACCACATTATGATACAGGGGGCCCATGTTTGAGTTTTGAAATCCAATATTTGGGGTGGATGAATTGAGGTTGGTCCCAAATATGTGTGATGGATTTTTGTTTTGAATGTTATGAGTGAAAGATGGAATTTGGTTTTGAATTTTATGAGTGAAAGTTGGAATTTTGTTGACGTGTGGAGGATTCATATTGAATTGTGTTTGCAATGGGATTGAACTGTTTGACCATGTGGATTTTGGTTGCCATATTGTTGAAAATTCCCTTGTGTATTGTTTTGTAGAGGAATACTTGTAATAGGACCTTGTTGTGATGTATGGGTAGTCAAATTAAAATTTTCATTTGGTGTGGTGTTTGTTTGTGGCTTAGACCCACTGATGTAAAATTTTCACATTTTAGATGGATTGTTGTTTGACTTATTTTGACCTATTGAAAATGGATTGGAAGATCAAACCCCCATAGTATTAGATGATGGGCCAAATGGATTAAATGTGTTGATAGGGGTTTTTGTCATAGTTTGTGAGCCTTGCGTTCCAAATATTGGTGTCACATTGATCATTATGGTGTTTTATGATGTCCCCCCTAAAGGAATAGTAGCATGTATTTGTGGAATAGTGTGATTAGGAGTAGATGCATTATGTCCTCGGTTTTGTGTGGTCTCATTGATTGGTGTTGCAAAAAGTATGTTAACATCAAAACCATGAGGAATTTTAGCTCCACTTTGTAGCAATTTCTCTAAGAACCATTGTGGTTCTTAGGCTACCATCTCATTTACAAACCATGCTACACTAGGGTCTTGAGCAACTGCCTCAATTTCCTCTTCAGTTAAAGGTCTTTGGATATCCTTTATTGTGAATATTTTAAAAGGATTGTGGAATGAGGATCGTGTCTTAGATGTTTCATTGGAAGAAGACCCAAACTTCATGTTGTTAGTAGGATTGAAAAATAGATCTTCATTTGTGTAACTCATTTATTTTATTTTCCTTTGTAATCTCGTTTGGACCATATAAGACTTGCAAATTGATGAAGGGATATGAAGTCTAAGGAATGATAATGCAAAGGTAGGTATGAGACTATGCTAAGTCTTTGGGATCTTTAAGATATAATAAATGTAAAATGATGATGCACTTATGGCCAAGATTCAGGTGTCAAGTGACAATGAACAAAATCAAGATATGGTAATGTCACTATGATCCCAAAATCTTATGGTAGAACTAAGACTAAAGTATGCAATGATGCAAAGGTGATGTTATTATCAAGGATATGGTATGACTAAAGTTAGGATATGAAGATGGAGACTAAGCACCTTTGTGGACCTAAGAAGAGGTTACTAACCAAGCTAAGATAGTCCAAGTAATAAATCGGATTGTCAAGACCTTAAAAGGACAAAGACTAAGATGATGATGATTGAAAAAGTGGACCTCAAACTAGATTCATGAGTTTAAAGGGCCAACTTAAATGAAAAATATTGATTGATGAAAAGACAAGGTCAAGGCAATCTAAATTTGTGACAATGATCTGATCAAATATATGATAAGTCTCCTAGTCTAAAGTCTACAAAAGTATATGAAACTAATAAATGACCTAGGGTTTGAATTAAGGTTTATGCAACTAAAGAATGCAATGGCAATCTAAGTGAATGGAGTGAAATGAATGGACTAAAAATGAGAAAGTTTGTAGTTTGATGGGATGATTACTATCAAGAATTGATCCAAAATAAGACTACACAAGAATCTCCCCAAAAAATTGACAACTACCAATTGCGGTTCATAGTTTATCAAATGCAATTTACTGTCTTGCAAATGCGGTTCACAATTTTTAGCAGATACGGTGCTTTGTTTTGTAATTGCATCTTACAATTTTGTAGATGTGGTGAACGGTGTTTTTCAACCTAGTTTGAATGTTTTAGATTAATTTTTTGTCTTGGGTGTTTGTAAAATGTGATTTAAAACAGAAAAAAAAAATCTGAAAAACACGTCTTGGCTATTGAGTGACCATATTTTATGCGTTATGTGCATGTTCAAGGGTTATTCATCCCAGTTTCCATGGGTCTAATCATAATTTGAAAATACTTCATACACATAAAACACTTCATATTCCTAAGGTCAATGACCAATGCAGCAAATCTCAGGCTCACAACTTGGAATCTCCTCGAACGCAAGTGTAGGGACACCTTTAGAGGGTGTATTCACTCTTGTCTTTGCGAGAGAGGACAACTAGGGCCCTTCAGGATTGGAAGGATGACCCAATCACCATCTCCCCAGAAAGCTACAAGTAAACAAGTAGCTTATGGTAAGCCGAGGATTTTTGTTTCATCTCAAGGGAGCCATATGGTGAGTAACTTCAAGGTGCGGTGCTACACCTTTGCACTAAGAATGACACCAGAATAACTCAATCAATAAGGGTGGGCCTCTAACTAATTGGTTCCTAGTCGCTACTTGGGGACTTGATGCCTCACAAGGGTCCAACAAGCCACTTAAGGCTTTAACCAACCTTACTTGAGACATTAGAATACCAAACATAAATGTGAGTAGTTCCCCTTTTGGATTGACATTGTACGACAAATGCTAACATTAGTTTGGACTTGGCTTTGGTCTTATCCTTTTATATAGCAGTTGGAGGGAAAAACCACCTTGGATCATACCCCTTAGAGTGATTACTTCTCCAAAGGCAAGCCCTTCTAAAGGGTTTTACAAAAGCGATACAAATACAATGATTTTGATCTCCAAGATCATATAAAAATGCAAGGAGATAGCATACGCATGTGTTTTCTCACACTAGCAAATGTTCATTAACCTTAGAAAACCAAATGTGTGGTGTGAAAATAAGAGTGTTGAAAAGTGTTTTTGATTCCCAAGATCACATAAAATGTGAGGGAAGATCATACACACTTCAAAACACAAACAAGATCACCAAAAAAAGAAAACAATGGTTCTTTTTAATCCCAAATTAAAAATGTGACAATGAGAAGACACTTGTTCTTTTTAGGTCCCAAATTCAAATGTTCCTACTTAGAAATCAAAGTAAAATAAAACCTTGCAAGAACATGGATTAGTAGTCTTGATAGAAATGTCTTGTCTCCACGAATTCCACAAGTTTCCAACCAAATATCAGTAACACAAAATCCTCTATTCTACCAAATGGAAAAGGTATAAAATGAAAAACTCCTAATTAATAATAATAGACAAATGTGGCTCACAGTGTCATAGATGTGGCTCACTATGTTGGAGCAAATGCGACGAACTAGATTGTGACTATGACAAACCACACTACGAATGTGGAAAACTAGATTGCGACTATGGTGAACCATCAAAGAAAATACAGCTCACGGTCGAAAAAGATGCAGTGCATGAACTTAAAGATGCAAAAACACTCAAATCTAGCAAAATTTGGAAAATCCTGAAATAGAAATAATGCAATTATTCTATCAAAATGTGAAAATAAAAACCAGAGACCCAAGAAATGATAGAAAACCACAAGAATAATTTGATTTAATAATCTTCCCTATAGTGAAACAAATGTGGCCCTTGGTGCCATGAATGCAGTGTTTTGTCTTCATGAATGGATCACAATATCTATCGAATGTATCATGTCATACCACAAATGTGTCACGTTATCTCTCAAATGCATTGTTTGGCCTTACAGATGCATTGTAGATCTTAAACTCAAAATTTCTCACAAATTCTTTCAAATCTTGTTAGTTCACATCAAGTTCACCAATGTAGAATAGGGTAAAATTAAGGTAAAAGGCATGAATCAATAAAACACAAACCCTAAAGGCCCTAAACTAACAATGAAGCACAAATGAACATAGAAACATAAAATAATGAAGCAATATTACCATAATTCTTATACCATGGTTGATTCACCTTCATTTCCCATCTCCATTTTACTTTATATGTTTTCTTACACTCAAATTTTGAGTATACAACAATAAGCCTAGTGATAATGATAGCAAAATATTGAAGATTGTACTTGTCTCCTTGAATAGCATGTACTTAATTAGGAATGAAATGACAATGATAGGTCTCTTTATAGAAAAACAACATTGAATGAAGGGCTAGGATTAAAAACCAATATGACATGGAAATCAATGACAAAGATTGCTTGAGAAGCAATGAAATAGGGTTAGGGGAAAATATGGCAAAGATAGGGTTTGGTTAAGGATGAACGATTGAGATTGAATTATAAATTAATTCAATCAAGGGTGGAAATTAATTGTGATGTGAAGAGATAAGAATGACACGGATAAAAAGAGGCTGTCACAGAAAAAGAGGTTACTGGAGTAAATTAAATAATTATAAAATTATTTAAGTAAGGAGGGAAAGTGAATAACTAAATAGTTACAAACAATTATTTAATTATAGAAGAAAGGGAAAGTTGACTTTTTTATTAAATAATAATTTAATTCAAAAGTGGAAGAAAGGGACAAATTAGTAAATAATTAAATAAAATAATAATAATTATAGAGGAAGAGGCTAATGAATAATTAAACAATTAAAATAATTATTTAATTATAGTACAAAAATGATAATATTTAAATAAATAAGAATCATTTAATTATAGAGAAAAGGGGACATTAGTGACATAATTAAATAAATATAATTTTTTTAATTAATCAAAAAGAAATAATAAAAGAAAATTAATTAATTAATCAAATAATTAAAATTATTAATTAATAGAAGGATGTGACTTTGGACAATAACCAAATAATTAAAATTATTCAATTATGTAAGGAAGAAAGGGAATTGACGAGGAAAAATGGTGTTTGCAGGCTTAGGACATTTTTTAGTGTCTACACTATGTATTCTATTTCTAGATCTCTTACCTTTTTTATTTAATACACTTTGAATTCTTTATCACTGGGCTGCATGAAAACTTGTTAGATCTAACCTTACAAGCTGATAAGATCTTATCTCCAATACCATTGTAATATCTCCAAGTTATGGTTTTTGTATTTTTCTATTTTTTTCTAGATTTTTGAATGAAAATGCAAAATAGAAACGAAAAATTGGAAACTAATGGAAATGTTGATTAAAAATAATAAATGATTGAATATGCTTGAATTAAACCCTCTAATTCAATAGGTAGTCAATTGAAACCCTCAAACATTGAATATGAATAAAATTTGTGTATAGCAATGGATTTATTCTATTGGAAACATCCTCATATTAACCCAAGTTTGATATTTATTATATGAAAACAACTAAAAATACTATTATGTAGGGCTATAACATCAAATTTAAAAATTACAATAGCAAATATACTCACAAGCTATTTAAAAGTAATGGTACACTAACTCTATGCATTTTAGGCCACTATTTGTAGTGAAATTAGACTTGTACAGTCATCTCTAAACTAAAACACTTGTACAGAAGGTTATACAAACTAGAAGGGCACCAACATTACAAATTGGAATTAATTTTTTTGTAAATAACTATGAATGGTATAGATGCCTCCCAAGGGCTACAAATGGTAGTGGCCTGACAAATAGTAGATGCAGGTAGCTAGAAAAGGGTGTAGAAATATTGTTCCAATACTCTAAGGCTCCCCAAATGTAATTTCTTTGCCATAGAATACCAAATTTGATGACCAAAATCTTATCCCCCTTCTTCATATGTGGTTCACACTCCAAAAATATGTCATAAACATAGTCAATGTTGGTTTCCCTTGACAAAATAGTTGATTCACCCCTCTAAGATGATATGATAATCTTAAATCATGCCACTAATGACTTCAAACAACAACAAACCTTGAAAATCTACAAATAAATACTTATGAAAAATTTCCCAAGTGAGGTGCTCAAGGTGGATGATAGAAATTAATTCTAACAAAATTTATCTATGATTTTCTTGCAAATATCCCATCACCAAATCCAAAAAATGAAAATATAAGAGGTTTTTTATCCTCTAAGATTTTTGAAAACAACTAAGGGTTTTTATCCTTGAGTGAGTAGAATGAGTGCAATGCTTAATTCAAAAAGAGTGAAATTCAAAGTGAATTCTTGATACCAAATGAAGCTAGGTGCCCTTATTTTAAACCTTTTCAAATTGTGAACATGATTGAACCATTGGGAAAATGTGATGGAGAAAAGCGACTAACAATACAAGAAAGGAATCCCTAATCCCAGATTTTCTTTTATAAGGGGATGGTTCATTCAAGGAAACCTAGGACCCCAAAGTGGATTGACTATCAACACAAAGGTGATTCAATTCTCAACAAGGGAGACCTAGAAAGATTCCTTAGGCTTTGAGGGGTTCACCACCAAGAAAAAGCTTGGAAAAAGACAACTTTTCATTCAACTTACAAAACCTAGTAATGCAAGCCAAATAATGAGTGCAAATGATAGAATTAAGTAATAGAAAGTTAGGATGTATGTACCTAGGAAGAATGGAAATGTAATAAGGATTCTGGAAATGCAAAAATGCTGCCAAAATATGTCAGGGAGGAATAAGACACCTTACTATTGTCTTAGTCTGGCTACTATTTTTTGGGGAAAACATGGAATCTTCGGATGTCGAAACTAGATTTGAAGAAATATCTACAAAATACCTTTAGGAGGACTAAGACGCCCTTACTATTTTCTTAGTCCCGCTTTGAATTTTTGTAATCTCGAAATGTGATCCTGAGGTCCAAGGTCTGTACTTCCTTCTTCTCAGATCTCAGGTCCTGAAACTTCCAAATCTGGCCTATAGGTGACTTTCTGTGAGGATGACAACTTTGCAATGAAACTTTGCATTCTAAATGATCTTCAACCTAAATCTTCAAACACAAACACACAAGAAAGGAAAAAATTGTTGATTGTTAGTAAATGGGGGTTTTCCTTGGTCAAACCCCTTGTTGGTAATTAAACCTTGGAATGAAATGAAATACTAAAGGGAAATGATGAATGAACAAAGTGCTATGTTGTAACTCACCAAACCCTTGTCATGAAATCTGAAAACTTGTGTGAAGTGGCTAGCTTGAATGTAGATCTCAAATGAAAGTAATGCTTGAGTGATCTTGACTTGAATTTCTTGCTTGAATCAAAACCCTACATCACAAATGTTAGATCAAAAACACACATGATGCTTGAATCTTGATGATGGCTCCAAATGCTTGATGAATTTCTCTTGAATGCTCTTGATCTCATAAACTTGCTATAAGGATGAATACTTGAATGCTTGGGGTGAAGATGAGTGAAAAAACCTTGTATTTATACTTATCCATGCTTAATATCCTAAAATTACATCAGAACAAGCTAACATATGAATTCATTTATTAAAGGAGGCTAAATCCTACCAAGATTTGAAATTAAATCTCAAAAATAACTTAATTGGGGACTAAGATGCCCTAGGTGGCATCTTAGTTCTGAGGCTTGAAACTCGAGGCATAGACTCCAAAAAGGGGCCTTTTAAGGTGCCTTTGAAATCAGGGTCCCAAGACCTTTGGAGGATAAAAATTCCCTAGGTGGTTTTTTAGTCCCAGTACAAAAATCAAGGGCACATAGTGAAAATTATTAAATTATCATTTATCCTTTGATGTTTTTTGGGATTAGCCATAAAAGGATACAATTTATTAGGCTTGTGGATGCAAAATAGGACCAATTAAGACATAAATAAGGATAAATAAAGCAAGGCAGGCCCAAACAAGTGTGAAAATGCAAGGGTATGCATTTTCCTACACTACAATGATTAATAATTTCCCTTCAAAGTATTTAAAAATAGTTTTTATAAGCACTAAAAATAATTTTAAATTAAATAAAATACTATTTAATAAGTTCCCCTTAAAACAAAATGAATATTAAAAAAGCGCTTTGCTCTGCTCGGTAAAATTAGTGAAATCACAGTCTATACCACGAATTTCAAAATTCAAGTCTTGTGAACCACAAAGGAATACTCAATAGAAATGTAGTGAATCTCTTACTATAAAATGAAATCAAAAGATTGACCTATGGCATCTTTTGAATGGCCTTACAAAATCCTTAAAGCCAAATTTTATAAAATGGTCAAATAATGTTCCATTATCAAGCAGAAAAAGAGAAGACAAATCAGAAAAAAAGATGGAACATGGAACCCTAAACCTACAAAAGAATTCCATGAAATCAAAAGGACTTAATAAACCTAAATCATATAACAAATCTAGAAACACCAATTCAACAAACCAAAAGAGCAGATCCAAAAAGCCTGCATCAACAAGTCTAAGACAAACATTCAAGGATACCAAAAATGAATCTGAACCAGTCCTTGAGATTGATGTTCAGGAAGAAACAAATGAGGATATGAATCTTCTCCTTGAAATAACAATAATTTTTAGAATAATTGAAAAAAGGAGAAGCAAAAAATACATCGAAGAATGGGCAAGGGAAAATTGGAAAGTCGACCACACAATCAATTTTTGCCTAATGGCTTCTTCATGGTAGTTTTTCTTTTAGAAGAAGACAAAGGTAAAATACTAAACAGTGGCCTCTAGAAGATAGATAATTGTCCATTATACATGCAAAACTAGGAGCCAGGCTTCAACCTTAGAAAGTAGAATCCCTATCAAGAAGCCAAATGGATCAGGCTTCACAATATGCCTATTGAATTCTGGATAGAAGAATGTCTCAAAAAAATAGGCAGAATAATAGGCACTCTAATAGAGGTTGACACGTAGATTCTAGAGCAAAAATCCTACCTATACACAAGAATCCAGATTGTTGCAATAAAGAAAATACCAAAGACAATCATGTTGAAGACTAGATCAAGCATCTAGAAACAAGAAGTTGAAATTGAGGAAGATATATCCTTCTACCTGAAGTGTGGTAAGAGAAACCACCCAACAGCGAATTGTAGGGCCCCAAAAAAGACAAAGAAGGTATGGAGAAAAAAGGAAACAAATGACAAGATAGAGGTTAGGAAGGGAGCATAGGAGGAAGGCCTAAAGAAGTTGTCTCTAGAAGGAGAGATATGTAAAATAGACACAGTGGTAGAAAAAGAGAAGAAAATGGGCAAGAGTCTAGACAAAAATATCAACATGATCCAGCAGGAAGACTTAAGCCTCACCTTACAAACTTAGGAGGTATCAGAAGACCTTTTGTCTGAAAGAAAAAATGAGGAATTTCCTAATGAATTAGATATCATAGAGCCAAGGAATATATCACAATCAGTAGCCCGGATGTTGGAACCCACAAAAAAAATCAAAAAGAAAAGAGGAAGAAAATTAGACAGGTAGAAAAGGGAAGAACTGGCCCAAGAGAAAGGCATCAGGAGCATCGTCATATTCTAGAAAGATATCAAGGGAGAAGAGCACTCCCCCTCTAAGGTGCAATGAAGATAGTAAGTTGGAATGTTAGGGACCTCAATGCCCCTAACAAAAGATGCTTAATCAATCATTAAATAGAAAATTTGAACTCAGACATAATCCTACTGCAATAAATGAAACTAGAGGATGAGGGCGCCACATTCTTCCACTTAAAATGATGGGAGGAGTCATTTTCTAAATCATTCAGCACATCAAGTGGTCTGGAGATACTTTTTCATTCATGCAATATCAAGTTAAGAACATTAGAAATAAATGCAAACTGGATGATGTGTGAGGTGTCAAGCTTAAAGTATAACCTCAAATACACCTTGTTCAACATCTATGGCCCGACAAGGGTCTAGGAGAAATAGAGGCTATGGGAAACCCCAAGCCAAAAAATTACCAACTACAACTATGGGAAAATAATCATGGGCAGAGATTTTATTGTTGTCTTAAGGAAAGTAGAGATGTTCAGTGGGAAAGAAAAAATTACTACATCTATGAATGACTTTGGTCAATTCCTAACCAACAACGATCTGATCGATGCCCAAACAAAAAATGGTTGATTTGCATGGTCTAACAAGAGGGTGGGGGGAGGATGTATCACAAAGAAATTGAATAGATTTCTCTTCTCCCAAGTGTGATTGGAAACCAATTTCAATATTGAAGCCTCTATCCTTCCCCTAGCAGACTCTGACCATCTACCTATCAAACTATCAATCAATTTGGATAAAACACAGAAGAAAGGATCCTTTAGAGTTGAAAAGTTGTGGTTTAGGAGACCTTAACTTATCCGTCAAATTGAGAAGTGGTGGCAAATGGATCCAAAATGTATAGGCACTAAAAGCTTCATATTCTCAAATAAATTAAAATATATCAAAAGGAAGTTACAAGAATGGAATAAAATGGTGTTTAAAAACATCTTCTCTGAAAAGGATAGGCTAAAAGATTCCTTATCGGCTCTAAATGAACATGTAATGAACCAAGGGATGTTCCAAGAGGACTACACAAAAGAAAAAGAGCTCAAGGAAAAATATGAAGAAATCCTAGCAAGAGAGGAGGAGTATTGGCGATCCAAATCCAGAGAAATCTGGTTATGCAAAGGGGATACCAACACCAAATTCTTCCATAACACCTCCAAAATCAAGAAAGCATACAAAATAATATCAGCCTTCCAAAGTTTAGATGGAATATTGATAGAGGATATAGAAGAAATCCAGGAAGAAGTAATTAATTTTTTCAAGGAACTACTAGCCCCAGAGGATGGTGTCGATAGTGTCAACTATGGAAACATCCTATGGAATATCCCCAAAGTCATCTCCCAGGAAGACAAAAAAATGTTGACAACACTATTCATAGTGGAAGAAGTTAAGGTTGTCATCTTTCAAATGCACCAAGATAAAGCACCTAGACCAGATGGGTTCCCAACCTTCTTTTACCAAAAATGTTGGCCTTTCCCGGAGAAAGAGGTGTGGGAAATTATGGAGGAATTTAGAAAGAAAAATAAATTCATCAAAGACATGAACAACACAGCCTTGGTGCTAATACCAAAAAAAGGAGGAATTCTCAAGCTTGGGGCTACCGCCCTATCTCACTATGCAACACAATTTAAAAAATTATTTCAAAATTTATTGCCAACAAATTAAAGAAAATACTTGGGGAGGTAATCTCAGCCAAACAAAGTGGCTTTACCCCAAGGCAAGACATAATAGATAATATCATAGTGGAAAATGAAGCCCTACACTCAATCAATAGAGATAAGACACAGAGCATGATGATTAAGCTTGACGTAAGCAAAGCTTACGATAGAGTTAGGTGGAGATTCCTAATCAAAGTCATGGAGTAGTTTGGTTTTTGTGAAGACTGAATCCAAATAATCTTTTACTGCCTATCAATAGCTAGATACTCAGTATTGGTAAATGGACTCCCATGTGGTTTTTCAAAAGCTCAAATGGCCTAAGTCAAGGGGACCCTATTTCCCCTTTTCTCTTTGTTATAATGGCAGAAGCTCTTAGCAAAATTATATAAAAATACCAAAGGGCAAGTAGTTGGAAAGGAGTATAGATTGCTCCAAATATAGAAGCCACTACCCACTAGCAATTCGCAGATGACACACTATTTTATGGAGAAGCCTCAATAAATGAGGCATCAAAGATTAAATAATGCATGGAGGAATGCATTCAAACATTAAAGCAACAAATCAATAAATAAAAATCCAAAATATACTTCTTCCATACCAAAAAAGTTCTACAAAAATGAATCTCAAAGCTCTTAGGATACACAATAGATGTTACACCATGTAAGTACCTAGGTGTGCCTATCTTCAAAGGAATAATAAGAACCAAACCATCAGATAAAATCAAAGAGAAATGCAAGGATAAATCCCTCAACTAGAGAGGGAAATGTCTCACATCAATAGGAAGAATCACAATGATCAAAGCAGTACTATCCGCAATCCCAATATATGCAATGTTTAGCATGCAATTAACCTCAAAAGCAGCCACCAATTTAGAGGGAAACTTAAAACATTTATTATGGGAAGGTTCAAACAATCAACATAAAATATCGTTAATACATTGGGATCAAGTGTGCAAGACCCAGGAAGAAGGAGGTGTGGGGATAAGGAACCTAAAAGCCCAAAACAGGACCCTCGAAGCCAAATTAATTTGGAAGATGTATAAGAACCCACATCTGCTTTGGTGTAGAATCTTGCAAAACAAGTACCTTGATAATGGGGATCCAAATAGAATCTTAACCATAACTAACCCTGGAAGTGGATCCCACATTTGGAACTTCATGTTAAACTACATGCATTTAATAACAAACCATCTAACCTGGGAAATCAATGATGGAAAGAGAACAAATTTATGGCAAGACTCTTGAGGTGGGCACAAACCCTTGATATAATAACCTGAGCTGAGAAAGCATATTCCCCCTTTAAGGGAGAGTTATGGGCAGCATTTCAAGGATTATGTGGTAGAAGAGGATAATGGAAATCTTATATGGAATCATTTTCATCCAACCCTAATGGATGAAACAACAAAGGCAAAGCTCACAGAGATTATTAAAGAAAGACACCTATATGCCTAAATAATCAGGAAGATAAAATAATCTGGTGTGGTACGAAATCAAGCATATACTCAGTAAATCTTGGTTACAAAATACAAATGTTGGAAGGTGAAAAGACCTAGCCACATAAGTTGTGCTGGGGAAAGTGGACACTACCAAAGGACGGAGCCTTTACCTAGATGAATTACATGGAAGAATCTTTACTGGTGATAGATTAAAAACTATTGGCATATCAGGCCCTAATTGGTGTTGTTAACAATCAGATATGCACCCTTTGTCAGATTTGCAAAAAATAGACTATCTGTTGAAACATGGAAACTCTTTTCAGATGTGGGTGATCTATGTGAAAAGAGAATCTCTAGAGTGAGTTGGTTCTCCGAATGATGGATCCTATTTTAAGTGATTTTTGAAGGAAAGAGTTAGAAGGATAACTAAACTGAAAATAAACTATGATTTAAAGTGGCATTTAAAACCTAATGACTTGATGATGACTTTAGTTCTTACCCACAAACAGCTTTCAGAAAAACAACAGTATTTCACAATTCCTCATGAACACTCAACACAAAATTGATTTGCATGAAGATTTAAGTTCAAACACAACATGCAACCTGTATTTATGAACTTTCTGCACCAAAATTACAATTCTAGGACATAAAAAGGATTTTGCAAAAGGAAATCACAATATAACATCGAACTAAAATTGCAAAAGACACAAAATTGAGGAAAAGGAGTGTTGTTTTATTCAACTGAAGGAGTATGTCAAAGTCTGAAACTGAGTACAGAAGTTTACAAGCTCTCCAAAATGTGTCAGAGCAAGAAACTAGAAACTGAACTGAGAAAACACTAAGTTTTCTTCAAGATATATCTCCAAAACCCTAATCCGAGCTCAAGAAGAAAGCTCAAGGAAAATCATCAAAAATTGCCCCAAGAGTTTGCACAAAAGCGGAAAAAACACACTTTTTGCATGTACATATTGAAAAGCTCCTAAAAATAGGTCTGCTTTGCTTTAAAAGCAAACAAAACACCTTATCTCTCCATCAAGAAGTTCAAATTCGACCAAGAGGAAAGATCATGACAAATCTGCTAAAAATAGCAAAAAGATAAAGCAATTTATAAAATATCACTTTATCCTTGCCTTACAATGACTTACAGATTTACTGCTCTCATAATTTGATTACTTTTTGCAATTAAAGATTTAGAAATCTTTTGCAAAAAAAAGAAAACACAACCTTATTTCTCCAATTACAATAATTGATTTTCTTAAAAAATCATAAAAGATAATGAATATCTCTTATCCATATCTCCTTTTGAAAACAACTCCCCAATCTATAATTGATTTCTAAAAATCAATTGAAAAATAAATGCCTAAGTCATAAGTAAAATCATTTGCAATTTTATTGATTTCTCACAAAATCAATTAAAAATCTTGAATATCGATCACTATCCATTTCTCACTAAGGCATTATTGACACAACCCTAAAATCTTAAGCCATAAGAATATTTCATGGGCAAGCTTAAGACTTAGGAAAAGAATCAAAATATGAAGACCTCTAAGATGCTCGACCTAAGGCATACATAAGACATAAACCACTAAGCATATACTCCTAAGTCAAATTAGGGTTAGGAAAACCCCAATGAACAAAACTAAAGCATTCCTATCATTTTGCATCTTTTGAGAATGAAGTCTTTGGAGAGAAATGGCTCTGAGCCGCCACCATGTATGAGCTATGGTTTCAGTCGAATGAGGGAGATTCAAGCCTCCTTGCTGCCCTAATTTCGTCAAAATCTCACAATCTCTAGATGGTAAGTTGTTTTTAGGCTCTTTCGAGCCTCTTTGTTTTGTTTCAGAGCCGTTTTCTGGCCTTGAGGCTGCAGCATGTTGTTGTTTCTGATGCATTTGTATTTCTTGTGTGTGTTTCCTCACTGGCCGCCATGAGAGTGAGCTCGCCCTTGCATTTTTTGCTTGATTCTTCAATGCTCGGTTGTGGGTCTTCTTGTGGGGGGTCGAGCTTTGTATTTGAAAGCTCTTGAGACCTTGGTCGCGGCTCTTCTACTCTTCCATGGCGCGCTTGGTAAGATCCATTGTTTTTTGTATTTTTGTTGGCATTCTTCTTAAAAAAAAGCTTATAAAAACTTTATACATTTGTAAAAGATCATTTTTTATTTATAAATTCATGGCCATACACAGGCCGCGCCATGTAGACTTGAATCTAGACTTCCTCAAAGAATTTCTTACACTATAACTATTGTTTGCTTCAGGTGTTTTTAGATTTGATGGAAAACTAAAAAGGATTTTCTCCTTCTGTGAAATGTTAGACCTTTTATGAGCCATGAGCTCCCTCCAGGCTGCGGCCATCCATGCACAAACTGGGTATCATACTAAGTTTTTGGGCTCGACCCATGATAGCATTTAAATGTATTTTGCATTCCTGAAGCAAACCCTCATGTGGGTATTCGGTATCTTGAAGAAATTTGTTTATTCTGTCTGGAGCCCGACCCATGACGATATCCCACTTTCCTTTGTAGCTTCTGTCAAAACCCTTACATGGGTAAATGATATTTTGAAGAAAATGCATTTCTTTTGTTTTTTTGTTGAAAACCCCATGTGGGTAAGCTGGAAATTGTACTATATGCATTATAATTTCAAAACCCCAATGTGGGTATTCTAGAAAATGAAAGAAATTTGCATATTAATTTCAAAATCCTTTCATGGCATTATGTAACAGCATTGTACTTGTTTCTTTTTGTCAAAATGAAGCTTTTATAAGCTCGGCTCTGTAACAGGATAAATGCTTTATTATATCCCCATTTTATATTTCAAACCTGGCCACCATGGAAAACCCTAGCTCGTTCTTGCAAATTTTAGTTTTGTGCTTATGTATATGGCATCTCCCTTTATATGAAGTCCAAATTTACTTTTTGTTTCAAATGAGAAGAAATGACAAAACGTACAGGTGGGTTTCAAACTTCTGTGAGAATTTGTGATCTGGCCCAAACCCTTGTTGTATTTCATGAAGGAATTTACTGCTCTTAGGGTTAAAATTTGATCAAATGCTATTGTTGTTTATCATTAAAACAAATTGGCATCTCATGAAACTTGTGTACTTCACTTGGAACAACAAGACTTAACACTCAGAAAATTACAAGACAATGAGTGTCTCCTTCATTGTATTACTGAAAACCTTAGGGTAGCATATGGAACACATTTCCTTCCTAAAAGACACCATCTTGTACACATAATTTGATTGGAAACTGCAGATTATCTATTTGCCCTAATATCTTTTGCACTACTGTGATCTCTCATTTCACTTATGTTGCTTCAGTCACCAGCTAAAAGATGAATGTCTATAACTCCATGCCTTGATCAGATGATATCACTGCTCCTTTTCTTGGCACTCTTCATGCATTTTTATTCTCCATTATGAAAACTACTCTCTGCATTTTTTTCCTTAGAACATTCTAGATTAATACATCGACTTGATTTAATGCAATACTTGAATTCAACCATTAGTGGGTACTTTGTGAATCACCTGATGCTTGTTATCTTCATGTCACAACTTACATGCCTCCAGAAAACAATAGGCATTCCAGCTTAAGCACACTATGAGATAAAGCAATACTGAAACTCTGCAAATACTTCCATGTTTTAATTGCTCATTTTTGCTTAATTGATAAGGCATTATGTATGCCTGTTCACTATCATTGTTTATGAGATAGAACACTGCTGCTTCAAAACAGAAAAATATGAAACAACATTTAATGTGAACAGTCTTAAAGCAGCAAAACAATACTATGGCAGCAAAAGCAACAGTATAGCAATATTTTAGATTTGCAATCATCAAAATGATGCATTTTAGTTGAATTGATTGAACTCATTAACTCTATTGTCCACCTGTAGCTTTCAGAAAAGCATATTACTTGATTTTTATGAGTGAACAGTCGGCTTAATGGCTTTGATGAATGAACTTTGCTTTACTCTTTCAGTTGTATAGTTTATATGAATATGGTGAATGCACTCCTTCACTCAGCCCCATATGTAATACCAAAGGGGCAACATGTCGAGCTCTACCCTTGTGGGAGCCCGTTTTTCTCCACATGCTTGGTCTTCAAAAGATAATCAGTTACATGACTTTTCCTATACCTGCACAAGGAAACAAACAATGTTAGCATAAAAAACAATATGTGATGATGATATTTCCTTTTTCAGTTCATGTTTTTGTTCCTTCTTTTAGTTGATTCTATGCATTGCAAGGATTGAAATATATCTCTGTTAGTATGGCATGTAGTATAGCTCATATCCCGAGCTCTTAATTGAAACCCTTCTCAATCTTTTGCAGGTACATTCAGGAGCGGAAGCAAGATGGAGCAAACTACGAAGCATCAACCGAAGATCGACTCAGGAAATGACGGATATGTCCCATGTTATTTTCTTTCTCTTTCAGTTGTATATTTCCTTTCTTGTAATGAATGGAACCGGCTAAAGCCACGACTTGTGTGGATATTTAATTTCTTCTTTCATTTCCATTATGAAAGAAATGCATTAAAATGCAAAGTTGTACCATCATTTGTATTCTTTCAATCAAATGAAAACATGTAATGTGAATCACTTCATGAAATAAATGAAAGCACTTTGTTATGCTTTATCATTTGTATACTCAGTTTTGTACTCCATTTGATTTGTCAATTATTTGAGCAATACTTTTGAAACTCAACTTCTTTAAAACATTTGCATTTTTGTCACTTGATAAATGATAATATAGTGCAAACAACACTTAAGCACATGCAAAAATAACTGTATTTCACCTAAAAATATAACAATATTCAATCAGCTCCACCAAGTGAGTTGTAGCAAAAAATTGGTAACAAGTGCATCATGTGTAAAGAAAAAGAGGAAGATGCATATCACCTACTCCAAAACTGCCCCTTCGCAAAACAATGTCAGGATTGGTTGCAAAGGAATCTGAACTAGATCTCTCCACGAAGTAACCAACTATGTAACTTCTTCCTCAGCTAGCCCAAAATCAAGAAGGAAGCATTTTGGATCCTAATTTACCAGATAGCCCTACCCATGATGATATGGAAATCTAGAAGGAGAGGAATAGGCAAATCTTCTAGGATAAATCTAAATCAGTAGAAGATATAATATCTGACATATAAAGGAACATATCAGAATGGTTAAATGCCCATATAAAAATACAAAGGAAAACTAATTTTACAGACTGGGATAATGAACTAATGAGAAATTGGAAGTAGCTTAAGGTTCCCCCATTTTTTAGTTTGCTCCAGACTCCAAACAAGAAAGAAAAAAAGGAAAATGGATCCCTCCCCCATAGGGATGCCTGAAGCTCAACACTGATAGAGCATTAAGAGGAAACCCAAAAAAATCTGGAATTGGATGCATCATTAGAAATGAATATGGTTAGTTGGTTGAGGCAATGTCAATAAAATTACCAAAAGTCACAAATAACGTTGCTCAAATAGAAGGGATCCTCAAGGGTCTCCACTTATGTAAAGAAAAAGGCCTTAGGAATATCGAGATAGAGTGTGACTCAAATGTCAGCATAAATATCATAATCAAAGGGCAAGCAGGTGACTCGAATCTTTAGTCCAAGGTGTTAAGGATAAAATAACTTATGCAAGAGCTTAATGCACAATTAGTTTTTCACACCTTCAGGGAAGCCAATAAGGTAGTTGACCTTTTAGCTAACCATGGTGTTGACCAAACTGAGAATACCAGAGTTGGATCCATGAAAGACCTATGGCAGAGGTTGGAATAATTATTCACAGAAGACATGAGAAAGACTAAAGGAAACTCAAGCCCAAATGGGGAAACTCAACTAAAATCCAAGATAGGATACTAGGGAAGAAGACTCCCTAGAATCAATAGATATGCAAGCTATCATGGTAAAACAAAACCAATACAAGGTATGGGTCCATACTCAGAAGACAAGGTAAGTGCAAAAGGTACGTATCACTGAACTTTAATAATTTTCAATATCCCTGTTCAAAATAATGCACTAACAGTAAATTCTAGAATTAAATGCTTGAAAACAAAATACGAATGGTATAGCAAGCTATAGTACACCCACACTGTAAGTAAACCTATAATTTTTTGACATTGGAAATGCAACACAAGAAATTTGTGTCCTATGCCCTAACCCTTGGAGTCATGTAATGGAGGAAAGGTAAATCACTGAACCTTTTAAGATAAACGCACAAAATGGCTCTAGTAACCACATAGGATCGACATTATGCTAGCTGATTTTCTTTATAAACCCCAAGGGAAAACTAATAATAGTAATCCTCAAAGGTATTGAAAATTGTCTTTGTAAGGAACAAGCTGACTAAAATGATAAACAAAAACTCTTACTTCATATATCTTAAAAACCACAAGCAGGAGCACAAATTAACAAGATAAAAAAGCATATTTCAATATACAGAGAAAAAATTAATAGAAAAGAGGGTATGCACTATAGGGCTCAAACACAAATTCATTTATCCCTACATCTTTAAAAAGCATTAGTTTAAACAAACATGTTAAATATCCACACTCTACAAATATGGTAAATAACCCATAAAAATTTGACATGGAAATTATAATCCAGAAAATTTCAAAATAGGGTACATGATACTGCTCAGATTGTACAAGAGTACTGATAAAATTCATTATACTTTGTGCATTTGAAATTGAGAATTGGAAAATGAAATCATAACTGCTCATTAGTGTGATAACGGTTACAAAAGAAGCTCCACATCGTCACGTATAGATGTATGGACATCTGTTATCAAAAGAAATTGAAAACCTAACAACATTGTGCATAGGAATAACTAAAGCAAGTGGCAACTTAGCCCACACATTAACTCCCAAAATATATTCTCTAGTGAAACTAGCCACAAGTTTGTCACATAATCCAAAATATGAAACCGAAACGTTTGGAAACCGTAACGGAACCCCTAGCCTTGGAACCCTAGAATTATTGAAATTATAAGATACCCTTGGCCTCTAGACTTCAAAATTAGACTCTTAAGTTTATACAAGTTATGACTAGATAACCCTAGCTGAGAGGCTAACACAAAATTTGGGCAAATATATATACTACTATGAACATACTACAAAGTTGGGGTGGAAAATTACAAACCCTAATCCTCACAAGCAATGAAATGAGAAATCCATTTAGAATCCTTCACAAGCACGAGCTGATACAGATGCTTGAGAAATTCATAAGTGGTCTTAGTGCAGAAATGGTGCACCCAATAGTCTGACACATAAACATCTAGAAAAAAAAGGAAGAATCTTGGTAGTGGCCTAGTTAGGTTGTAGCAAGTCACGGGGGTGGGGAATTCCTTCCCCTAGTTGTGCAACATCCAACACCAAGTCCAAACCTTGGAGAAAAGCAAGTTTAAACACTCGTTGGGTTAGTCGTGAAATCATCTCCTGATTAGCATGAAGATCCAGTAAAGATGCTACAAAGTGAGAGGTGATGTCAAAATTCACCCAATACCTCTTGCTTGTCACCACAAATCTCCTCCCCAAAACCATATTCATAGCTTTAATGGTCAAGGAGCTTGGATTCTGTATTATACCTTTCAGCCGTCTATCAGAAATTCAACCAAGAAATGCCAACTGTGACTTGGTGTTGGTTAAGAAAAGTGGGGTTTCCATACTTAGGATTTCCTCAACCTTTGACAACATAAATACACACAAAAGGAGAAATAAAAACCACATCTTGTATAACAAATAGTTGGATTGTGCCATGGCAACCAAAGCACCTCTCCAGACATGCCTCTGGTTGTCTCGACCCTAAATAATCATAAGCAAGATTAACTCAAACAAACCTGGGAAACACCTAGTGTGAAATGATTGCAGCATAAGGTTTAAAATTTATCCCTTTCTAAAACAAATATGAATCTCGACTCAACATGCTAGGGCCAACCACGAAATTCAGGATTATCCAATGGACATAACCCTTTGATTTGAATACGTTTATGGTTTGGCTATGGGGTGACAAGTGTAACTCACAGGAGGTCATAACCCTAAGAACCTACTCAAAATATGTAGAAATGTAGCTCTAAAATTTTGAAAAATTAAGTACATTCTATCGAACCATGGCACTAAAAAGTAAACCAAAATCAATGCCTCTGAACAAGATTTGCTTTAACAACTCCATCTCAATTAAAAATCTAGCTTACCCAAACAACTCAAAACATAGTGCACCATGAAAAGCATTTAAAATGTAGGCACATTTTATCAAACAAAGGAATAAAAGGAAAAAAAAGCTCATTAATCTCGACCAAATCAAGAGGAACAACAATTATAATAAAATCGTACAGTCTGGCACTTAATATTAAATAGATATCATAATAAATTCAAAGTCTTCAGATATACTATCACTTCTATAACAAAGAAGGGAAATTCTTTATAAACTTTAAACTCTGGTTCCTAACCCTAAGTTTTACATTTTACAAAATCCCAACTATGAGAATATCTACTCTATTCTTATCTGGGTTGGTATCAAAAAATTCATATTGATTGGACCCTCAGTCTGCATCATACGTGTCAAACTCCTCTAGCCACTCAAAATCATTGATTCACTCTAACTAATAGAGTTTGTGAAGAAATTTTCACCCAACAACGGTTCGGCTACGGTGTTGCAGAATCTCACTATCAGGTATGTCAAGGAGAAATGGGAAATAAGGCACCCCTTCAACGGGAAAATGAAGGACCCAAGGTCAAGGCACTCTGACTCCTAGCTAAGCAGCATTTAGAACATCCTCCAAACCTCCTAGTAAATAGGGACAAAACAATTTATGGTTCAACCTTCTCACTTCATCTTTCGGCACATGAAGGTCGAGAAGGGAAGCTACGAAATGAGCAGGGATATCTGAATTCACACAGTATCATTCCATTAAAGAAAGAAACTTTGAACCTAGTATTAGCCTCACCACCTTCATGGTTAGTAGACCTCTCTCAAGCATCACCAACTTCAAGCGATGGTCTATAATCCACCCAAGGAATTCCATTTGATTGTGGTCACCGAATAACAAGATAGGCCTCTACATTACAACCAAATAATCAAAATGCTTCACAGTGCAAACCATAATGTTAAATTTAATTAAGGATTGCTCATGTGAAATTGTTCCACTATCAACTGAATCCCTAGCCAGAGCTGAGGGATATTGAATCACATGTGAAAGGAGGAAAATCAATCATTCTCCGAAAATCCATGGCTTATAGAGATCAAGAGGAGTTAATTACTAATCTGAGTGGTGTAAATGAGACTTGTGTAGAGGAAGACACCTATCACCTTGAGGCTAAAATTGTGAAAATGTTTCCTGCATGAAAACTCAATATGGGTACAAGGTGATAATGAAATTGTGTCCAAAAGATAATACATCAAATGAATGCAGAACAACATCATATGCCAGATGGAAAATAAAGACCCCCTTAGAGATCAAATAAAGCACTAGGATATGGTAGTTGCCACCCCAAAATTTGGCAACACTTACCTATTAAAAAAAAATTCCCCTTAAAACTAAAATTACTAGGCCCAACTTAAAATAATATTAAAAATTATTCCCTTGCTTCACCATTTAGCCTATAGGAAATGGGTATAGGCTAGAGCTCTTGTTGTTGGCACTATTTCCAAAAATGAGACATGACATGCTAACCAATAAAAAGAAAATGTGATAATCAAGCAATATATACATTATTGCAACCTCTAAGACAAATCAAAATCATACATAACTATAACAATGGTGTGATTAAAATTATATGACTTAACAAGTACATATGATACTCTTAATATTGTTTAAATGAAGGAAATATTTTCTAATTGTTACCAACTATTATATTTCATTAATTGTACCCTCATTGTAACCTGTGCTTATCATCAAATCACTCAAACATGTTTAAGAAATGAGAATAATTGTTTCAACTTATTTTTATCATTGCATCATTATCCTAGTTATAACATATGACTAATAATATATTTGTACCTAAAATTGATGAAGATTTGAAATGCCTAGTATGTTGTATTGAGTAGTGTGGTGACCATGGTTGCTACTTCTCATAATCTTCTTCCATATGTGGAGGTTGCCAAAAATTTCCTCCATCTCAAAAAAATAAAAGAAAGATAAAATAAAGACACAAAATTGGTTTCAGTCCAATCCTAATCATAAATTATGCCAATATTTTCAATGTTTAATAAAGTCCACACAAACATGTGTCATAGGTTTTGAATATAGCAATAGTCAATAGATATTTTCCCCTTTCCAAGTGTCCATGTATCACCAAGACAAAAAAAGATTCCATCAAATCCTAATATCATGCTTAGGCCCATATTTAGTTAGTTATTAACTATCATATCCATTTCATTTTATAGCAATTTTATTTACCTACTATACAAAACACGTACCATGGTCTTTAGAATCTTGGTAACTTATTGAATGAGGTCTATTCATAACAACAAAGTACATGACATGGCTTCCTAATGATAGCTCCTTTGTTAGTATAAGTAAAACATAATACAATTACAAGATTTCCTATGGTTTGAGGTTGGTATGGTTGGTCTATTTGATACTTGAACTTCATATATTTTCCCTTGTCATTACTGAACCATGACTATCACCTTCTCTCATGATACACACCCTCTATTTAGAGATGAAACACTTCACACAAATCAAGACAAGAAAAATTATTAGTTCCTTCCATTAAACATAATCATATCATATTAAAACTAATTACAATAACAAATCACTAATCTAATCACATTATCATGAAATAAGCATAAATTATTCAATGTATCTCAAAAAGATTAAAAATAATGATAACTCAATATAATAGCATTCTAGCCACTAGTATGAACAATTTAAATGATAATAGAAAATGATGACTCTTGTAGGGTATAAAATAAATAACATATGATATAAATTTCTATTTATTAGGTATCTTCCAAAGCCTCACTTCCTTTAGAACACTAGTCCTATTGGACCTTGCATTGATTAACAACATGCTTTTGTAAATGAATTTGGAAATAATCAAGCATCTTTAGTGGCTCCAAGTTACCTCTATTCCTAGGTCTTGTACTTGTAAGGTATCTAAATTAAGAATATGAGATAAATTTGTAACATATTGCTAAGAATTGTTACATGAAACATATATCTATAGCCAATAAATCATTGGATTGATCACATCTAAGATCTTAAAAGGTCCTACATATTATGATGCAAGTTTATTTACTCTCTTGAATTTCATTGACCATTTGTTGGGACTGATTTTGAGAAAGAATTTTTATTGTACTAAGAGCTATCTAGGGGCTTTCCCTTTGTCACTATATCTTTTAGCTCAGTCCATGGATTTTACTAACCTCTATTTGATCATCTTAACTTGTTCCTCTATTTATCAAAGAATTTTAAGACATATTAGGATTCAATTTTCTAACTAATCCCATCTTAATTGTGTTTTGCACTTGTATCTATACAATTCTTCAATTGGTGTCATTCCTAAGGAATAATGAGTTATTATAAGGAAACTTAGCTAAGGGAAGATATTCCTACCACTTGTAGTGATGATCCATATAGTGCATACACATGTCTTTGAGTACTTAGTTCTCCCTCTTTGTTTGACCATCTATCTATAGATGGTATGAAGTACAAAAATATAGAGTAATCCATAATTTTTATTGGAAAATAGTCAAAAGGTGAGGTTTCCTTTGTGTCCTTATCATATATAATATTTTTAGGTACACCATGCAATCTAGAAATCTCTTGAAAAAATCTACATGCCAAAATCATGGAGTCAATTGTTAGGCTTTTGGGTGATGAAAGGAGTAAATTTTACCACTTTATCCACTACTCCCAAGATGTTATTATGCTTGCATGATGTTAGAGGTAACCCTTATATGAAATCCATGCTCTCCATTTTTCATTTATACTCAAGTATATTGTATGGGAAAAAAAACCTCGCTAGATGAATGTGTTCAACCTTTATTTACACTTCAAAAAATTTGGTATAAAATTGATGACATGATTCTTGATGTTAGACAAAAAATACAACTTTAATTACCATTATTTTCTTGACCCATAGGTTCCCTAAATAGTGATCATGGTGCATGTCTAGTAATACATAACATTCTAAAATATTTGCTTGATGGTACATATAGTCTATTTTTAAAATGGTGCAATCCATCTACTTACAAACTATATCCTTCTAAGTCAAGATCTTGAGAGTTGTTTTGTAGGGCTTATCTAACCTCCTTATAATGTTGATCTTAGGGAAAATTTTCTAAAACTAGTAAAAAAGATATACTTGCAACTAAAATTATTTTAATATGTTGTCATCTAATAAGAACACAAATTCCTTAGTTATCCTCCAATCAGATAAGAAATTCCAACGAGTGCCTCTTATCGACATTTAGGTTTAGTTGGGTGAAGATATACATCAATCCAAAAAAAAATAGTTTTGAGTTCACATGGTTTCCCTTGAAAAATTCTTCCATTTCTATAAGACATAAATAATATGGTCATTCAAGGTCATGGGGAGCATATTTAATCTCACATAGCTTTAGATTTTGATATTTATATGCCATCATACCTCCATTCTACATTGGGACCTCTCCCAACCCTTCAAGTGATGCATATGTTACTAATGTAAAGAATTTTTTGGTGTCTAGTGCTAAAGCGTGTTTTCCAAACACTCCCTTTAATTAATCCATGCTTCCCCAGATGGATTCCTCTAGTTCCCTTTAGTGTCGGGAAATGTGTGTTGTACCCCTTGCATAATACTTGTAATGTAAAATAAATATTTATTTGTGGTTCACTTAGAGAATCTATGGATATGAGAATCACATGGGTTAGACATTTTTGGGATCACTTTGTATGTTGTATGTAATAGAATAAACATTTAATGTGGGTTATATAAGGAAAATATATGATATTGGGAAATCTTATTACTAAGTGGGAAAACTTAGTACCAAAAAGTAAATTAGGGGGCATGGTTTTGAGGCACATGGCGTTAGACCTAAGAATGTAATGCAATAATTTTTTTTTTTTAAATGAGACTTCGACAATAAAATATATTTGTGGAAATATTCTCCATTTATCTATTCATTGCATTCACAAAATGAAATATAATGTTCACGTATAACAAAATGAAAATGATTGTTTAATTCATCTTATAGATGTCTCTTTAGCTTCTAATGTAGCTAGGAAATATAAATTATAAAATATTGTCCAAATACCCTTAGGATTATGTGTATTATTGTTACTTCCCCCCTTAATTCATAGGGGTGGTGGTAAAACCATTGTTTGCGATGTGTATTAGGAAACTTGTCTATGACATCTCTTTTTCTTGATATAAAGCTCTAGTATTTTTCAAAAGGTTTTGCATAAGTGATTCTCTTTTGTGATTTTTAAAAAACTAAGATATGGAATTGGTATATTCATTTTCTCAAGTTGAGTTGTCTTACCATGATGCTATACCCCATTTTGAGAGAGTTCCACACTCATTTTTTGTGGAAATTTTCACCATTTTCTTTTAAGTGATGAAATATGTAAAAGGCTATTCAAATTCTATATTTGTTACTTCTTTGAGAAAAAAATGTATATCTCGGGATGATGGTTCTCATGAGCAGTCCAAAAGTGTCTTAGTTACAACATGTGACTTGGAGACAGGATAAACCAACCTGATTTCACTCATGAGCAACCCAAAAGTGTGTTAAAGCATGCACTAAATGACCTATTTTTTTCAAGCTAAAATCTGAACCACTTTTTGTCCATAATATTGACACAAAATGTTTCTCCCATGGTAGGAAAAATTGTGCAAAAAATGAAGGTATATGATGATCTCACTCTATGCATAGTCATCAAAAACTAAAATGAAGTGTGTAATCTTAGGTGTCCAGGTGTTAATATGAACATTAGTTACTAATATGCTGCAATAAAAAATATTAATGGATACTTTGAGAAGAATCAAAGTACCATGCTCGTAGAACTTGAAATCTTGATGTTTCTCCAAGTATCATACTCAAAGAAATCAAAATTTCAATTTTGATGTTGCATCCTATAAGATGAGAATGGAAAGCTACTACAAAGGCACCCTAGAAAGAGAACACAAATCTATGTGGAGATGGACAACTTGATACCATCTCGATTTTCATCACAAGTCTCCACTAAGTTGCCATTTTAGGTTTTCAACTTAATAGGAAGAGTTTGTAAGTCACCTTTTTGGATTTTCAACTTACAAGTCAAGTGCAAAATTGTGATCAACAAGAGGCAATATCCCTGGCCTCTAATAATATATGTTGATCTACATATCTAGTGGTCTCAATATGCTTATTATCAATATCCAATGGGAAATCACTACTGTGATCAACACCAAATAAACTAAGAGCATAATTATCCTTTGTGATAATTGAGTGCTCAATAGTACAAATATCAATATTAATCTCTAAAATACTTAGGTCATTATAAATTATATTGACAATAATATCCACATCATGAGTATACAAGCTTAATAGGATTTCATACCATTGCTCAACAATAATTGTAATGTTGAGTTTTATTGTGAATTGGATTAAAAAATCATCTACATCAAGAGTAGATGAGTCATCATCTACAATGGTGGATTGGACTCTCATATAGGAGTCTGACAAAAAGTGAGTCTCACTTTGCAATGTGAAATGGTCTATCCATCCAAAATGCATATTCCTCATTGATTTTGTAAACAAAACCATGACATACCATTGCTTTGTTGAGTGTGTGAGTTGACCACATGATAGACAAGGATGCATATCAAAAAAATCACAGGAGGCATATCCTCTACATCCACAATGAAAACAAGTTTGGACTTGATGGTTTTTAGTAAAAAATGATTTTTAATGACATGAAAAATTATCAATTTAACATGGTTGTGTAAACACCTAAAATTGTCTAAGCGCATCACACATCTTGAATTCGGTTTTTAATATCATTTTCCTCATCATTTCCCTTAATTCCTCATTTTAATTAAATAATTTTCAATTATTTGATTAAATTCATTATTTTTCTGTATTAATTGAATAATTAAAATTATTTGATTAATTCGTCATTTCTCACTAATATCACCTTTGATTAAATAATTTTGAATTATTTAATTAAATTTAATTTCCCTCTTTCCACCTTAATTAAATAATTTTGATTATTTAATTAATTTTTTATTTTCTTCAATCCCACTTGATTAAATAGTTTTCAATTATTTAATTAAAAATCCCAATTTTCTCTCATCATCACAATTAAATAATTTTCTTAATTATTTAATTCCTAATTTTCTTCCAACTTGCATAAAGCATATTCTTTTTTCAAAATAGAATATTCTCTTTTCAAAATATCTTCTTCCCTCCAAAATATCTAAATGGCATATTCCCGCCAAATAGAATATTCCATAATTCAAATTCAAATTTAAATAGATATTTTCCCTCCAGAATACCTTTAACCAATTTTTCATGAAAATTGGGATATTTTGGGCTCTCATTCATTCTCAACCCTTGTTCTCCATGATTTCCTCTCAACCATTGATCCTCAAATTCAATCTTGACCATTGATCAAACATCCTAAAAATCTATAAAACAAGTCATTTCTTTATTAGAATCATTCACAATCCTCGTGCTTGAATTAACATTCATTCACAATTTTCATGAACTTGAGAATTCTTGATTTATTGAGCAATCTTGAGCAATTTGAGCATCCTTTTGTGAATCAAATCATTATCTTAGCTTTTGCAATCATGGGTTATGATTAATAGAGCAATCCACATAAATTTGGAGCATAATCCTACAATGGGATTGTCAGGTTTACATTTTTTCTTTGATTTAATCATCATTTGAATTGTTTTTCTAACATATGTTTGAATCTTTAAAGCATTGTTTTCTTAATTTCGTTGAGTATGGGTTTTAATGATCTTTATTTTGTGAGTTTTTAGTGTTTTCTAACCCTAATTTCTTGAATTATGTTTTCCAACCATTACCCATTATTCCCCTACTACATTTTGGCATGCTCGATAGGACCCACGTCCCTGAATTAATGTCTTTGTGAGTTTTTTGTTGACCTACATGTTACAAAGCTGCTTTTGCAACAACACGACGCTTCTATTTTCCCCGCAATGATGCTTTTTCCAAGATTCGAAGCATATGCAAAAATACGACACTTTTTTCTAACTCAATGCGTTTGTCTAATATTATTTTCTCTCTATTCATGCAGGTTACAATGACGCTTTTGCATTACATATCCATTTTGACTATCATTCAATGCTTTTTTCTACCTTTGATGCTTATGTCAAATATACGACAACACATTTTATCTACTTCAACTCTTCTATTATGATGCATTTGTTCTCTATTTTATAGGTTTAATTGATGCTTTTGTGTAGTTTCAACACTTTTTCCTTTTTATAATGATGATTTTGTAGAGAAGAGATGCTTCTATCTAGTATAACTCGACACATCTATTCTTTAAGGGTTTGTAACTTCTTTTTGAATCTTTCATTTGTCTAACACCTGATGTGGACATGTTGATTTTTTTGAGCTAACATTTGTGCAGCTTGTGGCTTACACTAGGAAAAGACAATTTAAGAAACTACTAACAAGTTATCTTTTATGATTTTTTTTTTATTACATTTCAATTTTTGTGCTCTAAAAGGAACAAGTTTCACATTTAGATTTGGTGCTCCTAAAATTGAACCCACAACTTGCATATTTCAATTTGGTGCTCTAAAATGAACACAAAATTTCACATTTAGATTAGGTGCTCTTAAAATTGAACCCACAAGTTTCATATTTCTTTTGGTGCTCCTAAAATTGAAACCACAACTTGAATATTTTGATTTGGTGCTTTAAAATGAACAAAAACTTGCACATTTGATTAAATGGTGTATTAAAATTGAACCAACAAATCTCATCTTTGAATTTGGTGCACTAAAATGAATTCTATACCATGTTTAGTAGGCTAGTGGTGTGTATGCTCTTTCCTTACACTACGTGCGATCTTAGAAATCAAAAGCACCATTAGTTTGCAATCTTTGTTTGTACACTTGAGGTGTGACTATCTGCATATGATCTTACCTCACAACTCTTAAGAATAATCTTGGGAATCAGAAACAACGTCATTACCATTTAATTTAATTAGGAGGCCTACTTGGATATTTCATCACCTCAAGGTTGACCTCAACCACATTTTTGTGAGGGGTATATAAAGGGGGGAGAACAAAATTTGTACCCCAAGGTGTGGCCAGCATCCTTCAAGCCAAGCCTCATGACCCTCGATCCGTCGAGACATGTATGGGTGATGAGAAAATGGGAGACTCCCTTTGACAGGCATCCATGGACAAGCTCGATGTTCACTGATCCCCCACTATGAACCTTGTTTATTAATATCCTTTAATACTTTCAGTTGTTAGCTTGGGATAATGCAACATACAATATCATGCATGAAGTAACTCATGTACTTCTCCTTGTTGAGGTGAATGACATTCCTTGATTTGAACCTTGTCCTTTTTAAGGCGAGAGGTGCAGAGGTGGTACATGACCTTCGTATACTCTAGTCAACCATTCATTGTGGAGGTATTTTCTTCGGTAGATGGGATTATCCTAAGTTAATACACGCATTCTACTACTAGCTAGGTTGTGTATCTTTGGTGTGTTTTCATTGTTCAAATACTTGTGACACCAAATAGTGTGTTCTTGTTAAAGAAGACACGTGAAATTTATCCAAAAATCCTTGGATTCGGTCCTCTATTCTATTCTTTATTATTTTTATCACATGCCAGATTAGACAAACTAAAATCAGTCTTCAAACAATCAAGAAATTTCAAAACCTAAATAGATTTAGGTTCCAATTGAAAACTCTATCTCTAAGTCAAAGTGACACTTTTGACTATCATTTTGCATCACTTCTATTTTCATATCGACATGTCTAATTTTTCATATCAGCGCTTCTATCTACAAATCAACGCATTTATGTAACTCGATGCTTCAAAATAGTTCTTTGTCAAAATCCTAAAAAATAATACAGTGATGAATTTGACTGCCACACGATCATGATTTTTCCAATAAATTGATGCATTTGAAAACCTTGTCACTTTTGTAGGGGCAATGCACCACTTCTGCTAGTTAAAAATGATGCTTTTGTAGAGTGACACGTTTGACTATCAGCCAAAAATCACTAGAAATATCAAAAATCTCATATTCCTAAGTTCAACCAACAGTTAGTATAGGACCAAAGACTTGTTCAAAACAAACTTGCAGTTATCATCACTATCCAAAACAACAATATACAATGTTTCATGTCCATCCCATATCATTAGTTCATTTTGGACTTCTTTAAACACCTCCTAGTCATCTTTGGATCAAAATCAATTTCATCAAACATCAAACCAATACAATAATTCATCAAAATAGAAATTACATTTGACATTAGTCATTTGATTTAGATCTCCATATCTCATCCTCTAGTTTACCTTCTTGCTTGAAAAATAATAGATCCTTCCAAGTATGTAGTTAGGTTAGCATCAAATATTTGTGAGATATATTACTTAGTCATCACCGTCTACTTCTAAGTTGGTAACCTCATTATCCTCTTTCCTTTTCTTGGGCTCATCAGTCTAGGAAAAGCAAGGACTATCATCACACACCCATCAAACACAAGCTCTACTCAAGAAATTTGTCAATCGGAGGTGTCATATCTTCCACCCATCCAAACATCATCAAAACAGTGGTCTAAGCCTTCTAAGGTGTCATCACTAACCCAACTTGAAACAAAAAAAATATCCACCCAAGCATCCACTCAAATAATCCTCAAATCATATTCACCCCATATCTCATGAGATCACTGTAAATTTAATGCCTATAACAAGGTCCCAACATAAGCAAAATATAGAATCTAATCCTGGTAGCTCTAGTGTACCCACAACCACGAGTGTTATCGAAATAACCTTGGAAATTCTTGATGTCGAATTTGATCCTATAGGGTATATTACTCCAAGACAAACCCAAAAACCCCAAGAACAAATGATCATCATACAAGACATTACCCACAAGAATGAAGGATTCACAAAATTCACTAGGGAAAAATCCTTGAAATGCAATAAGACCCATCTTTGGCTAGGGCACTTGATGCCTTGTTAGACACTGACCCTAATCTATACTTGTTGAAACTTGCATAAGGAGGTGCCAAACTACCCGCTAACCTTGATGTCAATACACTTAGGGAACAAGCCCTTACACATGCTATGGCATCAATTAATCATACATATGAAAATGAACCCTTGGTACATCATATCATACAATCAATACTAGGGCCTCATCTACCAAATGTATCAAGTCAACCTATTGTACATTCAATTGATACAAATTATTTGACAAAATTTTCAAGATAACACATAAATCCATCGTTTCACAATCCAAGTCTAGGAAATCAAACAAACTTAGATTTTGAAAACACCATCCCACCAACCGCAACATACACAAATCAACCCAATCCAAACATTACAAATCTGAACACAATGAAATATGAGAATAATCCATTCACAACACCACCTTCACAGAACATACACCCAAGTGTCCCTAACACCCAACAACATCCATCAACGCCACAACAAAAATCCACACATCAACAACACCAACAAACTTTGATACCTCAACCTCCTCAACAAAAACCCCTATATAAATATATATCTCAACAAACTCCAACACCACAACCTCCTCAACATCCTCGACTACATAAATACATCTTGCAAAAAACCCAAACATCACAACAACAATCCACACCTCAAAACATCTCACAACAAACTCCTACACCACAACAACATCCTCCACAACATCAATACATCTCCCATAAAAGCAAACAATACAACACCAACAAAATGTTGTTTATCAACAACAACTACTCACACACATCCATAATACACCCATTATCAACCAAAAAACCCTCAACAAAACACCATATCACAACATCAATATGGTCCATACAATATACCTCCACAACAAAATAATAACCAACAATACCAAACAAACCCTCAACCTCAAGACACTCCATATAACCCATTTAACATGACATCTAACATCCCCCTTTATCAAAATCTGGTATATAATTCATCCACCATACCTCAATACAACACATATAACCCACTAATGAATAATCCCCATAATGATATAACATCACAAATCTAGAGCTTAACACAGAAAATCCATGATATACAAATGGGAACAACCAAGAAATATTATGCTCTCCAAGATCTATGTCCGTATCCATTTGATAGGAGCATAGCAATGATACTGTTTCCCCCTAACTTCAAGATACCAAAGTTTGATAAGTACAAGGGACGTGGTAATCGAGAAGAGCACATACAATAATTTTGTGTAGCTTGTCTATAGGTGTCTTACAATGATACATATCTCGTGCACCTCTTTCCATCAAGTTTGGGTGTACATGCA
The DNA here is from genome assembly GCA_007258455.2 of Sequoia sempervirens. Taxonomy (NCBI): domain Eukaryota; kingdom Viridiplantae; phylum Streptophyta; class Pinopsida; order Cupressales; family Cupressaceae; genus Sequoia; species Sequoia sempervirens. The sequence continues at coordinate 284,830,051 of VDFB02058242.1, read as the reverse complement.
ATTGAATGGTTCACACTTACCCCTAGGCATTAAGACATTTCAAGAAATTGTAGACCAATTTGTTACACACTTATCCTATAATATTGATTTGGAAGTCACTTTAAATGACTTATATATTGTTAGAAAAAACAATGGAGAAACCTTTGCATTATTCCTACAAAGGTGGAGACAAAAAGTGAAGAACTGTAAATGACCTACTCCAGAGAAACAAGTAGACATTCTTGTGAATAATCTAAACATAGAACTTGGCTTTCACCTACATGTACAATGTGCCACAATATTTGAAGAACTTATAGCAAAATGTCTCACCATCGAAAGGGCTCTTATTTCTAAAGGGTTAGTGAAGATCTACAAAGATAACAACCAATCGTCAAGTTCGAATGATAAACCACACCTATGGACCAAAACTAAAAATATAACAAATGATGATGTTGTGGACACAAATTTTGTACAAAACACACAAAATCAACCAAACAAACAATAAAATATACAAAATGCTAATCCTCCACGAGGACCACCACCTAGACCAAAAAACTACTTGATAGACACAAGTACACTCTCTTAGGGGAACCAATCAAAATAGTTTTGAACAAACTAATCCAAGAAAACTTAATCAAGCTTCCTAATTTCAAATAATATGAAGAACCTCAATTTAAACCTGCATGGTACAATGACAATGATTGTTATGAGTATCATCAGACAAAATGGCACAAAACATCAAACTATATGAAGCTTAAAAACATCATTCAAGACCTCATAGATCATTGTGAGGTAAGCATTTATCAACACCCAGGGACCTTTGGAATAATGAGTTAGGTATGTACAAGAATCTAATGCCTAATCACGAAAAAGGAAACAATATAAATTTGAAGGTCTACAACCAAGTCAACCACTCCTATGAAAATTTTGTAGGACAAATGTAATATTCCAATCACCATATCTATGTTGTTACTATACATGGAAAATATCCTGAGTGTGGAGTCACCACATGAAGAGGGAGAGTCAACATCCAAGAAGCTCCTCCACGACCAAAAGGTCCAACAAAATCAAATCCAATGGATTACAATTTAATAGACCATCTCAAGAAAACCCCAACACAAATCTCAATCTTAGAACTCTTGAGAATATCCCTTGCACATAAATAAGTCTTAGATATGACCCTCTTACAATCATTTGTACATACTGATGTAGATACAAAATAATTCTAGGCCATGGTAGAGAATATCAAATCCACTCATTGCCTTGTATTCATATAAAAATACCTTCCCTTTGAAGCATATCATAATCATGCATTACATCTTGAGGTCTATGTCCACAAACATAAGTTAAATAGGGTTATAATAGATGGAGGTGCGAGCTTGAATATTTATACTCTTTGATTGGTTAGACATTTGGGATAATTTGAAGGAGTAATCAAAAGAATACAAGGAATAACTATTCGATCATATGATGACAATGAAAGGGACTTAGAAGGGACTATATGGTTGCCTATACAAGTTGGTCTTACAATAGCTGAAATGACATGTCAAGTTTTAGACCTTGACTTACCTTACAACATCCTTCTAGGCCACCCATGGATACATGCCATACAAGTCGTCCCATCTATATACCATCAATGCCTCAAGTTTCCTTGCAATAATATTGAGGTTACCTTCCATGGTGACCTTGAACCCTTCTATTATTGTAAAAACATGCAAGAAAGGTATCATAATTTTCTCCAAGTCCCTAATAATGATGCTCTCTACCTTCATCACCCTACATTAATCCATGAATGCTTGCATCCATGTCTACATCCCATCAAACACCCTTTGAAGTCAAGGTACGAATATGAGACAATGGTTGTGGTGACTAAAACCTCAAAGAATCCTCCTATGTGGGACGAATATCACTTTATTTGAAAACATATGGAAAACCTCATCATATTGACAAAGTGTCCAAAAAAATCAAGTTCTAGCCAACATTTTTTGTGAAATGGGGAGAACTTAATACAAAAGATATAGATGAAGGAGACTTCTCAAAATGGATATATCAAGAAGAATAAGAAGAAGCTCCTCTTCTTATTGATAAAAGTAGGAAAGGATTCTAGATGATCAAGAATATGGGGTGTATAAGTAATGGTGGACTTGGTCTAAAACAACATGGCATCCAAGAACCCATCCTTTTGGAAAAGTGACAAAGTTATAAATGTTTTGGGTATGGCTCACACGAAAATGTGACACCTCTCACTGGGGATACTTCTATCAAGGTAGCTTCTCTCTCTTATAATCCATTTAATAATGATGACATCAAAGAATTACCTGTGTATAACAGACCTATTTGAAAATGCATCTATATACACTATCACGATCACATCATTCACTTCCCCCACTAAAAACAATGGCCTCAAACTCGTCTATCCCTAACTCATTGATTGGGACCAACAACAAGCACCAATTCTTGATTTGTTTTAAATGATGAAGCTATCTCCAAATTCATGGGACTATGAGATGGCATACCTTTGGGTAATCATAAAGTATGATTTGACATAGAAATTGATATCAATGCATACTATGATGACAAGATTGGATCCTCTATTCATAAAATGACAAACATAAAAATCAATCAAAGATCCCCTAGCAAAAACCACAAAGTGGCAGTTTTAGATTCAAAAAAAAATAAAATAAAGGATGTATCCAAAGGTGAAAACCTCTCTAAGGCACCTGAGGATGAAACATTCAATCACCCTAGTATCACTATGGATCAATAAAAGTCAACAGTCATTGTTGAAGATGCACAACTAGTTAATGTCGAAACAACAAATCAACCTCAAATCACATATTATGCTACATCCCTAGATGACAAGGAGCAACACAACTTGGTAAACTTCTTGAAAGAAAGAAAGGTCAACTTCTCTTGCTATAATTTAGATATGCTAGGGATTGATACATCATTAGTGGTACATCATTTGATGGTGTATCCTAAAGCTAAACCAGTAAAACAAAAGCTCAAAAAAATGCATCCTCAAATAAAACTACTGGTTAAAGTAGAACTGTAAAGGTTGCTAGACATGGGATTCATCCGACCAATTGACTATCCCAAGTGGGTTTCAAACCTTGTACCAGTGTCAAAACCCACTGGGCATCAAGATATGTATGAACTTTCAAGATATCAACAAGGCATGTCCCAAAGATGACTTTTCGTTGGCCAACATCGACATCATAGTAGATCTTACAACCAAACATGAGATATTATCTCTTATGGATAGGTTTTTAGGGTACAATCAAATAAGGATAGCAAAACAGGATCAACATAAGATGATATTTACATGCACATGGGGTACATATTGCTAGAACATCATGCCCTTTGGCCTCAAAAATTTTGGGGCAACATATCAAAGAGAAATGACCATAATTTTCCATGACATGTTTCATACCATTCTTGAAGATTATGTGGACGACATACTAGCTAAATCTATAACAAGAAAAGGTCACGTTGAGATATTAGCTCAATTTTTTACAGACTAGAAAAATATTAGGTAAGGCTTAATCCAAAGAAGTGTGCATCTGAAGTCATTTTATTAAAAAAAATTGGATACATAGTATCTCAAAGAGGAATCAAAGTGGACCCTGTTAAAGTCAAAGAGATCATCGAAATGCCTCCTAAAATATTCAAGAAAATTTGAAGTCTACAAGGAAAACTACAATCTATTAGGAGGTTTATTGCATAGTTGGCTAATAAATGTCACCCATTTACATATCTTCTCCACAAAGTTGTAGCATTCAAATGGGACAATAATTTTCAATAGGCCTTCCAACGTTTAAAATACTATCTTGCATCGCCACCAGTGTTGATGCCACTAATCATGGACAAACCTTTGATTTTGTACATCTCAAAAACATCAACAACACTAGGTGCTCTTCTAGCACAACACGACAAGTGAGGAAAAGAAATATACATCTACTACATCAGTAGAACCTTATTTGATTATGAGCTTAATTATACCCATATTAAAAGAGCTTATTTAGTAGTAGTTTTTTTGATGTAGAGCAGGGGTGGTTAGGTCCAACTTGCCCCAAATCAACCAATTTTTCAAGTTTGCAAGCACTTGGTGGTGAGTTTCTCTCCTCTAGTCTACCAACTCCTAATAGCACTCTATAAGTGGTTTTTGCAACACAAATTTCATGAAAGAATTCACACCCAAAACCTAATTACAAATTTAGATACCCTTTATTCCCTTTAACAACATATCCCAATTGTAGGTGGGGGTGTTTTGGAACACAAAGGCCAAAATTGGACTGCTACGCTTGGAATTAGACCTAATTAGGCTTTTTTAGATAGGTCTCAACTAGCTTCTCACACTCTACACTACCAATCTTCATACCAATGGCTCATGCAGGTCATATAATGTCTACCAACACCTTTCCAAGTAGTTTCAACAATCTTCCAAGAGTTCTACTACAAACCCTAACTCCTATGTTATTACTATACCTAATACATGGAGATATTAGGCTAGGGCATCACCAAAAGTGCACTTAATGCCATCCCCTACTTTTGAAACATTGTAGACACAAAATACAACATATTCACATCCATTCCACCGAGTTTGAGGCATGTTCATTTGTGGAATGGGAATATATTCATGATTTTCAGTCAAACCACACCCTAGTTATGGTTTCAAACCACTTTTAGTAAATCTACTCTAACTTGCTTCAAACTAAATGAATTTAGATGAAACAAATTGTAAAAGGACAAAGATTCAATGCATCATCTATTCCAACCATAGTTTAATCACTTATAGGTTGTACGGAGTCATACAGGTCTGTGTAGCAGCAAAATAGGCTTCTAAAACATAGAAAACAATGTACCTATTCAAATTTCAAAATTTGCAACATCCGAACCTTCAACCAACATTCACAAGTGTTTTTAAAACATTACCAAACATTCCCAACTTTTTTCCCACCAAAAATTTGACCCCAACTGTTTAGCTTCCCAAAAAGTGCAAAAATGCAAAAGTTGCATGACAACATTTTGCAACTTTTTGCAACTTTACCACATTTACAAAATTGACTCAACATAACTCAAAACAACTTAAAAACATGAGAAATGGTCCTCAAGACCTTATTACATTCCAATGACTCACTAGACCCCTTTTTACATCAAGACTCAGGTGCCCCTGCACCATACTCCCTAGAGAAAATATGCCCAAGTCCCACTTGAGGACAAACCTGCAATTGTACATCCATGTTTAACAATATCTTCTTCAGTCATCCAAGTTGACTCCTCCATTGGCAGCCCTCTCCACTTGACCAGGTACTGATAATAGGTCTTCTTCCTTGTCTTCTTAAGCTCCTTATTTTTCCAAAATTCAATATAACTCCAAGGGTTGGCTTGGAGGAAGGTCCTTGATCCAATATTCATTTGAAACCTGTGATGTACCTACATCATTACCTGAAATCACAACCCCTTTATAAGGTTATAGGTCAGAAACATTAAAAATGGGAGAGATAGCAACCTAGGAGGGAGTTCTATCTCATATGCATTTGCTCCAAATTTTTGGACCACCCTACGTGGCCCTATCTTCTTAATCTATAGTTTTGTGTACTGCCCCTTAGGGAGTCTTTCCTTCCTTAAATGAGATAAGAGCAAATCCCCCACCTTGAAATGAACCTCTCTCCTTTTCACATCTGCACTTTACTTGTATTTCTCAACATTCTTTTGAAGATGATCTCTCACTTGTTGGTGTATCTCCTGCATAGCAACAACAAACCCTTCTCCTTCAGCACTTCTCCTCTCCATGCCACCAATGTCCCTCAGCTCAAATATACCCTTGGTTTGTAGGCCATACACAATCTCAAATGGACTTCTACCAACACTTCTATTTACAAAATCATTATATGCATACTCAACTTGTGGAAGAATCATATCCCATTGAGTTGCATGCTCCTTTGTTAGGCATCTCAGAAAGTTTCTAAGGCTTCTATTTACTACTTAAGTCTGCCCATTTGTTTGGGGATGATAGGTAGAGCTGAAAGTCAAATTTTTACCAAGCTTCTTCTATAGAGTTCTCCAAAAATGACTCACAAAATTATTGTCCCAGTTTGAAACAATGGTCAATGGAAATCCATGGATCCTCACCACCTCCTTCAAGAAGAGTCCTACAATGTATGAAGCATCACTTGTGGTCTTGCAAGGTATAAAGTGTTCCATCTTAGAAAAATTGTCTACAACCACATATATTGAGTCAAATCCTCTTGAAGTCCTAGGTAGACCCATCACAAAGTCCATACTTATGGATTCCCATGGCCTATTTGGGATTGGGAGTGGCTGATATAGACTTGCATTACTACTACCTCCCTTAGCTATTTGGAAAATTATACATTTCTCCACAAAATTTCTCACATCAACTTGCATCCTAGGCCAATAGTAGTATCTTCTCACCGGCTCCAAAGTTTTGTCAACACCAAAGTGACCCCCTAAACTGCCACAATGCTTTTCTTTAATCAGGTTAGTCCTCATAGAACATCTAGGAATGCATAATTGAGCTCCTTTAAATAGAAAACCATCTTGTATTATAAAATCCAACAATTTCTCATTATTTCTACTACAAGGTTGTAAACAATTTGCATAGATATCCTTGAAATCTTCATCACCAATATAGATACCTTTTAGAGAATCAATCCCCACACTATGTAACTAAACTTCTTGGACCATCAAAGCCCTCCTGCTGAGTACATATGCTACCTTATTTTATTGTCCTTTCTTGTGCTTTATGGTAAAAGTGTACCCCTGCAAGTACTCAACCCATTTCACATGCCTATGGCTAATCTTTTCTTGACTGTTTAAGAACTACAATGAATGATTTTCAGTAAACACTATAAATTCTTTAGGGAGAAAGTAATGTCTCCATTTATTTAGGGCTTGTACCATGGCATACATCTCAAGTTCATAAGAGGAGTACCATCTTTTAGCTTCATTCAACCTTTCATTGAAAAATGCAACAGGTCTATTTTCTTGGCTTAAGACAGCTCCTATAGCTTGATTTCTTGCATCACATTCAATGGTGAACACCTTATCAAAACTTGGAAAAGCAAATATAGGTTTTTCAGACACTCTCTTCTTCAAATACTCAAAGCTTCTATCTGCCTCTTTAGTCCACACAAATTTCTTCCTCTTATCACCCTTAAATGTATCAATCATAGGAGCACAAATGTGACTAAAACCCTTTATAAATTTTCTATAAAAGTTGGCTAGGCCATGAAAACTTCTTACCTCAGCCCCTGACTTTGTTGTAGGCCAATTCAAAATAGCCTCAAATTTTCTAGAGTCCATCTTCAAACTACCATTAGTCACCACAAATCCAAGGTAGACCAACTTTGTTTTCAAAAACTCGCACTTTTTCAAGTTTATCATTAGCTTTTCCTCATGTAGCTTCCTCAAAACCATATCTAAATGCCTCAAATGTTCCTCCTTAGTATTACTAGAGACAAGAATATCATCTAGATACACAACAAAAAACTTACCTATGAAGGATTTGAGCACCTCATTCATCAAGCGCATAAAGGTACTAGGAGGATTTGGCAAGCCAAAAGGAATCACCATCCATTCATATAAACCTTCATTAGTTTTAAAAGTTATTTTCCACTCATCACCAATTTTGATTCTAATCTAATGGTATCCAATTTTAAGATCAATCTTAGAAAATTAATTTGCACCCCCCAAACAATCCATTAAATCCTCAATTCTTGGGATAGGAAACCTATACCTTATAGTAATCTTGTTGATGGCCCTTGAGTCAGTGCACATCTTCCACTCTCCTCCTTTCTTGGGTGCTAGGACTACTGGAACAACATAGGGACTCAAACTTTCCGTAATCAGCCCTTTGTCAAGAATGTATTGCACTTGTCTCTTTATTTCTTCATTTTGTTGAGGAGTCATTTTGTAAGCAGCCTTGTTGGGTACGCTAGCTCCTAGAATGAAGTCTATTTGATGGTTAATGTCTCGCATAGGTGATAATGCATCAAGTATCTCATCTACAACAATATTAGCATATGGATTCAATAATTATTTCACCTCCAAAGGTAGTTCTTCCTTCTTCTTATCTACTACTGTGACAGATTTAGGTCTCACTATGATTGCATAACCCATGTTCTCCTCTTCCAAACTCTTTAGGAACTCCTCCTTTACTATCATCACACTAGGGCCTTCATGAGAAACTTTGTCATCATCTTGTAAAGGTTTGAGGGTGAATGATATCCCATCCTTTTCAATCACATAAAGGATGCAACATATCTCAAAATAAAGGTAGGTTAGTTTGGACGAAAACATTCAAAAATTGATTTGTTTGCCCAGTTTTACCCTAACTAGGGTTTCAGGCTGCCTGGGGTAAAATGGCTCTAGCTTGCTTGAAACATAAAGAATTTGAGTGCTATAAAAATGATAATAAAGAAGATTCATAGCACCACCAATTCCAACAAGTTTTAGGCCATGGTGAGGCTGTGCAAGTCTATACCATTCATCATAACAGAGAAAAATAATTCAAAAATGTAGAAAATAGAGGTGTTTTATTATTCCAACTTCAATATTTTCAATCACCACCACCTCTCCCACCTTGGTTTTGGCCATTCCAAGGTTATTTCAACATGTCCCAACAGTTTCTAACTGACTTTAAAACTTCAACCATTTTATTTCTTCATTTACATCATGTGACTCTTCAAATTCCACAATTTGCAACTTTTTAGACAATATTGACAACTTTTACCACATATAGCAATTTTTACATTTTTGACAACTTGACCACACCTATCCTCCTAAGACCTCATCTAAACCCTTAAAAACATGAAGATGATCCAAAAGGACCTTATTACATAAGAGAAACACAAAACCAAAACAATGACAAACCAAAATCTCATGGGTGCTCTTGCACCATACTCCCAGGCAAAGAAAAGATTCAAACCCCGTTTGAATAGAAGATAGCAACTTGAGAATCAGGTCTTAAATCCCTTGAATTATCTACATAGACTCCTTCATATGACCTTCTTTGAAACAATGCCATAGTGGCTTCATCTTCACTTGAGGTTTCTTGAACATGTGGCTTAGGTAGGTGAACTTGGAAAAATAAACAATTGCTGAGAACTTGGAACAAAATAGATAACAACCTTGATTACCTTGCTTCTCACACTTTTTTGATGACTTTCTCAACATAGTAACATCTTCCCCTTGCTTGCATTTTTCATCTCTAACCTACAATTGCTTCCTTTCTTCATGATAGATTGCATGCATTTCAATAGCACCCTTCTCTCCCTCCATGGCTTGTTTCAATTTAACTTTAGGTTTCTCACCCATTGAGTTTGCAACCTCAACAAGAAAATCAGTTTCACTGCCCTCTACTACAAGAAACGTATCATATGTAACTTTCAATACTCCCTTGTGAAATACCTGCAACGAAAGTATGGATTGAAAATCAACACTACAACTCCTATCACCCAAACCTACCATATCCCATGTTGCTTTCTCCTTGAAGTATGCACAATCAATAGACTTTTCCTTTGCTATGTTTATTTTTGTTTGAAAAACAAAAAATGGATCCTTTTGTTTATAGTCAAACCTCTCAACTATATCTTATATAGGGGCACCCTCCCCAAACTGCCTAAGCAATACAAAAATATAGTGGGTTGCATCCTCACATCTCATCTTCCAATGTTGAATGTTTGCAAACACATTGAAGGTTTTGCCTTCCCATCTTAGAAACCTTGGAGTGTTATCTATCACCAAATTAACATGCCCTTGCAACAAGTCTTGAATCCCTAATAGCAATTTATCAATCCTAGTTGTTGTCATAACAGTCATAGGTATATTTATACCAACAAATCCCTTATCTCCCTTTCTTATGGCTTGTACATACTCCTTCTCCCTTATCAACATAACACTAGATCCTAATTGTGATTCATTACTTACCTCTTTCTTAGATGGCTTTTTCTCTTCCTTCATCAAAAAAGTTTCTCTAATATCTAGTGTTGTTGTCCTCACTTGCCTTCTTCTCTTCAAAATAATCTTCTTGATAGGCCATTTAACCTTCTTCTTTATTGGCCAATGCCAACCTTTTTCTCAGTTTGCTCTCTCAAGAAGTTGTTGCATCTCAAGTTCCATTATTTTTTCTCTTCTTTCCATTTCTTTCAAGGCTTGTCTCAAGGCCATTATCTCTTGTTGAACCTTCATCTGTTCTTCCTTCTCATCCTTCTTCTTTATCTCACTTTTCTCTTTTCTTTTCTCTTGTTTCTTGCTTGGTACCTCCTTACTCTGCAAATCTCCATGGATGAATCTTCTCAACATTTCCATGCTCCTTTCACAAACAAGTTTCTTTCACCATGCTTCCTTTTTTCTTTGTGATACCTCACCTAGGTTTCCTCATTTCTTCACTATTTAGTCTTTTGGCATCCAAGTTCTTGCTTCAACCTACAAAAAGACAACGCATAAACTCCAAAAACTTATCTTGCCCATATCTTTGGGCTCTGAAACCAATTTGATACAGAGCAGGGGTGATTAGGTCCAACTTGTCCCAAATCAACCATTTTTTCAAGTTTGCAAGCACTTAGTGGTGAGTTTCTCTCTAGTCTACCAACTCCTAATAGCACTCCATAAGTGGTTTTTCCAACACAACATTCATGAAATACTTCACACCAAAAATATAAGTACAGATTTAGATACCCTTTATTCCCTTTAACAACATATCTCAATTGCAAGTGGGGGTGTTTTGGAACACAAAGGCCAAAATTGGACTGCTACGCTTGGAATTAGACTTAATTAGGCTTGTTTAGATAGGTCTCAACTAGTTCCTCACACTCTACACTACCAATCTTCATATTAATGGCTCATATAGGTCATATAATTTCTACCAACACCTTTCCAAGTAGTTTCAATAATCTTCCAAGAGTTCTACTACAAACCCTAACCCCTATGTTATTCCTATGCCTAATACATGGAGATATTAGGCTAGGGCATCACCAAAAGTGCACTTAACGCCATCCCCTACTCTTGCAATGTTATAGACACAAAATACAACATATTCACATCTATTCCACCAATTTTGAGGCCTTTTCATCGGTGTAATGGGAAGATATTCATGATTTTCAGTCAAACCACACCCTAGTTAGGGTTTCAAACCACTTTTACTAAATTTGCTCTAACTTGATTCAAATTAAATGAATTTAGATGAAACCAATTTTAAAAGGACAAATATTCAATGAACCATCTATTCCAACCATATTTTGATCACTCCCAGGTTGTATGGAGCTGTACAGGTCTGTGTAGCAGCAAAATAGGCTTCTAAAACACAAAAAACAAGGTACTTATGATTCAAATTTCAAAATTTGCGACATCTAAACCTTCAACCAACATTCACAAGTGTTTTTAAAAAATTACTAAACATTCCCAACTTTTTTCCCACCAAAAATTTGACCCCAATTGTTCAACTTCCCAAAAAGTACAAAAATGCAAAAGTTGCATAACAACATTTTGCAACTTTTTACCATATTTACAAAATTGACTCAACATGACTCAAAATAGCTTAAAAACATAAGAAATGGTCCTCAAGACCTTATTACATTCCAAATTACTCACCATACCCATTTTTACATTAAGACTCAGGTGCCCCTGCACCATTTTTCTTCCCAAAAACTATGAAATTACATGCTTAGTCATCAAGTTAAGATTATCTCTAAATTTGATCCATTAAAGTACCTGTTATCAAAAGCAACTCTCACAGGTCATATGGATAAGTGGGTTATGATTCTAAGAAAATTTAACATTGAATATGTGGACCGAAAGGTGATTAAAGGGTAGATCATATAATATCAGTTAGCAGAGGCACCTATATATGCTAAAAATCCTTTGGTATCTAAATTCCCAAATGAAGCAGTGTTTAATATAACTGTTACCAAATTTTCACCTACAGGCTAAATCAAGATGAGCTACCTATGTTTCAAAATGAATGGTACATTTTAAATCTTCTATGTTACATTCAATTATACAAATGAAACAACTTTACAAGATTACAAGAAAAAGTATTACATTTATACTATTGAATGAGACATAAAATATTTTACAATCTTTTTTGAAAATGTAATCTTTATTGAATGTAATTAGGCACATGTGTCTCACACAATGAAGCCGTGAGACTGACTTACTCATTTGATACAAATAGAAATCAAAATATTCATAAATGAGTAAATGTTGGAAGAAACTAAACATGCTAAAAAGTAACTAGTCATTGCCTGAATGACTGATACTGCAACTGGATCTGCTCCCTTTTGTTTTGCCTTGCTCCTTGTAGTTCCTTGGTCCCTAAGTGTCTGATGTCTAGTTTCCTGCATTGAGTAAAGAGATGGATTAGAACAATAAGTTCTAAGCAATGAAGGGTTACGTTCTAAACATGCACATTTACCCATTCATACATATATTGACTCCCACATGCATCAAATGCAAATCCCTGTCATAGGTTTCCATGAAGGCCAAAATAGAGGAACACTAGACACACTTATGAAGAATATTTTATTTATAACTCGTTTGCTTCATGTACAGCTACAAGTGTAATCATGTTTTAATTCAGCATGTGGGTTAAAACGAGGCTCCCACAAGGGTTAAGCCCAACATGCTGAATTATCAGTTAATGAGCTCATTTGAGTTTATTTAAAATGGAAATGCAATAATATTATAGCAGCCTCATACACATTAATAAAATCACTTTCTGACAGTGTTTATAAGCATCAAGTAATAAAAGCATCCATCAAAGGGTATGCACAAAATGGCTGTTCCAGTCAATACATGGCTGAAAGTGGCCTTTATGCAATCAGCAATGCTCAAAGAGAAATACATATGTATTTGTTTATCTTTCACTGTATAAGAACACAACCAAATATGAAGACAGTAATAGGTATGCTTTAATTGCAAATGAAAAGGAGGAAAATGAATCATGACAGTCAGATGATTAGTTTTTCAAAATTCAAGTGTAAAAGAATGAGTATCTTGCAAGTTGTACTTCATTATGGCCTGGTCTAATAGTAATCAATTATTATGAAGATCTGAATATTGAGAAACAATCTATTCACAAACAACTTAAGTGAGCAGATAATAACAAGAGCAAAGTTATGTTTGGGGAAGTGGTATCAAGAACAGTCTACAAAGTTCATTACAATCATTATCAAAGTAACAGAGGGCAGCCGAGCTTTCAAAGACCAATATTTTTTATTAAAGCTCATGGTAGAAGGGTACTTGTAGAGTTAGTGGCATCCAAGATAGGTTCCTATAAATGTTGTGGTATAGTTTATGGTGCCAACTGAAGGAGATAAGTTTAATTATCTATGACATTTGCAAGGGCATATTCGAATTGTGGACAGTCCAAAGGCTACTAAAGGAGTAGCTGAAAAGAAAATTCAAACACCTAATCGCTATGAAGGTGACTGAGTGGTGATTAGTGGGTTGTGAGATCATTGTGAATTATGACTATGACATCTAGGTTGTTATATGGTGGGTGTTCATTAGAGGAGCTTGAGGACTGTTCAGGGATCCCTATAGTAGTAAAAAATACAAGGTTTTAGGAAGAATGGGTTGTAAGAGGGTAATGGCTTCATGTTAAAGGATAACCATGTCAGCAAAGATAACAAACAAATTTATGATTCTTTAAGCAGTGCCTTAGAAAGATTTATGGCAATATCATGAGCCATTATCATATGTATAAAGGTCATATTTACTAAAGTAAGCATGTGAGTCCCAAATGGACAGTGCACAATGATAAATATAAAATACAGAAAATGAATTGGAAGCTAGACCCAGAATGGAGAATATACGACAGATGAGTAAATGGAAGCTCCAGAAGCTAAGTGTTTTGCAGACCCTGTTTGGCCATGAATTAAGGAAAGAATACAATCCAAATATATGCACAGGAAATTGAAGACCGATTCAAAATATGACCATTTTCAAAAAAGGGAAAAATATGATAGTCATGGTCGCTGAAATACAAGTCGGCCTGCAAAGTCGAAAGCAAGAATATAACCTATAGATGATTTATGATATTGAGAAAGCTCTAAAGAATAGTCTCATAACAATCAAAAGAAGGCATGTTCCTACGCAGTATGAAGAGAATAGAGAGACACAACAGAGGAGGTTCAAAGCTCTGACATTAAATAGGTTCTTGAGAGCATCTTTTCTACATGAAATCTTCAAGATTACATAAAATAACAAGAAATACACAGAGTGGAGTTTTATGGAGATAGCTCGATTTTGAGCTTTTACTGCAGAATAAAAGAGAAATGCATAGAATTTTTAAAAAATTCTATAGGAGAAATCAAATCGAAGTTTGGCTCCTTTTCTCTACAAGAAAAGACATTCCACAGTAGAAAGCATCTTACCCAAGGTTGATGCTATTTTTTTTTTTGGCACAAGATTTGAGAAGAAAGCCTTTGTTCTTTCCAAAAATGCCATAAAAACCTCCATAGAAAGCTCGATTGCAAATCGAGTGAGCAAACAACAAAGAAAATAGATTAAAATAAGTGGAAAAGCTTCAAGAGTCATGGCCTTAGGCCCAAATTTAAGAAGAAAATGAAGTTTTTTCTTTTTGTTTTGATTTCAAAACCACTCACTAGCTCATCGTTGTTAAAAAATTGATAGATTTTTCAATGAAATGCCTCTCTATGGCCTTGAATCCATGGAGAAATCCTGAAGCAAAGCTCTCACAAACCCTATCCTGTGGCCAAGAAGATTCCAAAAAATTCAATAGACAAAAATGAAATGTCTTGTGTAGTTTTGCATCTTTTTACCTTTTAGGGTTTTTTACCCTAGCTTCGATAACAATGTTTTTTTACTTTAAGTTTTTAAGTAAAATTTGTAAAATGAATTACACGGGTAGCTTTGTGGCTTAGTCTTTAGGTTTTCTCAAGTCTTTCAAGAATTATGATTTGTGTTTTTTTTATCCTTTATTTTGCATTTGACCAAGTATTGTAAGGTCTTTGATTTTAATGATGCTATTATAAATCATTAAGTCAAAGTGCCATAGTAATGCAAATGGAGGAGTCACCCTTGCAAATTCGGTTTTTGGGTAGGTGTGCTTGAATTTATGAAATGCCAAGTATATTGGGGAGTTATGAGAAGTTTGCAAACACAAGGAGAACATATAAGAGTCTTTATTCTCTTTGTTGGAAGGTTGGAGAGTTTTTAGGCCATTTTCATATACCTTCATGTTGGATATGGTCAAATTGACCTTTTCAACCCTTTTGGAGCCTCTTTGAAGAAGAATCAGTTGCTATATTCTAGGCTAATTAAAGGCATCCGACCCAAGTTGTTAAAGTGGATTACTTAGTCTCTTAGGCTACTCATTGTAAGTAGTTCTTACTTTGCAGTTTTGAGAGTTAGTGATTTTTGCAATCCTTTCTCAGATTGGCAGACTTTGTAACTCAGTTTTCTTTTGGACATGGAATATAGTGGAGACCTTTGAATATTAATGGTTTCTTGGAAATTTGGCTTCTCTTTCTTTTCTTCATTGTGTGCATCAAAGAGATTTCATCAAAGTTATTTGTGAGGTATTATCATTTCCTTATAGCTTTATCTCTTATTCAGCACCTTTGTGCAAAATATTGTTAGTGCAGGTCATAGTTTGTGTCCAAATTTTGTAAATGGCTTGTAGTTGTGAATTCATTTTCCTTCTAGAAGTCTAAGCATTACGACCTTGTTATGAAATACTTATGCAGTGACATACAAGAGTAAGTTGTGCAATTTTTTTTAAAGTTTTCAGTCATTATAAGCAGAGTGTTGAAGTTCTAAATTTCATAGTCTTGTTTTCAATTAGGTGCATCACCATAGAAATAGATTATCTTCATTTTTATGCATATCTTTCTTCCTTTTTCCTCATCAGTCAATAGTTTAGGTGACACCATAGGAAGTCGGCCTTCTCTGGAGGTTGACCTCTGTCTACAAGTAACCCATAGCTTTAGAGGTTTTCCCATGTTACACTGAGGTGTTGAA
This sequence comes from Sequoia sempervirens, assembly GCA_007258455.2. Classification (NCBI taxonomy): domain Eukaryota; kingdom Viridiplantae; phylum Streptophyta; class Pinopsida; order Cupressales; family Cupressaceae; genus Sequoia; species Sequoia sempervirens. The sequence goes on along the minus strand of VDFB02058242.1, from coordinate 284,814,061 downwards.
CATCAGGTTTAACAGGGTGCATTTTCAGTAGCTAACAATAACATCAACAAATCAATGGAAGTTGTATTTTGATGGTTCATTTTTTACTATAACATTAAATAATCTATAAAATTTGTATTTCAATGGTTTCCATACACTACATGGATTAGGGCGAGGGGTTTTATTCATCACCCCTCAAGGTGATTGCATTCCAAAATCCTGCAAGCTAGCATTTTCATGTACCAATAACATAGTTGAATATGAAACACTTATAACAAGCTTAAGAATGGATATTCAATGGAAAATCAAGTAACTCCAGGTTTATGGTGACTCCCAGCTAGAGGTCAGACAATTAATGATGACTATCAAACTAAAGATGACAAGTTGATGTCATACAAAAGACTGATTGATAACTTCAAAGAGTACTTCATGGTCATTAATTTTGTGAAAATTTCAAGGGTCAACAACAAAGCATTAGATGCTATAGTGACCATTGGGTATCTACTAGATATGCCACATAGTAGCCATAAGTGTGAATTTCTTGTGGAACAACTTCTCATACCAGCATTCAAAGTCCCTGAATCATAATTCATGTGTGAAGTTGTTGGTCTCAATTCCCCATAGTACCATGACATTTACCAATACCTTTGTGATGATATCATTCCACCTAACCTTACCACTAACCTCCATAAAACCTTTATCCAAAGATCCTCTTGCTTTGTCATTATTGGTGATACCTTGTACCAAAAAAGTATCAATGGCATGTTACTTAGGTTTCTTAACTTGGAAGAAGCTAAAATGGCCTTACAAGAGGTACATGAAGGTGTTTGTGGATCATATTTGAGTGGTGTTACCTTAGAGAAAAAGTTGCTTAGAATTAGGTATTATTGGCCAACCATAGAACAAGAGGCAAAATAATTTATAAATAAATTCCTACAATGCAAGCAACATGGTGATATCATCCATGCTCTAGTGTAGGAATCACAACCTATAATGACACCTTGGCCTTTCTTGTAATGGGGGCTTGATCTCATTGGAAAGATTTGGTGCAAGGGCACCCACAGGTCTATCATTCCTCCAAGGTTCCAAACTTGGAATTTTGTTTTAGTTGGTGTTGTTTTCATGTAATAAGGTCTTTCTAGACCATTTCATGTTAGTTGGAGTCTAGGTTGAGTCCTTAGGTGCAGTGTAATGGAATAATGTAAATGTTGTCAAAGTTGCATAATGTTGTCAAATAACTTTTTGCAATTTTTGTCACAAATTGACATAATGATGTTTTGTTAGTCCATAATTTTAATTATGGTTGGTGACCATTGGAACATGTTTGTGAATGCTTAAAAGGCCTTGTATCATTGAAGAGAAGATCGGTTGTTGAAGTTTTGGAGTTGAAGCAATAAAAATACTTTTGTTTTCTACATTCTTCTACATTTCCTGTTGCTATTTGGTGTGGTACGGATCTGTACAATCATGTACTAGTCTGAAATCAATTGGAGATGAAACTACAGTGAATCTACTTTCCATTTATTTTTGTTACATATAATTTCATTAAGAATTAAGGAAGTTGTGCTTGTTTCTTTCCTGATTGGTCGAAACCTTAGGTAAGGTAACCAGTGATAAAGAAAAATGCTCAACTCTCCATTCCACCGGTAGAAACTCCTCAAAATTGGTGGAATGGATTACTGGCATGTATTTGAATGTTCCAAATTTGCAGAGGCAAGAGAGGATGTTTACACATGTGAAGATGCTTTGATGGTCTAATATCTCCATGTATCATACATAGGAACCCTAGAGACTTGGAGAATTTATTGTAAGACTATTGTAGGATGATCCATGAGAAGAGAGTAGTTTATTGAGGCCATGAGTGATGTGTTGGAAGTTTTGGAATAGGAGTAGAGACCCTAGAGCCGAAAAATCCAATTGTTACCAAACCTAATTCCCCATTAGGACTAATAAGGAGGACAAACAATTTTTAAGCCATTTCGTACAAAGAAACCCTACCTCATTTCTAGATATGTGTTATAAGAGCCAAAAGGGTATCTAAAAATATTTTTGAATTTTGAAGATCATATCTGCTCCACAAGTTATGGCTAAAAAGGTTATTTTGAAAGACTACAAGGAACAATGGTAGTTTGAGAAGGAAAGCCAATAGATTGATATCTAAAGGTTCTTGTGAGTGGATGTTTGAGTGATTTTTACCATTCCATACCCATGCTCTACATCAAATTGATATCAAAGAGTAGGCTGGTTTGAAGAGGGAAATGTTGAAGTGAAGAGAAACAAGGATGCCTCCAAAAGGGAATCCAGTTGCCAAAGAGGTGAATGAATTGAAAGAGAAACATGAAATAGAGATGATACAAATGAAGGAGTTGATAGAATTCCTTGAAGCTAGGCTTGTTGTAGTTGAAACAAGTTAGAAAAGAGGAGTGGTCATAGGATACTTGAGTGACCGAGGAGAAGAGGAAGAAGGGGAGAAGGAAAACTCCCAAGAAGGGTTCAAAGAAGAGTTGGATCCTGATGACTTGAGAATGGAAAAGCTATTGAAGGCAGTCAAAGGAGAATTTCCCAATATAAAGATGGATTTACCAGTGTATGGAGGAAAATTGGACAATGAAGAACTCCTAGATTAGATAGGAGTACTAGACAACTACTTTGAATAAGAAGATGTACCAGAAGAACAAAGAGTGAAGTTGGGAAAGACAAAATTGAAGGGTCATGCCTTACTTTGGTGGGACTATGTACAAGATGAGAGGAAAAAGAAGGGAAAATCTAAAATCACCTCTTGGGATAGAATGGTTTTCAAACTCAAGGGAAAATTCCTACCTAGTGATTATGCCATTCAGTTATTCATGAAACTTCAAAACCTTAAGCAAAAAGATATGGATGTGAAGGCCTATACAAAGGAGTTCTACAAATTGGGTATAAGGGTAGGCCATGTAGAAGATGATGTGGAAAAAGTGGCAAGATATATCAATGGGTTGAGATACAACCTATAGGATGAACTAAGTCTCACAAACCCAAGAACGGTGGAACAATGTATCAATTTGCCTTAAGGGCCGAAGATAAGTTGAGGAGAAGGCAAGAAAAGCAAGGTAGAGGTAGAGGAAGGAGCTCTAGAGGAAGAGGGTTATTTGTTGGTAGGGGCAGTCCCAAAGATCACAAGGTGAAACAAGTAACAATCAAGAACAAAATTCAGACTCAATGGGCAACTTTAGAGGAAGAAGACCCAACAATAGGGGTAGATTTGGAGGCTAAAAAGGAGGATCAAGTGGATTCACCAGGAAATACTATAAGTGCAATAAATTTGTAGGCCTCAAGCATGGCAATATACTGAAAATCAGTCCATCACTTCATTTGGAGGAGAAAGAAGAAATCAATTTGTACAAGGAGAGGATAGTGAAAGTGTGAATTCTCCATCACATATTGTTGATCCAGAAGTTGGTGAGTCTCTCATGATGAGAAGGGATTTGATCAAAGTACCAATGGAGAAGGAACCACCATAGAGAAAGTCACTTTTCAAAACTACATGTAATTTTCTAGGTAAATGTTGCAAAGTTGTGATTGATTCTGGTAGTATAGACAATTTAGTTTATGTTGAAATGGTAGAAAAACTTAAGTTGAAAAGAATTCCTCATGCCACTCCATACACAGTCTCTTGGCTTAACAAAGGGAAACAAGTAGTTGTGAATGAACAAATTTGGGTAGATATTCACGTAGGGGGATATAAGGATAAGGTCTTGTGTGACATAATCCCAATGGATGTTTTCCATTTGCTTTTGGGTAGGCCTTGGCAGTATGATAGAAAGGCAATCCATGATGGTAGGAAAAACACATATGACATAGAAAGGATGGGGTTTCTTACACCCTCACACCATTGAAAGATGAGATCCAAGATTCCCAAGTAGGGTCTAATGTGATGTTGGTCAATGAAAAGGAGTTCCTAAAGACCATGGAAGAGGAGAATGTGGGTTTTGCCATCATAGTGAAGCCTAGGTCTATCATGGCAGTAGAAAAGAAAGAAAAGTTGCCTTTGGAGATCAAACCCTTGCTTAAAAATATGCTAATATAGTAGTTGATGAGATTCCCAACACCTTGCAACCTATGAGAGACATTATCCACCACATTGATTTCATTCTAAGGGCTAGTTTTCCTAACAAAGTTGCTTATAAGATTACTCCACAGCAAAATGAAGATATAAAGAGGAAAATGCAGGAATTACTTGACAAGGGGATGATTAGAAAGAGTTTGAGTACTTGTGTAGTTCCCACAGTTCTAGCACCAAAGAAAGAAGGTGAGTAGAGGATGTGCACCAATTCCAGGGCCATCAACAAGATTACAATAAGGCATAGATTTCCCATTCCAAGAATTGAAGATCTAATGGATTTTTTGGGTGGTGCATGTTACTTTTCCAAAATTGATCTCAAGAGTGGTTACCACCAAATAAGAATCAGATCTGGTGATTAATGAAAAATAACCTTTAAGATAAATGAAGGGTTGTATGAGTGGCTTGTAATTCCCTTTGGTTTATCAAATGCACCTAGTACTTTCATGCAGTTGATGAATGAAGTGCTCAAACCTTTCATTGGTAAGTTTGTTGTGGTGTATCTTGATGACATTCTTGTTTTTAGCAGGACTAAAAAAGAGAATTTGCAGCATTTTGATTTGGTTTTGAGAAGATTCCATGAAGAGAAACTAATGATAAACTTGAAGAAGTGTGAGTTCTTGAAAACAAAGTTGGTATATCTTGATTTTGTGGTCACCAATGGCACCTTGAAGATGGACCCCAACAAGGTTGAGGCTATCCTAAGTTGGCCTGCACCTAAATCAGTGGCTAAGGTAAGGAGTTTTCATGGTTTAGCTATTTTTTACAAAAAAATTATAAAAGTTTTCAGTCATGTTTGTGCTCCTATGATTGATACTATTTAGGGTGATAAAAGGAAGAAGTTTGTTTGGTCTAGTGAGGCTGATAGGAGTTTTGAATATTTGAAAAAGAGGGTAGTTGAGCAGCCTATATTGGATTTTCCTAGTTTTGATAAGGTCTTTACCATTGAATGTGATGCAAGTGGCCATGTCATAGGTGTTGTCCTAAGTCAAGAAAATAGGCCTATTGTCTTCTTTAGAGATAAATTGAATGAAGCCAAGTAAAGGTCTTCTTCCTATGACCTTGAAATGTATGCAATGGTGCAAGCACTAAAGAAATTGAGAGATTATCTACTTCCTAAGGAGTTTATAGTGTATACTGACAATCATGCCCTCCAATTTTTGAATAGTCAAGATAAACTCAGTCATAGGCATGTTAAATGGGTTGAGTATTTGCAAGGTTTTACTTTCACCATTAAGCATAAGAAAGGGCAGGCTAACAAAGTGGCAAATGCATTGAGTATAAGGGCTATAATGGTGCAGGAAACTTAGTTACAAAGCATGGGAGTTGATTGCATCATCGAAGAGAAGGTTGGTTGTTGAGTTTTAGAGTTGAAGCAATAAAAATACTTATGTTTTCTACATTCTTCTACATTTCTTGCTGCTATTTGGTGTGGTACGGATTTGTACGATCCTGTACTAGTTTGAAATCAATTAGAGATGAAAGTATAGTGATTCTACTTTCCATTACTTTTTGTTGCATGCAATTTCATTAAGAATTAAGGAATTTGTGCTTGTTTCTTTCCTGACTGGTTGAAACCCTAGGTAGGGTAACCAGTGATCAAGAAAAATGCTTAACTCTCCATTCCATCGATAGAAACTCCTCAAAATTGGTGGAATGGACTATTTTGGCATGTATTTCAATGTTTCAAACTTGCATAGGCAAGAGAGGATGTTTGCATGTGTGAAGATGCTTTGATGGTCTGATATCTCCATGTATTAGACATAGGAACCCTAGAGACTTGGAGAATTTATTGTAAGGCTATTGTAGGATGATCTATGAGGAGAGAGTAGTCCGTTGAGGCCATGAGTGATGTGTTGGAAGTTTTTGAATAGGATCAAAGACCCTAGAGCCCAAAAATTCAATTGTTACCAAGCCTAATTGCCCCATTAGGCCTAATAAGAAGGAGGATAGTCAAATTTTGAGCCCTTTTGTACAAAGAAACCCTACCTCATTTCCAAATATGTGTTATAAGAGCCAAAAGGGTATCTAAAACTATTTTTACATTTTGAAGATCATGTTTTCTCCACAAGTTATGGCTAAAAAGGTCATTTTGAAAGACTACAAGGGACAATGGCAGTTTGAGAAGGAAATCCAATAGATTGATGTCTAAAGGTTCTTGTGAGTGGATGTTTGAGTGAGTTTGACCATTCCATACCCCTACTCTGCATGAAGATTTCACCCACATCATCCAATGGCCATAAATTTATCATTACTATCATCGAGTACTTTACAAAGTGGATTGAAGCCATTCTCTTGACTTATATCATAGGTAAGAAAATATCCAAGTTTATCCTAAAATACCTAATATATCGATATGGTGTTCCTTGATCCATTATCACAAACAATGGAACACCCTTTAAAAACATGATGTATAGGAACTTGCACCCAATTTCATATCTAGAATCATTTTTCCACGCCTTTTTACCCTCAAGGGAATGGTCAAGTTGAAGCATCTAACAAGACTATCTTGAAACTATTGAAAAAGATTATTAATGGTGCTAGCCAAGATTGGCACTTGCAACTAAATCCTACCTTATGGGCTTATCAAATGAGTATCAGAACACCTACTGGTGCCACTCAATATTTCTCGATTTATGGAATTGAATCCATCTTACCCATTAAGGTTGAGCTCCTATTGCTAAGGGTTCCATTGCAACACCTGATTGATGATGAAGAGTATCAGATGTCTAGATTGAATGAGCTATAATTATTGGATGAATGACATCTACAAGCACTTAATCATTTGTAAGCATATTAGAATCATCTTCATAGAAGCTATAACAAGAAAACCAAGGGTCGAAACTTTCAAGTGGGAGACCTAGTTCTCAAGGAGAATCAAAAGAATTAGTTGGATCATAATAACAAAGGGAAATTTGAACCCAATTGGTTAGAACCATTTGTTAGTACTTAATGCAAAATTCCTAGCGTGTTCTCTAAGCTTAATTTCATTTATAATTCCTCCTATTTTCTATCCATTATATTATGAACTTTTTGAAAAGTGTTTGGCCAAGGTAATTACTTTTTGATGAAAAAAGCCTAGGCTATCTCTGTTGCCTAGAGTCCAAAATTGAGGATACACAATAGAAATGGCTTCAAGTATTTCATCTCGAGGGAATCATTGATAAATCTCCAATGAAAGAGAATTTGCAATTTCCTTTAAATTAACACTAACATATTTAACAATGTCATTAAAATCTTCCTTTGTAATAGGTAATTCTCTAGTAGAGCACCTGACCATCGTACAATGGTGCATTGGTATCTCAAATCCACGTAAAAAGACACATAACTACCTACTTGCATTAAACTATAAATAATTTTTATTCAAATTTGTAATTAACTGCTAGCTTACAAAATTTGGACTTTGAGATGCATAATTTATTAGATCTAGACATAGATTATCAAGGGTCATGCATGTAATTCTACGTAGTTTGGTATATTCATAGATATGCATAGTTTTATCTTGGGCTTTCTTCACAATATTTTTCATTTCATCCAGCATGGGGAGAAGACCAACTAAAGTTAAGAGTGTCTCTATATCCCTTAACCTATGTAAGAGGTCAGGAGCTTTGTCTATTGTGTTGTGATGTCCGTACATTATTCCAATCAAGGATCAATATTCTAAAAGAACTCATTGTGTTGGTCCATGTAAGGTGATCCATCTGGTATCAAAATCCTTAAGAAGCTTGTTTCCTTGGAATTCTGTAAAATATTTGGGACTTCAGTAAAAGTATGCGTAGGGCTCACAAACTATATTTTCAGCTTTTGATATTGGAAGATACTTGCTTACAATTCTAAATGCTAAACTTATTTTATGGGCCATGTAGTGAATGCCAAGCATGTATGGTGCACAAGTAGTTTGTAACTTTATGCAAAGACCACTCATGTGACCTTGCATTATTACAGCTCTATCAGCTCCTACACACACCAACTTTTTGGAAATTGTCAAGTCATCCATACCTCCAATTTCATTCAAAGATTTCTTAACTACTTCAAATATATTTTGTGATGTTGAACTATCCTTCATTTTATGAACACAGAGAAGATGAGGTTTGCAGACATGTTGTTGTACAGTATACACATGCATATAGACCCAAGAAGTACTATCTACCATAGTAACTTCATCTAAAGATAATGCAATGAATTTTGACCCTTTTATTTTCTCCTATAAATCTTGTTTTTCTACCTCAGTAAGACAACTTATCCATTCCCATCCAACGTTTATTGACCAATGTGTGCTAGGAAAGTGAGGAACACCCAAAAAATATAATAAATTACTATATTGTGGGTAGTCTTTCATAAGATGCCCTCTCGATAAAATATGGAAAAAAACACTCATCTAAACATTTTTTGCTAGTTGTGTTGTTGCCATTACCTTTCCAAGTTGAGCTTGAATTGAACCTCCACATGCAACAAGATTCACTATCATTTTCATATTCTCATCATATTCCAAGGCATACTTAACATGAAGACATTCTTCCTCTGATTTCCATCTTACTACTGATTTTTCCTTTTCGTCTATGATTTTTTTTTCATAAACTTTACCAATATGCTTTTCTATAGTGTCAAGCTTTAGTTGTAACTTCTTGTCTCTTTAATATTTCCAACTACAAATCTTACACTTGCATTCTATTAGAGGTTCATCTTTTTTTGCATTCTCCACTGGTACAATAAATGGGTACTTTGACACCCAATCAATATGAAAATTCCTTGTCATTTCCCACTCACACCCTATTTTTTATTTAGCTTTTCTTTTCTTGCTACCAACATCATCTACGATGCTAGAATTTTCATCCAATTCAATTATCTCATTCTGGCTAACCGTAGTATCCCTTTAAACATATTTTTTTGTATTTCCATCCTCATCTGACTCAATTAACTCAATCACACCTTCCAGTGAGGTATTGTGAATGCCTTCTTCATTAATATTTGGTGCAAGAGTTGATGATGTAGCTCCATCTTAATCTGATGGATCATAAATATTGTCAATTCCAAAGTAATACTTTATGGTAACTTTGTGTTTTGGGAATTTTGATGGCCTCCCAGTCCCTTCACCACCCTGAGGAGTCTTACCCTTGTTGCACTTGTTGCTTGACATCTTGAACTCTCACTTTGAATAAAAGCTGGGAAAAAATGCCTTCTTGTTTAAGGACATAAAATATAGATCCCATTCCCTACTCAATAGCATCTTTAAGATTGAAGCAAGAATGGAAAAGAGATAAAAAATATTATAACACTATGAAGAAATGATCGCTTACCTTTAGGTTTTCATTGACTTTCTATCTATTAATGCAAGAATGCCTATGTTGTAAGTTTAAGGTTCCAAGTCCAAATTTTGAATAAAGATTTCACAAGTTCATAACTAAACAAAATGTGTAAGAGTAAATCAGAGTTTCGATTGATTTATATCAATCCATATTTGGTGAATATTACAAGATTTTTAAATGGTATAGTAAAAATTTGGTGAATATCGTGTAATTATACAATGATACATTTAAGTGTTGGGTGAATCAAACGTCAAAGGAACACATACGTTGTAATTTTCAAGGTGATTATGGCCCTATGATTAGCAAGGAGGTGTCATGGTAATTAGCGAAATGTGTCCTCAAATGTAATTATTTTTTAATGTTATTGGTGAAATGGGTCCTCATAAGCAACTATTTATAAATTTTAATTGGAAAAATGGGTCTTCACATGCAGTGAACATTTAATGATGTTGGTGAAACGTGTCCTGATACACAATGTTGCTTTAATAGTATTGGAAAATATGTAGGTGATTAACACATGCTTCCAACATTTTAGGCAAAAATATTAATCAATCCATTTGAAACACATAGTTTGTTATGGAAAAAATATTACTTAAATATACCTCATAAAATAAATCGATGGAAAATGGAAATGCATTAGATCGATAATTCATAAAATCTGAGTGATTTGGCCACCCTGATGGTTGTTATTTATTTGCCAATTTTGACTTGGCTGATATGTACTATTCACCAATTGGAAAAGATTCACCACTAAAAAAATCCCTAGTGCGGTCTAGGATTTTCGGCACGGGTGGAGGAGGTAGGGCCCTCCTCCATGAAGGTTTGATTTATATTTGTGTATGGCCTCCTAAAACCTTTAATTAATTCTCATTTATTGCCTTCCATGAGTGTTGTATGTTGTGTGCTTGATATCATTTTTACTCTATTAGCATTTATACATTTCCTATCATTTATAATTTTCATAGTGTACAAACATTTATGGAGGGGGTATAGATGCCCCCAAGGATTTTGCAAGTGGACTGAATGGGGAGGGTGTAACATCCTACTCCTTACAATTTAGTGAAATCTTGTTGACTAAGGATAAACACATTTGAAGACCAACTAGTCCCATCTTACAATAAACTTGTGTAAACATAAATTCTTAATCGCTAAGTTGTGATTTGACCGGTTTAGTAAAATACCTCAGGAATTGTACCCTATTGTTATACAATTGTACACAAGGTCTTTTATATGATCCTCACCAAATATTACTTGAATGTGTTTCTTCGTCAAATGGCTAATCATTAAGAATACTTTTACTCAATTTCTTTGACTTTCTAGTTGTAACTCAATTAAGTTGTTTTAGATTCTATCTTACTTTGAACTCCTGAGTTACCCATTGTAACCACTCGGTCCTAGAAACTGCCACTAGTTCGAAGTGTACTAACATAATTAAGTTGAATGTGTTTCTTCGTCAAATGGCTAATCATTAAGAATACTTTTACTCAATTTCTTTGACTTTCTAGTTGTAACTCAATTAAATTGTTTTAGATTCTATCTTACTTTGAACTCTTGAGTTACCCATTGTAACCACTCGGTCCTAGAAACTGCCACTAGTTCAGAGAGTATCTACTCTTTGGATTGAGACTCAAGGAATTCCTTGCCGACAAGAGCAAGAATTCCTTTTCAACAAGAGAATTAATACTTGACCTTACTGGTCATTAAATAGTATAAATCAACATAAAATACTCCTTCCTGGGTGTTTTCCACTTAATATAAAACCATTGAAGGAATTAACTAACCCAGACCCAAGTGTAAGGTATTCATTCCAAGAACCATTTCAAAATCATTCCAAAAGGAAAACAAGGTATTCTAATCCCTATCAAGTCTCCAAGCTAAGCTTAAGACTTCTTTTATTCTTCTTTAACTCTTAGCTTCATAATTTTGGTATAAAACCCTCAAAAAATAATGGTTTCAATTTTGTTGACAATATGCTCATTCAAGAACTCAAGTGAAAGCGTCTACATATAAAAAATATTCACAATTTGTCAAGATATTTTAATTATTTACTTTTCTTTTAGAAACATCTCACATTCCCCAACAGGTCAATATCATCAACCAACCAAAACAATTATTTTGCAACAATGGAAACTTGAAAATGATTACTCTTAATTGGTTTCAAAGAATTAACCCATTCTAAGAACCCACAAATTTAATAACTCAGCGTAGTCGATTAAAGATTCAACTAAAGAATCAATCATGGAAATAATATAGATATCTTTACTCACTAGTTGGTTTTAATACTCCCATCTCAGACTTTCATGAACAACAATGTGTAGACACTTGAAATATCCTAATCAATATCATGCACTTGATTCTAATTAACTAACACCGATTCTTCCTTAATCACTTCCACACTAACCAATTAATTGAATAATCTTTATTTAATTAATTAAATTCATTAAATCTTCCTCCTAAAATTAGATAATACACTTTATCAAATTATTTCATCATATTCTTCATTTAATTAAATAAATAAACTTTATTTAATTAAATCCTAATGTTCTTCATTTAATTAAATAAACCAATTTTATTTAATTAAATCCTATTTTCATCCCCTTTAATTAAATAAATCAATATATTTAATTAAAATACTAATGTCCCAATATCCTCTCATTTGATTTAAATAAACTCAAATATTTAAATTAAATGTCACAATCAAACTAATTTCATCTAAGTTAATTAATCCTAGATTAATTAGCTCCTAACACTAATCCCCCATTCCTCTAGCTTTTAACTCCACCCTTGGGTAAGTCAACCTAACCAAGTTGCACATGTAAATTAATTAATTTGATTTAAAATTACCCTATTTTCATTCAAATATGGCATATTCTTAGAATATTCCACCCATTTGAATTCTCCCTCCCAAAGGACTTTTGTCCTCCACCTTTGCATTGAAGGCTCTTACACTTCCTCTTACACAAGCCACCTCTTGGCTTTCAAATCTCAACTACATGCATTTAACATGCACATTGTTCAAAATGTGCTCCACCTCCCTTCATTAGCATGTTGACAAGTGGCACAATGCCATTGGTCCCTTTTTTAATCCCACATTATCCCCATTCTTCACTCTTCAATCCTTCTTCCTTATAAATAGAGGCCTTCTCTATTGATTTGAGGACACACAACTTCATGCAAATACATTATAGTCATTTGAATTCAAAGCATCAATAATTTCATCCAAGTTAGCATAGTATTTCATCATCCATAGCTAGGTTATTGACATTTTGCATCAAGAATTACACATCCATCATCAAGCTTATCAAGGGATTGGGAAAGGGCTTCTTTCCGCATCAAAGAAGCACCAATCCCCCTATGGGATGCTAGTTTGAGCATTAGAATAGTATTTTACTTTGTTTTTCATGTTCTTATGTTTGAATGAATTTCATAGGGAATGCTTGTTTACACTTGTTTATGGACTAATGTTCGATTGTTTGTTCATGTTTGAGCAGGTCTAGGCAAAACATTTTACACAATGAACTTAGAAAGAAAAAATAAAAGACTACATGACTGCTCACTACTCAGTAGTTGTTTGAGAGCAATCCCATCTCTCTGACTAAGGAGGGCTCTTTTTTTTGCAACGCTTCTCTCTTAATCACATATGCAATAAGATATATACCATGGACCCATCCTCCAAACTGGTTGTTCTTACTTAGCGTATACACCTTCAACTATATCTTGTCGGTCTCTTCTTGGAGGTAAATGAAATATCCTTAAATACAACCTCCTTTTCCTTCTTATTTGGATTCTTGTAAGGATGCCATTTCATTGCCAAATTTTTGTTTGCCTTCTTCAATTCATCATCCATTTTTTTACTAGAGAATGGTGCAACACCAAACAAAGTAGCACTCCTGCAAGGAGCACCCAATATGGGTCAAATAAAAATCTCCATGTCACAAATGATAGCACTAAAACTTCTTCCCCAGGAAAATTTCATAATAACCCTCCTCAAGTATGATTTATTTGGTGTAGTTAGTAGGAGCCACTATTACCAATCAATGACATGGGAAGATCCAAAATAAGATTGACATTAGTAACCTTATGTCCTCCCTTCCCCAAATTGAGACTCCTCGATACCACCCCTCGAAAGTGGTTACCCAATAGGTTGAAAGAAAAATCCTAAAATCATTTTTTTTCCACCAACCAATATAGTTGATATCCCCCATATTCCCTCCAAGAGTAGTTCAATATGGATTTTTAAGCTAGAAACGGTTATGAAATATGTTAAAAGAAGATAAAAAAATCTCTATATTCCCCCCCCAAGGTTCATTCACGAGCTATCTAAGCTTAAATTGAATTTCTTTTAGCAGATAAGAGTAGTGACAATAGCGCTACAATCACTTGGTTGAAGCCACGGTATAGTTGTTGTCAAAAAAATTGCACCTGAATGCTTGAATGATAAAATTCAGCAATTTGTTGAAACATTGGATCAAACTCAGGTTGTGGGTGACCTATAATGAGATTGAACCTCTAGGATTCTAGGTCGGCTTCCTATTTATTCTTCGGTTTAAATCAATGAAACTGGTTGGGAAAAGGAAAGAAGGTACTGAAATGAATGCAAGAACTAATTTATGTACTGACTATGCACTTAAATGACGATACTGCATGCAACTTGTTTCACAATTACTCTTCAATAATCCTATTCGCACAACTGAATCTAAAAAGTTTAACCACATAAATAATTCATATGAAGGATTGACTGTATTACCATCTTTGAAGGAAAAGAACATTTTCACAACTAAAATAGTAAAATAAGTCAGATGCACAACATATAACCTGTGGAACTAAAACTTTCTTGCATACAAGCACATGTGAATGAGATTGGAAAATAAAGGTTTCCTGAAATTAAAACACGATAGATTCCTTATCAAATCATTCACACAGCATGACACCTAAGATTTTGAAGGCAAACACTTTAGTGTACTGAAAGGTAAAAGGAAAGCTCTGCAAATTAATGAAACTTGGTTAACCTGTAATAACCTACTATTGTATTAATCTATAAATAAAGCTGAGTTACATGATAATTCACTTTGCAGAATGCAAAGGTTGAAAAACAAGAACTAGAGGAAAAAGATAAACTTTTTCCAATATATACAATGAGATGCAACTCCAAAATGCATGAAGGTGAAACTGAAAGTCAATTTCAGTATGAAAATGATAACTCCAAGGCAAATCCCGAGCAAAAGAGGAAATCCTAATAAAAATAGCCCAAAATTGAAGCAAACTGCACTCTGTGTCTAGAAAACTCCACCTCTCCATGCGCATGACCAAAATATCTTGTGAACTGACGTGAAACTGAAAGCAGTGTCTCACTATCTACATGAACTGAATAACTGAACCTTGAAGCTCCACTTGTGCATGAGCGAATTTTTTTTTAGTATTTTTGATGTTTATCTCCTCCATGAACAATCTAAAATTAGCACATTACATGCATCTCTAACTTGAGGCTATAGTCAAACTCCAACTCCATGCTTTGTTGATCATGCATGATTAAGGATTAACTTCATGTTTATGTTTGCATTCAAAAGAGTCTAATTAATTAAATGATTTATAGATTATCATTTAATTAATTGACTTTACAAAAAAATAACATCATGCAAACATATTATTAGAGATTAAAAATATTAATCCTCAATTCTATACCTAAAATAATGCAATAAAATGGATAAGTCCTTGAAACTCACAGGCTCCATATACATTAGGCTTTTTGACATAAAATTCAAAACCATGGCCTCAATAAAATGAAATGATTTTATAAAAAACCAATTTAAAAAAAAATGCATCATAATTCGAATTAGGGCTTCAAGTCAAAACACTTGAACCCTAATCATTTTCTTTCATTCATCATTTGGCCTTTCTAGAGAGAACTTGCGCTGCCATGCTGTTGTTTGACCCATTTTACACCATTATGTGCTTCACTCTTATGCTAGGAGGTTGAAACTTATCTTCTCCTGTTATTGAATGGTAAATTGATTTTATGCTTCCTGACTCCATTCTAAAATGTTTTCAGGCTCCCATAGCCGCAACTGTAAGTAATGTTTTGTTTCTTCTTTGTTGACTTCTCCTTCTACTTGGAGGCCACCATGGTTGGTGTTGGCTGTACCTTTGGGAGGCATTTCTTTTATTAGAGAAAAACAGAAAAAAAAACTGAGGTATGCCCTCCATTTACTGAACCTCACATTGCTTCTTTTCTTTTCTTTTCTTTTTTGTCTCTGTCGGATCCGGAACTAGAACAAAAACTTTTCCAAGGTTCATGTTCCTGGTTTTGTCCCGATCTCGGTTCCCCGCTTCATTTGGGTGTCATCCCGACTCCGACTCCGCCTTCTCTATTGTTTCTCCTTTGTTATGTTGGTTGTTTCCTTTTTTTTTGTTTGTTTGCTCGCGCGGAAGCAGAACTGGGATTGGAACAAAAGTATGAAATTTCAAGTTTCCATTTTATGTTCCCGTCCCGACTCCATCTCCGCTCGCTTCCTTTCTCATTTTCTTTGTTCCTTTGGGTCGGGTCTGGTATTCGCTCCAGTCTCACTTCCCTTGTGCTGGTATTTTGTTCTTTTCTTTTTGGTCAAGACCGGATCTGGACCTGGAATCGAACTTCGAACTTTGTGAAGTTTCATTTCCGTTTTGTCTCCGCCCCATCCTCTTGTGTCGTGTTTTGGTCATTTTTTTTTGTCGGAACCGGATCCGGAGTGGAAGTTGAATGTGGGAACTAACAATTAGTTCTAATTCGGTTCCCATTTCGGTCCCACTTTCGACTCCGTTTTGGTTCTTATCCAGTTTCGATCCCGGTCCCGAGCCTACCTCAATTCTTTTCGAAGCCCAGACCATATATGAAACTGCACTAAATGAAAATGTGTCCCGTTCTCATTTTGTTCCGCCCCCGCAGCCTTTTCGGAACTGGACCCGGGGAAGATCCTAAACTGGACACAGGAGGTATCTACGTTCTGACTTTGTTCCCATCTCGCCAAGGCTAAGGTTACAAGTCAAACACAACTTCGCTCCTGCTTCCACATGCAAAGGAAAATGAAAGGTGCAACATTTATTCCGTCTCCGCACCAGAATGGTCCTACCTCCCGCACTGCACTTGCACCAGAAATAAAAACATTCCTAGTTCGTGGATGGTCCCAATTCCGATCGAAAATGGATCAACCCTTATGGGAGCCACATTTCTCACCACTCATAACAATTCCTATCAATGATGAATTCGATTCAGCTCTACCTATTTGAGCTCATAGTGAAAAATAGGTAACAATAGTATTAGAGGAAAATATTTGCAACCAAACTATTACTTGCCACCTTTGTAGCATACACGACATAGTCTATATTAAGCTTATAATAGAGACGTGCTCTTCTTATTAGAGAATTGAGCTTACACAAGTACCACAACTACACCCCGATAAGAATTAAACAAACCTCTTACATACTTATACAAAGTATTAAATTTTTTATGTTATTATAAGGTAAAGAAACATAAGGTGGCAGTCCACTCTATTGGTGACAACCCACATTTCACCTATTGGAACCAACAAATATTTATCCATTGTCACGCTTTACTAAGCATGCATCTATTAGATAGCATATATTTATAACCTTCTTATATAATAGGAAAAGTATAAGTATATAATTTCATGAATGTATTACCTTATTTTCTCTAGTATTTTATATGCATACGCTTATATGAATATATACATAAGCATTAGCAAGTAACTAATGTGGAAAAGCATATCTTTGAATATTATATGCAAGATGCTTAACTTATAACTTAGTAGACTAGCAATTGAATCAAACACAAAGATATCTAGGTTATATAGGGATAAGATAAAACTTACCCGAGACGCAATCAAGAAACCCTAAACTTATAAAGAAAATAATGGTATCCAAAACCCTAATCTTCAAGGTGACAAGAGACTTAGATGGCATTGCTAGTGAATCTTATCTTTACCCTTCTCCTAGGTGATACTCCCCCTCTCTATTTGGAGGTGCTTCAATCATTCCTGCATTTCCACTCAGGAAAACAAATGATAATTAGCCAAAAACCATTACATCAAGATCATTTTATAGCATTTTCATTAATCAGTTGCTTTAAAGAAATAGAATCATCTCATAGCATTTCATCAAATTCATAGTATCAAGTAACCATCATCATTCTATTGAAAGCAATAAGCCAATAACATAACATTGCATAATTCCATCATAATATATAATTTTCAAAGTTTCATAATCTCATGATTCATTAGAATAATTACCATAAAGTGAAAAGTAATTTTAGAAATCTAAGGTGGGGTGTAACATACCATCCCCCTTAAGAATCATCATCCCCGATGATGTAAGGTATCATAACATATAAAAAAGTAAAATAAAATGTCTTAATTTTCCAATTTCAAATTCAAAGTGGGGATCGAGAAGTCTCTATTTTAATCCCATTATATTTTCAATCGTAGGTCTACCCTTGGCAATTTGGTCCTACTGGACCTTTCCCTAAGAGACCTTTCTATTAATATATTGGTGGTTCTTGTGTGATTGGAGCATTCTTTCTATTACTGATAACTTTCTTTGTAGTCACTTGACATCGACAAAGCTTTCCTGTCAGACATTGGCTCCCATTAACCTTTTCCTTGATCAACCTAATTTGCACTTCCCTTTCTGATAGCATTTTTGGACCAAGGAAAATCCTATGATCTTCTAGCTTTCCCAGCTTATAGGAATTTGACACTTTCTTCCATGCAATGCTTCAAATGGATTCTTCTTCACTTATTATCGCACCACATTCCATAACTCCTCTGAGTCTGGTACTTAGGTTCTTCCTCAGTGTCTTAGAAGTCCATTTGAATTAAAAAAAAATGTCTTCCTTGAACTTTTGTCACTCTTGTTTTTAAAAAATGTAATGAGTAAATGTCATCAAGGAGATATGTCTCCTTCAACATTGGGCATCCACAACTTGTTTTTCTCACCCCCTTTTAATAATTAATTTCAAATTCATAGTTCAATTTCAACTCAAGCCATTTCCACCAACGAGCATTTAAATTGGTTGAATACCAATTCTTTTTAGACCTTGTTGGTTTGTTAATAACTCCAAAATTTATTGCATACAGAGTTACAAAGCATGAAAAATTCCTGGTAGCTCAAAATCATGTGAGGTATGGTTTCGTTTATATAACTTCAATCCCCTAAACTCATAGGCGATAACTCACCCTTCTTAAATAAGCATCCCACCTAACCTTTTCTCAAGGTAGCAAAGATAACTAAAAATTTATCTTCCTCACTAGTAACTCATAGTATTGTGTCATTATTACTTCACTCTTATTTGTTCAAACACCTCTGAATTTTCCTAACCAATCATATCTTTTACTAATAGCTACTATAGCTTAGTCTTCAACTCCAACAGCCTTGTGGTTTTAAGAAACTTTAGGTATAATATTTTGATCCGAAAACTATATCTTATGGAGAAGTCAATGGTTTTTCCCAATCTGGGAATACTTCAACAACTTCTGTTGAATGGAATACATATCTCTATCTGGTCTTTACTAAATTCAAAAATACTTCTCTTATTCTCAACCCTTGGTGTTTTCAAGACTTATTAAACATTGAATCATCTTAGAAGTTGAATTCATCGTATTCTTCTATTTTCTCCAAATTGGTAGAAATGGTTTAACATTCTTCTTATTGGATTTCGACAATTGAACGACTATTGCTTGACTTATCTTACCCTCCTTGGGATAGCTTGCAAACTCTTTTTGTTCCAAGGTTATTTAAGTATTCTTCAAATGATCTTTTAAAAGACTAGCACAGATTTAATTTTCATTTGTCAAACTTAGAAATTTTAATTTGAACTTTAGTCAAACACTTCTCTTCTTGAGCTCCTGTTTGGTTGGCTTCCTTTACTGTCCAAGTTTTAGCCTTGCAATTTCGTATTTTCTAAGAAATGTTCGTTCAAAAATTCTTGGTGTTTTCATTCTTTTCATAGCCTTAGAAACTAGGAATATTCATTTTCTTTCCTCATATTTTCCTTTGTGAGTTGCTTCTTTTTCGACCCATTATGGTCTCTAACCTTTACTCAAACATACCAACTCTCATTCTTTATTTCAATTATTTTTACTAGATTTAATTCTAGTTTTCAATCAGGATTCTCTAAAGGTTATCCTACCTCCTGGATACCTCACTAGTTGGTTCAGGAGTTTTAACCTCCATGGATGAATCTTTCCTAGTCCCAAAGTTGGACAAGTTTCGAGAATTTGACTGTCTTACTATTTTCCTTATTCTTCTTTTCTCTGTCACCCTGACATAAGAAATTTTCAAACATCTACTAGTGATAATGTTTTAAGGAAGAACTTACATAATGAGCTCATAGGGCCAAGTGTTGAACTTGGTAGCTCTGATACCATATGTAACATCCCACTCCTTACAATTCAGTGAAATCTTGTTGACTAAGGATAAACACATTTGAAGACCAACTGGTCCCATCTTACAACAAACTTGCATAAACATAAATGCTTACTTGCTAAGTTGTGACTTGACTGGTTTATTAAAATACCTCGGGCATTGTACCACATTGATATACAACTGTACACAAGGTCTTTTATATGATCCTCACCAAAGATTACTTGAACTTGTTTGTTCATCAAACGATTAATCATTAAGAATACTTTTACTCAATTTCTTTTACTTTTTAGTTGTAACTCAATTAAGTTGGTTTAGATTCCATCTTACTTTGAACTCCTGAGTTACTCATTGTAACCACTCGGTCCTGGAAATTGACACTAGTTCGAAGTGTACTAACTTGGAGAGTATCTACTCTTTGGATTGAGACTCAAGGAATTCCTTGCCGAAAAGAGCATTAATACTTGAACTTATTGAGACTCAAGGAATTCCTAGAGAGTATCTTCTCTAGGACCTTTACTAAGAAGCTAAGAGGAGAGAGGACATCCACCATTGGAAAATCATCTACTGGGGTTTCAAAGATAGAGATAAGTAATTTGTTGTCCAACATGAAGGAGGACATTACCAGTCACCTAGAAAATTAGTTGGAGACTCTCGATATAAAGAAGAAGCAAGAAGAGGCTAAAGCAATGCTCACTGAATACTGCCCCAGCTACAAACAAACGAAAGAAAACTGTAAATGCAAGAGGGTGGCTAGTATTCAATAAGAAAAAATAGAGAAACCTAATTTTCAACCACTTGAAGGAGAGGATGGAAAACTATTTTACATAGCTCGAAGAAGGCCATGGAAACAAAGAAAAGCTATGCCACATGACCCTCTTAACTTCAATTTATCTTTTCTAATTGGAAATCAGATTTTTTCTACTTGGAATTCCCAACCCTGATCAAACAACCAAAATCAATGGAAAAAACCTTAACAATGGAAACAACCTCAACAAAATTGAAACCACTAGCAAGTAAATGCTTGGCCACAACAAAGTTTCCAAGGCTCTAATTATAATCCTCAATGGTCAGTACAACAAAGCCAATGGCAACCACAATGGCAAAAAGGCCAGTAGTGGCAGCAACAAAACATGAATTACTAGTAGTCTTTGCTCCCTCCTTAGCCACAACAACAAGCCATTATACCTAATCTATCCAATCCAACATCTTAGCTAGCAAGAGCACCACAGTTACCTACCCAACCTACACCTAACCCTAACAACAATCCTTTCCAATAGTCTTATACTAACGAGGCTATGCAATACCCCACTTATGGGGTAGAGGTGAGTGATGTCCACCTCAAGTCAAAGAAACAACTACTTGGACCTTCATCCCCCAAATTATTGAGATGGAGGATGAGGAACCTACAACTGAAGCTTTAGACAAATCACCTCTAGAACTTGAGTCAAATTAGGTACACCAAACCACCTCAAGTCTAGAGCCTCCTTTCCCTAAATGCTTAGTCATTCAAAAATGTCATACCCACATTGAGATAGACCTACTAGGTCAACTTAAGGATGTTAACATCAAGATCCCCCTCATCCAAGCTATTAAGGATATCCCAATCTATACCAAGGCATTCAGGGACCTATGTCTTAAGAAACTAGGGAGAAAAAGGAAGGACCCTCAGACAGTTCATGCCCTAGGGAACCTTGTTGATATCATGCTATGGAATATAAATGTCCCTAAATACACAAACCCTAGTAGTCTAGTAGTGGATGTTAAGATTAATGGGACCCTTATCAAGAACACCTTGATAGACTTATGGGAAACAATAAATGCCATGACTAAAGAGGCAATGCAATTACTTGAATTAGCCAACCTTATACCTACACCAACTGTTATACAGTTGGTTGATAGGTCAACAGTCAAGCCTAAAGGGATCAATGAGGATTTAGTTATTGCATTAGATTCTTGGGATTATCCTAAAGACTTCATAGTATTACAGTCAAAGGTCAACCTTGTAGGATATCCACTCATTCTAGGTGGACCATGGTTAGCTACAACTAATGAATTCATGGTTTGTAGGTGTTGGCCTCCTCTAATGGTTGAATAACTAAGCCCTTAGAGTTGTGACTTAGAGATTAGACATTTACACTAAGTCATCTTACTCATCATGAAGGTGCATTTCATTGTCAACCCAGGGACGGAAACTTGAAATGGGTCAACACTGTATGTGCACTAGGACTTCAACTGTAGTCATGCTTAAACTAGAAAAGAAACAGTTGTTGTCAATCAGATTACACCCGAACGCTCGATTATTTAAATCTAGCAATCTGTTGAAACATGGAATGATTCTCAGGCCTGTGGGTTGCCTAATTTTGAGAATCAATCTCCAGAGAGGGCTAGTTCCCTGATGAAAAACCTCCTAAAACTAACTGATTTGGCTGGGAAAGAGGTAGAAAGACTAAGTCTGAATTCTAAACTATGAAACTTTAACTATGGTGATGCACCGAAGAATTCAACATGCAGACTTAACTCATAGAACAATTACTCACTATTTTCATTCGCACAACTAGATCTGGAAGTTTTAAACACTTGAATGTTTTAAACAAAGGTTGTTAAAGAAACAATCACAGAAGGAAAATATGATTTCCACAACTAGACTGTTCAATTACTGATTAGCACAATGTTTAACCAGTAGATTTAAACTTGGATGCATACAGAATTCATTAAGGAGACAGAAATATTTAAAGGTTTCATATATTGCAAACACAATAATCACTTCGATCAATCCCACATGACAAAGATGCTTGAAACTTGAAGGCAAATTGTAAAATACTGAAACTTGAAGGAATTCTCTGCAATAACACGATTTGAACCTTAAAAAACACTGTTGTATTAATCTGTAAAAATGTTGAGTTACAAGATGATTCGCTTTGCAGAGTGCAAAGGCTGAAAAACAAGAACTAGATTGAAAAAGATAAACTTTTTCAATATATACAATATGAAAGGCACTCCAAAGTGCATGAATAGTAACTGAAAGTCATCAGAAAGTGAAAAGATGACAATTACAATGTGAAATCCGAGCACAAGTGAAAATCCCTGAAAAAGTGGTTCAAACTCATGCAAAAATGAGTGAACACAAACTCGAACTGGTAGTCATAAAGCATGAAATCAATCTGCAACTCGAACTGGACTGAAATCCCTGAAAAAGTGGGCTAAAGCACGCAAATTTCACCTCGTTTGTATCAATCCGCCCATGCACATCCTTCTCATTAAGTCTTCAATTGAAACTGATGTAGAACTGGAGTAATATATGTCTTAGCTTTACATAATGTTCTTATTTGCATTTAGATGATAGATTAAGTAAATGATTTATTTCATCATTCAATTAATTTATTTACATTATTTATGCAAATAAGAATAAAGAATAATAAAGCTAATTTATTTCATTTCACATTATGATCTTCAAACTCAATAATTTATTTCGCACTTTTCATTATTGACAATACTTGGCATAATTTATCCACTAATGATGTCGACCACCATTTGACTATACTTAGGCAAAAATTTATCAATAATTAAAAGGTCCTACCATAACACCCTAGCATCAATCTTCATCACCATTTGATAAGGTTGACCATTCCTTGACTTATTGATTTCAAAACGTGACCATGGAGACAATTAAAAACAAAAATGATTTATTCAAAATCATTACCAAAATGCGCAAAGAGTAATTAGGGCGAATGACAAAAGCACCATCGAACCCTAAAAGAACATTATCACTCTTTGCACTCGACTTGGAAACTTCTGGAGGAAGTCAGCCGCTGCCATGGAGGGTTTGAAGCTCGAATTTGACCATTTCCTATTGTTTTTTGATGACCTATTGAGATATTCTTGAACAAAACAGGCAAAATAAAGCTTGCTTTTTACATTTTGACAACTCTGGATATTACCAAGCATAAAAAATGCATTTTTCTGAAGTCTTAAGGCGCGGTTGTGATAACATCTAATACATTATGTGTCTTCTCTTTGTTCCTCTTGTATTCTCTTGGTATTCTGTTTTAACCTGGCCGCTATGGAGCTGGAAAGAGTTCGAGCTCATCAGTTGAACAATATCACAAGGTAACTCGCATTCTTTAGCAGAAATCCATGTTGTTCTTTCTATTTCGAAGCCATAAAAATGGAAAATTTTACCTTCTGAAGCTGCTTTAATCTTTTAAATTGTAGATGATGGTTACCCAAGACTTTTCCTTTCTATCCCTGAACATATACATTTGTCATAATTTGAATCTGGCCACGGCAAACAGTTTTCATTTGAGTTCTCTCATGGGTGTATATAATACATAAATTGCTCTGTACTCCTCATACTTAGTATTTACACAACCCTTGCCATCATTACCTTGCCTTTGTTCAAATTTTTTTGTATAATACTGTCATTACTGGCCACGACTCGAAGCATTTTGGGTAATATTTATTTCTCCCTTGTACAACCGTGAGCTTCCTTACTTCTTTTGTATTCTACATTCTGGGTTTCTCATGGGTGTAGGGTTTCTTAGCACTATAGATTATTCGAGGGCTTTCTCTATCGCTGGTCTTGAGGATTAACAAAAACCTAGGCTGAAAACAGAAAAGTGAGCTCCTCTCAAACAAAATAACTGAAAATTTCTTCCATTCCGAAATATCTTTGACTTACTAGGCCACGGCTTGGGATTTCTGTGTTGGCTCGACTTTTGATATGTAGCTTTGATTTTTTGAGAGATTTCTTTTTGGAGACTCCTCACTTGCTTACATACTACTTCAAAGTATTATCCTCACATGCTTGAGATTGCTATTAATCTTTCTACTTGTGCACTATAATCTAATTTTCTCCATTGTTGTGCCTCTTGATCTTTCTATAAAAGCATTAAAATCTGCGACAGAAAATAGTTTAAAAGACTTCTCTTGTCAATGAAACAGTGACCTTTTGTTATTTGATTTTCATGAAATTGGGACAACATAGTATGTTGCCTGATATTCCACTCTGAGCATCACATGCTTAATTATTTTCTAGTTGAAACAATTTGGCATTGGCTGCATCCCAACTACTTTGAAATAAAGCATCTTAAAGTATGTGAGATTGTTATAGTTACTTCCAATCCTTATTGCACAGTATAAATGCTTTATTGAAAGCTCCTGTAATATGATATGACTGTTATACAAAATTTCAAAATCATTCTGGCTGTTTGTAACTGAACAACATCTCACTGTCCTATGTAAGCTCTCCTTTTGCTATTGACTATGGTCATCCACTCTTATACAACATGTAGTCAAAATGATGCTAATTTGTTCATTGACCTCGTTCACTGTTGAATCTCTGCTCTTTGCTTGTTTTGACCAGCTTCAACGTATGATCCTTGGAAAAGATAAAATCTATTATACACTGTCTCGTGACATCTTTTGAATATCTTCTGACATATAGCAATGTATTGTCTATTTAATGACAGTTGCTGCTTGATCAACTATTCATTCAAAGTAATGATTGTTCCTTTGAGTATCCTTGAGTATCTTTTATGAACATGAAAGGTTTTGAAATAGAATTTTAATGAAATGATGAACTTTTAACATTAAAGAAACTAAAATTTTGTAGCTGTTGTTTTGAATATCTTTGCAAATAGTGATTACCATTGAAAACGGACACTCCATTTAATGTCAATGTTGAAAAACTCATACTTCATTGTTGTCTCACTGGCACCTGTAACACTGATTATGATTATGATGATATGCTTTTGCATCTGTATCTTCCATTATTCTTGAATGTTGACTTAAGATAAAATTTGCAGCCTTCTGTATGAAGAATTAATAGAAAAATGGACTATTGCAAATTTGTCTGTACAGTGATACGGTTTATGAAAACATTCCAATGCTCGAATATTCTGTTTCTCTTCAATGCAAAGAGGCTCAACACTTTATTTAGATATAATGTGAAAAATACAAAGTAGAGCTGAAAAGAATATGAAACTGATGAGTGCAACATTGATTGATCCTTTCTCGATTATGAAGAGCAAAGTTATACTGTATGCTCAAGCTGCTTTTCCTGAATCTGTTTGAAATAAAGCTGCTTATTTGACTATTCTTTATTTCAGTAGCTCTTTTGATGACTGTTTCATTTAATGAACTCTCGTATGTAACTTGAGAGTGTATCCTTTCGATATGTCAGGCTCAACCCTTGTGGGAGCCTGTTTTACTCCACATATCTGATGAAATGATCTCGAACATGATGAACCTGTTCCTGCACACCAAAACAAACATGTTAGCAAAATAAAAGAAGCTAAAAGCTTCCATTGAATTATGTCTTTCCGCTTGATTTTTTGTAATTATTTGATGAATGCTTGGTTTAATGCAAATTACATTCCTATCTGTAGCATAGGTGTAAGGCAGAAAGTAATTCACCATTGTCTTAGAGTATAACTCTAATACCATCTCCTTAACAATTTTGCAGGTTCATGGAGCGATGAAGCGAGGTTGCAGCTGCTTGGAGGCAAAATGGCTAGAAGCACCAATGAAAGTGATTCATCATTACGGGAAATGATGAATTGCTTCTCTCCTTTACTCTTATGTTATTTTCAGCTGTGTAGCTTGTGCATTCAAATTTTGTATTCATCTCTTGATTGTCAGAAACAAACTCAGTTACTCTCGTGGCTTGTGCGAGATTCAGCATTCCACAAAATGAATAAAAGCATCACTATGCAAATTTTCTCAATTTTATGTTTTAAATGTTTGCAAAATAAACTATGAATCATATGTAAGATGATCTCAATGATGATCAATGAACACTTAATCAGCAAAATATGAAAAAAAATTGTACCTATAAATGATGAACTTCATTCAGCTCTACCTATTTGAGCTCGAAGTGAAAAATAGGTAACAACAGTATTGAAAATAAAATGTTGGAAAGAAATTAACATAAACAATAAGCATAAATCAACAACTACACTGAGCATCAACAACTGAACTAGAAATGGATGACAAAAATAGAAATCCTAGCAAACAGACAGGAAACTACTCTATTTGCCTTGGTTGCAAGAATAGTCACAAAACAGAGTTCCAATGGTTGCAGGAACAGACAACTGCTGGAACCAAAACTAGTTACTGGTCAGAAAAATAACTTTTAAACTAAATCAGTGGAATTCTCACCAAGTGGGGCCCCTTGAGTGATTCTTCCTTAAGCTAACTCAAATGCAGCAAATCAAAATATCATTTTATTCCTTGAAAACATGATTACAACATATCAGCAATATGACTGTATTACTTAAACTGGAAATGCAAGTACAATCTCAAAACATCCAACCTTATGAAAAGGGGCATCTAACCATTGTTTATAGAGGGAAAAGCTTCTAATTAACCCTGACTACCTAGGCAGTCAACTCCAACAAAATAGGAGGATTTCATTTATTGAAAACATGGAAAAGAGAGGGAGGAAGTTATGCATGTGCCATATTTAGTCAAAGCAGACTTGCCCCAACGAGAATCCAGCACAACACACTTCCTAGATTTTCTCAACTAACAAACATGATCGTTTAAAAGGTAGTTACAATCTTTCATTTGAGCTAGGAATTTCCCTCCATTGGAAGTTTCCCTCCATTGAGAATTTTCCCTCCTTTTACCTCTTAATGAGCATCTTTTTGACTTCCTTAGCAACCGACCAACTGGCAGGAGTTTCTTCCACTTTGCAAGCTTCATTTACATCAGCATCTTAATGTGAACCTGCATGATGACATTAGCACACACAAAACAATTGTATATCCATAATTACCTTAAAGTAACATCCATTCAACCACATGTAAAATTAACATAGATAATCCACATAGCATGTTAATATCATCAAAACTCACAAGGATAGGTTCATTCCCAAGGTTCATAAATCTAAGGAAATAACATGGAGAATGTCAATAACCAAGTGTCAAAGTCTATAGTAACAACAACAAATATATGATAAAACCTATCAAAATTGAGCCATAAATTGGACTCATCAGTAGGTTTGAAAATATGATAATATCAAATGGAACTGTGACCAAGAAACTGGTACTCTATCCTCCAGCCCAACCTTTTGTTGATCTTGAGAAAACCATTTGGCCTATTTTGGATGAGGAAGATCACTACTCCCTATATACTTTGATGATAATAGAATGCAACCCTTTATTGGATAATAGGGATGAAGATGATTTGATTGCTCATATAATACAAAATGACTATAGTAGGATCCTACAACAACAGGATTGTCTCTCATTCCTATAAGATCCTTTGTAGAGCATTATATTTGCCAACTCCTCAGAAGAAATATTTCAAATCTTCCATTCCTTACTACCAAAACAGTGTGTACCAATAATTCCTAGACTTGACCTCTCATCTATGCAAGAATCATCCAAAGTACTAGAAATCATGCCAAGAAAAATGTTGAACATAAATAATGCATTAACTGTAGAGCAACAAAATTCCCTAAACACAATGTTGCAAGTACATGCAATAGCCTTTGCATGGGACTACCATGATATGAAGGGTATAGATCCTAACATCTATATAAATGATGGTTATAGGTCCATTAGACAACCTCAAAGATGAATGAACCCTGCCTTGAGAGAAATAGTTAAAGCGGAACTTCAAAAACTCCTTGATGTAGGCTTCATTTATCTTATATCTGACAATGAATGGGTACCACCTTTAGTCATTGTCCCAAGAAAGATGGAAAACAGAGGGTATGTGTAGATTATAGGGAGATAAGCAGAACCACTAGGAAGGACCACTTTCCATTTCCCTTTATAGATCAAGTGCTTGACTCTTTAGCAAGGAAGAAGTACTTTTCATTCCTAGATGGTTTCAATGGCTACATTCAAATAAAGATTTCTCTAGAGGACCAAGACAAAACAACATTCACATGTCCTTGGGATACTTATGCCTATTTTTCCCTACCCTTTGAGTTGTGCAATGCTCCAACTACTTTTAGAGGGCAGTTCTTAGCATCTTCTATGATTATGCTCATAACTCTATGGAGATATATATGGATGATTTTACCACATATGGGAAAACTTATGAAGAATACCTTACTAATCTGGAAAAGGTTCTAAAAAGATGTAAATAACACAATTTTCCCCTAAGTATTGAAAAGTTATTTATGATGATGACTCAGGGAATTATTTTAGGGCATTTCATATCAAGTGCAGGGATCCAAGTTGATCCACATAAGATAGAGATCATATCCGCATTACCTATTCCATAGAGGCAAAAAGATGTTAGAAGCTTGCTCATCCATGCAAGCTATTATAGGAGGTTCATTTAGAACTTCAATAAGATTGTTGCACCATTGTTTGTTATGTTGACTAAAGATATAGAATTTGATTGGACATCAGAGTGCCAACATTCCTTTGAAGAATTGAAGGCAGCTTTAACACAAGCACCTATTTTGAGGGGAGAAAATTGGACCTTACCCTTCCATATACACACCGATGCTTTAGATTTTTCTATTGGAGTAGTTTTGGGTCAGAAAGAAGGTAATAAAGAATATGCTATTTACTAAATTAGCAAGAATCTTCAGGGAGTAGAGATAAATTATACTATTACAGAAAAGGAGATGCTATCAGTAGTGTATGCTATTAATAAATCCAGGCATTACATTATTAGTTATGTATTTTTTGTCCACAAAGACTATACAACTATCAAATATTTAATGAACAAGCCTGCAATAGGGGGTAGACTAGTTAGATGGCTACTTCTTCTACAAGAGTTTGATATCACAATAATGGAAAATCCTGGTAAGGATAATGTAGTAGCATAATTTATGTCAAGGTTGCCAACACAATCAGTATAAAGGGTAGTAGATGACTCATTTCTATCTGAGCATTTGTTTTCTCGTAATATACATATACCCTCGTATGCTAACATTACAAACTATTTAGTGACAAGGTAGATTCACCACACTTTTCTCTAAGTGAGAAGAGACAGCTAGTGCATAAGTGTTTTCCATATTCTTGGATATCTGGTTACCTATTCTACACTGGCCCAGACAATATTATGAGAAGGTGTATAAGGGAAGACAAAATCTTTGATATCATGAAGGCTTGCTATGATGAACCATGTGGGGGTCACTTTGTAGCCAAAAGGACAACAATCAAAATCCACACAACTGGTTACTATTGGCCAACTCTACAAAATGATCTATCAAATATACAAGGAGTTGTGATAGACTCCAAATAATGGGTAAGCCAACAAGAAGTGATGAAATTCCATTACAACCACAATTAACACTAGCTCCCTTTGACAAAAGGGGTCTAGATTTCATTGGGCCAATTTCACCTACTTCTAACAACAAAGAGTACATTCTGGTTTGCACTAATTATCTAACTAAGTGGGTGGAAGTGAAGGAATTATAGTTTTCAAAGATGGCAATATGGCTAAATTCTTGTATGAGGAAACTTTTACTAGGTATGGAGTACCTAGGGAGATAGTGACTGATTAGGGTCCACAATTTACTTTAGAGCTCGTTACCAAATTGGTTGAAGAAAGTGAAATCAGGCACAAAAATTCAACACCTTATCACCCTCAGGCCAATGGCTAGGTGGAGGTTACAAACATAGAAATTGAAAGTATTTTAACCAAGACAGTGCAATTACACATAAAATATTGGGTTGCTAGATTACCAAAGGTAGGATGGGCATACAGAACAACATGGAAAATAACAACTAGTTTCACACCCTATGAGTTAGTATATGGAAAAACAACAATCCTCCAAATAGAGTTTGAGTACAAGACATTAAGAACAACAGTAGTTACACCACATAAATGGGTAGGATGAAATCAAGATGAAGGCAATCTAGCACATCGAAATAGTACAAAAATAGAGAACAAAGTGGCATGACCAATATATCAAGAAAAATGAATTTAATGTAGGATATTGGGCCTTATTGTATGATTCAAGATACAAGGATTTTAAGGGGAAAGTCCAATCCAAGTGGTTGGGACCTTATGAGATCAACCAAGTCTTTCCTAATGGAGCAATAAAGTTGAAAACCATAGATGTAGTAAGGTTCTCCCTCCTAGTTAATGGCCACAAGTTGAAACTTTACAAGCAACCAGTATAAAAAGGAATATTTTATTCTTTCTCTCATTCAACAATATGGTCCTCTCAGTGATCTACATACAAGTTCAGAAGCACATAATGATGACTCAACAGATGTATCGAGTTCCTCAAGTGACTCAATGGTTGAGCTACATAGCACATCCCCTAAGGTCACTCAGGTCTAATTTTTTATTCCACCTCACATGCACACACATCACCGTCACACAGATACACATACTTTTTCCAGCATCCTCCAATCTATGGTAGGGGCATGCCACCATTCATTAAGGGCCCTGTTGTAGTAGGGATCTGTAGCACAAAACCTGTCACAATTCAAATGGGACTTGATGCCAAAGGTACCAGCAACACTGCTTATCAGAAAATCTCAAAAATTAGTGCCACATTAATTGTAGTTCACACCTTTTCAACTCATTTTTCTCACACATGCATCATTAGTCTTATCATAATAAGCATACGCAACATGCTCATCTTATTTCACGTTTCCAATTCAAAATTCAAACATTTGAACTATCACATCACTACCCATCATCTGTCCATTCGGTTTCATTTCACTACACCCACCACCTTGTCATTCATTCACCTGCAATTATTTCTTGCCACATCAAATCATCCTATGGATACATTTAGCTTCACACGTGCGGTGTTCATTTAATCACCTTTGACAGGTATGCAAAGTACATTACCATAATTATCATGGATTTCTAAAATATTTCATTATGTATTTACATTAAATTAAGCATGCAATCTATTCATTACATTTATTTTCATATTCTATAATCATACATTCGCCTATCATGAGTTGAAGTGAGGTCACTTCAAACCTTAAGTTGGGGGGAGGGTAGTACACCAACCATTTTTTTTTGTTTTTTCCCACCTAAATCCAAATGCAAAAACAACAAACATGGCATGCAGACCCTTTTTGTCCTAAATTGCACCTACCTTTTGTTGTTAATTTCAATTGACAATTCCCTAAATCCTATGATTCTGAGCTAAGTCGAACCCAATTTTAAGCTTAATTAAGCTGATATAGAGGGGAAGGGGATGTAAGAGTTGCAGTTACAGTATAGTTGTAGTGAAGAGTGCATGTGAAAATAGTAGAGTAAGAGAAGGTTTTGAGGGTGGTGAAGTTGAAATTAAGCTAAATTTCCAAGGTTAGAACATTAAGCAGAAGTAAAGTGATTCACCAATGGGAGGTGGTGTTATTAGAAGAGAGTCATCAGCACAATAGATATTAAAAGACGCATTGGTATTGCCTATCTTGACAAGGGCTGGTTGGTTGGATTACTTTCTAAAGCTGAAATTTTTTAATAATGACTTAAGAAGGAGATTTGCAGCTACATTACAACATGACAAAGCCATGATAAAAGGGTTGTCAATAGATGCATCAAAAGGATAAATGGCACAAGTATCTGGTTTTCCTAGGACTGGAGCTGAATTTTCAATTCAAGCAGATGCAGTGGCTGCAAGAGAAGAATTTTGTGAGCGAGGAGAAAACCAAAATTCATCATCCAAAGGTACAAAAATACTTTCACTTCCATGGGTTTGGGCCAACTATGCTTCTTATGTTATTAGATACCTTACTTGTGATGGT
The DNA here is from genome assembly GCA_007258455.2 of Sequoia sempervirens. Taxonomy (NCBI): domain Eukaryota; kingdom Viridiplantae; phylum Streptophyta; class Pinopsida; order Cupressales; family Cupressaceae; genus Sequoia; species Sequoia sempervirens. Next base: position 284,781,575 of record VDFB02058242.1, on the reverse strand, counting down.
AGAAAAAATCTTCTATATATTTACATTTCAAATTACTGAGTCATCTTTGTCATAATAGATTAGTTAATGTGCCCAATTAGCTCTGCAATATGCTAAAAAGGATGGCATCTGAATACCAGAGAAAATAGAGAGATACATATTTATCACATCACTATTTAATAGCCCTATTAGTAAAAAGGAGCCTTAGGATCCAATATCCACAGGTATCCTAGGAAGAATTTATGAAATGTCAAGATATTAATAGTCTACTTGAGGCACCTGTAGTACCTAAAACCCTAAAACTACAAGCTACACTTACAAGAGGAAGTCCTCTTGTTTCACCTACCCATAGCCAAGGTAAGCATAAGGAGAAAAATGTGCTAGAATCTAGGCCACCAACAGTAGAAGAAATCTCATCTTCCTCCAAACCACCCAGGTCCAAGAAAAGAAGAGGTAGTACATCCACACCTTCTAAAACAAAAAAGAAAAAGAAGGATATTCAAAAGGAGAAACCTACCCCACCAGGGCAGTCAGGTTGCCTGAAAAAGTAAGGTGTTATGAGGGGGAGTGTGGAAAAACCAAAAGAGACAAAGGGCAAGGAACAACAGGAAGAGGATGTGATGTTAGTTGAAATAGACTCAAAAATAAAGGGAAATACCTCTGGAAATGTGCATACAACTACAAATAGGAATTGGTATATATCCACCAGTTCTGATTTAGAATTAGAGGATGTATTTATTGCCCATAAAACAAGGAAAACCCTAGGTATCCCTAATCATGAGGACTATGATTGTATAGGGGGTGGTAATGAACAATTTTTAGAAATAGAGGAAATATTTTTAGAGGATAGAAATGTTAGGAAGGAGCTCCAGGAAGCTCTAGAAAGAATTAAATAGTTGGAGGAGCTTGTGCAAAATTCTAAGAATAGAGACAAAGAAAGAGAGATAAATATACAAGAATTGGAGGGAGAAACTATAGACATATGGGCATGGTGCAAAGTTGGACTTATTGGCACAACTGGCCATGATCAAAATAGGGGATAGAGAACTTACAACAGGAAATCAGAAACCTCCTACCACAAAAACCCCAACTTACCACACAATTTTGTCTCTTGGGTATCAATTGTGGAAGGTTACTAATGAATTTTCATAGGAGAAAGAAAAGTGGATAAAGGAAAAAGAAACTCTAATTGCAGAGCATACCAAAGTGTTGGAAGGGAAGGACACTAAATTGAGGAAATTGGTTGTTAGAATGGAAGAGATGGCAGATAAGGCTGCCTAAATTATCAAGTACAGATCCCCAGCCATAAAAAATGCCTTGTTTCTCCAAGAAAAATTCTTAAGTTTTCAATTTAGTAGGTTGATTAGCAACAAGCCAATTTCCATGAGCAACAAGCTTGAATTTCTCCATATTTTTCTTGATGCTACCTTGGATGAACAAGACCAACTGTGTGAGTATTATTTGCATAATTACATAGTTTTAGAGGATGCACAATGGAACCCCTTAATGTTTGTAGGGGATTTTCATGTAAAAAATTTAGCATCCTATTTCAAAAATAAACAATTTAGAGGTGAACTCATGGAGGAGTATGCAGAAAGAGAAAAGTCAGTTTCACTTCCAATGAGGAAAGAGTCCAAAGATCCTGATGAGATAATAAATGAGTAGTTACTACTCCTGAAACACAAGGGTGCAAGAGGAAAGATTATGAAAGTAAGGATATAGGACTACAACAGAATGCAGACACTAATAGTTGGGTTAGTTCATAATTGTTATAAATATATACAAGAAAGGTGGAACAGTTTGACTCCAAAGCTACAAAGGAAGGTGTCTCATTCAATATATAACTTCATTTCTATGATTGAAAGAGTGGATAGGTACATAGATATTGTTGTTTATCAAGCAACTAAATTGATACCACTCACATTCCAACCACTTATACTCCTTTATCCAGTCCCACATTGGACAAGAGATAAGATAAAGGAATGTGAGGAGGCTAAGCTTACCAAAATAAAGAGACTTGCAATTTACAGAGGGTTCTACCTGAAGTAGACCAAGGGAGTAGATATTGTCATGGACCTTAGGGAAATTACACTACATTACAATCTTTACCCCTAGTTCATTTTGCTTGAGGGCAAGAAAAAGGGTAGTTGGGGGGAGTAACAAGTCCATTTTCTCTTATTTTTATGCATGTTTACATACATTATCAGACATATTCCTATGCTATGCTATCTTTTTATGCTTATTATACAACCTTGGACCTAAACTAGAGTAATGGAAATATAGCTATGATGTAGTAGCATTACATGATTTATATGTGGATATGTATGGAATGTGATTAGAATTTTGTGTGTAATCATGGTAGTTAGCTTTGTGTATGCGTTTTTTGGATTAACCTCTTGCAACCCAAGAAGACATTGTAGCCCACAACAGCTAAAATTTGTAGCCCAAATCCAAAGGAGGTCTTGGACAGTGAAACAAGGGAATTACCAGAACAAGTTGAATGTAATATCTACTATGTGGAGACACCTGATGGAGTTAGTCGTGCATCATTATGACAATTAATAAGGCGTTAAAGAAGAAGAATTATTTTATTGATAGGATTCTAGATAACTGATTATGTGTGAACCACGTTGCAGATCTATTTTACAGAGTTTTAATCCTGTTTGAACTTTTGTTTCTTTCCAATTGCAGTTTGAATAACTCAATCTTAATTACACACTATGATATCTAGGGAGTTTTCATTAATGATTTTAGTTTAGAGTTGTGTTTAGAATAAACTCCCTTGTGCCTATGTATAGCCAGTGGTTGAGTCTTTAGTATAGTTAGTTGATTAATCTCACACTAGTGGATTTGTTATTAATTACTTCTTAGTTTTTTGGTTTTAATCTATAGACATGTTGATTGTTCAGAAGTGGTTTTCTTAAATACAATCTTTGAGCAAGATTTTATGTGATCTTTTGGAATGCATAATGAATGAAGTTTAAATTGATATGGTTGTGTGAAATCTGAAGATTTACATTTGGTTTTAGTTTAAGTGAAGAAAGCCACCTGAGCAGGCCACTCAAGGTAATTGTTCTTCACTACATTCATAGTTGTTTTATTTATGTTTGATAGTTATTTTTGTTAGTCATTACTTCATAAATTGCATGTAAGTTAAAATAGATTCTCATATTATGATTATCAATAATGATTGTTCATGTGCATGAATGCATTAAATTGAATTGTAGTACTCTAAAGAATAGATTAGGTTCAGTTATTAGTTTTGATTCAGATTCAGTAATTATCTGTTAACAGCAGTTGAACTACAGATTATGTTGTAGGTACCCGAAGCCATTAGCGCCAATTTACTTCTTTTACTGTTAAGTGTTTCTTTATTTTCTAGCAAGTAGAATACATTTAATAGGATAACCTAGGTAATCTTAGGTATTTGAAAGCACATATAGTGCCAGTTCCATCACAAGTTTACAAGCCTTGGTTGAAAATTTAATGAAGTCTTTGCAATATTGAGTGGACTGTTTAGCTAAATCATTCCTCTGAATTGTGTGATTTCCACCAAGTTTACAAGACACTAGTTTAGACTCCACTTTTTAAGAACATCTCTAGAGACATTGTATTCCTCAATACTTTTTATAGTATGGGAAACACTCTGTTAAAAGATGTTGCACAAGTGGAAGTAAATGAGTCTCTCGCTGAGGAGTTTACACTAGAAAGATCAATCAGACAAGGTTAGCCCCAACTCTCTTTGTAATCACCTTAGATGCTATACATTACCTATTAATATAATCATTCATTTCACCAAGAATTAGGGACTTGACACTCCTTGACCACAAAGACCTTCTGAATATTCAATATCAAGATGACATTGCAATTTTTTTTTATCTTAAAGAAATTAATATTGACAATTTGGTTAAAATTCTAAACTTATTTTATAGAGCATATGGAGTCAAAGTATCCAATGTAAAATATATTATGCTAGGTTGGGCAAATAAGCCTCAAGAATAGCTTAAAATTTATGAATTTCAATGGGGGCCCAATAAGCAAGTCAGGTATTTGGAAATTCCTTTTGCAATCGGTTCTAACCTGAAGGACATGTGGTTGTGGATCAAAAAAAAATTGAAAAGAAAATAGATAGCTAGAATAGGCAATACTTATCATTGGCAGGAAGAATGCAGGTTTTTCAAAAGATTATATTCTCTTATAGCCTGTACTTTTCCTCTGTCTGGCTATTTAGTAGTTATCAAGTAAATGATATACAAAATAAAATAAGGAGCTTCCTTTGATATGTTGGGAAAAATAAGAAAAAGAAGCATTCTGTCAAGTTGGAGTGGTGTTGTTTAGAAAAGGCCCATGGGGTCTTAGTTTAAAAGACCTAAGTATATAGGGTATTACCCTAGCTACAAAATAGGTCATCAAGGCCCTAGAGGGGGATGAATCATGTAAAGTGTTTGTGAGGAATAATATACAACTTGCTATCCCGAAGTAGGCCAAATCATGGAAAGTACTGTCACTTTGTGATCTTATTAGTAAACATCTAATATCTCCTGTAGGCTCATATGTGTTTAAAAGTATATGGAAATCTTGGGAACTTATCAAACACAAAGTGAATAATTTCCACTTCACCAAGAATAACAATAGTATAATTTTTACTCATAGATCCATTTTGTGGAACCTAGAACTTAAGGGTAGACCTCTTGTAGTTTTGCAAGGTTGTTGTACCAAAAGTTGGGCTCAAAAAGGTATTCAATGCTTTAACAATATTTTGACTAATGGGTAGTTAAAAGACTAGGCGTCCTTAAGTAGTGAATATGATTTGCCTCCATTAAATTGGAGGACCTATACAATATTAAGGGAAGATTGTAAAGGACTGCAATTTCCTACTGAATGTATCTAGAATGCAGAATAGTAACAAGATTTCAAAAGGAAAGATAATACCCCATTAATAGATATCAATACTAGGATGATTTACAAATCCTTGTCTAACTTTGATTCTATCATAGAACATGCTAACAAATGCTAGGTACTTAACTGTAAAAAAATGGCAAAGCATCTTTAAAAATATATGGTCCAATGTGTTAGAGCCCAAAAAGGCTTGTTTTAGGTGGCTTCTTATATTGTAAATGTTACCATATAAAATTTAGTATTTTTATTTTGAAATATGTAACATTTGTAGAATGCCTAAAATAATTAATCATATATTTTTTATTGTTTTTATGCCAAAGAAATTTGGAATATGTTTTGTAATGGGCAAAGTATTTTGGGAGAATATGGTGAAATTAATTGAAAAAAAATATTGTGGGGAATGAAAACAAACTAGATAAATATTATATGTTATGGATGTTTCTTTCAACTAAAATATTATGGACTATTTGGAAGGAAAGAAATGAGGATAAATCTAAAGGGGTTAGAAGGGCACTTACCGATTCTTCTAAAAGACTCATATTGCACAATGTTGTCATGTAGGTTACTATTACAATGGAGATTTCAAAATGCAAATTTTTGAAATTGTCAAGGGATGGCACAATGCATGTTATCAAAGATGAGGTAAGTTATGATCACACCCGGTAATATGGTCAACCGAATACAACTACATTTCTAAAAGCTCTCAAGGAACTCCAAAAAGGAATTCAATAATAAAGCAGAGGAAAATCAGAAGGTGAACAAAGAAACAAGGGTCCCAAATTTCATATCAATGAAGGAGAAGATTTCATAGTTCATGTTGTTAGATCTAATGAATAACTTTCAGCTATTGACCCTCCTTTAGGATGGATGGACACAGATTCCTACAATGAGAGTAGGAACTTATAATAATGAACCAATACTAAGATTATACATGTAAATATGTAGTCCAATAAGTTATTTTTTGTATAGATTATACAACTGCAATGTATGTATAGGCAGCAGTTATAATTAGATAGTATAAATTTTTGTGTAGACAAATGTATGTTTAGGAAGTAGTTATAACTATGGATAGTAGTAGTATACAATAATATCTATTTCATTCAGATAATGTATGGTCCTTTTTGTGACTAAAGAATCTTTGATACATAAAAAAATTGTTAGAACAACTCATCAATGTAAAGGAGTGTTTATAGGAGGTATAATAACCCTCTTATAATATAGGATATAAAAATCATATAAATTTGTAATGTCTTATTGAACATATGAATATAAGTGTAAACTAAAATTATCTAATAATATTTCTATCCTTAAATTATACAACCTCTTTCAACAAGGTTCAACAAGTAAAGACTTGCCACACCACTCAAAAGAAGTACAAAGAGGTATACTAATGGAGTACAAGGTGCCTTGTATATCAACAATAGGTGGTGTCTAATAGCCATATTATACTTGGAGATGCATCCCAAGGAAGTGAATGTATGTTGATTATTGTCAATATTTTTATCTTGTCAGATGGAGTAAAGTATTTAATATCATATGGACTTGTTTAGATATGTAGAGAGGAAGAGGAGCACTAGATATTGTTCACTCATGGTTGTTGCATGTTGGTTTGATTATTTGATGATATTCATAGACTTTTCAATAAAAGAGGTATGAAACTTAGGGAAAAATATCTCCTCTAAATGTGATTTTATGAGAATATTCATGTTTCATACCCCCAAGTATCCCATCCATATCAACAATATCTACTAAAACACTAGTATCATAATGGGATACTAGAAAATTTGGTAGGTAGATAGAGGGATAGAAAATCAAGGCCTAGAAGAAGAGGTTCAATTGATTGACCTATTTATTGATATTTTTTGGAGGCATAACACTAATTTCCCCTAGATGTGTATGATAAGGTTCTAATTTGGTCACATTAGTTACCTCAATATTTTTTTGGTAGATAGTCCAAAATCATGGAGCTTTTCTATTTTTGTGTGAGTCAGGATAGTTTGGTCAGATAAATTGTGACCTTGGATCTTATATTGTTCAAATGACATTAGTGATATTGATTTTGGGGGGAGAGAAAGAGATAGTCACACAACTATTGATCAATCTAGGACCAAGGATTATGAGGTGGACCATTGATATAGTTGCCATTTAATAATGATGTGAGGGTATTTCCTAGTTTTTCTACATGGTAGGCAAGGGAGTGGCCGATATATTTTTTGATGATGTTGTAAAGGAGACATTTATTGTAGAAGGAGATGATCTTCAAGGTGCATTAGATATTTATCCACTACAACAAATCCTAAATAAAGTTAGTCAAAAAATTGGAGACCTAGGCATGATGTGATGATCATGTCATCTTTGGTTTTAAGTTTTTTTATTATTATTCACATGTGAATGATGATGGATATGATTTTTGAAGGATTGTTATAGATTGAGTTATCCTTAAATTTTGTTGATTATTGAGCATATCACACAGATCATCTTATTCATGTTAACTAATTAGATAGTTTGAGACCATGCACATTATGGATGATTCTCTCCATCCTTTGATGTAGTGAGTGAGTTATTTAGTTCAAGATAGAAGTACTACAAAGGTTGAGAGATAAATCACATATTGCAAGTGAGAGAAAGTGGTGCTTTCACAAATTCAACTCTACTTATAATTATATTCCATATGTGCAAAGTAGAACATGTTTAAGAGAGAGCTTTCTTATTAGAAAGCCTAGTGAGTCATGCCTAAATCATCTAGTGATGCATTTGTCTCATTTAAAATAAGAGTTGGACACTAGACATGTAACCATTAGAGAATAGTAGACTGAGATCAATGAGCTATGTGAGGAGATTAGGTAGCTTCATGGGGTTACCTCTATGATACATGGAAAATCTTGATCAAGGTCATGATTAAGGATGAGGACTCGCGATAATTAGTAAAGTGAGGTGGATGAGTGATCATCCAGAGAACTTCCCTTCAAGGTATATATTTTCCCATGATTATGATTATTTTATTTAGGCATTTAATATATTGAAATGTTTCCATTTATATTATAAGACATGTTATGATTTGTGTTGGACTATCTAGTTATATTAGATGTTTGAGACTACATTCAATGTTATATATTTGGATGATACTATGTGATGTACATTTTTTTGTTTTATATCAGAATAGGGTTCATTTCTATGTATGTGTGGATGTAAAACGTGCCACGAATAATAATAACATACATGTTATGCAAGGTAATAAATGAACATACTTGAATAATATAATGAAATCTTAAAATTTAAATAAATTAAGAGACCAAAATTAATTCCATAATTGTTATCACATATGAAAAATAAACAAGAAGCCTCATTAGGATCTACATTAAGTAGAATATGTTAGTGTAAAAAGAGGTATTATCAAACTAGTTAGCTTCTAGCCTACTTCCTATTCACACTACACTTAAGCTCACTTAGAGGTTATCTAGACTTTTGTCTCACCTCATGCAAACTCACCGCGTGTCTCAACACTTGTCCATAGAGTCCTACACTTGTTTCATACTTGGAGGGGTAGTCAGAGTTTGAATCCTACCTTCTCAACTCTTCTTTCTCACCTTTATAAGCAAGGATCATTTGTACATTTTATAACACATCACATGCTTATGATATAATCTCATTTTGCATATGCTCATTTGTGGATTTTTTTGAGTTTGTAAGCAAATATCAACTACTCCAACATGGTATTAGAGCAAGCTTGCAACTCAAATCCCTTTCTCTTGAATTTGTGAGGTTCATGGATAATAGCTCTTAATTGATGCTTCCTAGAGAAAAATGAATGTACTGATTACACTCAAAAGGGCTAATAGACGAATTTTCATATATAACACTTTTATTTTTGTTGACAGGAAAATTTTTGAGGTTTTGAGAGGCCATCCATGAAGGTCATACATAAATCTATATTTTCCATGAAGATCCATACAATAGTACATATATAGTACCATTTAAATCCTCAAAATGTGTGTCATCAACAATCTATTCATCTCGACCAACATGTATAAATTCACCCCTACACAATTTTTTTTATGTAGAAACGTATAAGCATGTGTAGGGATAATGTCATCACTGCACAACCGAAACCACTTATGACCCTTTTGGATGGGTTTCCAGCTTCTGGAGGGTGGTTTTCAACTTTCTAAGTAGTTTTACAAAAAACAAAAAATAGTTTTGGAATATTTCAATAGAGAGGAACATTCTGGTGGAATCGTCAAAAATTCTACTACTAATGTCATCGTGATGTCAACATTATGTCATCAATTTTAAACCCCAACTTTTCCCCTTCATTATTGGCTTGTTTTGTTTTTTGGCTCAACTTTAAGAGCCTCATTCTCAAGCATATCAATGTCTTTTTGAGCGATTTTTTTCATTATGTGTGTTTTTCGCCCTCTATCCAATGGTATGATTGTTTTTGTAGCATGATGTACAATTTTTTTCAAAAAATTAGATTCTCAAATGACACCCCAGACAATTCTCATTTTTGGAACTTCAAAGGGCTCATTTGTGCTCATATGGGCTCCTTTTTGGGTACTGTTGTTTTGAACATGCATGATTATTTGAACTCTATATGTAGTGACAATGTTAATTTTTCATTAATGTATTCCAAAATGTTAAATTCTAAGTATGTATCTTTTGAGGTTTTGTACATCAAATCCACTTTGTGGAATCTATAATGCACTTAAATAAAGTTCAATATCACTGTATTATTTGAGGTGGGTTCATTCTTTGAATAATGGGGGTTTTTAATTTTTTTATAATTTTCTTGAGGTTTGAAAGGCATATTTGATATATGCTTTCATTGTCCACCTCATGACATAAACTTGTAAGAAATCAAAACAACAAATATTTCTTTAAATGCACTCGTACAAAGTGCCGCAATAATTGAATGTGTGTTCCTTAGAGAGGGAATTTTGTATTTACACTAAATTATAAAGTGTAATTCAGGTTTGTGTAGTGCCTTGATTTTCCATCATAGAAATGGATTTTCATGATTATCACCTCATGCATGTGTGCCTTGATGCACACCCTTTTTTCAGTTTCTTGTATATCTTTTTGGACCTTATGTTGGATCTAAATTCGTGTACACATCTTTGTGCTTGATTTTAGTTGGTCTACCTAGACCTCTTCCTCGTCAACATTAGGGGAGATTATCATAATGTTATGCTAATGCTTACTTTGTTTCAATGGAGTAGTGGAGGAACCTTCTACTTTTGGTAGGGTCTCATCAACCTTCTATCTTTGTCTCTCCTATATTATTTCACTGGATCATATTTTGTGAGATTTTATTACTTATGTAGAGCACCATGATACACATTTTAGTAGTGTATTATAGGTCACTTATGTATTTTTTTATCGTACTCTAGAATCATAGTACTATCTACATCTTCAACTTCACAAGGTTTGATTGCCAAGTTGTGATATCTATGTATTCATGGTTGAGTAGTGTTCTATAGGTTCACTCATGTAGTGTTTTAAATCTCTTATCTTGATCTACATTTTGTGGGAGTTCGTTGAGTCCAACAGGAATAAGTTCATCTTTGACAAATTTTGTAGCTTTGACATGCTTCAGGAGTTCATCATCATTTTCTTCTCTTCATGGGATATCTTTTAAGGATGTCTTGTCCTCTTTTTCTCTTTTGGAGAGGAGTTTTATTCCCATTGGATTTTCTCCTTTTTCTCCATTTATGAGAGAACATTATTATATGAGTAGCTTATCAGGCCTTGTTGCCAAGACTCATATTTTTCAATGTTTAGCTTACTCCCTAAGTATCACTTGAGGGGGATGTTAGTGTGAAAAGATGTATTATCAAACTAGTTAGATTTTATCCTACTTCCTATTCTATAACAACCACAACCTTTCTTTTTTACTACAGGAATCGGTTGAGTATCCATCCCCCTATAAACTGCAGTGTGCCTGGTAAACTTTTTTCATGTGACTGGTGATGCTAGCGTGACACACCCTCTGATACCTTGGGGGTGGTGGGGAGACTAGACTTCATGACCTCTTTCCTGCAATAGGATGCTTTAGTCAATCAAGCTAGGCCTAGGTCACCCCAACAACCACAAACTTGCAACAAAGAAATTACTAGGATTTTTAATCATGTAGTAAAATTAAAAAATTCCATAAAAATATGAAATATTTTTTTTTTCTTTCAATAATTGAAATTGCAACTACACAACTGATCACATAAGCACTTCATAATAATCTCATTTTAATTTTTGACTAAAAAGAATAAACAACTTTTCCTTTTACAAATTCCACATGAATAATTATAAATAAATAACATTTAACTTTTAAGAAACAAGGTCAAAGATCCCATATATGGATACTTTTTGTCTTGCAAGAATCAACATGTCATATGCAAGAGGGAGAGCATCACCCAAGTGCTTTACCTCCAACCATAGACCGACAGTCTCTGACACACCTTCCTATTTAGAAGTGACCCTAAGGTTGACTTGGTCTTGTTGTTCGACCATATTTGAAAGCTCTTATTTAACACACATTGACTTCCTAAGTCAAAACTCAACTGAGTTGATTAGTTATTACAAACTTTGAATACTTGAGTTACATCACATAACTACTTGGGTCTTGGCAATTGTCACAAGTTTAAAGCTTACCAAAACTCATGAGAGGAACTACTCTCATAAATAAACTTTTGGACAAAACTTGACAACAAAAGATGATATTTTGACCTTCCTGGTCATATTATAGTATTTAGAAAACGTATACAAATTACCCCATTTTTACAAATATTTTTCATTCAAGAACATAACCCACCTTTACGGTTTAGTCTTTCTAAATAATTGGTGTGGTCTTGATTTTAAAGATTTTGTTTTAAATTACTTTTTCAACAAAAGATGAGGATAATAGTACCAAATAAATAATTGACATAAGGTTTTGGTTAAGCCACCTTTGAATAAGATCTAGCACTGACTGTGTTTTGGACTCTTCAAAACTCTTCAATTAACAACCAACTAATCTTTGGTTCATAGTACAACAAAGAATACATCATTCAAATTTTGTCCACCAAAGATTTCTTTAATGTAACTTTATTGCAAATTATTTGTATTTTACCCAAAAGCTTACCAACTGGAAAGAAGGGAAACAATTTTCTTTCAAGAAAAAGACTCTCATAGTATAAAAGGCAGATTTCAACTCTTTACACAACTATTTCTTGCAAAAGAAAGAATTTAATAGCAAAATTTACTCATAATTGATTTAAAGAAAAATATCCATTTCTAATAAACCGTAGAGATTTCTATTTCTACTAAAAAGATAAGAAAAATAAGAATATATTGCTTGCCCGCTTGCCTAGAGATGTGGTTGGTTTGAATATGCTTTCACTCAGCCCCAAATATGTAGCTCCAAAAAGACTACTCAAGCTTCTGAAATAAATTTAAAATGCAGCTCCAATGCAACTTTCTACAAGGTGAGAATGATTTCACAAACTAAACCCAACTTACTAGTTCACAAAGCAACTCTCTATTCCACTCAAACCAATACTTTCTTCTACCCTTCTACTTGTTGCTCTGACTTGCAGTTCGTGGTAATGTAAAAGAATATCTTTCTATTCTATTCTTTCTCAAACAGAAGAAGCAGTACCGCTCCCCCATGCAACTCTCAAAAATGAAAGAACAAAATGCAATGAATAATGCCTAATCCGACTCCTCAAGCTTTTTACCAAACCCCATAACTAAGTCTTCTCCCAATCTTGGCGTAAAACCTATCTTGGATTTCTTGATAAGAATGATTAACTGATCAAGAATTCTCCTTTTGGTGCCCAGCTCAAGGTGGTTTAAATTTGGGTTACAAGACAGTTACCATAGCAATTGGAAAATGGTTACCAAAGCAACTTATACGCAACAAAAGCCACAACCATACCTTACAAGATAAAAACAGATCTATAGTGGTTTCTAAAACCAATACCTTTGCTACCCTTGCCACGATGGTTAATGATAAAAGAACATTTTAGAAAAATATATAAATAGCTACCACCTTCGTTGCTTGTTTGCGCAACCATATGCATAATATTTGCGCATACATATCAGTAAGGCTTTTGATATATATCTCCCAATTCTTTGGGTCGAGGATTCCACCTTACGACAGCTTTAATAATCGACCCAAAACATTTAAAAGCAGTTTAAATACTTTCTAGAGTATTAATAATATTTATGCCAATAATCAATGATAATAACACAAAGGTGGTGATTAACATATCATGCCAATATATTGGCGTTATTATCATGTTTCTATATCGATGCCAAAACAATATCAATTACCAACTATCATGCTTTCATAAGCATGTTATTGCTAGATAACAAATACTTATAATATAGACATATAATATGTAACGTATATATATATAAATGTATTACTTCATTTACAATTTTATATATATATATATATATATATGCATGTACATGTACATGTTGATGTATAACCATCGTAATATAATATGTAACGTATATATATATATACACACGTTGGTATATAATCATCGTAAATGTGTAAATATATCATATAAGCACACATATGTACTTATGTTTTCTTGTACATACATATCTTTGTATATTATATACGAGATGCTTACCACATACTCAATAAGTTTTCAATTAAATCAAACATAAAGATAATAAAAATATATAGCAACAAGGTTAAAATTACACCAATATATAACTAAAAACCCTAGACTCGCATTGAATAAATGGTATCTAAAACTTGACCTACATAGTGAAGGAAACTCAAATGGCATTGCTAGTAAGCCCTTAAATTATACCCTTCTCCCGGGTGATACTCTCCCTCTCCCTCTGGAGGGCATGAGAAAATTGTCCTACAATTCTGCTTAGGAAACAATCAAATAGTTAGTCGTTAACAAATATGTATCAAAGTCATATCATTGCATAATTAAAAATAATTTATTTAATGTAAAAACCATCATATTACACAAAATTCATCTTTGCATTCAACTATCAAAGTTTCATAAACACATAATTCATCATTGTATTTAACATAAGGTAAAAAATAAATTGTAATTCATAGGCGGGGTGTAACATATTCACACTTCACTTAAGCTCACTTAGAGGTTATCTAGACTTTTGTCTCACCTCATGTAGACTTATCAAGTGTCTCGACACTTATCCATAGAGTCTTATACTTGTTTCATATTTGGAGGGGTAGTAAGAGTTTGAGTCCTAACTTCTCACCTCTTCTTTCTTGCCTTTATAACCAATGATCATTTGTACATTTTACAAAACATTGTATTCTTATGATATAATCTCATTTTGTGTGCTCATTTATGGATTTTTTTGAGTTTGCAAGTAGATCTTAGCTTTTCCAACAAAATCTCATGTTTTTTTTAATTTTTATTCTTGTCTCTAATCATTGTGTCATTTCTTCAAGTTGATAGCTTACACCATGATGTTGTATAACTATTGATGGTTCAACAAATATATGTTGTCTCCATTCATTCTTGCTTGGTTTAGTATATTTGTATCCTAGTTTTCATTGGATTACATATGTTATACAATTAATGATCGATAAGAATATAAAAAACTTCTCTTCATGTCAAATCTCTACATATCGATGTAACTTAGAGGGGAGAATTTTCATAACACATTTAACCATGGACATGCCCAATGTTAGCAAGAAAAATGGGGAAGTATAGTCTGGGGATCTGTACCCCAAGACTTCTTATGTAGTCAATTTATACCTTAGAGGACACATCAAGAGAAACAAGCATTTTCATTAAGTTGCTAAGAGGAACAAATAACACCTACTATGCTAACAACAAAAGAACCATCCATTCATCCATAATACACACATATGTAAACACTTATAACCCTTTATATTATATTATAACTTCATATAAAAGATAGGTCTTAGTATCTACTCCTATAATATCTCTCATGCATCTCCCTATATTCTTCACATATGATTTAAATTATATATGTGCTTCCCCATGAAGGGATGTGACTCCTAATTACATCTAATGTCTTCTCCTTTCTCCACAAACCATTTTAGGTAGCCTATAGTAAGATCTACTTTTGTGCTTGACTTGCTAACATTACCCCCTCTTTTAAAATGATGTCTTATCCTCAAGACATGATGCTCAATTGGGAAGGAGATGCTTGTATGTTCATTTGATGTGATTTAGTGACTTTTCCCGCTGTGCTTTTTCTTGTTGCAATGTGGATATGTGACTCTGAATCTAGATTATTGTAGCCTCTGCCTCATCCAGACTACCAAGGATTTGAATAATTTTAATTATTTCTTGTGCTTCCCCCATTATCCCTGATAGGTGCACCATATGATTGTTGATAGTCTCCTTCATATGCTTAATTTATTCTTTGATATGTTCCCTTTGGATGTGGAGTTGTTGTAACTGGTTACAGAGAGTTTCCATTTGGGCCCTGATTGTGCCAACCTATCTTGGAGAGGGTTATAGGTTTTTGCTACTTGTGATATCTCATTCTATAGTTGGACCATTTGGTCCCTTAGGCCTTTTGTTATTGTAGGCCATTGTAAGCAAAAATCGTAAATAACTCCTACTTCTGTGATAGTGTTTCCTAACCCCTTGATATGTTCCTCCAATTTTTTATGTGGTAGCACACTTCTTGGTGTATTCATTTGTTTTCTTCTTTATCACCTCCTCTTGGGATTCTTTCTTTATGTTATCCTTGGCAAAGGCCAAATCTCCTTGCAGGTTGTCCACCAACTATTTGAGTTATTGGGGTAGGAGAAGTGAAGTATCCTGAGGTAGGTGAGGAACGACACTCTGTAGTATCTCTATGTCATGTAATTGCTATGCATTATTCACATGTTCACTCAACAATTCTTCACTTGCGGTAGAATGGAGGATATCTCCTAACTATATCTTTGGTAGTGGTGAAAAACTAGACAAATTAACTTGTGAATCTACCATTGGTACCTACAAAAGCTACGGTGATGATACTTCTTGAATTTATTGTTGCTACACCAGGAAATCTTTGATTGTGGAGATTGTGGAACTAGAAGTAGATTTATCTCTAGTGGTGGTATCTTTACCTTTGTCATCTTATTCTCTGGTGGGATTATTCTTTGGTGGAGAGGGCCCTTCTATGTCCTTTACAATATTCTTGATCATTTCTTCATATAGCTTTTTGGTCACATCCTCGATCTCTTTTTGGATCTTCTCTACATCCTCTAGATCCTCCTCTATGAGTTTGTCTACTTTGTGTTTTGTGCGGAGTTCTTGGGATTATGCTTGAGATAGTGGTTGCTTTTGTTCTTCAGTGATATTGGGATTGACCATGGAGATGGCCTTCTCCTTTATCTCCTCTTATTTGTCTAGTGTCTTGGCCCTTTTTTCTCATATTGCAACAACTATATCCTCTAAGAAATCCTTCATTGCTTCATCCATTACTTTGTTGGATTGATTCGAGTATCGCAAGAGACATTGGATTATCATATCTTTATTCTTTGCATCCATTTCTCCATACATGTTTAGTACCTGCAACATCATCCCAAAATGGAGGATGGCATTAGTAGACACCAAAATATAAATTGGCAATTGTGGTTGCTCTAAGGTTTTTTGTTGATTGGCTATCAGGGTTTGTTGCCATTTTTCCTCCTTTTGAGAGGTTTTTCAACCTCTTCTTTACCCTCTGTAATTTATTCCACTTCTTCCTCTATTCTCTCCTTAGTTGTTTGTAGTTTTTCCATTTATTTTGGCCCTGCTTCTTGGGGTCTCTTTTTTGCAAGGTGACCTATGGTGGTTTCCCCGTCACTCTAGTGTAGATATTGTTTGCACAGAGGAGGTGCTGCCTTCTTATTTTCCTGGTGATGTGTTATGGCTCCTCCTTGACCTCCTTGGAGAGGTGGGTTCTAACTGTGTTGTGGTAGCACATAATTGAATGAACCCCCCTTATGATATTCCCCACTATTTGTGGAGTTTGTCTTTCTTTTTCTCCATCTTTTCATGTGATTCCTTTCTAGTCCTACTCTCCATTACTTCTTCATAGGTTCCAAAGAATTTTACATTGTGATCCTTAGGTTGGATCAGTAGGGTGGAGGCATAGGCATCTACTTCTTGTGCAGTGAGCTCATAAGGTAGTTGTGATACCCAAATTGTGTGTGGCTTTACTACCTCCAATTAGGTGTAGTCCTTATCCACCATGGAGGTTATTGTATTAATGTATTGAGTGGTGGAATCATGAGGAATTATTTCTCTTTCTTGTATCTGTTCGTAGATGGTCTTGAAAACCCCCAATATGTGGCTTTGTAGGACTGAATGTCTGAAAAAATTGTTGAATGTGATATTTTATTTGGGTTGTGATCAATTGGTTTTGTTGTCAGCTTTTTCCTTTGAAATTTGGTAATTCATTAAGAAAGTAAAATAACAATTAAATCAATAGGATGCCATATCAAAAATGGTACTTGGATTTCTTAATCTTTTGAATATTCTCCATCAATTACTCCTGTATGATCTTGTAGAGATCAAAATTTTATCCCCCACCACCATTTGGTAGGTTGTATGAATTGTGATGGCAGTGGCTAAGTCCTCCCAATTGACAGTAGATTTTATATATAATCCCGATTTCAACATAGTGGACTCCATCATTAGTAATTTTCTTCACATTTATGCTTTGACCATCAAGGTTTGCTTTGTTAGTTGTTTTACCTCATCATTTTTAATGGCCTTCTTTGTTGGGATGTCGCCTACCATGTTGAGTCCTATCACTACATGAATTTCCTTCTTTGTTATCTGGTATGGTTTTTCTAGGTACATGAATTCATCATGCACTCACTCATAGCAATTCTCACCCATGGATGTTCATCACATAAGTTTGGGTATTCTTTCCAAATGTCCAACTTTTTCTACAAATCTCCATATACTCCTATTTGTATGCACTCCCCTCATCTTTGAGGATTATTTGATAGAGCCCCTTGAACTTGGTATGATCAATTTCTATGATTTGTTCATGGATACACTTCTAGACATCATCAAGGTATACAACATTATGGAGTATATGTGAGAACACTTTGTCTTTATCTGTTGCTAAGGCTTTGTATGGATACTTTTGGTATTTGGGTTGAAGCTCTTAGAGATATTGACTACAGTCGTGGTGGCCATTGTTTAAGTAGAGGAAGTTTATAGATTGTAGAGAGCTTTCAAGGGTGTGGTTGTAGTTGAATGGGCATAAAATATGAAATGCATAGGAGAAAGTGAGTGTTTGAGGTGAGATGTGAGGTGTTAAATAGGCGGGTGGGTAGGTGGTGTATTTAATTTTGTTTCCCATTATGTAGGTTTTTCTAACCGTTTTATTCTTATGAAGTGATGGGTTGCTTTGGGGTGTTTAATATATGGTTTTTGGGTTTGAGTTATAGTACATAATATACACTAGAGGCTTTGATTTTCTTTAGTTTATTCTTAATATGTTGATAAGTGGTAATGTTTGAGGCCTGCTCCATTTACGTATCATGTCATAAGGGTGTCATCCAACTGTCTAAGTTTCATTTCTCTTGAATCATTGATAGCATGAATGTGGTATAGTCCTAGCAATCTAACCTTTAATTTCCCTTGTTTCTTAAACTTTTTATCATAGAGTGATACTAGATCCCTTTTTTTGAATATTTTCAACCTCAAGTTCCTATCACGCCACGCCTTCTACCTTTGCTACTCAAGTTCGTGGTTATATATTGTAATTTATCGATACACATCTAATTTATCTAAATCTTCTATCTATTTCACCAAGGATTGGTCATCTTCCAACCACAAGGTGAGTGCACTATGTATTTTGGGGATTATAAAGTTCATAAGGATTGTAGTGTCAATGTCATAAACTAATTGGAATGGAATGAAATTATTGGTCCTTTTATATGATGTTTGGTATGCCCAGAGTACCATAGGAACTTTTATATCCCAATCCATCCTATTTCCATCACACATTTTGGTAAGGGCTTTCCCAATTATCTTGTTTAATGCTTCATTTTCCCCATTAGCCCATGGGTGATATGGAGATCTTTCATTGTGTGTTATCATAAAGTTTTATTGTAATTCTTTTACTATTTTGTTTACAAAATATTTCCCTTGGTCACTTACTATACTAAGAGGGTATCCATATCTTACAATTATGTTCTCGTACAAGAATTTTATGACAATCTTTATAGTACAATCATTTGTGGGTTTTGCCTCCACCCATTTTGTGAGATATTCTACTCAAGTTATAATGAACCTTGCTTTAGAATATTTTATTGGTGGATCAATAGGTTCAATAAAGTCTATGGCCCATTTTTCAAATGGGTTGTGTTCTAGTACTGATCTTAGTGGCATTTCATCTCTTACGGTAGGTTTCTCTACCCTTTGAAAAATATCACATGTGTTTGCATGCTCAACATGTTTATGAAGAGTTTTCCACCATAGCCCTGCAAGTTGTACCCTCCTAGTTGAAGTTTCACCATAGTTATGTCCCCCTACTACTCCTTCATGTGCTTCCTTGAGGATTGACTTTCTTTCAAATTTATACACCACTCTTCCTAAAATATCATCCCTACATAGATGGTGTAATTCTCCTTCAACCCAAGTGTATGGTGTAACCCTCTACACTAATGATTACTTGTCTTGGAGTGAGATATCTTTAAGAAATTCACCTGTAGAAATTAAGATGGAAATATCCTATAACTCCTTCAATAATGCTTTAATTTGAAACAAATGTGCAATAGGGATATCTTCTATAGTCTCAATCTAGGATAAATAGTCTAGTCCTTGGTTGTTTTTCCTCTATTTCACCATAATTTTAAAAATCAAATTCCTAAAACAGTAGTAACCATCTACATTTTCATCCATGTGTAACAAGTTTATTAAGTACTTAAGGGGTTTATGGTTAGTAAAGATGGTGAATAGTGTGGATGGTAGGTAGTTTCTATATTTTGTAGTGCATAGACCATGGCCAATACCTCTCTATCAGTGGTAGTATAGTTATTCTCTACGACATATAGTTTGCTACTAGCAAAGGCGACGGGTGGTCTTTGTTTGGAACTTTGGGTTGGACAAGCATTGCTCCTATGGAAATACTAGAAGCATCCACATGGACATGGAAAGGGTTGTTCCAATATGGGAATATGAGGATTGGTGCTTCCATAATCTTTTATTTTAAAGTGTCAAATAATTTTTGAGACTCTTCATTCCATTCAATGTTCCTACTGGTTTTCTTCTTCAATAACACTTCTAATGATGTAGCAATACCGGCATATCCCTTTATAAACTTTCTATGGTACCTTGTATATCCTAAAAATGTCTTAACTTTTGACGCATTCTTGGGTGGCAGTAAATTTAGTATAAGGGAAACTTTCATAGGATCTACTATTAATCCCTTTTTACATAGAATATGCCCTAATAGGGTCCCAAAGGGTACCACAAATGTACAATTCTTCAAGTTTAATGATATTTTCATACTCCTACATTTGTTCAACATCATACATAATACTTGTATATGATCTTTCACCAGTCCATAAATAGTCCAATCATCTAAGTGGACTTCTAGAAAGTCATGTATTAAGTATTTAAATGTGTAATTCATTATCCTACTGAATACCACAAGGGAATTTTTTGTTGAAAATGGAGGTAACTATGTAGCTTAAAATTTGTAAAACCATGTGATTGTAGATCTAATTAAGTGTTCTTTGTTACAAATTCTTTGTATATGATTATCTGTTTAGATCAATTATTACCAATTGTAGAAGTAGATAGAAGATTGTAGAAGAATGAGACAAGAAGATAGAAGTGACACAACATATATGTGGAGAAACGCTTTCAAGAAAAAACTCCACCACCAGAATCAATAGTGCTTGTATTATTTAACCTTAGAACAAGATTACAATAACACTGTATCAATCCTTGATTGAGATGCTTCTTTTGCCTTCAACAATTCTTCTTCACAACTTGCAATAAAATTTGATCAGACTCTCTTCAACTTGCTGCAATTAATAGACAATAATGAGCCTTGAAAACTCTAAAGAGTTGTCAATTACAAAGCACAAAGCTTCTCTAAAAAAACCTACGCCTATTCTTTGCAAGTAGAGTTTCAACATGTAACATGAAGTCAAATCCAATGTCTCCTCAATTTAGGCACCCTAAATTGAACTCCTAATTGATCGTTGGTCAAGAAAATATCTTCCAAGCTTCTCCTCAAAGTTGGCCCCCAAGAATGGGCCCACTTAACTCAACCTTGTAAATATCTTCTCATGCAAAAGGTGTTAACTTCAAGATGCCAACTTGAGTGCCCAAGGTGGGTCCAAGTCAATCTTTGTTAACTGAAACATATCTCTCCATCAATTCATGCAAACATGGTGCATGATTGATCATCCACACTTAACTGAATGTAGCCACCTATTATATGTCATGCAACTCAAGTCATTAGCATGCAACTCAAATAAACTAAAGTCAACTAACATGAAACACAAACTAACTACATGCAACTAAAGATAACTGAACCATAACTGAACTGAATTGAACTGAACTACATTTCAAATTGAACTGAACTCCAAACATGTAAATATCAATTCCTAACTTCTAGGATCTTTACATGCATTATTGAAGTGTTATCTTTTCTCCAAATAGCTAACTGAACTCAAGGTGGGTTCCACCTTCCATGTGGGTGCCCCATGTGCTCCTATTTTGTAGGATCTCTTCTTAGGCGTCCCCACATGTTCATATCATTTAGAATTAATTACAAATGTCAATTTACATGTTCATTTCATTTGAATTTAATCTCTTTCTAATCCTAGTGTTGGGGAACACTTTCCAAGGACTTAGGAGATACATGAAATATGTTTAGGATTGCAATTAAATGGCATCTTATTCCCAACATTCTCCCACTTGACATTATACATTGCAATTATTCTAAACAAGGAATCATTATTATAAATCAAGTACAGGCCTTAAGGCCAATGGCCTACCTGCACCAAGAGAACTTATCTGTAGGAACTAGCTTCGTAAGATAATCTACAACATTGATCAAAGTGTCAACTTTCTCAATCAATACCTTCCCACTCTCAACCATTTCTTGCACAAAGTGATATTGAACATCAACATGTTTAGTACGAGCATGATGCATATGATTTTTGGCTAAAAAAATAACACTTTGACTATCACATTCAAGTTTAATTTGCTTGCAATTAAAACCAATACCTTTCCCAAGTCTTTGTAACCAAACTGCCTCTTTAGAGGCATGCGTAGTAGCCATGTACTCTACTTTTGTGGTGGAAAAAGCAACCATGGGCTGCCTCTTACTCATCCAACTAACCGCATCTCCAAATAAAGTAAACACATAGCCACTTGTCGACCTCTGACTATCCAGGTCTCCTACCCAATCTGAATCAACAAAACCTTGTATGTCCAATGATCTATGCATAATATCAATATCATTAGCACCATGATAAAAAAATAGTAATCAGAAGTAACTCGTAAATATCTAAACACCCTCTTAATATAAGTCCAGTGTTCTTTACAAGGGTTAGACATAAACCTACTTAGAACTCCCATTGTTTGGGCTATATCTGGTCTCGTACAGACCATTGCATACATTAAACTACCAACTGCACTAGCATATGGAATTTTAGATATTTCCTCGTATTAAAAATCAAATTTAGGACTCGTGTCTAAACTTAACTTCATGCCAACTAGTAAAGGAATATTAATTGGTTTACTCTCCTACATGTTAAACTGTTTCAAAATAGTATCAACATAGTTGCTTTGACTCAAGCAAAGCTTTTTGTTACCTCTATCTTTGTTGATCTCCATACCAAGGATATATTTTGCAGCCCCTAGATCTTTCATCTCAAATGTGTTAGAGAGTTGTGCTTTCAATTATTTGATCATTACCTTGATGTTACCAATAAACAACATGTCATCAACATACAAGATAATAATTAAAAGTTGATCATTAATAACTTTTATGTAAACACAATGATCTTCCTCACTCCTAACATAACCAATTTTCAATGCAAAAGCATCAAACTTCTAGTACCACATTCTGGGTGGTTGTTTCAATCCATATAAAGATCTCTTTAACCTGCAAACCAATTCTTCTTTTCCTTTTACAACAAAACCATTAGGTTGCCTCATATAAATCTCCTCATTGAGATTCCCATGCAAAAAAGTAGTTTTCACATCCATTTTCTCTATTTCAAAATCATAAGCAACAACAATAGATAAAAATAATATAATAGAAGTTAATTAGCAATAGGAGAGAAGATTTCATTAAAGTCAACTCCCTCTCTCTAGGAGTAGCCCTTGGCTACTAATCTAGCCTTGTACCTTTCGAGATTACCATTTGCTCCAATTTTATTTTTAAATATCCATTTACAACCAATGGCCTTTCTTCCTTTGGGCAAACTCTCAAGATCCCATGTGTCACAAGTATCTAAGGATTCCATTTCCTCATGCATAGCTTGTGACCAAAGCTTGTTCTCATCTGAAGATAAAGCTTCCCTGTAAGATCTAGGTTCATCATTAGTACTCATCAAAGCAAATATACAATGGAAATTAGGTGGGCTATACCTATCAATGGGATTTCAGTGTCTTGTGAATCTTCTCAAAGGGGTTTCTTCTTGTTCCTCAATATGCTCATCATGAGAATCTATCTAGAAGAACTATGTGAACTCTCCTCATCCAATCCATCCAATTGTTCTTCAACATGCACATATTCATGCTTCTTAGTATTTATCTCAAAATGCATTGTTTGAGAAGTATCCTTCTCCTTTGGTTGTTCTTCTCCTGAATAAGCTCTAAATTCCCTGAAAATTACATTTCCAGATAAAGAAATTTTTTGGGTTAGAGGATTCCAAAGCTTGTAACCTTTTTCATTTTCACCATAACCTATGAATATGCATTTATGTGCTTTTAGATCCAACTTAGATCACTTTTTGTTAGGCACGTGAACAAAAGCCTCAAAACCAAAGATCCTTAAATGTGCAACACTAGGTTTCCTACCTAACCACATTTCACAAGGAGTTTTATCTTCAATAGATGAACTAGGGGATCTATTGATTAAATAACAAGAAGTACTTACAGCCTCAACCCAAAGGCACCAATCTAGCTTAGCGCTACTTAACATACTCCTAGCTCTTTCCATTAAGGTTCGGTTCATCCTTTCTGATACTCTATTTTTCTGAAGTGTATATGGAGTAGTTTTCTATCTCACAATTCCTGCATGCTTACAATAATCATCAAATTCCCTAGAACAATATTCACCACCATTATATGATCTCAACACTTTTATCTTATGATTTGATTATTTCTCAACCAAAGCCTTAAATTCTTTAAACTTATTAAACACATCATATTTTTTATGCAAAAAATAGATCCAAGTGTATCTTGAGACATCATCAATAAATGTGACATAATATCTAGATTTTCCAATAGAGTCAATATCCACAGGGCCCATTACATCTGAATGAATAATCTCTAATAATCTTTTAGCTTTATTTGTTCCACTAGGAAATGAAGATCTAGATTGCTTTCCAAACACACAATGGTCACAAAAATCATTTTTGCCAATATTTTAATAAAAAATACCATCAACCAATTTCTTATTAAGAATGGTCCTAAGACCTTTTTCACCAATGTGGCCCAATCTATGGTGCCACAACATACATGTATTTTCAGCTTCAGTTACATTGGCCGATTTATTCAAATTGGAGGTATTAATCTTAAATAAAGTCCCAATTTGAGATCCTTTAGCAACCACCATATTCCCTTTCACCAATCTACAACCACCTTTGTCAAATGTCACATGCACTCCAGAGTCATTGAACTTAGATACAAAAAGTAGATTTCTAGCAAGTCCTGGAATATGTAAAACATCATTAAGGGTCTTAACCCTACCATCACTGAAACACAACTTTACCTCTCCTTTACCCACAACGTTTTTTGTGCTATTATCTCTAAAGAAGACATTCCCTCCATCATATGCAGTATACTTAGTGAACCACTCCTTGTTAGGAGTCATGCGATAGGAGCAACCTGAATCAATAAGCCAAGAGTTATCACAAACAATATTAGATGAAATGACCAATGCATCATTACTGTCATCTGAGGATTTCTCTATAGAAGCATCAAAACTCTTTTTCTTTCTCTTACAATCCTTCTTTACATGTCCAGGTTTCCCACAATTCCAACACTTTACCTTACTCTTACCAGGGGTTTTAGACTGTCCTTTTGACTTACCCTTTCCTTTCTTGTCTACCTTAGATTCCTTTTCCTTAGGTCTACCTCTTACAAACAAGGCATCTTGGGATCCCATTTTAGACTTTGTCCTCATCTCCTCTGATAGGAGAGTAGGAATTATATTGTCCATCTTAGGATCTACACCACTACCACTAATAGCAATAATTAGATTTTCCCAAGACTTTGGTAAAGAACAAAGTAACAAAATGCATTTATCTTCATCTTATAGCATTACATCTACAGATGTTGACTTAGAATCAAATTAAAAGCATTTAAATGATGTGCAATAGAATCACCATCTTTAATATTTAAAGAATACAACTGTCTTTTCAGATACAACTTATTAGTAAGACTTTTGGTTTGATAGATATCACCTATCCTCTTCCACTATTTATATGTGGTAGTTTCATCTAAAACATTCAAGAGAACAACATCAACAAGACACAATTTTATTGTCTCTCTTGCCTTCTTATCAAGCTTAGCCCAATCCTCATTTGACATCATTGTAGGTGATTTTGTCTCATTACAAATAGCTAACCACTGATCTCTCTCTTCAAGGAGATCCTCCATTTTTAGTTTCCACATCTCATAACTAGATCCATTGAATCTTTCAATATCTAAAAGAGAATTAGAACTCATTGTAACACACTTATTTTATAAAATCATCAATAACACAATAGTAAAATCTCCCACTACAGCCCAAAAACCTTCAAACTTTTAAGAGAAAGGTGTCCCAAACTCTACCCAACCTCTAGCTCTGATACCAAATGTTGAAAATGGAGGTAATTATGTAGCTTTAAAACTTGTAAAACTATGAGATTGTATATCTAATTAAGCATTCTCTGTTATAAATTTTTTGTGTATGATTATCTGTTAAGATCAATTATTACTAATTGTAGAAGTAGACAGAAGATTGTAGAAGAATCAGACAAGAAGATAGAAGTGACACAACATTTACGTGGAGAAACCCTTTCAGGAAAAAACTCCACCACCAGAATCAATAGTGTTTGCATTATTTAACCTTAGAACAAGATTACAATAACATTGTATCAATCCTTGATTGAGATTCTTCTTTTTCCTTCAATAATTATTCTTGACAACCTACAAGAAACTCTGATAAAACTCTCTTCAATTTGCTACAATCAATAGACAATAATGAGCCTTGAAAACTTCAAAGAGTTGTCAATTACAAAGCACAAATATTCTCTCAAAAAACCTGTGCCTATTCTTTGGAAGTAGAGTTTCAACATGTAACATGAAGTCAAATCCAATGTCTCCTCAATTTAGGTGCCTCAAACTAAACTCCTAACTGATCATTGGTCAAGAAAATATCTTCCAAGCTTCTCCTCAAAGTTGGCACCCAAGAATGGGCCCACTTAACTCAACCTTGTAAATATCTTCTCATGCAAAAGGTGTTAACTCCAAGATTCCAACTTGGGCACCCAAGGTGGGTCCAAGTCAATCTTTGTTAACTGAAACATATCTCTCCATCAATTCATGCAAACATGATGCATGATTGATCATCCCTACTTAACAAAATGTAGCCACCTGTTATTTGTCATGCAATTCAAGTCATTAGCATGCAACTCAAGTCAACTAAAGTCAAATAACATGCAACTCAAACTAACTACATGCAACTGAAGATAACTGAACCATAACTAAACTAAACTAAACTAAACTAAACTGAACTGAACTGATATTGAACTGAACTAAACTAAACTGAACCGAACCGAACTAAACTAGACTTCAAATATGTAAATATCAATTCATAACTTCTAGGATATTTACATGCATTACTAAAGTGGTATCTTTTCTCCAAACAATTGACTTAACTCAAGGTGGGTTCCACCTTCCATGCGGGTGCCCCATGTGCTCCTATTTTGTAGGAGCTCTTCTTGGGCATCCCCACATGTTCCTGTCATTTAGAATTAATTACAAATGTCAATTTACATGTTCATTTCATTCAAATTCAATCTCTTTCTAATCCTAGTGTTGGGGAACACTTTCCAAGGACATAGGAGGTAAATGAAATATGTTTAGATTGCAATTAAACGACATCTTATTCCCAACATTTTTCAACCCAAAAGGTATCACTATGTACATGTATGACCCCCATTTTGTGGTAAAAGTGGTTGTGGGATGGTCCTTGTCCCTTATTTTGACTTTATGATATCCAAAAAAGTTGTTAGTAAATGAGCATATCTCTCTCCCTGCAATTGACTCTAAGATTTCTTTGATGAATGGAGTGGGAAAGGGATCATGTAGACAAGATTTATTCAATTCCCTAAAATTTACACAAATCCTTATTTCTCTAATTTTCTTATTTTGGACAACCATGGGGCTTACCCAATCGACATATTATATCGATTTAATGATGCTGATAGCTAGCATCTTATCCAATTATGTTTTGACCTTTTCTTCATGTTGGGTTCTTTAATCCCTTTCATCTCTATAAAAGTTCAGGGAATAAATATTGAAATTAACAGAGGGTCTCTATTACTTGAGCTACTAATTTTTCATCATAGTAGTCCCCTATTCTTGCCACCTTGGGGTCTCCTATCACAATATTTTCCTCTTTAGTCAAATAGGGTCATTATAATATTTCTTCTTGGGTTTAGTAGATTCTTCTATTTCTCTTTCTCCTTAGTCGATTTCTATATCTGGATCATATCTTTCTTCATCATTTTGTGTCGCACAACAATGTTTCTCTATATCAATTGATTCCCAATCCAACCATTTAATGTATTCCAATATACCTTCTTCTTTGGGTGGCAAGGAGGAAGGTTTTGGTACCTCCATCTCTTGATATTATTCTGGTTTGAATATGATCTTCTTCATTTTAATTAATGTGGTATGTATCTAAGGATTTTGATTGTAAAAAGAAAAGGTATGGAGGAAATTTTTGTTGCCTCATCCCATGTTTTGGTTTCTCCTTATCTCTCCTGGACAATGTACTAGGTTTTGACCACTGGGTTTAATGTGTAATAGAATAGCTAGATGTATATTCTTTCATCGTACTCATATTCTTCTTCTTGGTAGTGTATGCATATATCTAAATGATGTTGTGGTAGGATATCTCCCTCATATATGGGTATGTCCTCATATTCTCCTACCTCTGGAAGGTATCTTGCTTTTATTTGAATCTTGAAAGTTTCCCACTTGATAATAGTATGCTTATGTGTACTATACCAGCATGCGATGGTGCAAGTGATGCTATGCGATAAGATGTCAAGTCTATGGGCTTCAGTTGGAAAGATTTGTTCTATTTGTGAGAGGTGTGATAATAAGTCCCCCACTCTAGAATATTGAGGAAAATTAATGTGTGATATTCCTTGTGAGATGTGATGGACATGGTGAGATACTTCATTATTGTCCTTCTTATCACTTTTTGTGTTGGTGCCAATATCATGTGGTATGTTTTCTATAGAGAATTCTTCTTTTGGTGTCTTCCTTACCATGTATACCCTTCTAGATCCAAAGATCAAACAAGAATATACTTTCGGTTCATCTTGTAGCCAAGCTTCCAGTACAGTCTCACTATATATGCTCCCATTAGTTTCATTTATCTCCAGTTCCCCTTCCGAGTTGGGTTCTTTCCAAATTTTAGTTGTAGGAAGTTTAGTTATAGTGTTTAGATTTTTTTCATTGTCATCATATTCCTCCACATGCACCTCTTCTACATAGGTTTCTTCTTGGTTCTTGCCTAAGGGGATGTGTACTATTCTCATGTCATCCACAAATGAAATTTATTCCTTTCTTGTGTCTATCACCCCACATGAATCTACAAACCATCTTAGTCCTAGGAGTGCATCAAAAGAATCAAATGTCTCCTTGACTATGACTGCCTCAAAATATACAGTCCATTTCACTCCTTTGACACTTACTTATACATGTTTCCAACTGCCTAAATTTTTCATCCCTGTTCCATTTGCTAGACTAATGTTGTATGGGGTGGGTTCCAGTGTGGGTCTCCCTAAATACTCCCATATTCTTTTTGGGATTAGGTTTACATCCACACCTAAATCCACCTTAACCATAGTGATATTTCTATGATGAATCTAGAGGCCAATCATGATAAGTATGGTTTTCCAATGCTTCCCTACTATCTTGATCTATGGAATATATTTCTTATTCCAGTATTTGCTAATTAGTTTTAATTTTGTTAGTAGGTCATGTTATCTTAGCATTTGCACCATTTGTTTTAGTGTTCTCACTTTTAGTGTTTTAGCATTGAAAAATAAATGTTCTATTCTTTTCGGCCTTTCCTTGTTCTTGTTCAATTATTTTCCTAGCATTTTTTAGGATTTGATCATGTTGTTGTTCGGTGGGGCAAAATTCCTCTTCCCCCTTTGAGCTTTCTTCTTTTGTTGTTATCAATTCTTATTTTTCGATATTGGTACCTTGTCTAGTTACTACTATTGCTTTAGTTTTTTTATTTGTTTTAAGCTTTGTGCAGTGCTCTTCTTTTGTACTACTTTTTTTTGTAGTATACCCTTCATCTTTTCTTGCCTTGCGACACCTCCTTGTTTCTTCTTTTGGGTTCTTAGACACCTTTTAGAGGAGCCTTGCTCCCTATTTGAATTTGAACTTTATGATTCATCATTTTGAGTTTTTGGCATTAAATTTTTGTAATCTTGACATGCCTTATCATATTTGAAGGCATCATGATCCTCATGACGACATAACCCACATTATTTTCTTTTCTCACACTAGCATTTAGTTGAAAAGTGTCTCAATTTATCGCAATTGAAGCATGTGGCATCTACTCTCCATCTTCCTTAGCCTCGACATCTTCCTCCTCAGAATAAACTATTTGTTATTATATGGTTATGAATCCTAAATGGTGTTTGCAATCCTCTGGTTATGTTACCATGGTGGTACTCTATACCCATTATCATGTGCATATAGTTTTCTTTATGCCAATCCTTTTACATATGCCATATTCCTATCATAGTCTTGTTCTTCTTTTACTCAAAACATATGGGATGGGCACTCTACTGGTTCATGGTCATCTTATTCTCCACAAGTGGTAGAATATAAAGAGTTTGGTTTCCTGACTATGTAGAGGTATACCTTTAGTGCATTGGTCTTCTTCTCTCCAATCTCCTTGGGAAATTTGTTTCGCAAATGACCTTCCCTGCTGCAATAGGAACACCATATACTCAGCCTTTGTAGTCCTATTTCTCGTTTCATGAGGTCCTATCTTATTCACAACTGCTCAATTTCAAGTTGTATTTGATCCACTCTTCTATTTTCCTTTCCTTTTTCCATCTTTTTCCATGATTGATTTTCTATCCAATAGGCCAACACTACCAATTATGAATATGTAGCAAATCATCTACAATCCAAGGCCATCCTTAGCTCCAAAGTTACAATGAAGAGGAACCACTATATCTTCTATTTATCATTCAAGGGCTCTTCTAACCTTCATGTCACTTCTTTGAACCTTCAATCAAATTCTATGATAGATTCATCCTCTTATTGGGATAGTTCCCTTAGTTTACTTACTCCTTCTATGGGTAGTTTCAGACTATCCAAATTTTCTAGAAATTATTTTCTTACTTCATCCCATTCCTTGTCATTTTGTGGGAATGACTTGCAGTACCATTTCAGAGGTTCATTTCTCAAGGAACCAATGAAATAAAATAGTTTTATGTTGTCATGTGATTCATTCCTACTCTGCCAAATTGATTCTAGTAGGAAAACATGTTCAACAACATCACTAGTGTCCTTTTCAAAGATAGACATCTTCCTCGTATTGCTCATTTCATCTTCTTATGAGGTATTTCCTCCTTGAATTCTGTTATTACTTCCTTGCTTACTATAGAGGGAGTTAGTATCAGTGCTACTTCTTGAATTTCTCCAATCAATAGTGTGGCCCTTGTTCCCCTGACTTTTCCACTCAATAGTATGATAATAATTTTCTAGAATATCCCAATTCACAGTATATACTATCCATAATCCTTGTTTATTTTCTCTTGTTTCTCCTTTACTTGTTGTATTTGTATGTGGTGTGTATGCCTTAAGGGGTGACTCATGGTCCGAGGGTGATGTTTGTTCAACAGATAGCTTCAATTCCAAGGGTAACCCTTCATTAACAAATAATACTGGCTCGTACTTAACTAACATATTTCTAGGATTAAGGTTATTCTCCACTACTCCTTTGTTTTGTTCCTTTGCAACATTATTGGATTCTAACTCCTTTCTTTTCTCTTTCATATTATCAGTTACACCCACATTGGTGTGCTCAACAAAACCCTTCTTGGAGCACTCCCCTCTCTTCTTTAAAATTTATTTTTCCATTTTACCTGCTCTCTCTCTCTTTCTTTCCTATTTCTTTTACCCTTTTGCAGTATCTTTTCTATTTTTTTTGCTTTCCTTTCTCCACGCCATTCTTGTGCACTTCCATTTTAATCAATTCCTTGGTTTCTTTTCTCTTTTTACTATCTCCTTTTCCCATGACATTCTATTCCAAAATCTCATTAGTCTCCAGGGTTATTTAAAATCTAAATAATTGCATCTTTCTAAGGACATTTTTAGGTCCCTTCCCCCTTTCCATTTGGCATACCCTAATTTCCTACCCCATCTCATAGAGGTGGCCCTTCGGGTTTGACACAAATTAATTTTATTCCAACTTTCTTTTCTTCTTATGCTTTATACTTTCTTTATTTTTCTCTCTAGGGTCTCGATAATAGAACCAATAGCAAGAAAAATTCGGAAGTAGAATCCAAAGATTTGTACCCTAAGACTTCTTATGTATAGTTAGTTTATATTTGGAGGACATAGTAAGAGAAACAAGCATTTACGATAAGCTATTAAGAGTAACAAATAACACCTACTATGCTAACAACAAAAGAATCATTCATTCATCCATAATACACACATATGTAAACCCTTATAAGCCATTATATTATATTATAGCTTCATACAAAAGGCAGGTCTTAGTCTTTGCTATTATAATATCTCTCACATATCTCCCTATATTCTCTACATATGATTTACATTATATACGTGCTTTCCCATGAAGGGACGTGTCTTGTAATTGCATCTAATGTCTTTTCCTTTCTCCGTGAACCATTTTTGGTAGCCTACGATAAGATTTGCTTCTACCCTTGACCTGCTAACACCCAAGAAGATTGTTTTAAGTTTAGTTTTTTGGCATCACATGAAACAATGTGTCTAACTTGCAAGGCATGACATAAATTGGAAGAATGATAATACCTATGCATAATCTAAGCATATTATCAAATATTCTAGTAGTTAGGTCCAATGATTGTGCCTTTGACATGTCTACTTCTAATAGTCAAAAATAATTTTTAGTGCATATTTTAGGGCTATAAATCTATTTTCAACTAAATATCATTTGATAGATACATTCCCATACTTCACCATGATGTGTAAAGGTATAACTTAGATTTAAGGACCTTGTCAAGTAGAATCCCATTATCATCAAATGATATGATCTTCTTTGTGGCTAATTGACTCAATTATAAATGTAATTATTTGTGGAGCGGTGTCAAACACAACATGGATTTTTGCTAAATATATTTTTAATATATATTTATAAAAAGGTGATGTACATACTACATTTGTTGAGTAATGTCACCCTCCTTTATTTTAGTTGTGGCTTGAGGTGTAGGAGGCAAATGTAGTTCATTGGTTGGGAAAAATAAAAGTGGTAAATTCATGTCTTGTCCCCTTTCTAAAATTTAGTGTGT
The DNA here is from genome assembly GCA_007258455.2 of Sequoia sempervirens. Taxonomy (NCBI): domain Eukaryota; kingdom Viridiplantae; phylum Streptophyta; class Pinopsida; order Cupressales; family Cupressaceae; genus Sequoia; species Sequoia sempervirens. The sequence goes on along the minus strand of VDFB02058242.1, from coordinate 284,748,745 downwards.
ATGCCATGCTAAATTATTACCATGTGAATTGGGGACAACAGGAAAATAAGGCACATTGGAAACATAAGCCATGTCGACATAATTATGGTCAAAAAATAGATGATACGAGGTCATTTCTAAATCCATGCTAGCTTCATGTGAATTATGGTTAGGAAAAGATATGATATAAACATGGGATAAAGTCATAAAGGAAGTGTAAAGCAAAGAAGATAAATAAAACCATTGCAAAGCTCTACCACTCAAGTACAATTGAAACTCATTAAAATCAACAAAAAATCAACATCTAAATGTTCATAAATAGCAAGTAAGATTTTTTTCAAATGTGAAGAAGCATTAGTAAACCCATTAGGATCATCATGTAAATATTCATCACCAAAGGTTATAACATCCTCATGTAATGTAAGCATGGCAATGGAGAGCACAAAAGAAGATAACAATTGATCATCAATGTGTAAGTGATCAACACGTGGGTTAGAATTATGTGAAAGGTTATCATATGTATCCATAACCTCAATATATGATGTAGAAGAACCTCATCGTTATACTCATGATGTATGGATGAAGATGATTCATTCAAAGCACATAAATCTATGGACATAGGGATACCAAGTTAATAAAAGAAGGGTGAATATAAAAGATACTAATATTATGCACATGTGAATCACATGATATATCCTTGCTTAGTGTATGCTCACCATTGTCATAAAGTACATGATCATCATAATTGTATGTGTAAGTGATATGGGAATCTCTAGAAGGAGAGGATAAGCACTAACAAATTTGATGAAGGAAAATATAACACATGACTAAATAACACCTCCATAGAAAACACATTCATATCTAGATTGAATAGAAAGTCATCAATACATTAAAGATATATGTCATGTGATATGAAAGATAGGAACAAGTCAAAATTTGAAATAAGTGTATGCAAATTAGACAAGAAATATTTAGTAGGATTCATAGTGAGAGAATATCCTAGGGTGGGAGGGTTGGAAGAGAGATAAACTATTATGGATGACAAAATTCTAATCAAAGTAAATAAACACATGTTAATCAAAACTTTGAGAAATCTAGAAATAGATGATAAAATCATAATTATAACAGATTAAAAAATCCTAAAAGTGATGAGAAACCCTAGAGGGAAACTAGGTTGTATAAGAGGAGATGAGTTCATCAAAATGTAAAGGAAAATGCACCATTTTCCTAAACTAATTGTGTTATCTAGACTAATTAATTAAAGGAATACATAGATGAACTAATCTAGATAATAGAGTTGTGAGTAATGAATATTAGGAAATTGAAACATTAAATGGTAGTTTAGAGAGTAAATGCAAAGAATGTTAATGATATTAAGCTCAAGAAAAAATTGAATATTGAGTGTGTCTATTGACACACTAAAGTTTGTGTGTCTTGAGATAATAAATGGAAGATCTATGTTTGTGATTTTCCTTGGGATTTAAATATTTAATCAATTTTGTGAAGGGTTACCCCATAGATTTGAATTAATTTTGTGGGTATAGATATTGATTATTAGACTTGGATTTGATCTAATATAGAGCACACTTCTAATTCATATTTGACCTAATTCACTATTGTTTGCTTTATTATTTTGATTGGTGGCATTTATGAATACCTTTATAGGGTTGTTGTAATGCTAGGGGACAAGTTCTCCTAGGTCATCCGTGGAAAAAACTAACTTTATAGTCATGTGAATAATTAAGGTCACAAGGTTTTAGCTAGGGGAGAGGACCTAGTAGTTGAGCACCCTAACTTCACACTTCTAATTATCCTACATGGTAATTTCAAATCACTCCCAATTTTTAACAACTTACTTGGCAAGTCCCCTGCTTATAACTAAGGTTTTAGGGCCACATCATCAAATACGGTGCCACATCAACATGCTTTTTGTCAAGGTGTCCAAAAAGGCCCAAAAAAAAAGTGAGACCAATACTTGTGCAATCACAACATGTTTTATTGAGTGTTGATGTGGAATCACATGATTGGTTGCTTTTTAGATCAACGGAATACATTTTGTTTAATTATGGGTAGTCGTCATCAACACTAACAACTTTAAAGTCACAACTATTGGTCCAATATTGATAAAAATATTGGGCATTATATAAACAAATACTATCACAACTATTGAAAGATGCTTAGGTATTGGGTCCTCTCCCCTATACAGATGCTCTAGAATGATACACAAATCTAAGTTCTTTTTAGTGCTAGAATGTAAGTGTTCCTAGTATGCTTTTGCCAATGATTGATCATATTAGCTTGAATTAGATAGGATGTAAAATGAATGCAATTAAATGTCTTGAAATATAAGGATATAACAACAAATCATATACGATTGTGTATTCTTTTGAAAATTTAAAGATTAGATATTTAGGTGTGAAATTGATCCTACGCCTACAATATCGAATCAAATGAAACATTTAAATAGTAAAATCAAAATGTAAAATAGATAGATAAGAATGAATACATAAGCATATAGATATATATAAATATGAATAATAAGAAAAGTAAAATAGAAAAAAAACTCAAACGTAATACAGAAACAAAAACTTAACTTCACGCAAGCATTTATCAATGGATAAAATATATTGAAGGAGTAGGTACTTAAGAGGAAACAGCATGGGATGTTTCGCCGTTCCGCCGTTTCGCCGAATCAATTCAACTCTGACTATAAGGATCCTCGTCTGTGAAAATCTGAAAGTAATGCAGGACACAGCATTGGGTGTATATAGAAGAGGCATAAGTCACAGATCAATCTGTTCACAGCTTCAAATACAAGTCTTTGATTCTCAAGGTTTGTTACTTGGTGGCTTTCTCTTTTATACAATTTAACTAACTATGTATCCCTGTAACGAAAGCTTTTATAATTTTCCCTGCATATGGTTGTGGTTGGGGGTTTATAATTCTCGGCTTTCCATTGCTGGCAATCGATTGTGCAATTCCATTGCGAAGCGGGTATTTATCGCCTAGATAAGTTCGTATCTTTACCATCTTTTGTATAATGCGGAAGGTTAATTTGAAGGTTGCTTTTCTTTGTCACATCAAATCCTGACTGAAAGTTCTCCCTTTTGGAAGTACACATACAAATTTCATTTTTCCCTATTGTCGCGCGTAAGAAATGATTTTTTATTTTGAAATATAATTTTAATTTGTTTTTATTTTATAAGATTGTAACTTGCGCATAAAGTAGTTTTCTGGCACATTTTTGTGGTGGAAAGCTTCTGTAACGAGAATTATTTTTAAACTGTCACACAATCAATTGTCCTGAAATGTTGAGGATGCTTGTCACTGATTGGCTATTTGCAAAGATGGTAACATTTACTTGTCATGCATGAACTTGAGTGCATTCTTTTGCTTAAGTACCCAACTCTTTAAATCATGGCCTTTCTTCTCACATCAAGACTGCTCCAATTACACGACCCGAGTATGACACTCAAACTATAAAGCTCCGTTGAAATTTGTCGTGGCTAGGACAAGGGTGGTGCATAATATGTTACCAGAAACGAGAAACGTAAGGAAAACGACAGCGCAATGGAAAACAGTGGTTAGTGAGGTTATGCGGAGGAAATGAATGAGAAATGGTTTCTTTTTTTGGTTTGTTTGTTTGTTAACCTAGGGTTATGGGTGGTCCAGCAACCCGGATCAGGTATTAACAGCGATCAGATAACAGGGCGAGCCACTGATCCCCTAGGGAGACGTGCAAACAACCTAATCCACGCACCTCAGGTAAGCCGAAGGTTTGAAATCAGTGTTATACTGGGATGCAACCCCCCTCCTAAAAAAATAACGTTTCTGGAGACGGGGATGTCCCCGAGACTTGGGGATAGATGGGAAACATCCCGCCACTGTTCGCTCCCCTTAATTCTGCATCACCTTTAGGCATGAGATATCCTTGGGATGCCTATCTCAATGAGGGGATGTCTCCTCTTTGGTGTCATAGAGGGGACTTCTAGATGTCCCCGAGGCTTTGGGGAAATGTCTAGACATCTTTTGTGCGTCTTTGAGACTGTTGGCTGTCTCCTGCCTCAAACACCTGCAAAAAGCAAGTTTAAAAATAAAACTAGACATTTTTTTTTGATGTTTCTGCCCCCAACCCTAACTCTAGAAGTTTATGGGCCCCACCCACACCCTAAGCACTTTGAAAAAATATAAACACACCTCACACTCTCACTCCAAATCGCAAGTTGCATGGCAAGAGTGATAGAAAGCAAGGCTGCAAGAATGAGAGCTTTAGCAAGAGGTAGAGCAATAGCAAGAGGAAGTCCCAAGGTTCTGACCAATTTTAGAGTGCAAATGTTTAGACCAGCTCCACCATCTATTAGGACCCATTTAATTTTATGCTTTTGGATGAATACCTCTAAGTGGAGAGCTTCATTATGTATGGGTCTGTGGGATTAGGCATCTTTATCGGTGAAGGTAATGTGGTGTGGGAATGTAAGATGTCCTGCCATGGCTCGAGATTGGTTGACATTTAGGTCTGTAGGTACTGAAGATTCCTTAAGAGCCTTATCTAGGATATCCCTATGAATGGGTGACATACGCAAAGGCTCTAAATGGATATTTGTGTGGGTGTTTTTCCTAAATGATCTAAAAGATTATATTGATCAGTAGCTCAAGATTTGGATGTGGTTCCTTGGAGAGTGACCTTGCCTCTACCAGTTGTAACAACACATTCTGGATTTTTAGTCTTGATAGTGATAGTGGATACTTGGTGGTTGGTCCCTTGGATTCAGTTTATTGTATAGTCATAGTTAGCCGCATTGTAATTTGTGTAGTTACTAGAGGTACTACCTTGATTGGGAGTATTTCCTTTTCCATGGTTATGTAAGGGGTATTTGAAAATCATGTGGTCATTATTGGATGTATTTGATTGGTTTTCAATAGCTATATCCCCTCTATCAATGAGATCTTGGATAGGATTCTTTAATTTAAAACAACCTTGAGTTGTATGCCCCTTTACTCTATGGTTGTCACAAAAGTTCGTGTCCTTCCACCATACAGGTTTAACTTGTGGTTCATATTGTCTAATCTCTGGAAGAGTGATCAAGTTCGATTGAGCCAATTTTTGGAGTGCTGATTCGATGGGTTCTCCCGAAGGAGTGTATTTTTGTCGAGGGGCATTGTTTTGTCTTGGTGGACCTCTTTGTTGTTCTCTTGGATAGTTTGAATAGTATGTGGTGATTATAAGCTTAATGTTGGTTGGATGTTTTGAGCCATCTTTGCGTCTACCACACCATCATTGACCACATTCTTGTTCTTCGACCAAAATCTAGACTTGTCATGGGAAGAACTTGCATTATACTTGTTGTCTTTGAATATCTTAACAAGTCCGTTGGCTACAAGGGCTTTTTCAATGGTAAGCCCTTTCTCGATAACCTTGTCAAAAGTATTGGAGCATTGAAATTTTAGATGGAATCCTATTTCTATATTCATGTTTTGGATGAATATTTGGACTAACTGTTTCTCAAGTATATGGCATGGACATTTATTGGCCGAGCTTCTCCATCTCTATAAGGAGGTGAAAGTTTCTCCATTGTTTTGTTTTGTAGTGCGTAGATCGGTCATTGAGACTTCATGTTCTATGTTATAGGAGAAATGTGATGATTTTTTCAGCCAGTTCGTTGAAAGTCTTGATGCTAGATGGGAGTTGAGAAAACCATTCCATGGCCTGACCTCCCAAGCTTCTTGGAAAGAGGCGCACAAGATAAGTATCATTATGAACAACCTCTAGGCAAGCTACATAAAATTCTCTAATGTGTTCATGGGGGTCTCCCTTTCCTTTGTACTTGTCAAATTTAGGCATCTTGAAGTTATATAGAAAGGGTGGCATGGGTATTGTCCTATCCAAAGGATAAGGGCATATCTCCTTCAATGTATAGCTCTTCTTCATTGGTCCCATTTGGATATTTGAAATTTGTTGCTGTAGATCTTGAATCTGTAGAGCTAAATTGTTTTGGTGTGAGAGTGGGTGTGTAAATGGTGTTATAGTTGGATATGGTATATGACAAACATAGTGGTCTTGGCATACAAGGACAAGGAATGGTAGAACCAATTGCAGTGACAAAGATACCACGGTCTCAAGGGCTTGGGTTTGGGAAACTAGAAACCGTGCCTTCAAATATCGAAATTACCTTTGTAGAAGTGGATAAAACTTCTTCCATTGTTGAGTTGTCCAACGAGGACACTTTCAATGACTCCTTCGATTGTATCATCAACCTATTATGAGATTATAATGTTCACACCATATCCTATACATCCTTCAATGCTACACCATCCAACATCAATCTTTCACTTGTCCTTCCCGAACTCATTGATTGGTCCTTCCCGAACTCATTGATTGGGACCAACGAGGACCACCTAGTATAGACATATTCCAAAACTATGAAGCTATCACTAAGTTCATGGGACTTCGAAATGGGATACCCCTAGGGGATTATAGAGTTGGTTTTACCATAGAGCTTGACACAATGACATACTTTGAGGAGGAGGCCAAACCTTCCTAGTCGCAAAAATATAAAAATCATAAAGAGGTTCCCTAGTGAAAACCATAATGCGATGCTTTCAGACCACAAAATAGTAAAAAATGGATGTATTCGCGGGTGAAAACCTTTCTAAGGCACCCAAGGATGGAAGGTTTGACAATCTCCCCATGAATCAAGAGAGATCTCCATTGCTTATTGAAAAATCTAAGGAAGCAAACATTAGCACCACAAACAGTGTTTGAATCACATACTTTGTAGCATCTCTATCAGAGCGGGAAAGGGCTAACTTCATGGTATTCTTCCAAAATAGACAAATGAACTTCGCATGGCCCCATGCGGACATGCTAGGATTATGTAATATCCCGCCCCTGGTAGGATATTTACTTTTTGGATTTTGCCTATCTGTTTTTATTTGTTTTATGGTTTTTTGATATATTTGCAATGTTTGATACAACAATATAATGCAGCAAAATAGAAGATATTACAATAATAATTTTCAACTCAAAAGCTAAACATTACATAGGGAATACACAACTGAAAATTCCAGATTTTTATATCATCTTAGATACTTAGTATTTTCACAAAATATTGACAACCTAGTTCATAAAATATCCCCTATTATCTAAACAACAATACGCAGAAAAGGGGGTTACAAATCATGAACTCACAGGTAAGATATGCCTTGAAACCCTCAAAAATGGATGCCAGAATGAAGTATACAGTTTGCAGCAGTATAACAGCAGCAACAATGATAATAAATTCCAGCAACGATCACTATCACCAATCCCCACGCTTAGTGCAGCAACCACCTGTTTATTGAAGTTATCTCGTAGTTCTCTTTGCTCTTAAAATAATGATCAATATATTTGCATTATTCTAATTTCTTCATTCAAACCCTTGAAATAATCTCCTCAATATGCATAACGTGACTTTTGATGTAAAGCCACCTAATAAGCAAGCCTTGGGTGTTATTTCACACCTGTAGAATGCTCGAATCTAAGAGAAAATCGTTCTCCAAGATCAATCTGCAGCAAGAAATCCTTGTTTCTCCTCTTTTCAACAAAAGCATCAATTTTTCATAAGTGTTGAATAATAATGAAATGAATTCCAAAAATGCCCTTTATAATATGTAATTTGCATTTGACTTCGTCTCATTTAATTTACTTTAATTTCATTTTCTTTTCCCTCCTTTTTGGTGCACAACTTATAATATAAAGTATACTTTATTATTCACTTATATCTCCCCTTTATTTAACACTTATTATAAAGTATACTTTTAAAAGCATTTAAATCCCCTTTTTAAATAAAGTCCACTTAATTCATTAATGATATGCACTTAATAATTATAATATTATAACTCCATCATTAACTATCGTAAATCAATTTTGACTTCACCAGGAGGTAGCCCACTGCATTCACTACTAACCAGGGTGCCTTACTATAAATAGTAAGGTTGGCCTCTATCAACATACTGACTTACTATAAATAGTAAGTATATAAAAAACGGAGCCAAAACACCTTGAATATCATAACCTCTGAACAAGCTAAGGATCTGGAGATGAAAACACTGTCAACTGCCAACTGAGGAGCTAGCTAACTCCAACACTGGGCCTTCTAAACACGATTATTAGCCTACGAGGACCCGATGATAGGCTAAACCACCAACTCTGATGCTCGCTCAAAAAGGGGACATTACAGATTAGATCCCAATCTAGTGTTGGAAGGTTGGTGCCTTTGTTCCCTTGGTTGTTCAATGTTGCCCTTTGGATTCGTGATATGGCTTAACTGCCTCCCGTGGATCTTGTATAAATTTGACATTTGTATCAAGCATTAACAAGTTGATCTTTTGGCACAACGACAAACGTGTTCCAACAAATGGTATCAGAGTGAGGTCATGGGTTCAAATCCCATGGTTGTGTTGGGTGGGGATTGTTGGAAGGTTGGTGCCTTTGTCCCCTTGGTTGTTCATTGCTGTCCTTTGGATTCGTGACATGGCTTAATCGCCTCCCGTGGATCTTGTATAAATTTGGCGTTTGTATCGGGTGTTAACAGGTCGATCTTTTGGTGCAATGACAAATGTGTTCCAACATATAGTGCTACACCATCTAACAATAAAGCAAAAGTTATGCAATGCACCTCCAACTAGCATTGTTAGTAAAAGTGGAGCTACATAAATTGTTAGATGTGGGCTTCATAAGACCTCTTGATTATCCTGAGTGGATATCCAATTTGGTGCCTGTTACCAAACCAACTAGGGGCATTCGCATATGTACTAATTTTAGAGACCTCAATAAGGCATGTCCCAAAGATGACTTTCCTTTGCCAAATATAGACATGATTGTGGATTTGACAGCAGGGCATGAGATGTTCTCTTTAATGGATGGATTTTCAAGATACAACCAGATTCGCATAACCCCTGAGGATCAACATAAAACAATCTTCACTTGTCCATGGGGAACCTTTTTTTGGAATATCATGCCTTTCGGCCTCAAAAATGCTGGAGCTACCTATCAATGGGCTATGACCACTATATTCCATGACATGATGCATACTCTTATGGAGGATTATGTTGATGACCTATTAGCTAAGTCACTCACAAGAGAAGTTCATCTGGATATACTTTCCAAGATTTTTAATAGGCTTGAGAAATACAATGTTAGACTGAACCCTAAAAAGTGTGTCTTTGGGGTCAAGGGTCACATTGGGAAAACTATTGGGGTATATCGTGTCTCACACAAGTATAGAGTGGATCCAACAAAGGTCAAAGCCATAATTGACATGTCTTCTCCCGCAAATCTTAAACAACTACATAGTTTACAAGGAAAGTTATAGTCCATTCATTGATTCATTGCACAACTAGCAGACAAGTGTCATCCCTTTATGCATCTTTTGCATAAGGGTGTTACCTTCAAGTGGGTTGAAAATTGTCAACATGCTTTCTAGTAGCTGAAAGATTATCTTGCATCTTGTCCAGTGTTAGTGCCACCAATTCAAGGAAAACCATTGTTATTATATATATTTGCCACATCAGTAGCACTGGGTGCTCTCCTCGCACAACATGATGACTCTGGTAAAGAAAGGGCCGTCTACTACATTAGTTGGACTCTGGTGGGCAATGAACTTAATTATACACTTATAGAACGTGCCTATTTAGCAGTTGTTTTTGCTTCACAAAAACTAAGACATTACATGCTAAACCATCATAACAAACTCATTGCAAAAATTGATCCACTTAAGTACCTGTTGAGCAAGGCAACACTCACAGGGAGATTGGCTAAATGGGTTATGATCTTGAGTGAATTTGACATTTTGTATGTAGACAGAAAGGCCATCAAAGGGCAAGTGATCGCAGACCAAATAGCGGATGCTCCCATTATTGCAAACCACCCACTAGTGTAAAATTTCCCAGATGAAGGTATATTCACTATAATCCCCACTTAGACATGGAAGCTTTACTTTGACAGATCGTATACTCAACTTGGATTAGGAGCAAGTATACTATTCATCACTCCCCAAGGTGACTATATACCGAAATCATACCGATTGGCATTCCCATGTACAAACAATATCGTTGAGTATGAGGCTTTAATCACATGACTCAGGATGGTAATACAGTGGCAACTTAAGGAAATACAGGTCTATGGTGATTACTAGTTGGTTGTAAAATAGGTGAACAATGAATATCATACCAAAGATGAAAAACTTCTACCCTACAAAAATATGGTGGATAGTTTCAAACAATACTTCAGTGACATAACATTTGAGCAGATTCCTTGGTTAAACAACAAAGCAACAGATGCCATGGTAACCATTGTGTCTCTCTTGGATATGTTGCACAATATTCAGCATTGTGAATTCTTAGTGGAACAACTCTTGATCTCCTCATTCTATGTCCCAGAGTCTAAACTTGTGTGCGAAATTGTTTGTCCCAACTCTCCCTGGTATCAATACATTTACAATTACCTCCATCAACAAATCCTTCCACCTAACTTATCCATCAACTAGAGAAAAAAATTCATTAGATGTTCATCCCACTTCATCATTTTAGGCAATACACTCTATCGAAGGAGTTTTGATGGTACTCTTCTTAGGTGTCTTAACTCAGAAGAAGCCCAAACTGCCCTATAGGAGGTACATGATGGTATTTGTGGGCACACTCTAGTGGTCCAAATCTGATGCAGAGAAAGACTGGAATCTCAAACACACACCAACAAGGTCTCTTGACAACTTGAACAATTATGACCAATGCAACCTAGGCCATCAATCTTGAACCACTACCATTAGGAATATTTGAGTATTCTTTAATATATCTACACGTCATCATAACCAGTGTAGGAAACATCTCACAAGACTCTTGTCTCAGGGACAAGTCCATTTTCAATCCATAAGAAAAACAGTAGGGTTTGAAAGCCACAACCCACTATTGACTAGTTATAAAGATTTGCCTTTTCTTTGGCTTGAGGAGCATACAATGTAATGTAAATTCAACATGACCTAGAACATGTGTACAAGACCCTACTAACACCCTACAACATCCAATTCCTCGACCATGCATTCAACACATAAGTTTTGTCAATCAACAATACCCTTGCTGTCTTACTAGATTGTCACTCATTACCTTCTTGATTGTCAAGAGAGCATTTAGTGATTCTTACCCCAAACCTTCAAAGGGCAGTCATTCTATCAATTCCTTAACACCTTAAGACACTCAACAACATACCTTTCCATTTGCTCTTGCAAAAAAAAAAACAACAAATACAAATCAAACCCTTCATAACTGTCTCAAAGACTATCCTATAGTTCAATGCAATGAATTGTCATTAATAACTTTCACAAAACATATAATAAAGCCAATTGCTTTGGTGGGATTGAAGATAACATAGTTATAGACTTTTCCTCCAGTTTTCAAAAAGATCCAATGGTGGAAAAGAAAGTTATGGCGTTTTTCTCAAACTGTAAACCCTAGGTAGGGTTCGAGGTAGTTTTTGCAAAAAGGTGTATAACTTTTACAAATCAACATGAACATCTATCAAACCAAAACCACTTGAAAGATAAAACATATATCTAACATTTCCGATTTGTTTTAGATCACTACTTGGCCGTACAAAACTGTACCAAGCAAAAGAACAAAATTGTTACAGAAAAATGCAAAGAAATTGCTCCAAAATGATTCACAATCTTCATTCAAATGTTCACCCCCCCTCAAACAAGTTTGGGATCAAAATATATACATTTCCAACCATTCCCACCGTTGTAATTGACCACTAATGTTTTAATTAGCCATTACATCAACTTGACAACTTTTAAGGCAATTTTGACAAATTTTTAACAACTTGACCTTAATCTTTCCCAAATGGATCCAAATGATAAAAAATGGTCTACAATGACTTTATTAGACCCAAAAATCCCTAAACAACCTGAAAACCAAAAGGTGACAACATTTATGCTACGATGCTCCTGATGCCCTTGCATCATACACCCAAGGGGAGGAAAAAAATTCAAGTCCACTTGAGTGAAGGTCTTCTTTTACTTTGCTACGATGCTCCTGATGCCCAAGGGGAGGAAAAAAATTCAAGTCCACTTGAGTGAAGGTCTTCTTTTTCTTCCCGGTCTTCCAATTCTTTTGAACTATTGCTTTGATGTCTTCTTGGCTTTGTCTTTGTGTCTTCCATGTGTTCACTCTAGGTTGTTTTCTTAACTCCTCTTCTTTCTTCTTTGCAAGGTATTCCTCTTTTGGCATCCTCCTCTAGATCTGATCTCTTTTAAGAGCTGCTTCTCAATGATTTTTATCTCCTTGTTTAACAAACCTGCACATACATAGTCCAATGAAAGATAAGAAATAAAATATTGAGACCTTGAGGTGTCCTCCTTGTCTCCTTGCACCATACACTCCACTTCAACACCCAAGAGATCCTCCATGTGTGCTATTGTTGTATTAGGACTGAACTTGTCGTCTAAGGGTCTCCTTTGATAAATAGCATCTTCTAACACTTCCATCTTAGTTGTTAATTGCTCTCGACTTTCATACACAAAGTAGTGTTACTCTTTTCCCTAACTTGCCATCTCCTTCCAAAGGATGTGATCAATCTCTGTATATGGACTGAATACTTCCTGCTGCACTTCAGGGCTGCATTCATCATTGAACTTTTCAGTTTGTCCTATTGCTGCAAACAACTTATCATCCATATCCATTTCTTCCAATGATAAAGCATCCAATTCATCATGCATGTCATCAAACACTGGTCTTTCTCTAAGAGAACACAAAACATATTCTTTATTCATCAACCTTTCACTATCAAAAACAGAATGCAATATGCATTCACCAAGTATCTCACCTCCTCAGGATGACATAGTATTCCATCTTCTTCATTTATTATTATGCCTGCATTTACACACTCAAAGCTTTCATTAATTTCAAAACAATGAGACTTATTTGCCTTCACATCTCTTTCCTTGGATGGCTTGTCAAGTACTTTCAGCCACCTTCTCAATCTGTTAGTTTCCTGCTGCTTCCTTCTCTTTTCCATCATTTTCTTAAGAGGCCACTTCACCTTCTTTCTCATTGGCCAATGCCAAACATTCTCTTGATATGCTTTCTCAAGACACCATTGTAATACAAGTTCAACACGTTTTTCAAATTCGTCCATTCTTCTATCAAACTCTACAACTAGGCTTACCCTGTTGTCTTTCATCTTGTCCTTTTTTTTGAGGCCTTCTTTCTTATCTTGCTGCTGCATTTTCTTTTTTTCATGATACCTCACCTAGGTTTTCTTCCCTTTTCCTCACTACCTAGTCTTTTGGCATCCAGGTTCTTCACTTCAACCTGTCAACAACAACACACAAACTCCCAAAACTTCTCTTGCCTAGAACTTTGAGCTTTGAGACCAAAAATGATGCAAAAAAAGATTGAAATCTCAAACACACACCAACAAGGTCTCTTGACAACTTGAACAATTATGACCAATGCAACCTAGGTCATCAATCTTGAACCACAACCATTAGGAATATTTGAGTATTCTTTAATATATCTGCACATGACATCATAACCAGTGTAGGAAACATCTCACAAGACTCTTGTCTTAGGGACAAGTCCATTTTCAATCCATAAGAAAAACAATAGGGTTTGAAAGCCACATCCCACTATTGACTAGTTATAAAGATCTGCCTTTTTGTAATGTCCCCTTTTTGGGATTACCCTAGATTTTTCCCTAGACTCACAAATTTGATGTAGTTAGGGTTACAACTTATCAACTAAATACTTCAACAAGATAAATCTTGGCTTTAGGCCCTACAATCATGCTAGATAATATTGAAAATATAATTCATGTGATCCAAACATAATAAATGTCTTATTATTTTAAGATGCATAACTATTCTAAGACTATCTAACTACCAATATCCATAATGCATAGTGGAAACTTTAATCATAACAGGACTTGGATGAGAGGTAGGATAAGTCTGCCTGAAGCTATCTATCTAAGCCCAAGAGCACAAGCGTCCCACCAAGACTACCCACCCCTTGGGCCCGAGCAGCAGGAATGTCCAACCAAGACTATTCCACCCTCATAGTGGCGTGCCTAGTGGAATACACTTGTATTTGCTTTTCCTATCCCGGTTGTCTTATCCATCCTCCTTATGATTGAGATTCCTTGGATCCATCCTAACAAACAATCATAGTTTGGGTTGATAGGAAAGCCTTGAAAGGGTTGCCTGTAAACTACTCAACCCATCTAAGCCCAAGAGCACGAGTGTTCGACCAAGACTACCCACCTTTTGGCCCCAAGTGGCAGGAATGTCCGACCAAGACTATTCCACCCTCGGAGTGGCGTACTTAGCATGGGCTCGTAAACAACATCCTCCTAACTCGCTTCCTTCAACCTTACATTTGATTGATCATAGGATAAGGACATACATAAGTCTATTCATTTTTATATCAAATAATCACAGTTACTAATAAGGCTCAATAATTGCTGCAAGCATCATTATTGTATATAATAGATATCTATTTCACAAATATATTATTATATAATTATTTCTAATTAATTTCAATCTTCCAATAATCACTTGTTATGAGCATATATATATATATATATATATTTGTTTCTCTAATAATAATATATTAATATATTTAGTGCTATACTCAAAAATATCCATTTTATTTCTGTCTTCATTTTCTATTCAGATTTCTACTTTTAAATCTCCTTTTACTCAGAAATATATTTCAGATTTTATTTATTTTCCATTATATTCCATTCTATGCCTAATTGTCTGGGATGCCTCTTCCTTTTATATGCAAACCTCCAAGAGTCATGTTTACCTTTTGACTAGGGACATGTCTTTTATTTAAACTAACTATGGCTTTGATTATGGATCGCTGCCTTATTTTTAATAGTTACTTTTCTTAAACTGATCACACCTCATATCTATTTGCTGCCATTAATATTATAATTACTGCCTTCTAATATAAACCGCTGCCATTAATATAAATTGCACTTCCTCTCATATAATGATTGGTTCTCTT
This sequence comes from Sequoia sempervirens, assembly GCA_007258455.2. NCBI lineage: Eukaryota > Viridiplantae > Streptophyta > Pinopsida > Cupressales > Cupressaceae > Sequoia > Sequoia sempervirens. The sequence continues at coordinate 284,733,724 of VDFB02058242.1, read as the reverse complement.
TAAAATAGCATGTAATGCCTTTTATCAAATAAGACATACATTATCATATTTTACATTATATGTTTCTTATAAAAAATATATTATTATTATTGAATATATATATTTTAGTATTTATATATCATTTAATAATATTTAAATTGTTAGTATTTATATTTTAATATTTACAATATTATATTTGATAATTATAATTATACTAATATTAAATGGTCAATATTTTTAATATATATTTCAATGCTTTACAATTTCGGGGACATGACAATCCACCCTGCCCAAAATTGCTTGCCTCAAGCAATCATAATCTAAGATGTGTAATTTTAAGATGTTGCTCCTTGTGGTGATGATATTAGCTTTGATAGGAGTTGGAAGTTCTAACCCAAGTGATGTTTATTATTTTGTTTATGAGGAGGGGGGTGAATCTGTATTCTGAAGCTTTATAACTTAAAACCACATGAATCAAAAATTAAAGTAGACAACCAAGTAGCTCAACCAAGCAGGCAAGTAGCTCAACCAGGCAAACAAGTAGTTCAAGCAAGCAAGCAACCAGCTCAAGCACACTGGCAAGTAGCCAAATAGGCAAACGAGCAGCTCAAGCAAGCAAGCAACCAGCTCAAGCACATAGACAAGTAGCTCAAGCACACAGGTAAGTAGCTCAAGCACATAGGCAACCAGCTCAAGTAGACAAGTAGGTAGCTCAAGCACACAAGCAAGTAGGCAACTAGCTCAAGTAGACAAGCAGGTAGCTCAAGCATGCAACCAAGTGCGTTATAATATAAATCACTACCATTAATATAAATTGTACCTCCTCTCATATAATGATCGGTCCTCTTTAAAATAGCATGTAATGCCTTTTATCAAATAAGACATACATTATCATATTTTACATTATATGTTTCTTATAAAAAATATATTATTATTTAATATATATATTTTAGTATTTATATATCATTTAATAATGTTTAAATTGTTAGTATTTATATTTTAATATTTACAATATTATATTTGATAATTATAATTATACTAATATTAAATGGTCAATATTTTAAATATATATTTCAATGCTTTACAATTTCGGGGACATGACAATCCACCCCGCCCAAAATTGCTTGCCTCAAGCAATCATAATCTAAGATGTGTAATTTTAAGATGTTGCTCCTTGTGGTGATGATATTAGCTTTGATAGGAGTTGGAAGTTCTAACCCAAGTGATGGTTATTATTTTGGTTATGAGGAGGGGGGTGAATTTGTATTTCAAAGCTTTATAACTTAAAACCACATGAATCATAAATTAAAGTAGACAACCGAGTAGCTCAACCAAGCAGGCAAGTAGCTCAACCGGGCAAACAAGTAGCTCAAGCAAGCGAGCAACCAGCTCAAGCACACTGGCGAGTAGCCAAGTAGGCAAACAAGCAGCTCAAGCAAGCAAGCAACTAGCTCAAGCACACAGGTAAGTAGCTCAAGCACATAGGCAACCAACTCTAGTAGACAAGTAGGTAGCTCAAGCACACAAGCAAGTAGCTTAAGCAAGTAGGAAACTAGCTCAAGTAGACAAGCAGGTAGCTCAAGCATGCAACCAAGTGCCTTTTAATATAAATCGCTACCATTAATATAAATTACACCTCCTCTCATATAATGATTGGTCCTCTTTAAAATAGCATGTAATGCCTTTTATCAAATAAGACATACATTATCATATTTTACATTATATGTTTCTTATAAAAAATATATTATTATTTAATATATATATATATATTTTAGTATTTATAGATCATTTAATAATATTTAAATTGTTAGTATTTATATTTTAATATTTACAATATTATATTAGATAAGTATAATTATACTAATATTAAATGGTCAATATTTTTAATATATATTTCAATGCTTTACGATTTCGGGGACATGACAATCCACCCCACCCAAAATTGCTTGCCTCAAGCAATCATAATCTAAGATGTGTAATTTTAAGATGTTGCTCCTTGTAGTGATGATATTAGCTTTGATAGGAGTTGGAAGTTCTAACCCAAGTGATGGTTATTATTTTGGTTATGAGGAGGGGGGTGAATCTGTATTTCGAAGCTTTATAACTTAAAATCACATGAACCAGAAATTAAAGCAGACAACCAAGTAGATCAACCGGGAAAACAAGTAGCTCAAGCAAGCAAACAACCAGTTCAAGCACACAGACAAGTAGCCAAGCAGGTAAACAAGCAACTCAAGCAAGCAAGCAACCAGCTCAAGCACACAGGCAAGTAGTTCAAGCACACAGGTAAATAGCTCAAGCACATAGGCAACCAACTCAAGTAGACAAGTAGGTAGCTCAAGCACATAAGCAAGTAGCTCAAGCAAGTAGGCAACTAGCTCAAGTAGACAAGTAGGTAGCTCAAGCACGCAACCAAGTGCCTTCTAACATAAATCACTGCCATTAATATAAATTGCACCTCCTCTCATATAATGATCGGTCCTCTTTAAAATAGCATGTAATGCCTTTTATCAAATAAGACATACATTATCATATTTTACATTATATGTTTCTTATAAAAAATATATTATTATTTAATATATATATTTTAGTATTTATATATCTTTTAATAATATTTAAATTGTTAGTATTTATATTTTAATAATTACAATATTATATTTGATAATTATAATTATATTAATATTAAATGGTCAATATTTTTAATATATATTTCAATGCTTTACAATTTCGGGGACATGACAATCCACCCCGCTCAAAATTGCTTGCCTCAAGCAATCATAATCGAAGATGTGTAATTTTAAGATGTTGCTCCTTGTGGTGATGATATTAGCTTTGATAGGAGTTGGAAGTTCTAACCCAAGTGATGGTTATTATTTTGGTTATGAGGAGGGGGGTGAATCTGTATTTCGAAGCTTTATAACTTAAATCCACATGAATCATAAATTAAAGCAGACAATGAAGTAGCTCAACCAAGCAGGCAAGTAGCTCAACCAGGCAAACAAGTAGCTCAAGCAAGCAAGCAACCAACTCAAGCACACAGGCAAGTGGCTAAGTAGACAAATAAGCAACTGAAGCAAGCAAGCAACCGGCTCAAGCACACAGGCAAGTAGCTCAAGCACACAGGTAAGTAGCTCAAGCACATAGGCAACCACCTCAAGTAGACAAGTAGGTAGCTCAAACACACAAGCAAGTAGCTCAAGCAAGTAGGAAACTAGCTCAAGTAGACAAGCAGGTAGCTCAAACATGCAACCAAGTAGCTCAAGTGTGCAACCAAGTAGCTCAAGAAAACAACAAACCAACTTAAGCAGCTTGACAAACAACATTTTCAACATTTTCATAGTTTTTAAGCATAAAATAATTAGAAACACAATGGCGAGTTCCAAATACATAGTGATTAGCTCTAACATTCATCACATACACAATGACTAACTAGCACATCACAATTGCTGACACACACATGTCCATAATGCATCTTAGATAGAAAGAATATCGGTGCATTGTGCACTACACCGTGGGTTATATCCTTCCCTTCGATAGACGTATGAGCACACATTATACACTTGGAGTCACAAAGTATATGCAAGGTATACACATAGTTGCATAAATACATGTAGGTCACAACGTATACACATGCATTAAGAAGGTTGAATAGTTAAGTCTAATTGAATGGTAGTTAAAGTGGGAATGTCCCATAGGATGGCAGGAACATGCTTTGATACCATTGTAATGTCCCCTTTTGGGATTGCCCTAGATTTTTCCCTAGACTCACAAATTTGATGTAGTTAGGGTTACAACTTATCAACTAAATACTTCAACAAGATAAATCTTGGCTTTAGGCCCTACAATATGCTAGATAATATTGAAAATATAATTCATGTGATCCAAACATAATAAATGTCTTATTATTTTAAGATGCATAACTATTCTAAGACTATCTAACTACCAATATCCATAATGCATAGTGGAAACTTTAATCATAACAGGACTTGGATAGGAGCAGGATAAGTCCGCTTGAAGCTATCTATCTAAGCCCAAGAGCACAAGCGTCCCACCAAGACTACCCACCCCTTGGGCCCGAGCAGCAGGAACGTCCGACCAAGACTATTCCACCCTCAAAGTGGCGTGCCTAGTGGAATACACTTGTATTTGCTTTTCCTATCCTGGTTGTCTTATCCATCCTCTTTATGATTGAGATTCCTTGGATCCATCCTAACAAACAATCATAGTTTGGGTTGATAGGAAAGCCTTGAAAGGGTTGCCTGTAAACTACTCAACCCATCTAAGCCCAAGAGCACGAGCGTCCGACCAAGACTACCCACCTCTTGGCCCCAACCAGCAAGAACGTTCGACCAAGACTATTCCACCCTCGGAGTGGCGTACTTAGCATGGGAGGCTCGTAAACAGCATCCTCCTAACGCGCTTCCTTCAACCTTACATTTGATTGATCATAGGATAAGGACATACATAAGTCTATTCATTTTTATATCAAATAGTCACAGTTACTAATAAGGCTCAATAATTGCTGCAAGCATCATTATTGTATATAATAGATATCTATTTCATAAATATATTATTATATAATTATTTCTAATTAATTTCAATCTTCCAATAATCACTTGTTATGAGCACATATATATATATTTCTCTAATAATAATATATTAATATATTTAGTGCTATACTCAGAAATATCCATTTTATTTCTGTCTTCATTTTCTATTCAGATTTCTACTTTTAAATCTCCTTTTACTCAGAAATATATTTCAGATTTTATTTATTTTCCATTCTATTCCATTCGATGCCTAATTGTCTTGGATGCCTCTTCCTTTTATATGCAAACCTCCAAGAATCATGTTTACCTTTTGACTAGGGATGTGTTTTTTATTTAAACTAACTATGGCTCTGATTATGGATCGCTGCCTTCTTTTTAATAGTTACTTTTCTTAAACTGATTGCATCTCATATCTATTTGCTGCCATTAATATTATAATTACTGCTTTCTAATATAAATCACTGCCATTAATATAAATTGCACCTCCTCTCATATAATGATCGGCCCTCTTTAAAATAGCATGTAATGCCTTTTATCAAATAAGACATACATTATCATATTTTACATTATATGATTTTGATTGGATAAGCAGGGTTTTTGAAAGGGCCCTGAACCTTTTTACAAATCGAAAGATAGATCATTAAGCTCAACAAAACAGCAAAACCAGCAAAGAACAACAAGACAACACAAAACAACAACGAAACGGAACCACTGCAGCTCCATCGAAATGGAGCAGAAAAACAACACACCCAGCTCAAGGTGGTTTAAAAAATTGTTCCAAAGATTTTTGCTGAACCATTATACAAGGGTTCATCTCCATAGATCTTTTCATCTTTTTATTGCAAGGATAAGAAACAAAACCACTCATGGGACCAAACAAAGCAGGAGTATCAACTAAGGAACTATTAGAATCTTCAACCTGAGGTTTTTGAAGGAGCGAGGTGTGATCTTCCGCAACAACAGACATCTTCTCAGGCTTTTGAAAGAGTGTGGTGTGATCTTCCGTAACAGCAAACATCTTCTCTTTTTTCTTCCAAACAAAGTGTTGCTTCTTTCTCCTTAGGCAGGTAAAGGAGGCATGACCTACTTTTCCGCAATAATGGCAAATAATGGGAGAATTTTCATATTCAATCTGCTGCACCCACTTGCCAAATCTTGAAGATAAGGTAATCTAAGTAGGGAGAATAAGGTTATTCTCCACTAACACACAAAACCTAGCATACAGTAATCACTTCATCGATTTCGTGATCTGATCCGTAGAACAAAACTTCCCAAAAGAATTAGCAATACCCATAGAAACCTTTTCATGCCAAAACTCCAAAGGCAGCCCTGACAAACAGACCCAAATAGGAAACATAAGAGTGTCTGTCATAGGGTTGAAACCAGGAGACCACCTTTGAAGACAAAGGCCATTATATGTTTCTTATAAAAAATATATTATTATTTAATATATATATATTTTAGTATTTATATATCATTTAATAATATTTAAATTGTTAGTATTTATATTTTAATACTTACAATATTATATTTGATAATTATAATTATACTAATATTAAATGGTCAATATTTTTAATATATATTTCAATGCTTTACAATTTTGGGGACATGACACTTTTCTTTGGCTTGAGGAGCATACAATGTAATGTAAATTCAACATGACCTAGAACATGTGTACAAGACCCTACTAACACCTTGCAACATCCAATTCTTGGACCATGCATTCAACACATAAGTTTTGTCAATCAACAATGCCCCTGCTGTCTTACTAGATTGTCACTCATTACCTTCTTGATTGTCAAGAGAGCATTTAGTGATTCTTACCCCAAACCTTCAAAGTGTAGGCATTCTATCAATTCCTTAACACTTTAAGACTCTTAACAACATACCTTTCCATTTGCTCTTGCAAAAAAAATAACAAATACAAATCAAACCCTTCATAATTGTCTCAAAGACTATCCTACAATTCAATGCAATGAACTGTCATTAATAACTTTCACAAAACATATAATAAAGCCAATTGCTTTGGTGGGATTGAAGATAACATAGTTATAGACTTTTCCTCCAGTTTTCATAAAGATGCAACGGTGGAAAAGAAAGTTATGGCGTTTTTCTCAAACTGCAAACCTTAGGTAGGGTTTGAGGCAGTTTTTGCAAAAACGTGTATAACTTTTACAAATCAACATGAAAATCTATCAAACAAAAACCACTGGAAAGATAAAACATGTATCTAACATTTCCGATTGGTTTCAGATCACTAGTTGGCCATACAAATCTGTACCAAGCAAAAGAACATAACTGTTACAGAAAAATGCAAAGAAATTGCTCCAAAATGATTCACAATCTTCATTCAAATGTTCACCCCCCCTCAAATGAGTTTGGGATCAAAATATATACATTTCTAACCATTCCCACCGTTGTAACTGACCACTAATCTTTTAATTAGCCATTACATCAACTTGACAACTTTTACAAAGTTGCTTGACAATTTTTTAACAATTTGACCTTAATCTTTCCCAAATGGATCAAAATGATAAAAAATGGTCTACAATGACCTTATTAGACCTAAAAATCCCTAAACAACCTAAAAACCAAAAGGTGACAACATTTATGCTATGATGCTCTTGATGCCCCTGCATCAAAATCTAGCGAAGAAACTAATGAGAATTGGTTATTACTGGCCAACAATAGAACAAGATGCCCACTAGTTTGCTCAAAAATGTCAGCAACACGGAGACCTGATACATGCACTAGCTTATGAGTTCAAGCAATTACCACATTATGGCCTTTCTTACAGTGGGGACTTTACCTCGTAGATAAAATCCACCCCCCATCATCCAATGGTCATAAATTCATTATCACAGGCACAAAATATTTTACAAAATGGATTGAAGCCATTCCTCTCACCGACATCATTGAAAAGCAAATAGCTAAGTTTATCCTAAATTTTATCATTTGTCAGTATGGTATTTCCTCAGCCATTGTCATTGACAATGGTCGACCATTTAAAAACCAAGATGTCTGTGAGCTTTGCCACAAATTTCACATCCAACACCATTTTTCCACCCCATATTATCCACAAAGTACCTGTCAAGCTGAGGCATCAAATAAACCATATTGAAAATCCTCAGAAAGATTGTAAATGAAGCTGGCCGTGACTGGCATATCCATCTGAATCCTGCCTTGTGGGCTTATCGAACTAACATTTGAACACCCACAGGGGCCACCCCGTATTCCCTAGTCTTTGGAGCTGAAGCAATTTTACCTATCGAGGTCAAGCTTCAATCACTAAGAGTTTCTCTATAGCGTACATGACTTGGAATTGCTAGACGAAAGCTGTCTCAAAGCACCCAGTCACCTACAAGCTTATCAAAACCGCCTTCATCATAGCTATAATAAGATGGTTATCTCACACAAGTTCGAGATAGGAGATCTGGTACTTGAGGAGAACCAAAAGAACCAACAAGATTGTGAAAAGAAAGGGAAATTTGAGCATAACAGGTTGGGACCCTTTGTTATTACAATAGTCTATGGATTAGGAGCATACTAGCTTGCCACACCTGAAGGGGAATTGTTAGATGAACCTATCACCAGCGGTCACCTTAAGAAATTCTTTGCATGATCCTTAGAGTATCCCAACTCAAAAAATACAAAAATATGGAAAAAATATTAAATACAAAAAAAAAGAAAAAGAAAAGGACAAAAGTAAAGAGAAATAATCCGCCCTACGGTGAAAACCATTTCTATGGCGCCTTCGGTAAGTACCATGGTGAAAATCTGTTTATAGGAACCATGTGTAGAGACCATTATCCACCATCTATTAGTGATCAATCCATTTCGCCCATAATAAATACGTTCCATACACCTTACCATGCCTATCATGACTTTCGATCATCAATATTGAGTGTCAAATCCATTCCATCCCAAGTCATAACAATTTTCTCAACACCCATCCCATAATAAATAAAGACCTATACCCAACTGGGGGTATTTCCTCGACGTAGTGTTTGGATCGGATCTTTGACATTGGTATTAGGAGGAAAATTTTTCATAGACACCATAGCATCATTTCGAACTATCCATAATAAACAAACCTATTCATAACATCCCTTAATAATTTCAAATCATAGTCACTCATCATAACCACAAAAAAATGTTGATTGCCTGGACAAGAGGTTCAAGCTCAAACAAACTATGCAATACTCAAAGGCATCAAGTGTTCATGAAACAATCACAAATAAAAGACTCCTGCTAAACTATTTACAACCTACTGATCAGTTGCCAAACTTGCTTTAGACACCTTATCCAAACAATCATTCCTTAACGGATGCATCCTTCCTACAATAGGCATTATCCACTTTGAGCAAATATCTTTTGGCAAGAAAATCTAATGGCTGTTGATCTGTTTGGTCAGTGAGTCTTTTTGTTGCTTGATCTATCTTATTGTCCTATTCCAATGTTCCTCGAGGATGTCTTAAAATGATTAGAGGAGCAAGAATGGGGCAAGGTCATTGCTTTTGTATGCTGTGTTTGTGGAATGTTCTTAGGCATTGCTATGTGTGGGACTAGCTTCTAGCATTAACAATCGCCTAAGTTACCGGTTCGGGTTCGGGTACGAGAACCCGGTACGTGGGTACGGGCAAAATTTTTTTAGGGGTTTGGGTACGTATGGGTACGTGTGTATATATATATATATATATTAATAATTTAATATATTATAAATCTATATATATGTATTATATATACAAAAAAATAAGAGAAACATAGAGAATTGTTACAATTGTAAAACTAAATCATTTCATAGTATGATACTTGATCATTGATCAATGCCAAATGCCAAAGATAAATATTAAATGCCAATTGATAGTTGAAAAATATTCAAATAAAATTACTGAATTACAAAAGTCAAAATGTAGTTCATGAAACATTGAAACATGATTCAATGTTCATTGTTCATGTGCTCATCAATCATCAAAAGGATTGTCAGAATCATCATGACTTGGATTTTGAGTGGTTTCAACTTCAAAATCATCATCATTTGAACCCAAAGCGGATCCAACACCATGTGATATGTCATCAATATCACCCACATCATCCATAGTGGCTCTAGCAAGATCCTGAATGGTTGCATCCAAGTCAGTAGACTCGGGTGCTACATCCCAAAGCCTCGCTTGCCCCCTGCCTGTATTGAGGATCCTTACGTGACAGAAGACGCAAATTGGAATGAATATACACTAAGTCTTCAGCTCTTTTTGCAGCCAACCGGTTACGCTTCACTGAGTGGATAAAGGAGTATGTACTCCAATTCCGTTCAGCGGCAGAAGAGCTTGCAACCTGGAGAGAAAACCAACAAAATTAAAAATAAAATAAAAAAATGCAAGATAAATTCAAGAATGTTAAGTGTTAAATTTTACAATACAAGTGGCCAAAAAAAAAAAACTTACTTGTGAGAGGATCTTGATTGCAAGAGGTTGGAGGTACATATAATCTTGACCATGAAGGTACCACCATGTAAGACCATCCATTTTGTATTGGTCTCTAGCAACAGAAGCATTATAATTTTTTGATTTTCCTGTGACAAACATTCCAAATTCTCTCATGACACTTGCATGCACTTCTGGATCACTGAACATTCTACTAAATGCCGTCTTATACCCATTAGCAACTTCACCATCTCTATATGGCGGTATTCTCCCTGGGATAGAAAGTACTTCAGTGGTATAGTACCTTGGAGATAGGGCATATGCAAGGAGGTGCAATGGAGTTGTCATCTTGTTCCAACGATGAAGAACAATTGCTTCCACCCTTTTGTACAAGGTGTCTTCAGGATCATTCTCTTTTTTTTGTATTTCTATTTTTATTTTTTCCAACATTGTGTCCATGCTATCATAGACATCCCCCAAGCATGGTTCATCTGTATCAGCAAACCGAAGCATAGACATGATAGGTTCGGTGAATTCCAATACATAATTCACACGATCCCACCAATCATCATTCAAGATCAATGCCTTGACTTTTTGGGCCCTCTCTGAATTTGATTGCTTCCATATACTCCATTGGTTGCTAATAACCATTTGACTCAATGCATCTTTCACCTTCACAAGTCGTCTCAGAACAATTGTGTGAGATGCAAACCGGGTCTCGGCAACCTAAGAACATGTTAATAGTAAGTTAATAACACATTTAAAATATGTAAATAATGCATAAAAATTATTTTATTCAATTATGTAAAACATGACATAAATGATAAATGAAACTAAATAAATTAAATTTTAAAATTTACCTTCAACAATTCCAATGTTGAAAAAGTTCTGAAAATTGCTTGTGACATATGGTGGTTTGTCACAAACATCTGGATCTCCTCAGACTCCTGGTATATTTCTTTCACCCACTCTATTTGGGTGCCAATTGCTTGCATCACCAAATTGAGGGAGTGTACAGTGCACGGTGTCCAAAAGATGTGCTCATATCTGGCCTCTACCAAAGCACCTGCAGCCCTGCAAACTTTTGCATTGTCCGTAATTACTTGGACAACATTTTCACTACCCACCATCTCTATGGAGTCAATGAGAATCCTGGAAATGAACACTGCATCTTTCACTTGCCCTTCACAGTCAACCGCCCTCAAAAACATTGCCCCCTTGGGGGACACTGCAATAACATTAATCAATGGACGGTTTTTGCAATCTTTCCATCCATCGGAAACAATAGATACACCTGTTTCAACCCAAGAATCTCTAATTGGTTTTAGTTGGGCCTCTACATATTTCCTCTCTTTTTGCAATAAGGTGGTACGCACCTTTTCATACCCAGGACTTGTGAAATCAGGAGGTGCACTATTTATTGCTGACACCATGTCCTTCCAATATGGTGATCTCACCAAGTTGAATGGAAGACCATTGGCATAGAGGCAACGTGCAATTTTTTCTTCAGCAATATCTCTTGCCTCCATTTTAAATGCTTTCTCTAATGGACCTCTCTTGCGGGTGGTGGTTTCTGGTTCTTCATCTTCTTCTTCCGTAGAGGGTATAGACAAGAAGGGATGTCTAGAGGGCCTAACTATCTGATGAGTGGGTAATGTTTGTTTTTTCTTTCCGGAACTATAACTAGTTTGTTTTCCTCTTGCAATTGAATTGTCAGCATCTTCTTGTTCTTTTATAAATGCTGCTATTTGTACAGCAGAAAACCCCTTCTTATCTGGGCCCACACACATATTAATCCCTTTACCACCAGGGCCCATAAAATGAAGTTTCACTCGGTAGTAGGAGCTATTATATTGTACATTGCAAAAATTACACTTCCAAACAAACCCCCCACCTCCAGGAATTTGTGAAATTCGTGTGGTATGTCTCCATAAAGGAGATCCTTTATCAATTTTAAACTTTTGGCTTCCATCCCCACCCACTGAACTTTGACTACTGGCCATTGTTGCAATCTATAAAAAAAATGAAAAAAAAAATATATATTTGAAAAACTTCTTCACAAACTTGAAAAAATTCATCAAAAACTAAGAAACTTAAAAAAATTCATCAAAAGATTGAAGAATAGGGTTTAAATGCATACCTTGAACACTTAAATCTCCTTTGTAGAAGCTTTTTGCCACTCCACAATCGATCTCTTTCAAATGCAATCACCTCCCTTCAAAATGCTAAGATGAACAAAAAAAATGGAGAGAGCAAAATGAGAGGTAAAAATGAAATGTTTTAGTGTTGAAAGGCCTCATATTGGGTCGTTTTAGGGTTTAGAGGCAAAATAGAAATTAAAAAATTGTTTTTTTTTCACTTTTGGGCCCACTTTTTAAGAGCTGGGCCGTGGGTTCTCAAGGGTTCGCCCGGGTACGCGGCTGGTACCCCCGGGTCCGCGCACCAAAGGGCATGGTACTTGCTGGGTACGCACAGGGTGCGTGCCTAGCCCTGTAGGGCTGGGCACGCACCCTGTGCGTACCCAGCGCGTACCCACAGGCGAACCCGTACCGGGTTCGCACCCGAACCGGGTTCGAGGCCTGTGGGTACGAATCCGGTAACACAGACAATCGCCCTTTGCATATAAGGTCATTTAAATACCTTTATGCATTAGGGCTATCATGCTTTGAAACTATATTCCCTTACATATTTTGACAAGGTTCTATCATGTCTAGTATGAATAAGAGACAGTCCTTGTTTGTAGTGTCAAAGTCTAGGCAAAGGATACCGAAGTCACCATGGCTTATCATACCTTAGTGTGCATATATCCACTTGCCACAAATAAAATGCTCTAGGCAAAGGATAGCAAAGTCACCATGGCTTATCATGCCTTGGTGTGCATATATCCACTTGCCACAAATAAAACGCTTTATGATGATAAAAAAAATACAGTAGAAAGCACAATATCTATCAATTTTCATATCTATCCAAATCAATCTATTTCTATCCATCTATCTCATATCTATCTATTTCATCTCATTCGTCATACATTCCATTATGCGATATTGATCAACAATAACCATTTCATCACTATCTTCTACCGTACTAACTCCCAAGCATGCATGTATCATTACACAACAAAAAACAAAGCATAGTGCATCCATAAAATCCATATATCCTGCATGCATACACATATTAGAAACCATAAAACGCATATCATAGAATAATCTGTCATTAGCTCATAAGGTCTACATATATATAGATATCATCACATGCATATATCCTGCATCATATAGGTCATCATCATATCACTGACTACATTAGCTTAAAAGTTTGCACTGTTTTATCACCTTGGTCTTATGCATCTGTGAAGCACAATCCAACACCTTTTGCATGCACAACAATGTTGTCTCCAAATCTATGCCAACATGTGCTCCCCCCACCACTAGTGCCTAGTTACTGGCAAGGATGACAACCAGGCAATTACAGGGAAGAGATGAATGGTATTGTCATCACATGTTTGTAATTGTTGTATATAAACACGAACAGAGAAACTCATTATAAAGGTATGCTTCTATTAAATAATGTATATAGTGCTTTAATTTAATTTTGACTTCTGGTGGTCCGATTGGAGCATTGTGGTCAATCGCTTTATCTATCTTTATCCCATCTGTAGATATGAATCAAGATTGTCATAATTGAAGTTCGCTATCGAAAAGCTTAAAACCTATCATATATAAGTCAGGCCTGCATATTTCCGGAGACCATGTACATTCCTACATATATTAAGGAATATGTCACTCTTCTTATACTTTGGTATGTTTATTCATGAGTATGATGTTGATGTGTAATAAAATAGTTTATTCCTTGTAAGTTGTATACATATGATGAATATATCTGTTGCATTCCATTTTGTTAATGAAATTAGATAGCTACAAACTACATGTAGCTAAGAAAGATTAGCATTCTTGACTTGCCTTTAGATATATAGCATGTTAATCTACTCTTTTCATGATTCCTTAGTTTTAAAGTATTCTTTGTTCAGGCCTTGTCTTCACAATTTGTCAGTCTTTTTTTCAGATTGCTGTATTGCAAACTCAGATAAATAGTCCATAGTACTTATCACCAGGGGAGGCAGATTTAATGGAGTATAACACAAATGGGGATGTTTCAAATGCACCTTCTGGTCAGCAAAAACCAGAATTGCTTAATGCAAGTGAAGACAAGTATGATGGTATGACTGTTGTGCTTGACGATTCATATTCAGACGTGGCTCAGTTTGTTTCTTCACTTAAGGCATCATTATTACAATGGAAACAACAGGTGAGATTTAACAAAAGTTGTAGGAGGATGCCATGTTGTGTTTCTTTTTCTGGAAGTTTTTTGTTACTGAGTTTTTCCCATGATGCATATATGTTTATCTTTCTATTGCACTTTGCTTCATGCAAAGAGTGCAAGGTGAAAAACAAACCATTAATTGCCTATTTATGTTGTTTTTACAGTTTTTCATCTTTTCTTTCCCTCAAAAGATTGCTGATACATCAAACACACTGAGAAGCTGTTTTGCAGTTCTGGCTATTTTTGCTTCCTAATATTTTAAAGTGAAACATCTAAGTTCATGCATTTGAAAGTAGCAGCTAAGCATATAAGATTTTTTGCTAGTATTAACGAACCTACCATATTTCCAGTGTTTTGATTGCGTCTAAATTATTGAGTGATATTTTTTGATAGATGTTGTCCCCATTCTAAATTTTTTATGGAATCATTTTCAGTTGAATGTAAGCCTTTCTTGTTTAAGAAGTCTTGATCGAATCCATCTTTTCTGTGTTAGTGAATGTCATACTTGTTAAGCTTTGACCAATGTCAATACATGGCCAACAGGATTTGCTTTCCAATGCATCAAATGAGAGGCAAAATGGAGCTTGGACACAAAAGAGAGGCCAAAAATGGTTATGTCATAGGAAAAATGAATCCTAGTGAATTGGAGAGCTTCTTTTCAAAGGATAGACATTTTTATGTGTTTCAAGCTATGAACAATGAAAAAGTAATGTATTAAAGTGCTCTTCCCCATTGATTGTCCAACTTTAAGTGAAAATCAAGTGAGAATGACCCATAAGTGAAAAAGGGTGCTCCTTTTCATAATTTGTCTAATGTCAGCACGAAATTAGAACACAAAGTGACATAAGTGAAAAAGTGTGCTCCTCTTTACTAAATGGGCAAAATCAAGTAGAAATTAAAACAAGAAGTGGACATGTAGTTTATATGTGTAAGAACCCTGGTGGTTCTCAACCCAAAACCCTGACTGAGATTTTGTGTTTTTTGCAATTTTTGTATTTTTTGAGTTTTTGAGGTTTTCAGACAAAAAGGAGAAAGCTGCGATTTCTTCTAAAAATGCTAATAAATTCGAAATAAATTCTAAAATCAAAGAATAAGCTCAAAAGTGTTCAGAGAACATAGGCGCATCTATTTATTATCATTCCAGAGCTTTTACAATGCAAATAGAGTAAACAAATGTATATAGAATATGATTTTATTCAAAAACCTGATTTTGCTTGCCAGGCGCCAAAAGAACAGAGAAGGAATGGTACGGCTGTAATAATGAATGATTCTCTGGCCTCTGAAATCGTTGCCAAAGCCTCCAGATATCCAAGGCGCTATGAAACCCTTTGCCAAAGACTGAATAATGAATGCGTTTCCCTGAGAGGAAGGTACGGCCTTGAAGGTACAGAAAAGTACGGCCTGCTGCAACAGCAAATAAGAATATGGTACGGCCCACTAAGTTGCCAGATCTCTGAAGAAAGTCTCTGAAATAATTGCCTCAGATACTTGATGAATAATCTCTGTCAATCTCTGAATAAATGGATCAATAAGCTCAATCTGTAACCCCTGTGTGAAGTCACCCAGATGCAAGCTTCAGCTGGTATTGCACAGCCTCAGTCTGCCAACTCTCTGAAGAGGTATCGTTCTCCAGAAATGATTCGTTTGCCAGAAACCCTAGGGTTTGCAAACTCCAATGCTTAGAGCACAAAAGACAAATTAGAATAATATAACATAATAGTTCGATTTGTCCTTTCTGAGAATATATACTGCCTTTGAGAAATTCGACCCAATAGCTCTTTTAATAATCATTTAATAAAATGATTAAATTTGTCTTTTAGACTTAGGAGAAATACTTTTAATAATTGGCGCCATCATTAATGAATAATAAATATCCATTATATCAAATATTAACTCTTTATTATAAAGTATAATAAATACTTTATAATATGCCAATTTAATTAAATATTTAAATATTTTAATAAAGTGACTTTAGAATAAAGTCAAATTATTAATTATTCCATAATCATCAAATACTCCTTATTTCTCCATCTGACCATCAAATCGAAGAACTGGGTCGACTCTGAGCTGAATAGTTGAACCAGGTGCCCTGCCCAAAATAGCAGCGTCCGCCTGACCTAACTTTCTAAAAATAGAAAGTTTCTAAAAATCCACTCTGGAAGATTCTGCGAAAGCCCAACCTGAAACAACTGCAATACTGGAGCTACCAAACACTGAGTAACTCCCTCAGATGATCCTCTGCACACATCTGTCAGCCTACGAGGATCGAAATAATAGGCTAACCTCGTCACCAGCTGCGCTGACTAGGATGGGGACATCACAATATGAGTGCTCTACATAAAGGAATATCCAACTTAAGTGAAAATAAGAAACATAAATCATGCCCATTAAGATCATGAACAATGTCCTCTCCAAGGGATGGGCAAGTCAAGTTAAAAGCATGAAAAAAAGGTGCATAAATGAAAAAGTGTACGCCTATGCAAAGAGTGTTCAGTGTTCCAAGTCAACTTAAAACATAACAAAAAGTGGCTTGTAAGGAAAAAGTGCACGCTTGTACAAATAATGATCAAGTTTTGAGTGTAGAAACACAAGGAAGGCCATGTAGATTAGAGGTGCATGCCCCAGCAAGGGATTTGCAGATTTTAGTGAGGATTACAGAAGCTTTCAGTGTATTCCTAGTCATCGCTAGAGCAATACATCAGATAAGCCACTGGGTGTTTTATCATTTCCTTCTCTTCATTGAAAGTGCTTGAAGGTCAATGATTTGATTTTCAACAAAAGATATTGTATGGACATTGTCATCGAGCAAAGGATAACTTATCAGAGTTTCAAGTGTCTTCTAAGAGCCTATCATGGTTGCAATGAAGGTGCTGCATTGGAATCAATGAGAAAAGCCAACTATTAGACTGGCTATTTTTAGCTATTATAGGTGAATCGCTATTCTGAGATGATCTTCTAAAAGGTGTATTTAGAGGATTTCTATTTAAAGATTTCTTGTTTTAGACAAACTATTTCAGCCAATTTGTATTTTGGGCTTGTTTGGATTACAAGCAAACCATTATTTGTTTTAATTTATTTATTTCATGCAAAATATTATAAGTACTTAATAAGTGCTTTATGCAATTATATTTTTATGGAATGGTAATTATACAACTGCCTATCATTAATATTGTTGTTCAACTTGTGTTATTTTGGTATATTGAATATAAATTAGTGATTTTTATAGGCTTTGTATTGTAGTTTTCATTAATGTGGGTGTTGTAGCCTTTATGCAATTATTAAATTTATTGAGTCCTATTTATAATTATTAATCCAATTCAATTCTTGTGTTATCATAAATTAGGTTGTTTGTGCTGGTGAAAAGATAAAAAATCTCTTGTTAGTGTATGGGTGTGCTGGTCAGCCTTTTGTCTATATCTGAGAACCAAAAGATGGCCAATGATGAGGTTGCTGTAGCTTAACAATTGCTTATCATTTAATTTTAATCAATCCGGGCTGGTATCCAAAGGTGAAATGCAATAAGATTACAAGTTCTTATGGTAATAGGTCCTCTCAACTATCTCTTTCCTATCCTACAAACTTGTTGGAATTGAAATCAAGTCTAGTCTACTGTTGCTTGAAAGGGAAACACACTTGCTTTGTTAAAGGAAACACACTTGCATGAAAAAGGAAACACATTTGCTTGAAAAAAGAAACACATTTGCATGATATGGGAAAAGAAAACTATTTTTATCTTTTCTAGAATATTCGGAGTTAGATGCTATATGTCTTACATAGAAAATAAAGAAGCTATAACAAATTTAGAAATATAAATAATAATAAAATACTTCAAAATAGAATGTATCACACCAAAATCCTTCTCCTTTAGGAAGATCAGGCCCTACTCCATCTTCAGCATCGGTTCTTTGAGTCTACAAATGCATTAAACTTGTTTTTTTCTTAGTCAAAAACAATCGAACTGGGTCATATGCTTTTGCTTTGCTATAGGATTCTAGCTATTCTCTATTTTGACTTTTTGATTCATCACTAACTTCTTCTATCCATGGGTTGAAGAAGCTTATTTATAGAATCCTAACTTATACGAGACTACCAGATTAAATCATGTAGTAGTTCTTTATTCCTAAATCTAATGTATGAAATAAAAGAGTTTCAATCATAACTTAAGCTTTTCTTAGATTCTAGTGCAATTTATCATGGGGTATTTCTGAATGCAAAGAATTAGAGTAGCTACAACTATGAATTCAAACCATGAATCAATCACATAAATTTCACAACATTCAATAATTGCACAGTGACATTTTGTCAAACAGTTGGTCACTTTATTTGATACCCAGAATTGTGTACAATGAGTCTCCAAAATTGCTAATATAGGAATCAGAATTACAGATAATGAGAAGATTTGGTCTCTAACATCACAAAGATGCCAAGATAGCTTGCAAAGGATACAATGCTGATGTAGCAGTGTGACCAGCTCCTGGAGTGGTGGATTTAACTTAATAAAGTCTTATCATAGCAGCAATATTGTCCCGAACAGCAAGTATATGTTCCAGAGTACTTCCAAACTTCTCAAATCTACTACAGAATTCTAAGGTAGCACTGATATGATGAAGAAGACTGCGACCTTTTCAAACTGTTACATTCAAATGTGGTGGAGTGGTCAAGTAACATTCTTATGTCTCTTATAGCTGCAATCTGTATGTGCACAATCTGATTATGATAATTCCATGATATGGGCTGTATCACACCTGTGACTGCCTTTGTTTCCCCCATGCCCCCCTTTATACCACTTTCAACAAAGTGCGACCTCCTTATGTTTGGTAACCAAGGGTGCAGAGCTAGAGTTAAGGGTTTAAAATACTCTCACAATCACTGCAACTAGTCTCCTCAAGTTTCAACACTCCTAAAAGGACTCCCAGCGCCTCCTTTAATTCTCATGCCACTCCTAAATCAGCTGTGACTGGTAACAATACACACTAAACCCTCATATCATAAGCTACAATTCCCAATAAGATTCAGAACAGCACTTGTTAATGATAAATATCATTGAATATTGAGCGACTATATATATGTAGAATATAAAACCCTTGTTTGGACACCATACCCTAAACACTCACAAATTTGCAACAACCTCTTCAACACATTCCACAAATTTATTATGTGGTCATATAGCTGCAATAAAATTACCCTTCATCACTCTGCAAAAACAAACATAAATCTGGAAAGATAGTTCGCCTCTTCAGCACAAATTCTTCTTTTTAGCACGATTGTGAATCTTATCTAAATCCACCATGATGTATTTCCTACATTCAGCACAAACCATGATCCTGATTGAACTACATTGTATTGGCTAGGGAAGATCACTCATTCTCGAAACCAATCTTACCTTAAGGTTTCATCTACGGCGGAAGAGATGAACAGCGTTCAACCTCATAGAGAAAATAGAGTTTCATAAAATAATCAGAACGAATTTCTTCTCCTCCAATTTCCCTTTTATAAGCACTTTTGAACTTTCAGGAAATAATAATTTTAATTTACTTTTTAATAATAAACCTTTAGCTCCAAATAAGTGACTTTATTTTATTATTTTCTTTTGACCCTTAAAGTCACTTTAAAAATCCTTTTTATAAATAATTAATATAATATGATGTCCCTCAGGGTTTCAAAACTGACTTTTGAGTTTTTTGTTAAATTCTAATTTTTGTTTTTTTATTTGTTGCCGGCGGCAGTGCCGCAAATTTCAAGAAATTGCATAAAACAATAACGGAAGGGAAATTGCGTAAATAATTGAAAATCTAGTAATCTTTATTTATTCATAATATAATAAGATAATACCCATAAGCCAAAATGCAATAGTTTGGAACCTGGGTTTTTACATGGCAGTCACGACAATTAGATGCAAGGATGCCATGCTTCAATTTGCACGTTTTTCATGTTCGTTTTAATTCTGGTTTGCTGAGTGGTATTGGATGCCTCCAAACGAAGAATCTGCAACCCCAAAAGCAAGGCGTTTGGCTCCCTATCACCCACGTGCTTCTCTGCCTAGCTTGTATGGCCTCCTAGCTCACACGTGCCAAATAAAATGCTTGTTTTTTCTGTTTGAAAACCACGTCTCCCTTTGCAGATTTGGACACCTTGACTTGGAGAATAACCTCTGTCAAATACGAGCTCAAACCCTCTCCTTGTGTCTCCAGAATGGTATGGCCTGGTGCAATATTGGATATGGTTTTGTTTTATTCAACTTGCTGATGTAAATGATAAAAGCTTAAAGTAAATGCTAAGTAAATTTGTCAATGCTCAGATTGATGGTCTCTGTGTGAAGCCATCCATACTAGAACCCTTAGATGGTCTCTCACGCATGTAGATCCTGTCCTAATCGAGGGTTTCCATCCTCAAATTAGCTTGGAACTCCATACCTGCAACCTTGTGCTTAGTTTTCTGTTTTTGAATGTTAAACTTGGATAAAGAGAAATGATCGTCTTTTCTCTCTTTATGCTTCTCCAAAAATCCAGGCCCAAGTTAGGGTTTTAATCTTTTAATAATAAAATATCAATTATTGCTCTCAAGAAACCCCACACCAACTTTAGCTTGTGTAATAAGTTAATAAATTAACTTTTTCTTTGAAAGCACCCTCTTCATTAAATATTCATAAAGTGACTTAAAATGCATTCTTTTAATAAAGTCACTTTATTACTTTATTAATGACCAAGTTATAAAGTACTTCATCAAAGTAACTTTGTAATATTAAATTATTGAGTCACTTTAATAATAGAATATCATTAAAGTAATGTGATTTAATAATTCAATAACTATTGGCAAAAGTTTACTAATAAACTCTCGAGAGTGTCCCGTCACCATTACCAATTGCAGGTGTGCCGTCACTGAGCCTGATAATACTTACTATAAATAGCAAGTATGCCAGAATGGAACAAAAAGCTTGCTAAGGAGCCTGAAACTCCCCCAAAGGGTCCCCTCCACATCTTGCTAGGATACGGAAACCGCAGTGATAGGCTAAACCTGATCCCCAAACCACTGGCTAGAAAGGGGACATTACATATAAGTTGTTTTTAAATTCACCTTTTGACAATTTAAATATTAATTCTTTAATATTTTAATTATTTTCTTGCATATCAACCCAAAGTTGTGAAAAATAATAAAATAGCCCAAAAGTAAATTTTGATTACACCAACATACTCTAAAGCTCATTAGAAATTCAACTTAATGAAAATTGATACTTTCCAAAAATAGAATATTCCTTCGAGAAGTTTGGAATGCACCAAATGTCGAAACTGCACTTGGAAAGAATCAATGGATTCATCTTCATCCCTCAAACACAATGCCACTAGCTGAACTCTATTATGAGAACATTGGTGCTCTCTAAGAAAGTTGGAGCTTCCAGAGATGTTGGAATGACCAAAAAAATGGGGACATTACATCATCATCAATTTGAGCTGGTTTTATTACCATCCTGCACATTTTGGAGTTGGCTGGGTGATTTAAAAGCTAACTATTAGGGATACTCGGGGATGCGTCCCCCCCCCCCAAATCCCTTGTCTCGGTTCCTGGGACATCCCGGGTACTAGGGGACTGTCCCCTTTTTTTGGAAATTTGCGGGAAATGTCTCGGGGACGGGGGGACGCCATTGACCCAAAGGGGGACGGCTGACCCGTCCTCGGGACAGAAGGGGGACGGCTGACCCGTCCTTCGACCGTCCTCCGCGTTTTGCAAGTTAAAAACTTAAAAAAAAAAAACATAAAATTAAAAAATAATGTCCCTGCCTATGTGGCATGTGTGGGCCCAAGTGTTTTTTACTCCTTTATGAAGGAAAAAGGGCCTCTCTAACCTCATTTTATTCATTTTGTTTGTTTGAGCAGCCAAGGGTTTGAGAGGAAAAAAAATTGCAGCCATTGAAGGAGAAGGAGCAGTAGTTTGAAGGAGGAGAGGAGGTTGAAATAGTGTTGTTGGGAGTGCAAATCCATCAAAGAGGTATGCATTTCCTTTCCCTATTTTCGTTTTTTCATTTTTTTGCATTTTCAGTCCAAACTTGCATTCTAAAAACAAAAAAAATGAGCAGCAGTGAGGGTGGGAGTGATAGTGAAGTTGAAATGCAAGCTAGAAGGGAAACTGGACAGCAAATAACCCCTACCCAAAGCCCTCCTTCATCAACCAATACCAAAACCATGAAGGACTATGCAAAACACCCATTAGACAAAAGAAAACCATTCCTTCAATTTGTGACAGCCAGGGGTGAAAGACAAAAAAATTCAGGGGGGAGTAGGGTTTGGTTTTGCCATGTTTGTGAAAAGGAGTTTAGGGGCAACTACACAAGAGTTGGGTCTCATTTTTTGGGTGAGGTGGGCCATGGAGTTAGAGTGTGTCTTGCATTGACAAATGCACTATTTATAGAGTGCCAAAAAATTCAAATGGAGTGTGATGGTGGGGTTCAAGGTGGGTCTCCTTCTTTCCCAAGTTCACAATCATCGATGCCTACTCCTACTCCTAGTCCTTCCACGGTTGGTAGTAGTGTTATCTTAAGAGGAAAGAGGAAGGTGATTGGTAGTGATAAGGCAGCTTTAGTTGAGTCCATGTTTCAAAACCAAGCACGAGAAACCACTGAATCCTCCATTGCCAAATTCTTTTTTGCCCATGCCATTCCATTTCATGTGATCCGCTCCTCTTATTTCAAACAAATGGTGAAAGACATAGCCACTGTTGGTCCTTCATTCATACCCCCTGAGGATCATAAGCTACGCACCACCCTCCTAGACAAAGAGTACTCCAAAGTTAATGTGTTAATGGAGGAGATGAGGCAAACATGGATGAGGACAGGGTGCTCTATAGTGATGGATGGGTGGACTGATTGTAGACGTCGGCCACTCATCAATGTCATAGTCACATGCCCTGCTGGTTCTTATTTTCTTAGAGCCGTAGATTGTTTAGGGAGACGTAAGGATGCAGACTTCCAATTTTCCATTTTGAGAGATGCCATAGAGGAGGTTGGGGCTGCAAATGTGGTGTAGGTGATCACCAATTCAGAATGTGTGTGCAAATCGGCTGGGTTGATGGTGGAGGGTACTTATAGGTACATATTTTGGACCCCATGTTGTGTTCATGCATTGAATAATGCATTGAAAGACATAGGGAAGATGGATTGGGTGAAGAAAACGGTGGCAAAAGCTAGAGAAATTCAGATGTTCATTTGCAACCACCACACCTCACTTGCTCTCTTCAGGACATTTTCAAAGGAGTTTCTCAAACCTGTTGATACAAGATATGCCATTTATTTCATTTTGTTTCACTTTCAATTTGTATTCATAATCTAATTTTGTTTAAATTTTTATTTTTTAATGAATCATTGAATTAATGAGTGTAGATATGCCACATACTTCATCCTATTGGAGAGGATGCTTGAGGTGCATGAGCCTCTACAATTGATGATGGTCAATGTTGAGTGGACTAGATGGCCTAATGCAAGTTCTACTCAAGGAAAGACCATCAAACAAAAGATCCTCGATGACGATTGGTGGGCCAATGTGAGGTAAGACATTAGATGGCTGATTTTCATATTAAATTTCTGATATTAATATTTTAATTTTATTGTCCAATGTTCCAACTTTTGAAGTTTCTAACATGTCAATTAACTTGTCAACTAATTATTTTGAACTTTTTGTTTGCATTTTGCAGATATATTTGCTCCATCTCACCCATTGTAGATGTCATCGGATATGCTGATACAGACTCTCCTAGTCTTGGAGACATATATGAGACATTTGACACTATGCTTGGGAAGATCAGGCAAGTTATTTCGGCAAAGGACCCCACTTTGGATTTATATGAGCAACACATTAGGCCCATTGTGACGCGGAGGTGGAATACAATGAACACCCTGCTTCATATAGCTGCCTTTGCTCTAAATCCAAAATAGTATGCACCGAGGGATGGTAGGGTGCCTCCATGTGGTGATCCTGAGGTTTTAGATGGGTTCACACGGGCCATTGAAAAGATTTATCCACCAAAGCAGGCTTCACTACTTCGGTCACAATTTTTAGACTTTGCTAATCTTAATGGCCCAAACTTGAGTAAACCATAGGCGAGGTTGGATAGAGCTATATTAGCTCAATCGAACCCTATTGGATGGTGGACCTATCATGGGAGAGATACACCGCAGTTGAAGATACTTGCCACTCGCCCTCTTGCACAGGTTGCTAGTTCCTCTGCTGCAAAGAGGAATTGGTCCACATATAGCTTTATCCACTCCCTCAAGAGGAATAGACTTACCTCTAGACGAGCGGAGAAGCTAGTGGCCATTCATAGTGCTCTTCGGCTTCAGGATTGGCAGACTCCAGAGTATCAACAGACTCGAGCTCTACGGTGGGATATTGATCCTGAGGACGTGGCTCAGGTAGACGAGGAGGAGACAACTGAGGGCTTGGTTGGGGTCTTATTGGCTGAGGACGAGCATCACAGTGGCAGTGACTCAGAGGATGACTCTGATTTTGATGCGGTTATGAGAGATGATTAGGGGCAGCAGTGCTCTTTGTTTATTTTGTATTCATTATTGACATACGATATTGTATTTTGATTTTCATAGCAAACTTTAAAACTATATTGCAGCAATGTAGCCTTGGGCATTTTGATATAAGTTTATAAATTATAACTTGGAGGTTGTTTCATGATTCGTGTATGTTAATTTTGAATGCGTATTGAGTATTGGCATAATGTTGAACACAAATGCTATATGTTAATGTTCTATAATGTGTATTATGCATGCCTTATTCATGTTATCTATTGAATATTTAAAATTTCCTTATATTTTTTAAATTTTCCCTATATTTTTATATAGCTGTCCCCTGCCGTCCCTAATTTTGGCCTCAAAAATCGGAAACTTGGGGACTCGTCCCGCTATCCCTTGCCATCCTCGTCCTGGAAACTTGGGGTAACCTTGCTAACTATGTGTGATTCTGGAGTCGAGAGTTAGTCTATTCTAGAACTGATTGTAATTGCACATATAGTTTTAAAAAGCTTTAGAATGCTCTGGAATGTTTATGTTTTAGCTCCAGATTCTTTTGTTCTTCATAGGACTCTAATGAATAAGTGAATGTTCCTTCGACCAATGCTGCTGTAGCCGAGGCTCCTATACAAAAAGAGGTAGCGCCCTTCAATCCGGCGGTCTGGAATCTCTACATTGATAAGTGGTGGGTACCAAAAAGATGGAATAACCGAGAAATCCCGGAGCCGAACCTGCTTGTGTCCTATCCTCCATCACTGCTGTTCCAGCTGTAACGAACGGGTCACCCTACCATACTCTATTCAACGTGCCTAAGCCTCGCCCGCGCGTCTGGAATGGATGAAAGAAAGGGCCTCATGCCCTTAGAATAGTAGGGGCGGGTGGGTGGGAAACTATAGTTGCTCCACCCATAATTAATGAGTCGATCAATCTCCTTCGTCATCAGCGGGGCGCTGAAAGGAAGAATCTCCATTTCATCCATAATGCACACTTCTCGGCGGATTCAACGTCTCGTGTCCCGTAGGGATGGGTGGGAGGAAACAATCCTAGATATTTCTTTTCTACTCATTGCAACCGCGATCTATCATTCATCTTGATTTTATAATCATTGCAATTCCGGGTTATATCTATTGCCGGGTAGGGATGTAGTATATTGTTTGGAACGGACATTAAAATATTGCCAATTATTTACCAGGGAGGGTTATATCTATTGCCGGGCATAGAGATGTGGCAATAACATGCCCACTTTGCAAAATTTGCAAGAACAGGAACAATGGATAATAAGTTGCATCTATAACATGGGTAGCAGGATTCATCTCAAGTGACTGAACGGAGAGAAAGGGATCCCTCCTCGGTACGGATAGTCTGTACAACGGATTAGCAATCCACCGCCCATAGAATTGTAGGGGCCCATAGAAATAAGTGTAAACACACCTTATATTTTACTTTAAAACAATCATAAGCTATTAGGTCTATGATTAAGTTCACCATATTAGGTCTTCTAATAATAGATGAGACGTTATTTAGTCTCATTACACAACTTCTATAGTTTGTTTGCAATTTGTGCACAAAACCCAAATATTTAACTAGTACATATTGTAGAAAGCTTGAGGTTGTTTTTTTAAGTTCTAGGGATTAATTTAGTTCTTATTTTCAAGGGAACTTTCCGTCCTATTT
Source organism: Sequoia sempervirens (assembly GCA_007258455.2). Lineage (NCBI taxonomy): Eukaryota > Viridiplantae > Streptophyta > Pinopsida > Cupressales > Cupressaceae > Sequoia > Sequoia sempervirens. The sequence goes on along the minus strand of VDFB02058242.1, from coordinate 284,707,274 downwards.
TGAAGACAGGTTTATTCTTACACGTTATTCTGTTTTGTGTTGTCTAGAAAAGACAAAATAAAATGTCAACAATAGAGATTAGGTATATTGTTGTAAACTTGTACTTGATTCAGTTTTCTTTTGTGAGTCATTTTTAGTCAAATTCAAGCTTGTCTTACTCAATGAATCTCGATCGAATCCTTTTTTCTGTGTTTGTGAATGTTATGTTTCTCAATATTTGATCAATTGCATTACATGGCCCATGAGATTTGCTTTTGAGCACATCAAAGAAGAGGCAAAACAAAGCTCAGATGCAAAAGAGAGGCCAACAATGGTAGTCATGTGAAAAATGGATGCCTAGCATATTGGAGTGCCTCTCTCCAAAGGATGGACACTTTTTGTGTTTTAATTCATAACAAATGACACCAAGTGTATTGGCCCATGCCTCTCTATTGAGTGTCCAACTTTAAGTCTTTAAATGAATTTTAAGTGAAAAAGGTGACTTTAAGAAAAGCGCACTCCTAAGCATAAGTTTTTCAATGTCAACATAAAATCAGAACAGAAAGTGACTAATATAGAAAGTGGGGACCTTTTTGATAAGTTGTCCAATGCGAACTTAAAATTAGAATAAAAAGTGTACACCTAATGCATTGGCACATGCCTCTCCATTAAGGGTCCAACTTAAGTGAAAATAAGAACAAAAATGTATACCGAATGCATTGGCATGTGCCACTGCATTGATTTTCCAACTTAAGTGAAAGTTAAAAGTTAAGAGTTGCCCACGTAGTGTATTCACACACTTCTCTCTGTCGGTTGTACATTTTTTAGCAAAAATAAAAAAGTGTCTGCCTTTGTATGAGTGCACATCTCTTCAAAGGAATGTGCAAGTTAAGAACAAAAGATTAAAACTGACATCTAATGGTGTGGTATGCATCAATATAAAGAGTGTCTAAGTCAAAGTGAAAATATATCTAAATGTGGCATGTAAGTGAAAAAGAGCATGCCAATACAAAGTGTGTACAAGTCAAGGATTGTGCCAAATGATCTCAAGTGTGCACCTCTGCAAAGAGTGGACAAGTTTCATGGAAAGAAAAACAGCCGTGTTTTCAGTGAGTTTATTACATCTTTTCAAGTGTTTTCCAGGTAGTCGAGGTGCATTGAATGCATTTTAAATGGATTGCAAGTATCTAACAGCATTGTGCGTGGATGCTTAGGATTTGTGGAATTATTTATTTTTGTTTTTGGGGTGCCATAGGGAAGAAGTTACAGCAGGTTTTTCAAGTGATTGCTACAGGTTTTTAAGGGGTTACAACAGCAGGTTTTATTTTTATCTTTCATTCTCAAACATCTGCAGCAGTTACAATAGGTTTTCAGTCGTCACTTATACAGCAGTTTCAACAGGTTTTAATCATTCTCAGACCAAGGGAAAGCAAGACTGATTCCAGCAGGTGTTGACAGAGATATCTCAGCCTTTTTGTCATTATCAAGTTTTGTTGCATATTTCAGTCATCTATGACAGTTACAAACATATTTTGAGTCTTTCATAAGATATACAGTATATTTTAACAACATTCCATGGGTGCCATAGGAGACGGTTTGTTGCAGGTTCAATATTGGCACATCATTCTTTGGCCTCTATTTTTGAACATGTACAACAGGATTATAATCCGGTTTTTTCTATGTTACATGAGGATGTGCCCCCCCTAGTTTGAAACCGATTGGTTGTCCTATGAAACTTCACTTGCAGTCAAGTTTGTAGCCAATGACCATGTCGTTCTTGTCATGTTACGAATATCAAATGAGTTGTCCTTATTGATTTCAAAGGTCATTAGGTATTGGTTTATGTTTTCAACTAGCAATGTTTGCAAATTGCTCGTGCATGAGGGATGACGAACAGAGATGATCAAGTTCTTAAAAAGATGGATAGGTTTGGCATAGAAGGGAGAAGATGCAATGATGGAGACTTGGATCCAAATACATTATTGGCAAATTTCAAAGAAAGCTCCTTCAAATGGCAATCATATGGCGAGTCTTTGCCAAATGAAGGAATCAAGTCTAGGTATCATAGGGGCGCATAATTTGAGTGGCAATGCCACAAGGAAAGGGCACCAAATGTGGCAAAGATTGGTAGAAATTCCATCCAATAAGTGAAGTGGAGTAACGGTTGGAGGCACACTTAGATAGTGGCCAAGCTAGCAAAAATATGTGACAAGGTAGCACTAAGTAAATTAAAATATGCCTAAGAAATGAAGACAAAAAGATCTAGTGTGTGCCAAAGTTGATTGACATAGCAAGCAAAAAGTTGTTCAAGTGGTAGGGATCTTATAAAATCATGCCCGAAAAGGAAACATGAAGATTAGTTATTATTTGGCCTTTTACTATGGCATAGCTTGTAATAAGTAGCCCTTAAAGTGGCAAGACACACAGTAAAACGTAATTTTGTGTCCTTATTAAATGGTGAATGAAGTAGCAAAAGATGGGAAAAATCATGACCCAATTAAGTGGTAGGTGATGAAGAAAAATGACCAGCAAAGCAAGTTAAAAACATAAAAAGTGCTTGAGACATCCAGCCTGGGTAGCCATAAGAAAAGGGCAATTTAAGTGGTAGACATAGAAGAAAATCGTGTTTGATCGAAAATAGTTTGAAAATATAAGAGAAGGTTGCAATTTTTACTTGGCAGTGCCATTTGAAAATGTACAATTAGGAGGTCAAAATGTTTAAGTTCAGTTTCAATGCTTGGTTAGAGATGAAAGCAAAAGAAAAACATGATGCCCTCTTATCTCAATCGAACTATTTGAAGTAGATGAAAGTATGACTTAAGTATTTTAAGAGTAATATTTCCTCTTTCCAATGTATGAGGATTAGCTTGCTTTAAAGCAAAGTTTTAAGAGTTCTATTTCCTCTTTTCAATGGATAAGGATTGGAGCGCACTATAGCAAGGCTTTAAAGATATTATTTTGTTATTATTTCAGCCTTGAAATCTACCTCTAGAGAGTTATAAATATGTGTCTTGAGCACATAATAGAAGAGAGGAGAACTGATACTAGACTTATGCTATAGAGATTGTTATTCGAAAGTGGAAGTCAAGTCACTGTGTTTGTGTGTAGAGAAGGATAGTTGATGTTAAGCTTATGTTGCAAGAATTATTAGCCAAGTTGTATTTTCATGAAAGTTAATGAATGTTGATGGAAGTCATGTTTATATTGTGGAAGCCATTATTTAGTGATTGTTAAATCTATGTTTGTAATTTCCTAAAGTAAATCAAAAGTAAATTGTTTTTAGTCAAACTTTGTATTGACAAAATTTGTCTATTTAAATTGTAGCTTTAAATGTAGTTTTACTACTTCATGAGTGTTTACTCATCTAAATATTTCATATTGATGTAGAATATTAGTCTTTGATTTAGCCAATAGTTAACATTTGTTGGTGTTATTCCATTAAATCTTTGTGTACAACCAAATATTGTTCTATGCTTTAACTTGTGGGAAGTTTTGTTTGTTCATGCTTGAAGTGTTTAGCCTCCTTAATCTAAAATTTTGACTATGAGATAGGACTCTTGATAGTTTGGTGTTGCATCCGAGGAAAAAGTATAGTCATTTAGCCATTTAAATTTAATGCAAAACCACCCATGGAATCTTGTATAGTGTATACTTGTAAAATTTTTTAGTTTTAGATTTAGTTATATCTTAGGGAGCTTCACCTTTCAATTTGAAAATACTTCTATCGTACACACTATTTTGGTGTGAGTTGTCTTGTAACAAACAAATTGAAATACTAACAAAACCTATGCTCTCATCCCCACGTGGTTTTGGAATGGCAAGTGATGTGCCCTAGCCACTCCTAATCTACAACAAAATGATGGAACATCCTCGTGATGTGTGCAAAATTGATAAGATGTTAGTGGGATGTTTGGCCATCCATGGGATGATTGAGGATGTTTGAGATGTCCCTTGACTATCCTAGGGACGTCTAGGTGTCCTTGATGTGAAAAAAAATCATCTTGCTTTTTAAAGAATACTTCAGTTTATTAAACAAAAAAATAAATTTAAAAGGGGGCTGAGTTGTGGGTGCACCAAGTTACCATTGGTTTGAACCCTAGGAGGCGCAACCAACATTGGAATGCCTTTCTTGTGGAGGGTGCACTTCATCAATGAAGAATGCATTGTCGCACATTACCTTCTTGCCATCAAAGTGACACAAAAACAAGAAAAAACCCTTTTAAAGCCAAAGATGATTTTTTTTCTCTTTTTTTAACAAACGTTATGCTATGCTATTTGATTTAGTGCTTTGATGAAGAACTAAAGCATTTTAACTAGTTTTAGAGATATTTATTATGCTGTGTCATTGAGTAGTGTTAAAGTGAAACCTTAAGAGCTTATGAGGATTTTGGAGTGTGATGGTTGTGGATACTTAAGTAAATTAGAATGATTCAACACTTCAAAAGATATGCTATATTTTAGAGTCAAAACCAAAAATGAGTCACATTTTATAGTTTAAAATCCTTAAAGATTTAATAGTATTGTATTTTTTTTGTTTTTGTTATTTGTATCATTTTGAAATTTTCTTTATTGTTCTCTATATTGCCACATGGAAATCCCACCCATGACTTGACCGTCTTAGATATGGCAAAGAAAAAGATTTTATAGGAAAGAAAAATGTCAAAATATATTTTATATATACCACCCTGTCTTAGTTGTCCCCCAAAAAATGGCCCCTTGTATTGTCATCCTTGAAAGATGTCTTGCCATCCTTTGTTGTTCATGTACCCATCCAAAAAAACAAATAAATAAAGAAATTATATCAATAACCATAGATGACCAAAAGTAGGTCATAGGGACTCGAGAGTACACCAATTTACAATAGAGAGTTCGAGGAAGAGAATCCTAGAGGAACCCACAAAAGGGAAGAACCAAGAAAACTAATAAACAAAAATACAATACTATTTAGTCAAGTTTTATTTAAGATTTTGTTTTGTTTTAGATGATCTATTTTAGATAATTTTGTATTTAAGGCTTTCTTGAGTTGCAAGTGAACTATTGTTAACATAGGATCTCCAATATAATTTTTACTTGAATAAATTACATGCAATTATTATTAAAAACTCACAATTAAGGGCTTAATGCACTTAGATTTTTGATGAATGGTGATTTTATGTGTATTTTTTGGTGGAATTGCTGTTCATGCTTGCTGTTTTGACTTATATGTTGATTAGTGTTCCATGGAGTTTCCTGACGGGGGGAGCAAGGGCCTAAGTTTGGGGACAGGGAGGGGGCAGCGAGGCGGTGGCCCGGGGGGAGGGGGGGGTGTGGTGCAAATACATATAGTACCTGAAAAATTATTTATGAAAAGATGTGTAAGGAATAAGTATAAGAACTTGCAAATGAAACTTTGGAAAATCAAGTGAAGTTTAAACTAATAAACATTAAAAAACATGGCAATGATTGTATTGAACATTAACAATGGTGGGTAGAGGTTTGGGGGCAAATAAAAAATAAGTATAAGAATTGCAAAATGGAACTTTGGCATACTAAGTAAAGTTTAAACTAATAAACATTAAAAACATGGCAATGATTGCAATTAACATTAACAATAGTGGGTGGAGATTTGGGGCCAAGGGGCAATGCCCTTTGTAGGGTCTGGGGGCCAAGCCCCCAGTGGGGTCTAGGGGCCTTCAAAACCTCACAAGCCTCCATGGCGAATGTGGTTTTCACGATTTTATTGCTTATCTTTTGGAACACCTAGAAGTCTTTGGGACGGTTGAGAGACTCTTGGAAGTCTCTTGGTCTTTTGGTGGGGCCCATTGGCCATTAAGGTGCGGCTTGGGTGCCCAAACCAATTTTTTTTAACTTTTCTTGCTTGTCATCAGTGTCCCCTCCATCTCGACAGAGTGGTGGGGGGATGTCTCCCCCACGTCCCCATGTCCCAGAGATGTCCCCGTCCTGGAAACGTGGGGATGGGGGGGACACATCCCCATGGTACATTGATGTTGATTAAGGTGTATTGAATAGAACTTCAAATTAGGGATTGTTGTAGCCTTGTAGGATTATTATTTTGAATGTCATTAATGTGGGTGTTATAGCTTTGTATGCATTTTCCATTATTCAATTTATTGAGCCTTTTCTATTATTTTCAATTCAACTCAATGATTGTGTTGCATTCATTATTTTCGGTCTTTGTTCTTAGCTAGAAAGAGTGAGCGTGTGTTAGCTATCATAGATTAGGTCATTCATGTCAATCAAAAGGATACAAAACCTCTCGTTTGTGTATAGATTTGTTGATTAGCCTTGTGTGCATATCAAGGAACAAAAAGATAGGTATTTTCTTTAGTTTGTTTGCCTTGCATGTTGAGAATACCAAAATTATCTTGTGCATAGTAAAAACTAAAATTCTTCCTTGTAGGTTCTAGTGTTTAGTTTAGTATTTTGTTACAAGGAACCTTCCCCTTCTGATTTGAAGAAAAGTTTTACCTTAGACTGTTCCATTTTGTGTTGTTCTGAAAGTGACAAAGTAAAATGCTAATAGTTTTTGGTGCCCACCATGGGGCGCGAGAGCAAGAATTTTAACGTTAGGCTGCAGAAGTGAATGACCATTTGTGTTGCAAATGCTTGTGTGTTGTATCCCAACTTAAGTTGGATCAAGCAAGATCAAGAAGATATCTTGAACAACTTGAGATTTTTGTTCAAAAATTTTGCATATTGGAGAGCTACTACTTCAATTTTGAATGAAGAGAGAAAAACAAGGATAACACGAGGAAGACCAATACCTTCTTTGAATAATCCTAACTAGAATTGAAGAATTTTGGCATTCAAAGTTTATACAAAGACATGATGTAGAATGGATTCAATACTTGTTAATGAGCCAATGTAGGTGATGGGCGATCAACAAGATAATAACAGTGATCTACCTCCTCCCTTGCCTTGGGGGAGACAATGTCAATTCGATGGCCCTAGCAGCATATCATGAGCTTCCTCATGGATCTTGAAAAGACCTTTCTAAATCAATCAATGATGATAGCCAACATTGAAATAAACATGTAATGTCCCCAATTTGGCCTTACACTCTTCAGTTGGATTCAGCCTATTTCCGGAAACTCGTAGGCTAAGCAAAAATGGAAATTACGGTTTTCTATTTTATAGGAGGTTTCAACTTGACTTTTGGAGGCTCGCATGTAGGAATTTGGAAGTGAGATTAAGGGAGCTTTCTGGGTTTTTGGAGAGCTTCAGGATGTGGTGACATGCATGTTAAGAAAATGACATGCAATTTTAGCAGATACCTTGCATGCAGGAAAGGTTTCTGGGTTTTTTTTGGGTTTTCAGAGAGTTTTTGAATGGTTATATTCATCTCCATCTGACAACCTTTCCAGGCACTTACTATTTATAGTAAGTCATGACGACTAGCCGATTTGTGCTCAGAAGGTGTTTGGGAACACTTACTATTTTTAGTAAGTTCTATTTATGGCAGTGTCATCTTAGCAACAACTCAATCATCTCCAACTCATCTTTCCATTTTTGGTAGTGTGGCAGTTCAGTTTGGGCGTTGGCTTCTTCTTTCCTCTTGGAGCTAAGTTTCGATACTTAGTCATTTTTCAATGTTGCTTTTTGGACCCTGGTGCCTAGGTGATTGAAATATGCCCCTTAGTTTTTTCTTGGAATTTTCACAATACAAACCACCACTACACCAATTGATTAGCGTTAGCTCCCAAATGATAATCAAATCAAATGCATTCAACGCCAAGAATGTTCACCAAGATCCTTTAGAAGGCGAGGTGATAGCATATTGCGGAGAAAACAAAACTATAGCTGGAAAGTAAAGTACAACTGAAAGTAAATAGGCGGTGAACCAGCCATGAGAAAATTCCATGCTACCACTTGATTAGTGGGGGGAAAACATTACAATGCAAGCAAATTCATCCGCTGCGGCAGGCATCCACTTATGAGTGGGAATTGGCCACTTTTCAGTGGGTAATTAAAGAGAGATTAATTGTTCTTTCTCCACACTGGCGGTAAACCATCCAGGGGTTGCAAATGTATGAATTTAAAAACACTAAGTAAACGCAGTAATATAAATGACTGAACAGTATTACTGTTTCAGTCTTACAATACAAGTTATCTGCAAGTAACAAAGTGTTTATTACAATGAAAATGCAATAGAAATCTGCTCCAAACTTCTGCAAGAGTTATACTATATTGCTGATCTCAAATGTGAGTTGGAACATCAAAGAAATTGAGCATAGAATAGAAGTATAAAGGTCTGATATGAAATAGCAGCAAATTGAAATACAGACCAGCAAGCTGAACCAACACCAACATGCTCATAACAACCTCAAAACTCTTCCAAACATCATGAAACAACATGCAAATGCACTTGAGGAGGAAGGCACCCAATCCCCAACCAAGAAACTGCAACAAAGCTCACAAATTAATTGTGCATGAATTCCAAGATGTCCCAAGCATGGTACAACCTCATTGGAAGGGCGAACTCCAAGATAAATTCAATTACTTCAAAATAAATTCTAAAAATCTGCAATTAGGGGCGCCAATAGCATAGGAATCAATATATCCAATACCCATAAGCAGAATAAAATCATACAAAGAGTTGTATATAAAAACCTCCTTCAGCCATGAAATAACCAACAAACACAAACTATAAATTATTACCAAATTCTTCAACTTTGAAGCTCAATATGTACTTCTGGATGAAGCACACTTTCAATCAGCCATCTAGGGAACCATAGTTTCAGGCCCGAAGAATGGAGTAAAATTGCTAAGCTTCCCCTTAGCCACGTTCTGAAATCAATTCAACAGCATAACTTTACAATATTTTCCAAAGATACTGAATGAGTGAACAAAGGCCTGCTTTTATAGAACTTAAAATGACTCTTCAACTTCCATCCTTTCACCTCCCAAAATGGACGCCCAATTTACTTTTTGAAATATTTTAACTTTTAAAACATTAAATTCACCTTTCAAAGCGTCCAAGACCTTGAGAAATATTTAAATAATCTCTCAATGAGGCGTCCATCCTCAAGGCCCCCTTTTAAAACAACATTAAGTCATTAATCTAGGCCATGGGCCTAAAATGAAATTTAAAACATTAATGACTTAAAATAAATCATTTCACCAAAATGAGCCTTAAAATGCTGAAGGCCAAATATGCTCCAAACTGCATTGCCCGAAATGGAAACTGAGCTGACTGCTGATGCTACTGCCCAAGATGGCATTGCTAGAAATAGAACTTACTAAAAGTAGTAAATTTTGAAAAGTTGCCCAATGCCTTTGCAAAACATACCACTGCAGAGCTCTTTGAAAACCCAGAAAACTCCACCAGACATGCATTAGAAACTCATACATGCAAACCTTCAAAAATGCTTCAGAACCCCAATGAGATAGGAAACCCTAATTTTACCTCTGACGAGCCTACGAGCTTCTGGAAATAGGCTATTAGTCACTGAAGGGCATATAGCTAAACTGGGGACATTACAGTCCGCCCTTCCCAAAATTGCTTGTCCTCAAGCAATTCTAATGCCTTCCCAAAATCACCATGCTGAACCAAACTGAAATTGAATATGATCCCTGGGTCCCAAATCAACCTAGGAGAAAGATAGCACCAATTGATGTAAGCATTGCATTGCTGGATGCCAATATGTAATGACCCTGCTCAAATCTGGTGTCAAAATGCTGATTGGAGGCTCAAGGAATTTCATCAAACAATTCACATGCAAACTTCCATCTTGCTGGTTTATGTGATTAGACTGATATGTTCTTTGGAAAATGATTATAGAATGCCTCCAATGCTTGCAATTCAATATTACTATGCATAAACAATCACTTAGATGCATTTACAACTTCCTTTTATCATTTACAATGCACTTCAATGATTTCTATATGCAATTTATTCATCTTCAGCCACTTGACATTATGTCAAATAGTTAGCATACAAGGAATATATGACTGATATAAATTTCAGTTTGCTTCAATAACTTATAACAGCACTTGTGATTGCAAGTATTGCTTGAAGTTCACTTCTAAATGATTCTATAATGACTATACTCAAATGAAGATGCAACATGAACTTCTTTTTTACTTTTCAAATGCAATAACATGAGAAACTAGGAATGCAACGTGCAACTACAGTGTAAGAGACCAGGTGTCTCTCAACCCAACCACTGACTGAGAATGCAAGGTTTTTGTTTGTTTTCTGTATTTGTAACGAACACACTTGTACGATAAATTTAAAACCTTAAAATTCAGTCACAAAAGTAAGAGCAATATCATAATGATAAATTTTTTCCTTTTAATAACATAAACAAGATACATCTTTTTGCAACTTTTAACTATTTCATTCCAAATGAAATTACAAAGTAAGAAGAGTAATATACATACATAGCCCGTAGGCTTTTGGCACCAATAGAAGTAAGAAGGTCCAGGAATTCGTCCTGTCAAGTCTTGGATCATCAGTCGGGTACTGAGGAGGAGAAACATCACTCGGGCGCTTTTCCGCCAACCACGGACTTATAATGCGGTCCCCCGCACGATCATTTTGCGATGAACGGCCCTCCCTTCGAAGAAGAGATTGGTTGGGTAACCTTTAATGACTACCAACTGGACATAGTGCTGTGATCCTACAAAGCTAGCTTTCGTGCAACCGACAATTCTCAAACTAGGATGTATTTCGGGATCACGGTGAACTGACAGTGTAGTACTACACTAAATGGTTCCTTACACTACTTTGGCCAAAGTGTTTACGTTCAATGAAGAACATAGGTCATATGCCACATTCACTAGCCAGGTTCAACTTGCCTTGAGGCTATCTTATTCTACGCGTAGGCTGGTCTATCGGGGTAATCCGTACCCTAGACTTCCTACAACAATCTAACTACTGGAATGACGAACATTTTAACAAGATCTTACAACTAACGCCTTTATTCAGGATATTCTCATCCTAGGGATACAATAACTTGACTTAGTTATTTAGTATCTAGTTGTAGCTTGTAACTCATATAATGCTCATGATACGTTCCTATTTTAGTAACTAAATTATAAGAATATACTCCGTATATGAAGTCTTATCAATTTATGTGGTTTCCAATTCTTTGACAAGTGTAAACCGTACACTAATGAAAACAGAAACTAATAAAAGATTACATGCATTAAACATTTCTATTTAACTCATGCTAACAGTCTTTACTTCTTTCTTGTTCATTCCAAAGCAACCAGCTTTCAGACACATTTCTTTCCAGTCCAGAATATGATTCAGAATTATATCAAAATACTAGAATAATAGAAAGCATGTAAAAGCTTGAATTAGCATGCCTGATAAAGCTTTCCAGATGTTTGAAAGAGTAACTCCTTCTCTTGCCTTCACCAATTACTTTCAGCTAACTCTGTAACAAGTTCTCAGCACAGCAATTTGACGATTCTAATCTGCTGTTCTCAACTCAGAGACTGTTTCTTTCAACTCAACCAAATAGTTTTCTTAACAGGAAATAACTAAAAACTTTCTTACTTAATGGCGAATTCTCTCTCAGTTGTAAAATGCTCTAAACAATATGAAAACCTTGATTGTGAATTCGTGAGTTTTATGAATGACATTCGCAGGTATTTATAGGGTTGCCATTTGAACTGTTTCCTCTTTCTATGGCGCCAGTACTGCCAACAAGACTTGGAATGATTCAAAGTAAAAACGTGTTGCATAATGGCAAGGGTTTCGACCTCCCTTATTGACAGCATTGACGTTTATTTCAATTCGAAATTGCTTAGTTCATAAAATCGTGACAGCTCTTGATTCAGGCGCGTTTTTACTGCTAGGTTAATTGACAAGTTTAATCTAAGACTTTTTCTTAGCTCCAATGGCGTCCACATTTCATTTCGTTTGCCAAGCATAAGTTCAGTCGGCCATTTTCAGACGTCTGGCCTTAATCGCGCGTTTTTCCTGCACGTTTTTCTTTTCTTCCGCCATTTTCACGGCTTGGTTTTTATTTCGACTTTTTACCATTTTAATAAAGTTCAATACATTTATCTGATGCATTTTGGCAACGGTTTAAAGTATAAAAATGAAGCCAAATAATTCGATTCAATGAAGAATTTCCATTTTAGAGAAAATCGCGATTTTATTCCCTTCATCGATTTAGTCTCATTTATCTATGGAATATTTAATAAAATGTTATTTTACATTTCAATCTGATTTTCAAAACTTTTATTTTAATACATTTATATATATATTCTATTTTATAAAAATATTTATATAATATAGTTTTTAATTTGTATAATTATTTAAATTAGTAATTTAAATAATATCGTATACATTTATAAAAACTATATTATATTTATATTTCAATTTAATATTAAATATATATAAATATACTTATCTTTATACCTATACATATATATACATCTACATTATACGTCCATATACTGTGAACCAGTCAATACTATACGTACTCATGTATATGTCTATATATGTGTATGTATAAATTCCGAGGCAATATATTATCAATATAAATATTCACTCTTCAGTTAGTTGTGGGTACGTATACTTGTATATATATATTTACATTTATACTATACGTATAAGTATTCATAAATACACTTATATCGACGCACACGTATGGCATATCCATCTGCCCAATACGTTGTATCGACATGAATGTACTTATGGGTACTTGTACATATCGTATGTATATATACAAATACACATATCCACCTCTAACAAGAAATATTACTCATAAGATTATACTGGCAAGCATCACTTATTTACATATTCAGAAGAAGACACGACTCCCAATGATACTAGACAAGCCTACGGATGACTTACCTTTAACCAGAATAATGACTTAGCTTACTCAGTTCTATGGTTTGTGTGTGTATGTCCAATTGGTATCCATTACTGTTTACTCGACCAAGTTCTTCCCCGAGTGATATCTCTCCTCTGCCTGGAGGTACGAACCTGTTTCCTGCACATCATGACATGCCAACGGAAGTCATTTGCTCAAAACCAAGGTAATATACATAAAGCATCGTAGAAAGTTAGAACAACATTATTCCATAACTTAATATGCTAATTTCATTCAAGAATTACATCAACAGGTGTATCAGACAATGAGACAATCATTAGGACACATTCAATTGATCACAAGAACAATTTGTTTTATTCAACAGAAAGATTCAAACATTTACAATGTACTTCCTATGCAGTAGTAGCTATACAATCGGGGTGTAACAGTATTTTTGATTTTTTGGTGGTTTTTGCAATAAAAAGATAAATAGCGATTTTCATCTAAAATGCTATAAAATTCATAATAAATTCGTAGATGGTAAATGATGCATCAAATCACTAATCAAAGGATGGCGAATGTATTTATTAATCTTCTGGACACATACAATGAAGAGAATCGAACATACAAGAAAAAGCCAACACTTTTATTCAAGAGAAACCTGGTTATTTGCAGCCGCCAATATGAAGTACAGTACGGCCAACTTCTGATCTATATATCTCCAACCTCGAAAAGGATGCAAAGTACTCCAGAGATCTAGGCGCCACAAATGATGAAAGCAGAAGGCCAAGAAACTAGGCGTTTTTGCTTGTAAAAGAAATACGCCCTTGCAGCTGGAAGGTACGGCTGATAACCAGCAATAAGAAAGCCGTACAATCTTGAAGAATGTGCCAGATGCCAAATGAAACATTGCCAATGCAATATTCTCCTTTTGGAAGAAAGATCGATCCAGAACTTATTAAACTCCAAAATATGCCGAAATATGACTCCTGTGTGAAGCCACTCTGTTGACAAGCTTTAACTGGTATTGCACAGTCTCAGTATGTCTGATTTTGAAGAGGGAACGTTCTTCAAAACCCGATGATCTGTAGAAACCCTTGTTTCACAAACCCCAATGCTCTCAGAGAGAAATAAAGACAAATTAGAATAATCATGAATAATTGAGTTCGATTTGCCTTGTGAAATATATAACTCCTCTCAATTAGTTGACCTCTCTTCAAAAAGCAATTAATGAGCATTTAAATCATTAATTAAATCGCCCTTTATTGACTTAGGCAAAATGATTAAATAATGGCGTCCTTTCTCAAATGAGTATTAAAATACTCATTTAATATTAATTCATCTCCTTATTATAAAGTATTAATAATACTTTATAATTTTCCATTAAATAATTACATTTAATTATTTCCATTAAAGTGACTTTATATTATAAAGTCAAATTAATAAACTTTAATAATTATCAAATGCCTCAATATTTACTGTTTGCTCATCAAATCATCAAACTGGGTCGAAACTGAGCTGACCAATTGAATCAGGTGCCTTGCCAAAAATAGCAACTCCTGCCTGCCTGACTTACTATAAATAGTAAGTATCTATAGATCACTCTAAAAGTGTCTGCTAAGGCCCAAACTTGAATCAACTGCTGGAGTAATGTTCCCAAACGCTGGATAACTGCCTCAAGTGATCCTCTAAACACATCTGCTAGCCTACGAGGATCTGAATGATAGGCTAACCCCTGAAATAACTGTACTGCCTAGGAAGGGGACATTACATACAACATGTAGACATTATGTCGAACACTTGCCATGCATACTTTAGATGCAAATAACAAAGTCTCAGACCAGCAACTACTTCTCCCTTTATTGCTATCAAATGAAGCCTTACAATATTCTTCCCAAATTGCCAAGACTCTTGGCATTACACATATGATTTTCCAATGATATTTTTTGAGTACAACTACAACTCTCTTATGACAATTGCATATGCAAATATTTAATGGAAAATAATATGAGAACCTGATTGAAAAGTACGCCTTGGCTGGTAGTTGATGAAGCAAGCAAATTTGATGCCAAAATCTCCTTCCACAAGCCAAATCAATTTATTTTTTGGGCCATCCCTGTTCTGGTCTGAATTGCAAAAATAAAATGATAATCCACCTTCGTGCTGCCTCTATTCTTCCTTAATGGGGTCGCCTAGACCTCTCCTTGCAAGCGCTCCATTTCTTGGTTAAAATTGAGCCTCTATGAGGCCTCCACCAACAAAATCGTGGCTTCCTTGTTGACTGCAATTTCTTGATAAAAATTATATCAGACCTGCAATCTGCCCTTCAAATGATCTATTAACATGAAGAAATCGATGCCAATGAATGATACAATAATTCTCAATGCAAGGCACCTCTAATTCCAATTGCCCTATGCAAAATTAGCCAATGGCCACTCAATTTTGCTCAATAAAGTAATCAACCTAGCAATACATCAGCTGCTGTGAAGACCCCAAACCCTTATTCAAAAAGTACAATAATACATCAGCTATTGTACTTAGATATATTTCACAATGAAGCACAAATGGAAGACTGAAGTATCTTCCTCTCAACTGCAATAATTCAAATGATATTTCACACCCTCAAAATTGCATAACCAATGAGAGTTTTCGTTCCCAATGGCTGGAAATGGCAGAGACCCTAACTGGCTCCTTCACCAAATATTCACATCAAACAAACATCAATTCCTGGATGATGAGAATGAAGCCCAAGATGTCAATTTATACTTTTTCCTCAAGAGGTCGGCCTCCTTCTAGAACTTTCCCAAGTCACCTTCTAGAAGGAATATTATAATATTATTTTATTATTTTAATATTGCACTTTATAATAATATAAAATATTAACCAACTCCAAAAGTGCAATATGTAATGAATCGGACCAGTTTTTTTTGTTTTTCAATTACAAATTACAATCAACATGCACCCATTAAGGTTAGCTCTAAACCAAAACGATGCGGAAAGCAACTCTAACCAGGATGTACACCAGGATCTTGATGTGGGCAAGGTGTGAGCATATGGTCAGAGGATCCAATGCAGATGCAAACTGGAAGGGAACTCTAACCAAGAACGCGTCTAGGACAGACGAGCATATGGTCAGAGGATCTAATGCAAGATGAGTTGAAGTAACTCTAACCAAGGATGGCGCCGAGTGATGGTGAGCATATGGTCAGAGGGTCCCTACAACTACTAATTGAAAGTAAATAGGCGGTAAGCCAGCCTCTTCCACTTATGCAGTGGGAAGTACAATAAAGTAAATGAAAGATAGAGAGGAGAATTGCTAATAGTACTACTAATCAGCTTACAATATGTTAGAATGCTTGCCAAAGCCCAGTAATTCAAGTTCTTCAATGCTGCAATAATATATAAGACTTCCTCAATGCTTAACAAACCTCTCTTAACTCAGACTCCTCACAAATCTGCATTTATATAGGACTGATATGACAGACCAGCGACTGAAATGAAGCAACCAGCAACAGCATAACTCAACTAAATGCACATATCTAACTCATAACTCACCCAAATGACGAGATATCAGATGCAAAATGCTCTAAGGAGGATGGCGCCCAAGTTAAGACACTGAAACCCACCCAAAATGCCTTTATTTATTTTTGCACGGAAACCAAAGCTCTCCCAAATGGTACAGCCCAGCAGCAAGGGCGATTTTGCTTTATAAAATCAAAGACACCTTAATAAAATCTGCAAATTTGCTTGAATGGTCACCCCACATAGATAAAAGGATAGATGCAATACCCAGAACAATAGTATTTTTATTTCAAGAGATATGAGCAAATCTCACAATCAGTTGTGATATCCAGCAACTCCAAAAAACATGACTAAATGCAAGGAAATTGAACTAATATGCTAGGAACTCAAATGCAATGCTGAAAACAAACCCACTACAATCTACCTCTCAACTAGTTGCTATCTTTCAAGCAAGAAGATGAGCCAAGCTAGGAGGTGTGCTTTCCTCGAAGCAATCTGTCACCATTTTGGCAGCATAACTTTACTAAAAAATGAGATAATCAAATGAAGAGAAGAGGTCTCCTTTTATAAGCTTGAAGAGTATCTCCAGAAGTCTCTAGAAAGTGCACCAAAAACAAAAGTCAAAGCAATTCAAATTTTAGTTGACTCATCCCCTCCAAGGTGGCGTCCACTTCTAGAAGCAATAATATTAACTTTTCTCTTTTTAAAATAATCTTCCCTTCAAGGTTGGCGTCCAACTCTCCTTTGTATTTTTGAACCTTTTATATTAATTAAACTTCTCCTGATGAGGTATTCACCCATAATGTCCCCTTTTTAAAAACAACATAAAATTATAATGCTAGGCCAAGGGGGTATAATATTAAAATATAACATTATAATATGAAAATAACTTATCTCTCCATAGAAATGCCTCAGGAAGCCAGAAACAACAATGCCAACTGAATCGCCTGAAGAAGAGAGCCAATTGAACAAAAACCAACTAGTCCACTGCCAAAAATAGAATTTACTAAAAATAGTAAATTCGTGAAGTTGCTCAGGACACCAAACGGTCCATACCACTGCAAAGCTCTCTGAAAACCCAGAAAGAATCCGCAATCCAATTTCCAAACTTCAAGCACCCAACTCCTCAAAAATAGGAAACCCTAATTTCACCCTCCGAGTAGCCTACGGGTCTCTGGAATAGGCCAACGGTCAATTGAATCGATCACAATTGAGAAGGGGACATTACACAATATAGCATTATAATATAAAATAAAGGTTTCCATAAATAGAAATATCCATGATGATACTAGGAAAACCTTCATGAAGTCACAAAATAAGCCAACCAATCAACTGGGTATTTGCCAAACGACCCTCTTATCAAGCCCCATTAGCCTACGAGGATCAGGAATAGGCTAATTCCTCTAAACTCCATTGCTTATGAAAAAAGGGACATTACACAATACAAGAGGCCTCTTGATTAAAACTAAACTGAAACACCATGGAAGAAAACTCCAAAAGGCCAACATTAGCTTCATTATCTTCAACTGTTGAATAGCAAACCCAAGTGATACCAGGATTCCAAATCATCCTTAGGAACATTGTTCCTCTAATATGTTGCGCTACTCTGATTAAAACATCTGAATACTCAAAGTGGAGCAACATGTCACGATCCACAAAAGACAATGCACCAAACATGTCAGTGCCCGGGTCCCATATCAGTCTGTAGGACCTCCAAACCTTGCTGTCATAATTCTGATCAGCAACAAAAATGTTCTTAAACAAAGTCACCAGATTGATGCCAAACAAGGAACCATGCTCCACACTCCATCTCAATCCAAAAGGATATACAATGACTGAAAATACTCCAAGAAATCTTCACATATTTCACTTCAAGAGCCTCAATTTGACAAATCAAATCAGCTAATAACTTGCTGCTCCAAACAGTAATGTAAGAGATTGTACAAGGAAAGCCACTGGAAAAGAACTTGAACACTATCCAATTTTGATCCGAATCAGTATGAAATATCATTTCCCACTTTTGAGGCCATAAACCATCACTAAAAAGAGATTGTGAAGAGGAAAAATGAATGTACCAGCTGCCTATGAAAACTGAAATGAACCACTCAAAGTCTGATTTTAGGAAAATCAGCATGCAAGGAGTTGTACAATTGCTACAAAACTGGAAATCAGCATCTATAATATCACAACTAGTCATGCCCAAGGCTGGAAACATCCTCTCAAGAAACTCCAACCCATTATTAAACCATCTTTTGTTCGAAGCATCTCTCCAATCCATCAATAGATGACCCAAAGGAATAATCAAATGTTTGGTAAAAATGGGGGTAGCGTCAAAGATTCTGAAAATTAAATCCTTATCTCTCCAAAGATTCCTCTTTCTACTTGTAACAATCTCCATCAAGCCATGTTGAGGATTCCAAACATGGATACCCAACTAAAAATGTTCTCCAATGCATCAGAAAGAGTACACAACACTTCTCCAAGTACTAATCAAAGCAAAATGCAAACTCAAGAAGTTACTGTCTTCTTTGATAAACCCATGTAGCCCATCCATGACAACATCAACATCAATGGAGCACAGAACAAATGTTTTCCTTAATTCCCATTCCCCCAAAGGACTAGGATGAGCCAAAACATCACTCAACCCAAGAGATGGATTGTCAAGAACGTAAATAATCTGTTTTGGTCCATCTTTCTCCCAAACTTCATGAGTAATAAGTCTGGAATCTTCACTCTTTGCTGCCGCAATGAGGTGACCAGCAACTACCAAGACTTGTTTTATTGACACCTTGAAGCCAACGATGAAGAAATCTCCTTGAGTCCACACTTCCCATGTGAAGACTTTAGCCTTGAATCCACTTATACTTTCATTATCAAAAGGCCCTAAATGATTACTATTCACAAAACATGGCACACCCTCATAGAAATTATCTATCACCTTATGATTAACCAAATCATGTGAAGATAATGGACTTTGTTCTCAACAATATTTTCTTCATCCCTTTCGTTGGGGTCTTCATAGAATTCAAGCTCATCCTTTTCAACTTGCGAATGCCCATCATTAGTTGCCGACCCACAAAGTGTAGGATGCTGAATACAACGTTCATTATCCGTCAAATCAGCTATCTCATAGCTGCAAACTATCCCTTCTTGTGGCAAAGTCTCTTCCAATCTCATGAGTTCACACTCTTGATGTACTTTCCAATCACCGTCAACATATGGGATCACCTTGGTATTTTGCAATGTTTCATCATTATGGAGTTCATTTATTCCTTCAACTATTTGCTTGATCTCCATAATCCTTGTATTAGCTTCTTGTTCCTTAAGTGTGGCTGCAATCGGTGATTGATTTTCTGTGTTGCATAATGAATGATGAGCTAAGGTAAAATCAAGGCAAATCCTATCCATCCCTTCCTCCTCCTCTTGGTAGGCATCATAGGTCTCCTCTGCAAATTTAATAGCATTATCTCTATCTAAGAGCAAGTGCAAATAATCTGATTTTATGGATTCCAATGCCTCTTTGATGGACTGCATCTTGGAAAGAGTGTCTCCATCTTTAACTCCATTTGGTTTCTCTTCAAATTGAAACTTCAATAGAGTTCTTCAATGAAATGGCATGTGCTATCAAATCTTGATAACACTTTAACAATCTTCTCTTCTAAAACCAATAAATTATCCTTCAAATTTTGCAGCTCTTTAGGCCCTTGATCCCAATCCTCAAAGAGGCTTTGCTTATCAAACATCAATTTTTCTGATTTGTTTTCATTGACATGATTTTCAAAATCAGCTTCCTCTCTTATTTTTTCACTGCATAATTCCTAAATAGAAGGCTTGTCAACAATATCTTCAAGCAATGAATCATCAAAAGATTCCCTTGCTTGCTCCCCT
Source organism: Sequoia sempervirens (assembly GCA_007258455.2). Classification (NCBI taxonomy): domain Eukaryota; kingdom Viridiplantae; phylum Streptophyta; class Pinopsida; order Cupressales; family Cupressaceae; genus Sequoia; species Sequoia sempervirens. The sequence continues at coordinate 284,687,112 of VDFB02058242.1, read as the reverse complement.
AAGCATTCCGGTGTCAAAACGCCTGGATCCCATGGTCTCATGAATATCTGATTTTGTTTTGAACAACTATGCCCAACAAACTCTTCATGGATGGTTGGTCTTTTGAAGATATCAGCTTTAGAAACATCTACATCAAACACACTAGAGTTATAACAATAATGGGCTCTATCATTAGGAACATCTAACTCAACAAAATCTGCCCCAAAGTCATTCTGAAGTAATCTTGGCGTGGGAGAGTCCCACTCATTCTAAATTATCATCAACAAAATGATGAACATGCTCCAACTTAGTTGCTGTTTTGAGGTTTTTAGCAACCTCAAACTCTTCATCAGCTGCATTTCCTTCAAATAAATCATTCTGAAGGTCTACCATACATTCCTCTTGATTAATAAAATCTTATTTTTCAAATAGCAGCTTTGTAGGTTCATCTCTCTCCATTTCATCATGTTCTCTATTTGTAAACTCAAGTGAACCACTTTGATAGTCTTCTAGCTTGGGAACTTTCTTTTCATCATTAGAGACATTTCTACTCTCATTTTCAAGTGCATTAGTATCTCTATCTTGACCTTTCACGTTCTCATGCTCTTCTTGTGTGTGAATTGGAGAGGCAACCAAACAATCTTTTGATTTTAGATCATTCTTCTCTTCAGTAAAGGAAATCTCCATCTTATTCTGAACTAACTTCATCAAAAGGGGCCATAATTTCTCCTCACATTGAATGAACAAATCTCTAATCAACGTACCAGCAATAGAGGAGTTCTTTCCTTCTTGTTCATGAGTTTTTAACAGGAAACTTAGGACAAATTTTGGAATGTCATCCATTTCATTGATAGTTAAAATTAAAATGTTTCTCATTGTTGAAACTACATCCTCCTTTTGTACACTCCAAGTTGAAATGAAGAGGTAATGGATCAAATAATATATTCGATCTTGCATACCCAATTCAACCAGCAACATACTCGTTTTGAGTTTTGAAAAGATCTTCAATATAGCAGCTCTTTTGGAGTACTGATTGCTATCAGTTTCATCAAGGTCTTGAAAACTTTCCACTATCATATTTAATATGATCTTCATGGTTTCATCATCATAGGGCATCTTGGGAATTACAATTCTTATTATCTCCATGAAACAAGAAGAAATCAACAGCTTGGTTTCTTCATCAGGATGCTTCAACCAATGGGGCTAATTCAAAAAGGTTACTACAGGTGTTAACGCGAGTTGCATCTCCTCAGAATGTGATTGTTTCACTTGTTTCAAACATTGTTCTATCAAATGAAGAATGTTCTGTTCGTTTTCCTTTGACTGAAATTCTTTGTCAAGTCTTTTTCCAACTATATCGAGAGTCTCTGCCAACTTCATCGTTTCTTCATTAGCCATGCCTAACTGCCAACTTCTGGATACTACAAGGAGTTGAACTAGAATCTGTTCTGACTTTCGGTGTAGTACCAAAGATCTCTGTCACTCATCTGCCTAAACATGAAGCACTGATCCACAGGATGGCAGGATTTTTTGCTCTAATACCACTGAAATATGCCCCTTAGTTTTTTCTTGGAATTTTCACAATACAAACCACCACTACGCCAATTAATTAGCGTTACCTCCCAAATGATAATCAAATCAAATGCACTCAATGCCAAGAATGTTCACCAAGACCCTTTAGAAGGCGAGGTGATAGCATATGGCGGAGAAAACATAACTATAACTGGAAAGTAAAGTACAACTGAAAGTAAATAGGCGGTGAACCAGCCATGAGAGAATTCCATGCTACCACTTGATCAGTGGGGGGAAAACATTACAATGCAAACAAATTCATCTGTTGCGGCAGGCATCCACTTATGAGTGGGAATTCACCACTTTTCAGTGGGTGATTAAAGAGAGATTAATTGTTCTTTCTCCACACTGGCGGTAAACCATCCAGGGGTTACAAATGTATGAATTTAAAAACACTAAGTAAATGCAGTAATATAAATGACTGAATAGTACTACTATTTCAGTCTTACAATACAAGTTATCTGCAAGTAATAAAGTGTTTATTACAATGAATATGCAATAGAAATCTGCTCCAAACTTCTGCAAGAGTTATACTATACTTCTAATCTCAAATGTGAGTTGGAACATCAAAGAAATTGAGCATATAATAGAAATATGATGGTCTGATATGAAATAGCAGCAAATTGAAATATAGACCAGCAAGCTGAACCAACACCAACATGCTCATAACAACATCAGAACTCCTCCAAACGTCATGAAACAAAGTGCAAATGCACCTGAGGAGGAAGGCACCCAATCCCCAACCAAGAAACTGCAACAAAGCTCACAAATTAATTGTGCACGAATTCCAAGATGTCCTAGGCATGGTAC